>JANUYF010000002.1:136805475-137405475 GCA_026167975.1 Phrynosoma blainvillii
ATATCTTTATTGGGAAACAAAAATGCACAATATACATGTTGCATGCTTTCAAAGCCCCATTGGCTTCTTCATCAGGCAAAGCTGTTAAAAATCATTCGGGAGGGGGAAAATATGACAATATTGGTGATTTTTGTCAAGATGTAGGTGTTCTCAGTTCAGGGAGTATGGAGGGACATTCATGTAGGCAGGCTCCTCCTTCTGAGTATGTGGCTACTTCAGGAAATAAAATTTAAGTCCCATTAGCAAGACAAAAAGAGATGCAAGTTTTTCTCATCCACTTTTGTTTATAGTTCTATACTGTGTAGATATGCTGTTGCAGTATGATGCCAAATTAAAACAGATCAACCTATTATGAGATGAAAGCTTCCTGACTTATTGTTTGCAAAAGTGCTTCTGTTTGATTTCTCTACTCATGGCATGGAATAAAAATGAGCTCTGGAATATATAGTTGATCCCTTCCTCCCTTGTAACATTGATGTAGATTCAAAGGGTTACCTTCTGTTATAAAGAAGAAACATCTACAAAGACTGGCAGAGAGAGAAAACAAGAGAATGAGAGAGAGAGAGAGAGAGAGAGAGAGAGAGAGCATGCATGTACAAAAATCATAAATTCTATTTGCAATCTGCAAGTATAAATTCTTTATATGAGGATATTGTAGGTGCATAGTAATGTTCCATCTGCTGTTGTTAACTTTGCTTCCACAGCTGCCTTTTATTTTTCCTTGCTGTGTGAAAATTGATGAGAAGAGGCTGGGTCTTTTATTTACACTGAATTTTCTTCTTCTTCAGATTTGGGATTTCCAGACAGGAGGAGCTGGAATTGCCTTTAAAATCCTTGTTTTGTTAACCATGTAACCATGATGGTAACCATGTAAGCATGATGAAACTGAACGATGGAATATCAGTTGCACTTACACATATTGGCATGTTAGATCAAGATAACAATAGCACTTATTATAGACCCCTCAAAGTACTCCACAGCCACTCTCTAATATCAGTCTTCACATCAAGCCCATATTTTTTTCTTCTGCCAAGCCATCACAGGTTGTTACTACACTGCAGAATTAATGCAGTTTGACACCACTTTAAGTGTCATGGCTCCACCATACAGTGGCATCCCTACACCTGGTGTCACCTAGAATGGAGAGGGGAGATGGCCAAATGGGCACATTTGCTCTTCTCCTTCGCTCCCACTACAGCTTCCTCCTGAGGCCACTGCCGCAGTAAAGCCTCAGGGGTTGATTGCCCCTTTCCACGGTATCAGCAGCTTCCTCCTGAAAAAGGATGCTGTATGGTGTGGTATGGGAGAAGGTCTATGTGGAGTGATGCCATGAGTTACTGCACTGGTTGACACCAATTGTAGTGATGCCACTGGAAGTGGGATTCGTCAACATAGAACTATAGAAAAATTAATCACCCATATGATCAGATAAAAGGTGTTTTCATGCCACTTTTTTGTGGGAAAGAATTCTCTGAAGGATACCTGGTGGTTTTAAATGTTATACCATAGGACCAAACTGGGTTAGGGGTATTCCTGTTCTCTCACATTAAAATTTGAAAGGTTTTGTTCAGCTTCCTTTGGGACTCAAATATTCCCAAGTTTCAAAATAAAATGTGTGATATAGAAAAAGAACAGTATAAGTCTGATTGAACCCAATGGAGAATGTTTCTGAATAGATCCCTTTTGAGTAGGACTACCTTGCTTGACCATCCCAACATTCTAACACAGCATTTTGAGCATGTCTGAAGGGCATAAACCACTTCACTGTGCAAATACTGGCTATAAGAAAAGGACAACCTCTTTTTTAATTCTGGTTATTAGATGCCAGGTGCTGTAGGGTTGGCTGTTGGGTTATAACTTGCTTTTTACACAGGAGATCAGTCAGGAATTGGGTGGGATAGCAATTCAGAAGAGCTGGGAGGCTGTGTCACTGGACTTGTGATAGAGAGTGGAAAAGACATGCATCTCACTGCTGTCACCCATAGCCTGGGATTGCTTTAGAGTACACTGAGAGTCCCCTTATCAAGATTCTACATTGAATTGGGATGTAAATTACTTCATTGGCCACCACTTAAAGTGGACCTAAATCGAAGTGTTTGTCATAAATGCTACAGTGCTTGGGTATCTGAAGAACAGCTGCTTTCTACACCAAGGGGTGCTTGTGTGTGTGTGTGTGTGTGTGTGTGTGCTGATTTTAGTCCAAGGAACAGATTCAGGTTTAAATCCATTTTTGCTGGGCTCCCTTCTAGAAGTGGACAGAGCCAAAAGCAAAAAAGGTAAAAATAAGAGTTTATTTTAAACTCTTGCTGCAAATATCTAAATTGTAAAAGAGGTATGTTGTAGAGAAGCATCATGAAGAAGAGGATGTGGCCATCTGGAAAGTTTCAGAGGGCATCACAGTGAACCCAAAAAGCTGAATCCAGCCCTAGGGCTTGAGGTTTGCCACATCTGTCCTATATAAACCTGCACAACAACCAGCATATCTATTTCAGAGGCATTTCTTTTAGGAGAAGCAGGTCACATATGTCCATTGGAGCAAGGGTCTTTCTAGTGGTGGCACCCAACCTGGGGCATTGCTTCACAACATCTGCAAGTGGTACTTTGCTTATAGGTCTTTAAACAACAGGTGCAGTTTCTCTCCTATCTTTGAGAAGCTTTTGTTCTATACTAGTTTTCTTTATTATTTTTATTTGATACTATTTGCTGCTTGTTGCTATTTCCTTATAGATCAGAAGAAGTGAATTTTGATCAATGAAAGCTCATGCTAAAATATATTGGTTAGTCTGAAGAGTGTCACAAGACTGCAGTGTTACCATTTTGACTTTGGCATAATATTCATACTTGATTAGAGAATGCAGAGGCAGAGATGAACATGCAGTGCCATTGCACAGTGTGGTGCCATTGTGCATTGCACATGCAGATGCATTTCACATTTTTTGTACATACAGCTGTCCAGTGCTACACTTTACAAACACACTTGCTACATAACTCTGTGACTAAAGTTATTCTCGGTTTCCTAGATGTAGGACCTCTGACTCCTTTTTCCTCCTCCATCCCCTCACCCTTTTTAATTATAGTGGGCCCTTCTTATCTGCAGATGGCATGACCTCAAGTCCTATTGTATTCAATGACAGTATATTAGTGCATGCACAGCCACTCCACTGGGACTGTGTGCATGTGTGGCCATTGAAATCAATGGGGCTTGCTATCTGCAGATGCTCAAATCACAATCCCTATAGATGATTAGTTAGAACTAAGCCAGGTGTGTTTTAAGAAATGATAAGAGGGTTCTATTTTCTCATTCATATGCTTTGTGAATGGAAGCTTTTCTAATGGAGACTAGAGATGTGCTGTGTTCAATTATTTGTTTCTCTAAGGGAGAGTGTGGAGAAAAGGCTGATTGGAACATTGGCAACATCCAATCGGAGTGAACCTGGCAACAGCCAATGGGATCTTAATCAAGAAAAGGTGGGGGATACTCCCAGAAGCAAGTATAAATAAGCTGAGTGAGGAGTGGGGAGATAGATAGGCACAGAACTCTGAGGTAGAGTTAGAGGTTTATTAGACCCTGAGGGGATTTAACAGCCAAGGTGGCTGAGATACACTGCTGAAAGGGGAAGATGGAAGAGGTTTTGAGCACCAAGGTTGGCCTTAGAAGAAGCCAAGTGTGGAAACTGAATTGGTGTGACTGATAAAGTCCTGAAATAGCAACAAGTTTTAAAGCTCAGAATCTAATCAAAAGCCTTATGTGAACTGTAGCCTAGAGACCACTTATAAAATATAGTACTGTAAATCTTTATAATATAGTTACTGTAAATCTTTATAACTGTTTAAACATATAAACACCATATCAACTATGAATACCAACCAGAAGAAAGATACTGTAACCAATTATCTTGTAAATAAAGTTTTCTTTTGTTTTGGTTCAATGTGTGATCGCTTGAGATATTTTAAGAAACTATAAATCAAACGCTACCAGGGATTAAGAATACTTTTATTGCTGAGAACACTCAAATTAGTGATTGTTCTGTCCTCCTACAGAGTGCCCAAGAGGTAAAGAAAAAGTGTGGGACTCATTCAAGCAAGAGATCTGAGTTTGAGGGTCTCGTCATGCAATTTGGTGGCAGCTAGGGAGGTAGCTATCTCATATTGGTGGCAGCAGTGGGATAAAAAGATCCATTGTGCTGCCATCCAAGAAAAATAATTGGGTGAGTGAGGTGTTTAATTAGGTTTTTATGGTTTTTATTAGAATAAAATGATAAGATACAAATGAAGTTAGATTGTAAATTATGAGGGTAATTTTAGTAGTCAAGTCAAAGCGTGAGATGTAAGATATAAGAGAAGTCAATACATGAAGTGTTAGGGAAACAGGCTGATTAGCAATCAATGCCCAGCAAGAAAGTTATTTTAATGTTAATGTTATGTAGTCGAGTTGTCGGAGTTTTGTCTGTCTGCTTGTTTGTTGTTTGTATTGTTGTATACATTTTTAATCAATACAATTTATTTTAAAAATTAAAAAAAAATCACACACACCCATAAAGTGACTTACCTTTCCCAGGATAGAGTCACTTATGGGATGCAACCGTGAATTATCTCATTAAAAATGCCATCAGTGTCACAGGGCGACTGCATCCTGGCTAAATCCTGATTTGCAAACTCAGGAGCTTCCTGTCTTTGCAAATTGGCCAGCTAAGTATGGTTGGGAACCAGGATTTAGCCAGGATGCAGTCACCCGGTGGCATGAGAAGCATTTTTAATGCGATAATTTCCAGTTGCATCCTGTAAGCAATTCTATCCAGGAGAGGTAAGTCTCTTTTTTGGGGGGGTGCAATTAACTCCGAAACTCACAGTCACAAAAAGCAAATATATTAATCCATGTTCTTCCTTCTGCCAGATGTCTTCTAGTGGAAGAAATTGCACGCCTGTAGATCACATGCATCAACCTTCTCCATTTATTTTTGCTAGCCTTGGCCCCTCTGTGTCTCCCTGCTTTGGGAGACAAAAAGGATTTCTGCTCCACAAATTTTCTGGGAATAGCAATTCTCCTATTTTTAAAAAAGATGCAACCACAAAGGCCCCTCATGCCTAAGCCCTTCTCCAAGTGGTTTTACTGTATTTCCCATTCACTTTCCCATTTCAGGGCAACAAATTCCTGGAAAATATGAAAACCTTCAGAACTGCCTGTTTAGGGGGAGGGGTACTGGGTAGCTAAGAAGCCAGGGGAAATGCCCTTGAGGTCTTTATAGGACATGAGGCAAACAGTTTACCCACCCCACCTTTGTAAAAAGAGCTCGCAGTTGAAAGAAAAGGCCAATTACAGCTAAAATCTGGGAAGGAGAGAGGGCTAAATTAGGCAATTATTCCAATGTCCTTAACCCCATGTCATTTCCCATAAAGACTCCTAAGCTGCAAGAGAGAGAAAGGGCTCTGATCTACAAGAACTCTGTTTCTCTTCTTCCAGCATTTTTGCAAGCAGATTTGGACAATGGGCTTAGGCCAAACTCTCTAAAGTTCCAAGTGACATTCTTGGGTTTGAGCAAGTCCTCTGAGGAGATCGCTGACTCAGAAGAAAGGTGGGGAGCATTTGGGTAAAATTACAGAAAGGAGAAATAATAGTGACATGACTGTGCAAGTCTGCTCTAGACATCCAAATCAATGTGGAAGCCTGGATGTAGCTTTCTCAGAACAAATGACCAAACATTTGAATATTGACAAAGAGGAGACAGAGCAGGAATGGGAAGTTTCAACTGATTTACAGCTTAAGTGAAACTCTGGCAAGAATGTAAGGTTCAACAAATTCCACACTTACCATGCTGACAATTTCATTGGAATCAGATATACTGTTAGCTTATTTTAATTATTGTCTTTGTCCCCTCCTCATCCATGCAGATGGAAGAAAGGCATATATCTATCCTCCTGGCATACCTACAGTTCTAGTTATTGGCATGTGGCTAGATACAATGGAGGACTCAGCATCAAAACTCAACACCCTAGCTCAGTGATGGTGAACCTTTTAGGGACCGAGTGCCCAAACTAAAAGGCTTTCTGGCAGCAGGTGTTACCTGGTGCCAGGGGCGGGACCTCTAGAGGGAAGAGGTCATCTGGGGCAGGACTTTCACCCTCCAGGGTGGGACTTCCAGAGGAAATGAGATTTCTGGGGCAGGACTTCCAGGGTGGGACTTCCCCCCCCCCCCCCGGGAGGCAGCTGAAGGCCTGGGATGGCATGTGCCTTTTCCTCCTCCTCAACCCACACCCTCCTGGGTCTTCAGCTGCTTCTCCAGAGGCAGTTGAAGGCCCAGGATGGCAAGGAAGGAGGAGGAACAAGCATTCGCCTGTTCCTCCTCTTCCCCGCCCTCCATCTGCAACAAAAAATGGCTTCATATGCCATCTCTGACATGCATACCATAGGTTTGCCACCATGGCCCTAGCTCCTGTCTTTATGGAAGATGAGTTTTTCAGGGTGTTCATTTTGTTTCGACATGCAGCCTATAATAAATATTATTATTATTATTATTATTATTGCATAATACAACCAGGGCAGCTTACAACATTGCATAATACAACCAGGGCAGCTTACAACATTAAAATGCACATTTCATATCCCACAGTCCCACCCACCCCTTAAAATACTATTAAACAATGACAATTTAAAAACATATTCAAAATAATAATACAAATAAACAAATAAACAATAATTGCAGCAGAATCAGGGTAGCAGGTTGGGTTGTCTCTTGATGGCCGGGATATCTATTCAGCAAAGGCCTGCTGGAAGAGATCCATCTCAACAGACTTTTTAAAGCTGTTCAAGGTGGTAATATGACGGATCTCATCCAGCAGGCAATTCCATATTCTGGGAGCGGTTGCCTAAAAGGTCCTCTGGGCGGTGGCAGACAATCTAGTTTTTATAGGCTGCAGCAGACCCCTCACAGAGGACCTGAGTGTGCAGGGTGGGTTATACAGGAGGAGGCTGTCCCGAAGATAGGTTGGATCCAAGCCATTTAGGGCTTTAAAGGTGATCACCAACACCTTGTACTGGACCCAGAAACTAATGGGCAGCCAGTGAAATGATCTTAAGATCTTGAGACCAGCCTGGCTGCCATATTCTGTACTAGCTGAAGTTTCCAGATCAAGTATGAGGGTAGCCCCATGTAGAGCGCGTTACAGAAATCAAGATGAGAGGTTACCAGTGCATGCACCACAGTTTCAAGGTCCCTAACTTCCAGGAAAGGGCATAGCTGGCATATCAGCTGAAGCTGATAACAGGCACTCCTGACCATCGCATCTACCTGATTTATCATCTGGACGGATCCAGGAGCACCCCCAGACTGCGAACATAGTCCTTAGAGGAGAGTGTGACCCTATCCAGGACTGGAGGTTGCATCCCAATATCTGGTTTCGGGGCCGCTACTGTAACTACTTCCATTTTATCTGGATTCAGTCTCAATCTGTTTTTCCTCATCCAGTCCATTACTGCTTTAATATAATCATTGAGAGGAGAGACGCCATCTGAAGTCAAAGCTGAAGACCAAGACATGGAGAAGTATATCTGGGTGTCATCAGCGTACTGATAACACCCCACCCCACGTCTCTGTATGATCTGTCCCAGTGGCTTCATATATATATATATATATATATATATATATATATATATATATCATCGGGGACAGGATGGCGCCTTGTGGGACACCACAATTAAGCTCTTTCTTTGCAGAGCAACTGTCCCTGAGCATCACCCTCTGGAATCTGCTTGGGAGGAAGGAACAGAGCCATTGCAATGCAGTGCCTCCAATTCCGAACCTTCTCAGGTGATCCAACAGGATGTCATGATCTATTGCATCAAAAGCCACTGAGAGGTCCAATAGCACCGCCTTCTCCCGTATAATCCTCCCCGCGCTCTTCGATCCTCCGGGAGGAATTTGCTACAACCTCAGAAATCGAGGCTTGTGGCTACCTCCCGGGGGGCGTTCTCAGTTATTGCGCCTAAGCTCTGGAACGGCCTGCCGGACGAGATCCGTCTTTTAACATCTTTAGACAGCTTCAAAAAGGCTGTCAAGATGGATCTCTTCCGGCAGGCCTTTCCAGACTAGCTATACTAGATTAGGCCTCCAGCCTCAGATTAACAGCTACTGAAGAGACGATCCTCATGTGGCCCCATCAAGTGATGGGAGGATCGTCGCGCCAGGCTTAGGGAGTCACTGGGCTGGATGGTTATATTTTAATCTTAATTGTTGTCTTTATATTGTTTTTAAATTGTCTTGATTTAATTCTGTTTTAAGGGGGGGAGGGTTTGTTTTATAGTATGTTTATTCTGTATTGTATGTTTTAATTGTAAGCCGCCCAGATTGGATTACCAATGGGCGGGATATAAATAAATTTTATTATTATTATTATTATTATTTAACAGAGTCACACTACCCCTGCCGATGCCCAGACGAAGGTCAGCTAAGGCCACCATGGCAGTCTCAACTCCATGTCCTGTCCTAAAGCCAGCTTGAAATGGATCTAGATAATTGGTTTCCTCCAAGACAGCTTGGAATTGAAGAGCAACTGCCCTCTTGATCACTTTGCTCAAAAAAGGTAGGAGTGAAATTGGCCTATAGCTGTTCATGTCCAGAGGGTCCAGGCAAGGTCTTTTCAGGAGCAGCCTAACCACCTCTTCCTTCAAAGAGGAACATGACCATCCCTAAGGGATCCATTGATGATGTCTCTCAGGAACACCCTCAAGGCATCACCCCCCTGGATGGCCAGCCACGAAGGGCAAGGATCAAGAGGACAGGTTGTTTTCTTCACTCTACCAAGAAGCTTGTCCACATCATGAGTACTCATGGATTGAAACTGAACCAGTATAATTTCATCAACAGAGTTGCTGGGCACCTCACCAATTGATTCTGTTACAACACTGGCATCTAAGTCAGCTCTTATTTGAGAGATTTTATCTGCAAAGAAGTTGTTAAATGCATCGCAGCAGGCTGTTGTAGGATTAAGTAATGGGTTCTGCACAGGTGGAACCTGTGTCAGTTCCCTTACCACCCTAAACAGCTCTGCTGGATGGGATTCTGCAGACGTAATACATGCAGAGGAGAAAGATTTCTGTGCTGCACATATTGCCTCTCTATAGGAACAAAGAAATTTCCTATGACAAGTCTTGTCAGATAAGAGTCGAGTTTTCCACCAGATGCACTCTAGTCATTGTCCAACCCGCTTCATCTTCCTAAGGTCTTCGGTATACCATGGTTTACGGTTTGAAGCAGGTTGGAAAGGACGCTTGGGAGTGATTGTGTCGATAGCCTTGGCGAGATCGGTGTTCCAGGTATTAACCAAAGCTTTGACAGAATCACCAATGTTACCAACCATTAAACCCTCTAAGGCTTTCTGGAATCCAATTGGTTCCATCAGCCTTCAAGGGCAGACCATTCTAATGGATCCACCACCCCCGGTGGGGCAGACAGTGGTTCTTAGTTCAGCCTTAATCAGGAAATGATCCGTCCATGATAATGCGGTGGTTTTAATAACCTCCACCCAGGGATATTCCTCTTCAGTACTGAAGACCGCATTGAGGGTATGACCTGCACAATGAGTGGGCCTGATGACCAACTGGGACAGGCCCATGTTTGTCATGGATTCCATGAACTCCTGAGCTGCACCTGTTGGTTTTGACATACTGGTCTTGAGTGGAATGTTGAAGTTGCCCAAGACTAAAAGTCTGGGTGACTCTAACAGCAACTCTGAGACCAGCTGTGTCAGCTTGGTTAGGGAGTCTGCTAGACAATGGGGTGGATGATATACTAGCAGAATCCCCAAACTATCCTTAGTCCTCAGGCTCAGGTACATACACTCAAAGTGGACTGTGTTTCGGACAGGTATCCTGGTCAAGGTGAGGTTGTTCTTGTGAACCAGAGCCACTCTGTGTCTCCCCATCCACTTCCCCTTACCTGCTCACTAACAGAGTACCTAGCTGGGAGGGTCTGCGTCCAAGTTATAGTGCTATCCTCTCCAAGCCAGGTCTCTGTAAAGCAAGCCAGGTTGGCATCCTCATCTGAGAGGAGGTCATAGATAATATGGGTCTTATTTTTGACTGACCTGGCATTGCAAAGGAGTAAGGTAAGGTTCTGTGGAATGATTGGTAAACATCGATCCCACCTTCCTTTGTAACTACTTTTCACTCTGCTCCCTATAGGGAGATATTCTTGATGATGACAAGTCCCTGCTGGCAGCCTTTAAGAGGCCTGACTGAAAGCAGCTCTTTGTGCAGAGTAAGAAGAGTAAGGAGATGAAGGGACAAGAAGGAACAAGTTGGTTTACATGAGTGAAAGAATGAGTAAGTGAGAACCAGTCTTTTTTTTAAAAAAAAAATCATTAGAGTTTAGAGATTTAGACATTGTTTTGTACTCTTTTAGACTTAGGTGTTAGGAGAAATTTGGTTAGAGGGAGCTGTTGGTTTCATTTATCTAGTAGTTCTCTTTTTTTTAATTTTTTTTTTAATATTTTTTTATTACAAATAAAGTACACATACATAACATGTAACATAACATATAACATAAATCAATAACATTCATCTCTGTTATCCCCTTCCCTCCCCCCTCCCCTAAACTTAAAATATCTTCCATTCTCCATTTCTACATACATTCCCTAGACTAGACAACACAAAACTGACTTCCTTGGTCTGAACCCTTACCGTTTATTTTATTGACTCTAGTTGTCTATCTTTGTAAGTAGTAACTAATTTTCTTCAACTTCACCTATAACACTTTTGCCTTCCCTAATCTTAATTTATTCTCCTTGATTATATTACCATCTTAATCGATTCATTTTCTTTTATTCTGACTTACCTACATAGGTACCTTGTTAGATTTTATCTTGTATATTAGGCCATTTCCCCTTATATAACTATACAGTTTTTCCCAAACCTTCCTATCCTGCTTCCTTTTTTCTTTAGCTTCAGCATTTATGGCTAAATTATCTCTTAGTCCTTCCGAAATTACATCTATTTCCAACATTTCTAACAATTTAAGAATCCATTCTTCCAACATAATGTCTTTCTTTTTTTTCCAATATTTTGCGTACGTTAATCTGGCAGCTGTTAACATATAAAAAATTATTTTGCCGAATCTTCTTTCTATCTCATCCTCCAACATATTTAGGAGCAAAATTTCAGGTTTATGCTTTAACTCTATATCCAAAATTTCTTTAATTCCTTTAACTATCATTTTCCAGAAATTTTCAGCATATACACAATTCCACCATAAATGAAAAAACGTACCTTTCTCCCTTTGACATTTCCAACAGAGGATTTGACCATTACCATAAATTCTACATAGTTTTTCCGGAGATAAGTGCCATCTATACATGATTTTAACAAAATTTTCCTTTATATCCTGGCTTACAGTATATTTCATTCTTTGACCCCATGATATTTCCCATTGTCTTAACTCCAATGGTTTTTTACAATCTTTTGCCCATTTGATCATGTTTTCTTTAACTAAATCTCCTTCCATCTGGTAATCCAATAATGTCTTATAGAATCTTGATAAAGCGGCTGGTTTCTCTTTCAACATTATTTCTTCTAATTTCGAAAGATTTTCTGTAATTTTCTTTGTATTTTTGTCCATTTTAAATCTAGCTTCCATTTGATAATACAAAAACCAGCTACACTTAAAGCCTTCATCTTTAATCTGTTCTATAGGTTTCATTGCAAATCCATTGCCCATTTTTTTCAGTACATCTCTATACCTCAACCAATTTTCTTTTTTTTGTGCATCAGTGTTGAACAATGCTTCATGGGGGGAGTAGTTCTCTTTAGTTATTACTGCTACTCAGTGGTTAGTTTTATTTCCATAAGTTCTAGGAAACGTTCTTTAGCAAGAGGGTGGGGTTTATTTATTTATTTAGAAATACAGCAAAAAGTAATATATACAAATAATCTTATTGTTATTAAAAAAAATAAAAACTTCCTTATAGAAGAAGGATTTATTGAAGTGTTTATGCGCCTCGCAATAATTCCTAGATATTCGTCTTAACACCATCTGTGTATAATTAGTATTTTATCTAGCATAATCTTTGATTAATAAACTACAAAGTTTTTGTAATCATCTCCCTTGTTTTCAAAGAACCTTGGCTAAATGAAATCTTCACCTTCCCACCATAAACTCCAGATTGTCATTATTTCATCTTCTCCTTAAAGCTGTCAAATCAAAACTGATTATAGATATGTGTATAAGCTTAATTTGTTTTTTGTTATTATGCACTCAATGTCGTTCCTTGCTAGGTATTAATCTAGATTTGCGTAATTTACATTATGACTGCATTTGTTAAGTTTAATTTATTTACTTTATTTCCTCTTGTCAGATATCTTCAAATGGGTGCCACTGTTTTTCAATTGCGCAAGTCATTTTATTATTAATCATGTGTATTAGTTTGTCCATATTCTTCATTTCTTCGATCTTAGGTTTCCAGTCCTTTATTTTTGGGGGTTCTTCCAGCTTCCAGCCTTTGGCAATAACTAATCTCACCACCGTTATTAAATTGAGTATGATTCACCAATAATTCATAATATCTTTTTTGTTGATCTTTCAGGTCATATTTAATAGATAAAGTTCCAGAGAGAAGGTAATCTGTCTGTTTAGTCTTTTTTTGTATTGTCTTGTGTACTTGGGTCCAAAATTTTCTAACAATAGGTGTAGGAGAGATTCTTCCTAATTAACCAAAGGCATTCTCGCGCCCCCATGCAAACATGTTGGAGCCATTTGCCTACTGATTAAGCAGAGGAATCCCCTACCTGCCAGACAGACATAATCTGTCCCTTCCTCTGGTTAATTACTAAAGTTAACCATTACTTGCACCCAGATCCAAAGGTCAGGCACAAGTGATTAACCAGCCATGCAATAATTAACATTATGTATTTTCCCCCTTTTCTGTCTTTAAAAGTAGGAGACTTGTATGATTCAAACTGTCAATTAAATTGGCCATGTGTCAGTGTAGTTGATCAGGATCAATTAACCAGGAGTAGGCAACCTTTCCCCTTTAAGAGCTGAGGGACTTCAGCTCCCAGAAGCC
This sequence comes from Phrynosoma blainvillii, assembly GCA_026167975.1. Classification (NCBI taxonomy): domain Eukaryota; kingdom Metazoa; phylum Chordata; class Lepidosauria; order Squamata; family Phrynosomatidae; genus Phrynosoma; species Phrynosoma blainvillii. The sequence continues at coordinate 136,818,529 of JANUYF010000002.1, forward strand.
TCAGCCATGTTGGCCAATAGTCCCATGTTGGCCAATAGCTCCTGGGATTCTGGGAGCTGAAGTCCCTCGGCCCTTAAAGGGGAAAGGTTGCCTACCCCTGAATTAAACTGTCCATACCAGATTGCAGCAGTCTCTGTCTGATTTCACTATAAATAGGGCAAGTCACCACATGTGATATAGTGATCCTGATTCTTTGTGGCGCTTTCAAAAATGGTGCAGGATTGGACCATTGTTAATTGTTGGTGAAATCTTGGTCATAGCTGAGGGAGTAGAAAGGCAAAAGAGCTGTAATTTTTCTTCTCAGGTGTTTCTCCTCTTCCTCAGCTTTGTTTTTACCTCTTTTGGTTAAATGTCTCCACATAATACACACACAAAGAGAAGGAAGGCGAAAGAGAAATATGAAGCCACACAAACAGGAAGCAAATTCACTCACTTGGTAACATTTTCTTGTCCAAAATCCTAGCAGGCCTCGAGTTGGGATCCTATGGCCTGAAGGGACCACCTTAAATGGGGGAGCTACTTTTGGGGTGATACAATGTCATGGAGAGGAGAATTACCTATTTCTTAATATCTACCTTTTAGGATCAGTTGTGGAACTTTTAAGGTGAAGGTATTGATAACCATGTAGAAAAAACATGTTTTAAAAGTGGAGGAGGTCACAGGACTCAGGGAGCAGCTACCACAGGGCAAAGGGAGATGCAGAAAAACCAGTTGGGCTGTTGTGAGTGAAAACATCAAAATAGGAACTTGGTTATCCCCCAAATATTTCCAGTTCAAGAACATGCACAGCCTTAGAAAGTAAGAAGACCATGCTCACATTGTCTTTCTTTCATTTTTTTATCAACAGAGAGTAAAGAATGTTTCTTTCTGCTTCTAACCATCCAATTTGAGAGGAATCTGTCCCTGAACCCATGGGCCATGGTGGTGATGATAAAGAAAATCAATACCAGGGAGAAGATATGATCCCCCCTGGACCTGCCTTCCCAACCAAAGCCTGACTTTCCACAACCCTTTTTGGGATCCGTCTTCAATCTGTGGGACTCTGGGTGTTGAGATTCTGTACTTTCTCCCACTGGATGTAGGCATTCAGAAATCTGGCTGTCCCAGGTGTCTAGAAGACCTCATTACCCATGGCTAAGAAGGGTCCCATTCCCAGTTGCATCCTGGCGCTGAGGACTTGGATGACTGGGAATGATGAGGCTCACAAGCCTTCTCCTTACTCATAGCCTGACTCTCTTGACTTCCAGCACTTCTTCTCTTGTGCCATGCTTTCTCTCTACCACCTCAGGTACCCAGACTGCTTCAATGTCAACGGCATCTGTACTAGCTGCCCACGGGGCATTTGAGGAAAGGAAGGGAGCCCTGAGATGCTCAGTAATGAAACCCTCTGGGTGACACAAACTCTGGGTGACACAAGTCACAAACTCTCAGCCTCAGGAGAAGTCAATGGCAAACCTCCTCTGAACAAATCTTCCCAGGAAAACCCCATGATAGGTTCACCTTATGGTTGTCATACATCAGAAACTACTTGAAAGCACACAACAACAAAAGTAGTTAACCAATAACATGTGGGAATAATTGAATGGAATTTACAGGAAAGTTGCAACATTTCAGAAGGACAAGTGGAAGGGCTAGGAAGTTATCATGAATAAAAAATAGTGTAAGACTTTCTTCTTTTCTGCTCAATTGGTACCAAAGTCAGAGAAAATGTACTAGAAGAGGGGTGGGCAAAGGACAGTGATGTGGAGCATACAGTGGCAGAGGAAGAACTAAAAAATCCTGCATTTTCAAACAAGCTCTAGTGTTGCTTTCCCACATTCCACAAGTTCTACCCAAACAGTTTCAACTTTCCTGCTCAGTGAGAGAACCAGCAAAAAAACACTGATCAGCTCAGTCCTGCAATGTTACTTTAACTGTTCCAACCACAAGAATAGGGAGCTCTGGTAAAATGAATATGAGAAGCTGGAGGTACCAGTCACAAAACTATAACCCGTCCTAACCCCCCTCTATCTCCCTATCATGGTGCCATTTTCTACCAATGAACTTGAGAGGAAGCATCCATTTTCAAAAAACATTAACTGTCTCTGGGGCCCTCCATCACAGAGGAATATTTAAGGCTTTTCTTATTTGGCTCTAGTCCACTGTGGTGGAGTTCCACTTTGATCTGGGCACCTCCAAAGTCTTTTTTTTTAAAATAAGTCTGTGATGTGATCGGATCTCTTAGATCTCTCAACTAGATCTCTCAGATCCCCTCATATCATTGGATTACACTGGATTGACCACCACAGGGTTATACAAAATTTTTCTCCAGCCTTATCATAAATAGTTTGAGGCTTCTTTTACCTCAGAACTAACTCTCTAACCCTTGGTCCTCCCACTGTCTTAAGTCTCTTTTTTATTAAGTGTTTTAATATTCTTGGTAGCGGGTTTTGATATTTAACATAAATCACTTCAGGCCACTCCTTTGTGAATAAAAAGAAAATAACTTTTATTTACAGAGTTTATGATAGTATCTCTTTTGTAGTTGGTTCTCAAAGCTTATGGTTACAAGGTGTATATTACTTCACTGGTTACAAATTGACTTTGGGAATGAACAGATGGCCCCTAAGGGGCAGTGTCCTGCAGCCCCTTTCCTTGCCAAATTGGGGCCATGGCCCCAATCCAGTGGTTTGCCACTCTAAAAAGAGCTGGCAAATACGCTCCTTTTTAGAGCTACAAAAAGCCACTCTTGCTACCATGGCAGTAGCTTTTCAGTGCTCCTTTGGTGCAGCATGTGTGAACACTGCGCCAAGGGAACACCCTGATAATGCCCATTGTCTGGTTGGGTGAGTGGCATGATAGTAGTGTCAAGGCAGCTGGCATGTGTTCACTATGCCTCCATACCACCGCAGTCTGTACAGCCCCTTTGTTTCAGTTCACTCAAATACTTCAGTTACACTTCCACTGTATTCTAGGGCCAAGACAGATGGCCCATTTGAGCTCACTTGGAGCTGGCCTGGGGGTGTGGCATTTAGATGAGCCATGCCTCCAAGAGGGAGAGAAGCCAGACCGGTAATTACGAAAATCAATCAATCTTTATTGAATAAGTCTTCAGACCATTTCACATATAAACATAATAATTAAACATTACAAAGTAATAAAATAATAAAATGGTAAAATATAAAGATTAAAACTATATATAAATAAAAATACTAAAAGATAAAATTAAAGTATTTATATACATATACATATGTCCAAACATGTATTTAGTATATATTTAAATCAAATTATTCTCATCTAAAATTGGAGCAACACTCTAATTCAGGACTTTGGCTACCTCAACCCTCCGTATGGTAGCTGCTTTTATTGCAAATAAAGCAACCCTAAGAGTTATGAAGGGCTCAACACCTTGCAATAATAAAGACAACTTGCTTTTATCATCCCTCGCCCTTAATTTCCTAATGATGGGGGTCAGATATTTCTCTCTGATATCATTATATATTTGACAATGTAACAAATAATGTGCTAGATCTTCAATATTTGAAGTACCACAAATACAGAACCTTTCAGAAAAGGGGATACTCTGAAATCTGCCCTGAAGCACCTTTGTTTCCATTTGCTCAAATCGAAGATTGACAAATGCCTTCCTATGTTCTCTTTTCATAAGAAAAGACAAATATTTCTCTTCTTGAAATGATATTTTAGCCCTCGATAACCATTTAGTGTTTCACTGAGGCCAAAGCAGTAATTACACACTGGCTGTCTTCTCTCCTGCTTGGGGGCGTGGTGCTTAGATGCCACTTTCCCCAGGGCTGGCTCTTCCAGGAGAAAAGATGGCTCTTTGGGAGAAAGGGCGGCTTTTTTCCTGCCCAAAAAGGAGCAAATCTTATCCGCTCCTTTTTGGGGTGAAAGATGGCTGGATTGGGCCCAGGCATCTGTTTGCCATGGCCCTGATCCAGCCCTTGTGGGCTGTCTGTATCCCCCCATAATCCTTTATACACACACCTTCCACTAAAGCTTATTCAGAAGGAGGGTTTATCCTATGAATCTTTAGCTTTATTCATAAACTACAATTCTACAGAATAATGTGGATCTGAGTCTTCTCTTTACTGGCTCTCCACCATTCAAAGAACTTGTCCCTTTAAAATCCTTTCTCCTGATACGGGAGTCTGAATCCTATTCAGGCTGAATCCTATTCAGGCTGAATCCTTATTCCCAGCTGCACCCCTGGCACTTCTAAGACACCCTCCTGCCTTAGCAGGCTTGACACACTCAGCTAACTCTTAACAGCTCCTCCTTTTTATAGCCACTCCTCAAGCAGGCCATCACCTTTTTGCCAGCCTGTCCCTGATTGGATACTCTAAACATTCTAATCTGCCAGTGCTTCTCCCCAAAGCCCAATTTGGTTAATGGTTTATCCATATCCAAGGCTCAGCCCTACTAGAAGTTAATGCTGCAACTATTGGCCTACCTTGCTGTCACTGACCAAAGTTACTGCCTCAAGGGTACCAGTTGCAGATGAATGAAAGACAGTTTTGGATTAAATATGGAAGGGGAGATGGCATTAATTTCACATATACATGAGATTCAACTGATAAACTTCCTTTGTATTTTCACCCACTGAATTTTCATAAAGGCAGGCTTGGAACGTAACCAATGTACAAACCTGAATTAGCACTTTAGGGGGAAATGCTATAATCCAGGCATCCCTATTCTGCACTGCTTTGTTTCTGACCCCTTATAGAAGCAGCAAGGTTACATTGGTGCCTAAGGATATTATATTATCCATGAGGAAAAGAAATGTCATTTCAGGTAAGCTTCCAAAGTTTCATGCATCACAGAGCTAAAGAAAAAGACCTGCTTTGTCCTGAGGCAAACATAGTTTTAAGATGGCTGTGGAAAAAATGGAAAAGATAGAGAAACATGAAGTGGAACCCCATCTATTGTGCCCAGTGTAAACCATAAGAAACAAAGGATTCCCTAAATTAAGAAGAGTGAAGCCTAGTTTTTGGAAAACCTGTACCTTTTCTCTGACTTGATATAAACTACATATTCATTGATGTTCACCAGAGGTTATAGTTGTCTTTCACTGTTTAGGAAAGTCATATGTGCATATTCTCCTTATGTCTAAAACTGCACAGTGTGTAGCTTGGAGAAATCCATTCAAAATTAACAATCTGCTGAAAAGCTGATAAACACCTCAAAATTTAATAAAATGTTTTATTGCCACTTAAGAACAAACTAGATAGACATTCCATTAGGTTTTTTTTAAAAAAAAAAATACATACACACAACACACACAAGATACAAATAACTGAGCTAACAGGAAGTTACCTCAGAGGGAAAAAAACCCAAGGGCTTGGAAAAGTTAACTTTTTAGTATTTGTTGTTGTTGTCAACTACCATTGAGTCAACTTTGACTCATGGCAACCCTATGAATAAGATGTCTCCAAGCCCCCTTGTCCTCAATTACTCTGCTCAGATCCTGCTGGCTCAGGCTGTGGCTTCCTTGATTGAATCTATCCACCTGGTATGCAGCTTTCCTCTCTTTCTGCTGTCCTCTACCTTTCCTACCTTTCCTAGCATCATTGTATTATCTATTTAGTCATGTTTTCTCATGATGTGGTCAAAGTACGACAGTCTTGATATATTCATCCTGGCTGCCAGGGAGAACTCAGACTTGATCTGTTCTAGAACCCGTTTGTTTGTTTGTTTGTGGCTGTCCATTGTATCCATAACACTCTTCTCCAGCAACACATTTCAAATGAATTTATTTTCTTTCTATCAATTTTCTTCACTGTCCAGCACTAACATCAGTACATGGTGATGGGAAATATTATGGCTTGAACGATCCATCTTAGCTTTCTTAGCCTCATACAACTGGGCCTCTCTCAGGTAGTCCTTAGGCCAGTGGTGGGAAACCTGTAGCATTCAATATATTGGCAAAAAGCTTCCTGGCTGAAAGTGATGGGAGTAAGGGCCTGTACAGACAGCCACAAGGGCCAGCCTTGGGGTGGAGTTGGGGCAGGGCGACCACACACTGGCCACCCCAACTCTGCCCCGATGCTGACGTCATGCCGCATGCCACATTGCACAGCGTATGGCATCAGGGCACTCCCTTGGTGCAGCGTGTAGACATACTGTGCAAAAGGAATGCAGAAGAGCCACAGCGGCGGTGGTAAGGGCGGCTTTTTGCCGCTCCAAAAAGGAGCGACATTTGCCAGCTCTTTTTGGAGAGGCAAAGAGCCGGATCAGAGCCATAGTGTGTGGTTGCCACAGCCCCTATCCAGTGCTTCCAGGGGCAGCATGGAGCCGCCCCTTAGGGGCTGTCTGTACAGCCCCTAAATCAATTTGGAGAGTTGCAGGTTCTCAACCTCCACCCTAGCCCTTGAATATGTCAGAATGTTGCATATTCAAGTGGCAGATGCCTGTATAATTTGAAGGCATTTGTCACTGGTATGTCTGAAAAATGAAAAATAAAAACTGAAGGCAGAAATCTGGTTCATGACAACATATGATCAAAATACAAAGGAAAGAGCAGTCTCCTGCATGTCCATTCCATGCATGGAGCCAGCAATGGGGGAAGGGGGCATGCATATATATATATATATATATATATATATATATGGACTAGATAAGCAACAAATCTAAAGTGCAGATCCTTCTGTAATCATTCTCTAACATGCATCAATGGACTTTATACCTTGGAAAAGGATAGCATCTATAAGATATCTTCAGTCTTCATTAACTCATCCCCCTACTGCAATGATGGCTCAGTTATTGTGGAGGTGAGGAATCCACCCTTGTTTCAAAGGTAGTGTCTCTGCAGCTGTTCCAGGTTTAATGGGGACTTTCCATATTGTGAAACCTCTTCCAAACATAGGTTCAGCACCTGGATAGCACCTGTACATTCAGGAGCAGGTGCAGAGGCTTACCGTTAAACCAAAGGCTGTCCTTAAAATAGAGGGTGAATTCCCTGCCTACAATAATGAAGGCAACAGCTTTTTCTGCCTTACTGTTTTGTCCCTCTCCCACTAGTTCTTCTAACCACAAGCTGATGTTTTGTACACACATGCACCTTTCTCTGTTTGCTGGCACACACACGTCTCCTACCTGTTCCTTCCATTTATCAGCAGGGGTTATCACTTCCAAATTCCCCTGATTATCTTCTTCAAAAAACTTAAACAAGATCACCAGGGTTACCTCCACATAAGGTTTTTATTATGCCATTTCCCTGCCTCCTACAGAGACAGCAGCAGACAGCAATACCTTCCATTTCTTACTCTCCTGTGCTTTCCACTTTTTCCCCTTACCACAGAAAAATTGTTTGGTGGGAATGAAAGAGTAGCTGTACAATGTTGTTGGGTTTTTTATTGTTAGAACTAGGAGTTATTCATCTGGATGTTCTCCTGGTATCAGGAGACCATATCCTGTTTTAACCTGTTAACTGGGGCATTAGTCTGAAAAGAAAATGGTCAGCTAGTTGTATAATGGTATTTGTTTATTTGTATACTGTGTAATGATATATTCATTCATTTATTTATCCTCAACATGAACATTTAAGTTGTAATATCTATGAACAGTAGTAATTTCTTCTTCTGCTTGTCCCTCAGGGGCAAGATTATTATTCATTGCTTGATCAGCAGTGTACTTGAAATGTTTCTGAAAGATCAGTGGAACAGATAGCCTTTAACCTACTAGTCCCAGCCCTGTTAGAGAAAGTAAGGTGACTACCTCAGATTCGGTGACAGCTGGTGGGTTTTTTTGTCAGTGGCATGGGTGAATCCAATCCAGGTTTTTTTGTCAGTGACATGGGTGAATCTAATCCAGGTTTTTGTCCAAAACTGAAAGGAGTTATCTGGGCTGCCAAAATCAGTCCAGTCCTTTGCATAGCTTCTTTAAAGTTTAAACTAAAATCCAGAGCAGATGCACTACCTCACTGACATGGAAACTATAAGTTGCTGTTATCTTGGTTGATGCCCTTGGACCCTCTGGCTATTCAAATCCTCCAGTTACCTAAAAACTCCAAGGCTTTTATGCTTCTGGCTTTGATAGTGCTCTGAATCTTCTAAATTAAGTTTCTGTGCTCCTGTGTAATGGATGGCTCTCTCCTGCTCCTCATGATGAGGCAAAATTCACCTGGCAGTCCAATCAACTTGTTAAGTCTATTAGTTTGGAGGACACCTTGTTCTTCTCAGATAGAAAAATTTAATGGGCTGGAGCCAGTGTGCTGTAGTGGTTTGAGTACTGGACTATGACTCTGGAGACCAGGGTTCAATTCACAGCTCATCCATGAAACCCACTAGATGACCTTGGGCAAGACACCTGGTCTCAGCCTCAGGGGACAGCAATGACAAACCTCCTCTGAACAAATCTTGCCATTAAAACCCTGAGCCTTAGGGTCACCATAAGTCAGAAATGACTTGAAGACACACAATGCACACACCCATACACCTGGTCATGGTATCTTTGCACCAATGATAGACTGTATTATGAACAAAATAATGAACAGTTTGTTCAATAAATATTCAGTCAGTAGGTTGCCTAACTGGAATTGTCCAGCTTATTCATGAATGGATAGGTAATTCATTAGTGTAAGGGATAAAGTCTGAGGACAGCTGCAATCCCTTTGTATTTGGCCAAAAAAAGGAGGGTGGATCCATGTCCAGTGCTAGAGGAAAAAGTATTGTTTCCTCCTCCAAGAAGGCCAGGCTTTTATTTCTGCTCCATCTTTCCTCAAAAGAGTTCAAGACATATAAAAAGTATAAAAGTTAAACAGTGATAGGATACAAATAAAGATGACAGGACATGAAATAATGATTTAAAACATTAAGAGCAATTTTTCCTTCATCAGATCCCTAAATAGTGGTTGCCTTTGGTAACCATTGTACTCACAAGTAGCATTGCAACTGTGGGCCACCTGTTACTTCATTAACCATCTGCTACTCAATAAACATCTTATGAGATGCTCAGATCCAAGGGCTAGCAAGCACCAGAGTGTTTGGATGGGCAGGACAGAGGAGTGAAATCCTGTTGGGTTCACTACACTAAGGTAACCAACATGGTCTAGTAGGGGTAGCAGGGGGGGGGGGAGGCTGCAGCACAGTGGCCATGAAAGAAGCAAGGCACTTGAGTAATGGGTTACTCAGTGCAGGCAGGTTTTTGCCTACCTTCCCTCAGCACCACCGCACAGTCCTGGGAAAAGTGCAGCCATTGAGCATAGTGAATTTGTAGAGTTCTTGTCACGGATTCCCTAATGTTCTCCCTTAGCACAACTTGTTCAGATTTAGGAAGACTGGAGAGCTTACAAACAACAGTGATGTATTCAGGTCTTATACTCAAGTCTCAAGTCTGTACCTTCAAGTCTGAAGTCGAGTCTCAAATCCTTGCAAAATGCTTTCAAGCCAAGTCTCAAGTCTGGGAGCCAACTTTTAACAGGGGAAAAAAGGAGATGGGGTGTGCTTTTTGGAAGAGAACAACAAGTATGTTAAAAAATGGGCTTAAGGCAGGGCTTGAGGTCTAGTCAGTAACCTGTCCCCATTGCACATCAGAGGAGCCTTCTAACGCTTTTCCAGCTCAAATCTGTTGCCTAATGCATTTACTGTTTCCTTCCAAGAAATGTATCCTGTGCTCTGTCTGTCTTGCCTGTCTACTGAATGATGCCAGCAAAGTGGTCACTAAAAATGTACAAGTCAGAAATCCAGTTTAGTCAGTGTGTCATTTTTTGCTGAGTCAAGTCACTGAAGTGACTTGAGTCTGACTTGAGTCTGAGTCAATCAACTCGAGTTTACATCACTGACAGAGTCTGGACAGTGTGTTGAGACAGTGAGCCTAGTACTGTTGTGCCTCACCATCCCCAGGACTTGGATATTGAGACAGAAGGAGAAGATGGGCAAAGGGGCAAGACAGTACCACGCTAGTGAGGGAGAAGGCCAAGAAAGAATGGCAGTGTATGAACAGTACAACACAGAGCTAACAGCATCTACCATAACAGAATGAAGGAAGGAAAAGGAGGGACTATGGAGGTCACAGCTTTTAAGAATCAAACACTCATTAATCCGAGAGCAGCTGCCTGGTGACAACAGACCATAAATTCTGGCATCTCCCTCAGGGAACTTGTTGCTCACAACTGACCTATCTGGTAGATGCAACATTCTTAATTTGTGTTACTGGTTCATGTTGCCTAGTAACCTCAGACCTTACTCCATTTAAAGATTGTATTTGTGGATCTCCCTTTTGGACTGCCATTTGGATTGATTGACTGTATTTGACTTGGACTGGCCTGACAATGCTGCTATGTCATCCTTGGTGGTGAGCCACATACCCCTCAGGGATTCCTCCATGTTCTGTTGCCTCCTGTATTCTCTCTTGGGGAATCTGGATTTTTATTGGCTCCGAAACAAGACAAGTACTTACAGAGTTAACACCCCAAATAGTAATGCATCCAGGAGCTTCATAACATGGAAAACAGTTGATTTATAGTGTGAAAAGTATATTATGAAAAGTAGGATCTGCAGAAGTGGCGATATGTGTTCAAAATTGACTTGCTTACAGTTCCAGCCTTACCAGAGGTAGCCTTACTATTAAGCAGAGTGAAGCAGCTACCTCTGGTCAGGCAGTGGAAATGTGGAGGGAGCAGTACTTGTGGAAGCAAGTACTGGGACACAATGGTGTGTGCACCATATGGCACCCAAAGCTAGCCTATTGCATTCATGGATCATTTCACACTATGTAATTAAAGGGCTATGTTTTCACTATAACTGTCATGGCTGCATCCTGTGGAATCAAGGGATCTGTACTCTGGTGAGGTACTGAAGGAGCTCTCTGTCTCAGAATTCTAACTGCTCCATACTCCAGATTCCATAGAATATTGTCATGGCAGTTAAAGTGAAATCATAGTGCTCTGACTGTGTAAAATGAAAGGGCCCCATGTAGAGTAGGACATGTTATCTCAACATCATGGTTAAAAACTACTAGTCTGGTGGGATCCTTTTTGTGTAGTAGAAGGAAACACAAGCTGTTCCTTTGCCTCAGGCAGAAAAATGATTAGCTCCATTTATGGTGTTAAAAGAAGCATAACATCCATCATTAACATTTCTAGTGACTGCAGTCTAAAGAAGGGTGGTCACCTTGTTGTACTACTTCAGGGTGATATGCCCTCTTGCTCACTCTATGAGTTGCCCCTTCCTTGGGGTTCTTGATTCAAGCCACATAGCATGTGACACATTAGTCTTTAAAATTAAGCTTAAATTCATTTGCTAACTGCAACTAGACCCACTGAATCAATTAAATTTTAGATAAGTATTGACTTGCCAAGTTTTCATTCCTTTCATCTATCTATTCTGATTGGGATTAACATTCAGATTTGAGCCTTAAACTTTAAGAACAACCTCATGAAATGCTAAAATTCTTTCCTGATGTCATTCTAGTGCTCACAAACAGGTTCAGAATTGCTCCTTTTCTCAGGTGTTTCGGTTTAATTATATATGCTTTTATATACTGCAGAGGAAAACTAAAAAATGAGATTAAAAAAATTAGAGAGACCATAGTTTTGCAACAAGTAGTATTTGAATGCTTTCCCATACACCCTGGAACACAAATTGCTCTTCCTAATTCCTGATTTAGCATTAAGCAGTAAAGTGTGACAGGCTACACACACAAATGAATACTTTTTCACCTTAATGAGGGAAGAGCAGAGAACAAAAGAAGACTTAGAAGAGAGAACTGTGTGGTACACTATATGAATGAGCAGGATGTCTTGGTGGAAAACATACATATCTTTTTAAAATCATGGTTAGACCTCAGTGATTTTAATGTTGGCCCCAAATAGCACCCCAAAAATCTGTTATGAAATCCATGTTGTGTTAGACCTTCCATATTTTTCTTTTTTCTCTCTAACCACAGTGGTTACTGGTGAATTCTATGTCAGACTGGGGAGAGGTGTTGAGTCTGACCAGGTTTTAATCTAAGGGAGCTAGCTATTCAAGGTGCTGAGCAATATCCCTCAATAGAGGGTCAAAACCTTGGATAGATCCTTTAAAATTGTGGGGAGGACAGAGAGGATTCACTGACTGGAACCATTAGCACTAGCAATGTTTTCTCCGGATCTTTTATAAACATCATCAGCCTCTCTACTTATTTTGTATTCATATTCTTTGGTTCTCCCACTTAACAACTGCAAAGGCTCAAAGTAGGTAATAACATAAGTTACAAAAAAGTAACCAAGACAGGGATATCTGTGTAGTTGTAGATAGGTGGAAATTGATATACAAAGGGCCATCAGGAGCTCTACACCAACAGTGGGACTTCAGAGCAACCACACTTTCAACTGTTGCTCTCTCTCCCTCTCCACTCCACCCCACCAAACCATTCCACAAACTGAGACCTTCTCTAGGAATAGCAGGTGATGCAGCACAGGTTTTCCCTAGCATGTCCTCATCTGTGGTCCTCAGATTAACTATTTGTGGAACAGACCTTGGGCATGCTATGAGGTGACATGTGGTCTACAACTCCAAATATCCCTCAGCCAGCTTGGTCAGTACCCATGCTGGTTAGAGGATTCTGGGAGCTGTAATTCCCAAAAGTAACTTTCACAAGCTCTAATTCAGTAGTACTGCCTTGAAAGCATTGTATATGGATTGGGAAGCAGATATTGTACTAGGGCCTGGATATTCAGAACCACTTTAACATCATTGCCATGAGGAGAAAAAAAGTGAACCCTTTTTTATTATTTGTATAATTGGCAATTGTGCAAAATGCAGATTGAGGATACTTATGTAATCATGTTTCCTTGCATTTATATGTGTGTTTTGTCCAGCTCCTGTGGGACATGTTGCATCCAACAGCAAGCAGTGATATAACAACCAGATATAGTGAATTCTGGGGACAAAGAAGAAATATGTCCCTCACTACCTTGTTTTGATGCTAACTGAGCTGCTCTTTTGTGAGTGCCATTTCCAGAAGTCAGTTCCATGACACTTGTCAAGGGAGGTCTCTAGCTTTTCTACAAGCCTTCTCTTTTCAGGCATTTGTAAGCACTAGAACTGCTGAACTGTCAACAATCTGGGTTGAAAAACAACTAGGGTAGACAGCAAGTGAAATAATAATAATAATAATAAATTTTCTTTCTAACCCGCCCCTCTGCCAGGCAACCGGGGCGGCATACAACAGGTTAAAACAATGCAGAAGTAAAATACATCACCAAATACTCCCCCTAGCCCTCCCACCCCTTAAAAATGAATTAAACTAAAAAAGTATTAAAAACAACAAAATGATAAAACAGCAGGTAATACAATCATAACAAGTAACAGCAAACAATAGCAGCTAGGGGTAGGGGAGCAGGTTGGCAAGCCAGACCATCCTGAGGGGGGAGCCGGGAGATTATTCTGGGAAGGCCTGCTGGAAGAGATCGGTCTTTACTGTTTTTTTAAAGCAGTCAAGAGTGGTAATGAGACAGATCTCATCCAGCAGGCCATTCCATAATCTTGGAGTGGCGACAGAGAAGGCCCTCTGGGAGGTCTGCGCCAGCCTAGATTTCATAGGCTGTAGCAGGTTCCTCCCAGAGGACAAAGTGCGCGGGGGGGGGGGGGATCGTATGGGAAGAGGCAATCCCTGAGATAAGTTGGACCCAAGCCATGTAGGGCTTTAAAGGTCAAAACCAACACCTTGTACTGCTCCCAGAAACTAATTGGCAGCCAGTGGAGAGATTTCAGCACTGGTGTGATGTGCTCTCTTCTAGATACACCAGTGTCCTGGACTACAGCCAGCCTCAGTTCCCACAGCTGCTAGGGATGGAAAGGGTGAGCTGCAAACAGCAAGGCCAGCCACAAACCTTCCATAGTCAAAACACCAGCAAAACAGAATCCAGAAATCAGTGTCAATCAGTCTAAGGTCAGGGCAGGCAGCAATCAGCAAAAGTCCAGTCCGGTCCAGGGTCAAGGCAACAGAGTTCCACAAGGCAACAGCAAGAGGCACACAGCAGGAAACCAGGAGCCACACTGACCGTAGTCTCCCAAGGAAACTACAATAAGTCTTGGCACTGAGGAAGCCTCTTGCCACTCCTTAAATAGTCAAATCCTACCTCAGTGCCAGCTGAGGCTTGTTAAGCAGCTGCTTTTCAGCCAGTCTCCTGGACCTGCGACTGCCAGCACTCTCAGCTCTCCTCTGCCTAAAGGAAGGTACTGGCTCTGCTGTATCTTCCTGATTCTCCCCACTAGGCAGCTGAGCCTCCAAGGAAGGAGCACTAGGACCTGGCTGCTCTGGGGCTGGGAGAACCGGGCTTGGCTCAGGCAGATCAGAATGAGAGCCAGGTGGAGCCTGTATCTCTTCCTTCTCTGGAGGAGACCCATCCTCCTCCTCGTCCTCCGAGTCCTCCTCATGGCTGGCTATGACAACCAGTGAGTAACCTGGCTGCCATATTTTGAACCAGTTGGAGTTTCCGGGTTAGGCACAAGGGTAGCCCCATGTAGAGCATGTTACAGAAATCCAAACGTGAGGTTACCAGAGCGTGTACCACAGTTTCCAGGTCCCTAATCTCCAGGAAAGGGCGCAATTGGCATATCAGCCAAATCTGACAACAGGCACTCCTGACCTGATTTGTCATGTGAAGCGACGAATCTAGGAGTACCCCAGACTGCTAACACAGTCCTTGGAAGAGAGTGTGACTCCATCCAGGACTGGGAGGTGTATTCCCAAGCCTGGTTTTGAGCCTGTCACTGTTAGTTGGATTATTATTATTGTCTGGATTCAGTCTCAATCTGTTTTTCCTCATCCAATCCATTACCGCCTTAAGACAATCATTGAGAGGAGGGACGCAATCTGAGGTCTGAGCAGACGACCGGGTCATGGAGAGATATATCTGGGTGTCGTCAGCGTACTGAAGACACTGCACTCCATGCCTCTGAATGATCTCTCCCAGCAGCTTCATATAGATGTTAAATAGCATCAGGGACAGGATGGCGCCCTGGGGGATGCCACAATTAAGCTCTATTTTAGAAGGGCAACTGTCCCCAAGCCTCACTCTCTGGGATCTACCCAAGAGGAAGGAATGGAACCACTGCAAAGCAGTGCCTCCGATTCCTAGCTCTCTTAGGCAATCCAAGAGGATGGAGTGGTCTATTGTGTCAAAGGCTGCTGAGAGGTCCAAGAGTACCAATATGGTCGCACTACACCTGTTGATACCCAAGCGGAGGTCATCAGCCAGCACAACCATGGCGGTCTCAACTCCATATCCTTTCCTAAAGCCGTTTTGAAATGGATTGAGATAATCGGTTTCATCCAAGATTGTATTGTCTTTTGTATTGTCTTTTCAATCCATTTCAATCCTCATCCAAGCTTGGAGTTGGGAAGCAACCGCCCTCTCGATCACCTTGCTTAAGAAGGGCAGCAAGGAGACCGGTCTATAATTATTCCTGTCCAGGGGATCCAGGGAAGGCTTTTTCAGGAAGGGTTTGACCGCCACCTCCTTTAAACAAGATGGAACAAAGCCTTCCCTGAATGACACGTTGATGGTATCCCGAAGGAATACCCTCAACACATCTACCCCCTCAACGACCAGCCAAGACGGACAAGGATCGAGAGGGCAAGTCGTCTTCCTCACTCTACCAAGGAGCTTGTCCACGTCATCGGTACTCACAGATTGAAGCTGATCCAGTAAAATGCCATCAATGGAGTTGCTGGACACCTCATCCATGGATTCTGTCAAAACACAGGCATCCAGGTCGGCTCTTATTCGAGAGATTTTATCTGCAAAGTAGGTGTTAAAAGCATCACAGCAGGCCGCTGTAGGGTTAAGTAGAGAGTTCTGCACAGGAGGTACCTGTGTCAGTTCCCCCACCACCCTAAACAGCTCTGCTGGACGAGACTCTGCAGACGCAATGAGTGCAGAGGAGAAAAGTCTCTGCGCTGCACACAATGCCTCCCTATAGGAATCAAGGTGTTTCCTATGGCGAGTTCTATCGGATAGGAGCCGAGTCTTCCGCCATTCACACTCTAGTCATTGTCCAGCTTGCTTCATCCCATTCCTGTTTACAATCCTCCTGCTATCTCCCAGTTCCTGCCTTGTATGGGTGGCCTCCTCAGCTTCAGTTCAGTTTTGTAATTGATTCTGCCTCCAGATTGATTCTCCTTTGCTACACATTTATGGCCCCCTGTGCCCTATGTATCTTGTCTTGGTTTTCTTTGGGAATCTTTGTGCTTCATCCCAATACACTCACTCCTAATCATGTCTAGTTTTTATGAGACAGTAAATGTATTCCGTAGCTTTTTTATATCTTCCATTAATCAATTGATAATGATAATAATAACAATAATAATAATAATTTATTTAAACCCTGCCTTTCTCCTAATAATGAATCTCAAGGTGTCTAACAACATATTTAAAAACAATACAGATTTAAAACTATATAAAAGTTGATAAAAGTATAAATATAAAAATTAATTAAAAAGCAAACAATTTATAAAGTTAAAACATTAAATATTAAAAGCATTAAAATTAATCAAAAGACAATACAAACCATAACGTAGCACAGCACATCATTAAAAGCCCATCCCATTAATTTTTAAAAGCCTGATGGCACAAGAATGTTTTCAATTGCCTGAGGAAGGTGATCAAGGAGGGAATGATCCTAGCATACCTCGGGAACATTCCAAAGAGTGGGAGTAGCCACTGAGAAGTCCCTCTTCCTTGTTCCCTCCAAACAAGTCTGAGCAGAGGCAGTACAGAAAGAATGACCTCTCCAGATGATCTTAGGGTTCTAATGGGCTCATAAAGGTAGATTTGTTGTTGGTATGTCTTCAAGTCATTTCTGACTTATCAGCAACCCTAAGGTGAATCTATCATGAGTTTTCTTGGTAGAATTTGTTCAGAGGTGGTTTGCCTTTGCCTTCCTCTGAGGCTGAAAGAGTGTGACTTGCCCAAGGTCACCCAGTAGGTTTCTATGGCCATGCAGGGATTTGAACCATGATCTCCCAGTGTCCTTTCCAACAATCAAACCCTTATACCATGCTGGCTCTCCAGAAAGGGAGATTATGGTCCTTCAAATCAGCTTGCACTGTTAGCCCTGCATCATGTTAAAGTATCAAGTGCATTTAGTAACTAAAGGTTACATCTATATCAAGCTATACTAATCATTATTATTAAAACAATATAATTTGTCTTCAAAAATACAATTGTTCCTCTCATTTGTGGACTTCAAGTCTGTGGTCCTGCTCTTCGTGGGAGGGACAAATAGGGAGGGATACAATGGTGGCACGTGCCTTCACGCAGCCCTTGCATGCACCACAGGTGTACATGCCATTATTTTCAATGGGGCACAAATATTTGTGAGCTGCCATCTTTGCGGGGGTGGGTGGGTTCCAGAACAGATCCCCCACGAATTGGGAGGGGCTACTGTATTTCCTGAATGATTTTCAGCTGAAAATGTTGAGGGAGGATGCAACTTCTCCTTTGATCTAAATTACCACTTCACACACTGAGAATCTGAAAACTACACGTCACCCAAGTTAGAGCAATGTTAACTATTTTCCAACAGTAAAGGTTGTGCTGTTGGCTTGTACTCAGCAACTGTCAGTCTTCCTTGGCTTTATCATGAGTCCAAGGACAGTTTTTATGAGACAGTGAAATGTACTCTATAGTTTTTTCATATCTTCCATTAATCAATTAATTATTCTAACAAACCCAGCTTGTCTATTCCATTTCTCATCCTGGTTTTACACAGTAGATTATATTGTGCAATTCAGTTTCTGAACACTGAGATACATAAATCTCCTTTGGAAATTGTTAGATTAGATTTGACCAGCCTAATCACATTCGACTCTGGGTTCCAGCTATCTTTAAATAAAATTTCCACTTATTTAAGCTCAATTAAGCATAAATAGGGCATCAATCTTATGTGCTTTTGCTTAAACACAACATCCACTGGACACAGTATAACATTTGTTGCTGTTGTTGTTGTAGTTAACTATCATCAAGTCAACCTTGACATATGGTGATCCTGTGGATGAAAGTCATCCAGGGCACCTGTTTATCAATAACCTTGCTGAGATCTTACAAATTCAGGGCTTTGGCTTTCTTAACTGCCTGCAACATGGTCTTCCTCTTTTCCTACTGCTTTCCATCTTATCAGGCTTTATTGTCCTTTATAATGAGTCCTGTCTTCTCGTGATATATCCAAAATATGACAGTTTCAATTTTGTTGTCTTAGCTTCTAGGGGCTTCACAGACTATATTTACTCTTGGACTCATTTATTTATCTTTTTGGCAGTCCTTAGTATCCAAAAAACTCTTCTCCAGTACCGTATTCCAAATGATTTGATTCTCTTCTTATTAGCTTTTTTCACTGTCTAGCTTTCACAACCATACATAGAAATCAGAAATACATAGAGAATCCTGACTTTGGTGTCAATAGGGTTCTTCCACATAAACATGTTTGATGTAAGACTTAAGTGATATTAACTTGGGTAACTTTCCTCATTCACACAAATGGCCCATTCCATGAACAATGCAATTTGCTCAAACTATAGATCTGGTATCTCACCAGCAGGGAGAAAAAACTTTCCTCCTAGCTCTCCAGTACATTCAGTAAACCACATTCCATCACACACATGCAGTAGCATGAAAGGGACTGCATGGAAATGTTAAATTGTGAAACATGTTGACGGTTGTTTTAACATTATGAATGAATCATTCATTCAAACTAAGGGCCTTTGCAGACTGCCAGAAATAGTGCACATTAAATTGAGGCACTGCCCTGGCTCAGTGCTAGGGAATCATGGGAACTGTACTTTATTGTGGCACCAGAGCTCTCTGACAGAGAAGGCTCAATGTCCCAGAAAAAAATACAATTCCCATGACTCCCTAGCACTGAGCCAGGGCAGTGCCTCAATTTAGTGTGCACTATTTCTGGCAGTCTGCAAAGGCCCTAAGTTTTTATTCTTTTCATGAATGTTTGCAAAAGAAAATTTAAATTACCATGGGAGCAGGAAACAGTAAAGCTAGGTGATTTGCAAACATGAGACGATATTAGGATGGGCCAAGTGCAGGCCACATGTGGCCTCCCAGGACTATATTTAACCCCCCCCCCAACACCTGAAGCCTTCCTACGCCTCTATACACCTCAAACAAAACTTTGGGGGACAAAAATCACCCCAAAACCTCTGCTGGATGACTTCTAAAGCCACTAAGAGACAACAAAGTAAAGAAAAACCAGTGAAGATAGCCATAAATAGAAATGGTTCCTGTTCTGATTGCTTGTTTGCTGTTTTTAGGAGTCCACTGTCTGTGAAAGGGGTACAAGACCCCACACCTTCTGCAATTGCCCACCCTCACTCTAGACTGGCTCTCCTACCAACCAAGAATGATAATTGGATTCTTCCAGAGAGAAAGAGCCCCAGAATGTTTCCTTGAATTTTACTTGAGCAACAAGGTTTCCATGGGTCTGATGCACTTCTGTGTGTTCCTTGGCCCTGATTTCCCAGCTTCTTGAGATCCAGTAGTCAGATAATAATGAATCAGTATAAGAAAAACAGGTGAGACAGATTTATTCTACACATATATGCATCCTGCCTTTCTATCATGGAACTGAAGGTGGTGTACATGGGGGTCCCAGTTGATTCCCCATCCAGGGAATGATCAAACCCAAGTCTGCTTAACTTCAGCAAGAGAGGTGCATTATGTAATCTCAGACAATGAGCAAAAAAATTAAATCTATTTTTGTGGTGGTTTGCAGAGTAAGGACAGATACTGTCTGAACAATGATACCTTAAGTTGTTACATAATTTAGATATGGATACATCCATATACCCCTCTGCTTCTGCTTGTTTCGCTGTTTGGTTAGCTGAAGACCCAATTTCAGTGACTCACTTCCTTGGCTTAGTTCAGATATGATACGGATATCATGTCTGGGTCACTGGAAAAGCAATTTCTCTCCCCCAAATGATTGGTATGCATTCTTTTCAGTCCTCTTAACTTTCCACTGGCTATATAGACTAAAGATTAGTCTATATAGATTTTTCACAGAGCTGGCCCTGTATTTTTTTCTGTCAGAGGTGGAGCAATAAATGGTGCAACTCTTAACTTCACTCACTCTCCCTCACACACACTAAAACTTCAAAAGATAAAATACCTAACACTAATCAAGCTATTTTGACATCATGCCCTCCAACATTTCACGATGAAAACCAGTGCCACCATTTTCTTTCCTCTCCCAAATATGGTGGCTGCCCTCAAAGCAGATGTCACCACTGTTGTGAACCTATGTCTGCTGACTGCCCCATCATATGTCTGCTGACAACTGCCAGCCTGTGTCTGCTGCCCCCATTGCCACCACCATCATTCTCCCTCCAAGTCCTGCACAAGCACCCACTGTTGCTCCTCTATCACTCAATTGCACAGTTGGGAGAGTGGCACAAGGCTGAGCTTGTCTGCAACAGTAGCACCCCTAGCTCAGCCAGCTCTGCTTGAGGCAATGGTGAGCCAGAAATTGGGAGGGCAAATTATTGAATATAGTGCTCCACCTACAGTGGCACAGTTGTGAGTTATGTGGCACATGAGACCAGGAATATCTCTGTCATGTCTGGATTAAGTTTGAGTTTATTCACCTTCATCCAGTCCATTACTAACAGCGGAGATCAATTGATTATCAAAATAGCCTTATTGGAATTGGATAGCAAGAGAGAGTTGAATGTCATCAGCATATTGGTGACACTTAACTCCAAATTCTGGACAGACACTTCCGGAGGTTCATGTATATGTTAAACAGAATGGAGGACAGAAATGGGTCCTGAGGGACCTCACAAATTAAAAGTTAGGGTGTCGAATAAGCATTTCTCAGCACTATCTTCTGAAAATGCCTATCTGAAGGATTGGAACCATTGTAGAACAGTGCACCAAGTCCATTCTCAGGGAAGTCACCCAGAAGAATACCATGGCTAGTAGTATTTAAAACATCTTTGAAAACCAACAGAATCAGCTAGGGCATACTCCTTCTGGAAAGTTTTTGGTATATGTCATCCAGCACCATGGGCATGTCTACACAGACCATTAACACCCCTCCCCACACACACTTGTGTTGGTCTGTTTTCACGAAGTAGAACCAAAGGCCCAATTCAAATACAGACTGTCTTCACGAGGGAAGACCTATTACACAATGAATCCAGGACACCCTTGCATTAAAACAATTAAAATAAACCCTGCCATTGCTCTGCATCTTTCCAGAAAATCTGGAGCACTCTGGAGAGAAGTCAAGTGACTGTTTACACAGCATCTCACTGTGTCGCCTGATAGTGGTGATGCAGGTCCCTCCCTCTGAGGACACAACAAGCTGCCCAGTCATTTGATCAACACCGGACACCTTGTTTTTGACCTCAGAGGGAACAATCCATGCTGGCAGTGCTGGTGATGGGGAAAACAGTGGGATGCCCTTTTATTCCCCCCTAATTCATTAGTAGCTGCTGCTGTTTTCGCTTCTGGCTTGTCTTGATGTGTAGTTTTAATATGTTTTAATACTTAATTGTTTAATACGATCTTAACGGGGTGGGTGGGTTTGGGGATTTTAGGTTATTTGTGTACCTGTATTATAGGATACAGAATTTTAATTGTAAGCCACCCCGATTGCTTGCCAGAAGGGCAGGGTATAAATAAATTTATTATTATTATTATTATTATTATTATTATTATTATTATTATTATTATTATTATTATTATTTAGCAGCCTAGTGTCACTGCAGAATGTGCAGCTTTGGGGCCAGAGTATTCTCACCAGTGTAGATCCACCCCAAGGCAACCTAAACCATATATCCTATAACTGGACATGAGGGCTGAATGAAATAGATCTAGACAACCCATTTCATCCAGAAACCCCTCTAGCTGGAATGCTCCCACATACTGCTGATCAAAAAAGGCTATGGCCTAAAAAGAGACAGGACAGTAATTATGTAGCATGTGTACTAGAAAATAAGAATTAGCATGTTTTTGATTAATTCATCATAAAAATGGATCATCTCAAGCAGAGGTTGAAAAAGTTACTACAGCTCCCCAAATCTCCCCAGCCAGCATTGCCATTGGCTGTGCAGGCTGGGAGATTCTTTGTCATCTAAAAAAAGGTAACTTTCCCAAACTCTGTCTTCAGGTGTGACCCTCTTGAGGAATGAATATTGAATCCTCTCCCCAGACTCTCTGTTGTGTTGTCACTATTATTTTATCACTCTGTTTTTATTGACCTTGTTTTAATTTTTTCTAGTTTAATTCGGTCTTAAAGGGTGGGAGGGATGGGTGGAGGGATCGGGATACTTAAATGTATTTCAATTATTGTATTTTAATTGTTGTGAGCCGCCCCGATTGCTATGCAGAGGGGCGGGATAAAAATAAAATTTATTATTATTATTATTATTATTATTATTATTATTATCATGGTCTGCATGCAATTGGATTTTAAAAACGTGTATGCAGTTGATTTGTGGGCAATCGACATGTGGAGAGCACTTTTCCTATATGGAAATGTGGTGGCAAATTTAGGCCCAAAACACACCGCAGAAAATAATCCAGTTTCAGATCGTTTTAACTGCCCTGGGAGTGCTAGGGAATCCTGGGAATTGTAGTTTGTTGTGGCACCAGAGTTCTGTCTGACAGAGAAGGCTAAATGTCTAATAAAACTACAGTTCCCAGGATTCCCTAGCATTGAGCCAGGGCAGTTAAAGTGGTCTCAAACTGGATTATTTCTGCAATTATTGCACTACCTTTAAAATGCATTAAAAAGAGACCTATCTGGCCTGAATTGAAGTAACATTTGGGATGCATCCAGATGCTATGGCACAGATTTTTCCCCCAAAATTGCCATCTGGATGCAGCCCGAATTCAATCAGGCTGACTTAACTCACTCCAACGGCCATTTTTCAATGTCGAAAGCATTCTGACTTTGAAAAATGGCTGCCAGAGTGAATTAAGTCAGCCTGGCTGAATTCAGGTTGCATCCAGATGGCAGTTATTGGGGGGAAATCCATGCAATAGCATCTGGATGCAGCCTGAAATTTACTTCTGTTTGGGTGTCTCTTTTTAATGCATTTTAAAGGTAGTGCAATAATCTCCTTAGGGCCTAAGGGGAGAAGCAGACGAGTGCTTCCAGGATGCCGCCGGACAGAACGCCGCGGGACCGCAGCCTCCGCACCCCGGCACTCCTGCGGCGTCCCTGAAAGGAGCGCAAAATAGCGCTCCATTCATAAGTCAGGGAAAGTGCGCCCTAAACCCTTAGGGCGCACTTTCCCTGACTTATCCGCCGCAGCGTGTCCGGACGCTGCGGCGGGAGGTTGCCCTGGGAGCGCCGGCCGTGCGGAGGGCCAGCAGCTCCGAGGGCAACCTCAGGAAGAGGAAGGAGCACCACGCGTGCGGCTGCTCCTCCTCTTCCTGGCCTCCAAGACGACTCTATTGGTCGTCTGCCGAGGCCCTAAGCAGACTGCCAGAAATAGTGCACATTAAATTGAGGCACTGCCCTGGCTCAGTGCTAGGGAATCATGGGAACTGTAATTTATTGTGGCACCAGAGCTCTCTGACAGAGAAGGCTCAATGTCTCAGAAAAAATTACAATTCTCATGATTCCCTAGCACTGAGCCAGGGCAGTGCCTCAATTTAATGTGCACTATTTCTGGCAGTCTGCTTAGGCCTGTGTTTCAGGGGAAGGCAATGGCAAATCTCCTCTGAACAAATCTTGCCAAGAAAACCCCTTGATAGGTTTGCCTTAGGCTCAACATAAATCAGAAACAAATTGAAAGCATACAACAACAATTGGAAGGGAAAGACAAGTGAAAATACAGATACTAGGACTGGCATGGAGCCCTAGCATTTGCATGTTTTCTAAAGTCATAGCACATCCCAGCAACCCAGCAGACAAGAGAAGAGATACGGTGAGATAGATAGTCAGGCACAAAGATATGTTAAGGGGATGACATGTGCACACAAGCAGACAAACCCATAACTTCATTATATGAATGTCACAGCTCACTGAACGTCAGTTCCAAAAAGCATTTGTGTGTCAGCCATGACCAGCTGCCTTTTCCATCTCTTTTCAGAAAGGCTGATCAAATTACCCTTCTAGTGGGCCCTGGTACTTGTATGCACTTTATGGCGTACTTTAGTGGCATGGTTTGGCAGGTCCTTTGTGTTCTTCTTCTATCAACAAAAGTGAATATTTGCCATCTCACTCTCTCCTCTTTCCAACCTGCCTTTCTCCTCTGTGCATTGCATTTTCTCATGCTTACTGGCAGGTTAATTTTGCTCCCAGGAGTTTACTTCTGCACCTGTTCTAACATGTCTTCCAGCAGCTGGTCTTTTCCACCTGACTGCAGGCTAGGGAAAGCAGGAGTATTTTATAGGCACAGAGCTTTTTCATCATATTGCTGTTCAACTGATATGACTTTGGGTAAAACACTACTCAGCCCTACTTCTAATGAGATAGCTCTGCCATTTCATGATGTCTGAACAACACGGTTGTTTCATGCATCTCAGTCTTTATAAATATGGTAACCTGGTTTGCTTTTTCAGCATCTCAGGTTTGTTGAAGAGAGATCAACTATTGTGTTTGATTTTCAAATTAAAATAAATAAAACGACAAAGCAGTATTTTAAGCTATGGAAAGACAGGCAGTTACACAAAGGATGAGGAACCTTTGGCTTAGGGAAGCAATCTAGAGGGCTGCAAGTTTAGAAATTTCCTCCTTGTTTACAGAAAATCTTTGAAAACTGCTCTGTTTTCAAAAACTATTCACAATCCTGGGTTTATTCTGAGCAAAATCCACATGTGATTTTTTGCACAGAAAACATTAATTTCTGCACAGAAATATAATTTCTTGTGAAGAAAATGCTACAATTGATAATATATTCTGCAGGATAGTTGCACAAAAACATTCTCTGCACCAAAAATGTTGTTTTCTGCACAGAAAATACTATTTCCTGCACAAAAATCCATGTGCAATTTTTTCCATGCGCGGAATAATTTCCAAACAGCAAGATTATTTTCAGTCTAGGATTGCAGAACATATATTTGTCCCTTTTTCAAATATAGAGGGCTGCAAATTTAGAAATTTCCTCCTTGTTTACAGAAAATCTTTACAGAAATTCTTTCCATCCCTACTTTGGCCTCTGTATGATTTGAAGTTCATCATCATTAATCCCTTAAAATTGACCATGCTGACTGGGTTTTTTGAGGACTGAGTATCTTTCCTCATGACTATTTTCCCATTCACTAAAGATAAATTAATAGCATATGTTAAAATTAGTTATTCATTAATGGGGTTTTAATTTTTCAATTCCTAATTATTATGGCTGACTGAACTGAACATGCTTAGTTTGAAGGAAATGATATGATAGACATCCTTAAATGTTTGAAAGGATGTCATGTAAAAGACAGAAAACTTACTGTCCATTGCGCCAAAGGGTAGGATGCTAACTATTTGACTCAAATTGCATGAAAAGAGATTCTACCAAAACATGAGAAAGAACTTCTGGATGGTCAGAGCTGTTCAACAATGGAATAAATTGTGTCACCAGATGGCGGACTGTCCTTGTTCCAAGGTCTCTGGCAAAATCTTGGATGACCAGTGCTCAGGTGTGCTTTAGCTGTAGATATCTGCACAGGAGATGGTTGGACTAGATTAGAAGATGAATCAGATGGCCCTGGAGATCCCTTCCAACTCTCTGATTCTATTATTTTATTATTTATATAGGGAAAATCAGCAATGTTATGCCACCAAACATCAAAATATAAATAGATGGCCATAAGGCCTAGTTCACACTGAGCATACCAACTTGGATTTGGACTCCAGCTGGGTGTTCTTGGATATCTCATAGGACCCTCAAGAATTCAAGCAGAAGCAGAGCAGACATTTGTTCTGTGGTCCCTCTTGAACATTTTTTCCTGACACTGGGTCACCATTTCAGTCTGCCACAATGCCCTGACAGGATGATGTCCTGGGACTTCACTGGAAATTAACACTGCAGTTATTTTTCTTTCCCACAATGTTGCATTGGGGGCATTGTGAGTCATTTAAATGGTGCCCTCATTTTCTCACTGCAGACACTCAACACTGATTGGTGGTATCTTTAACTGCTGATATTATTTGGCAGTTCCACCAGAAAACACATGCCTATAAGACATCCTCAAACCTGAAGCTGGTCCTGGGTTGTGCCATATCAAAATGTCAGTAGAAGCAAATGTGGATGAATGTTTCTTCAAACCTCCCCTGCACCGCTACATGCAAAACCAGAGGACAGGGAAAAAAGTTTCTATTGTAGCCTTCTCCCTCACATGCTGGTTTTTATGTATAATAATTGAATTTTGTTTATTTTGGTATGAAGGAAGAACATTGCAACATGTAGACTTCCAACTGCAGTCTCAGCATCTTGAGTGGGTCTGAAATAAGTTTTGAGCTGGGAACTGGGAGTCACAATTGAAGAGTTTTTGAATCAACCCAAAGTGCTGAAGTGGAACCTGGGAACAAATCAGGACTTCTGCTCAAAAATACAAGAGATGCCGTAGATGAAAGAGACAATATTGCTCAAACAAAACAGAAAGTGGATTGGTATGTATATCGAGTGTTTCCAGTCTGTTGGCCACCAATTTAAAAGCCAACCTGGGTGTGGAGGATTGACTCCCGCTCTGGAAAGTTCTTGAGGGGCTACCACAGGGACATCAATAAGGGGTGTAGAGAGTGTGAGCCACACCAAGTGATACCCTAAGAGGGTGGTGACAGTACCACTTCCCAAACATCTGCCTTTTGGCAGAAACAGGCTGTGGCATTTGCCTGCATTCCTTTAAAATGATTAAGAGACACTGTTGGTGCAGCGAGACTCAGTGGGAGGAGAAAGGAGAGGCATCAGGGTGTTTGTTTGTTTTTTTTAAAAAAATGTAATTATAATTTTTTGAAAAAAATATTATTTTAAAATTTTCTTTTAAAAGATCACATCTTACCAAAATGTAACTTTAATCACATGAAACTATATACATGTTTTTTTAGCTTTGTGTATGATATTATAATTTAAAGCTATAATTTTAATTTTGCTAGTTGTTTTAAGTCACAACTATTACCATTACATTGAGTGATATATAAGAATTACAATGTATGAGTTACATTAGTCCAAAAATATTACTAGGGACTCTGTATGGTGTGGTTTGGGAGGAGGTTAATTGAGGGATGACACCATGAGTGACTGCACTGGGTGATGCCAGCCCTCGTGATGCCACTGCCTATCACCTCTAGTTCAGTGATCAACCATTGACGGTTTTCCTTAGGACTCTCATGGAAGGATGTAGTTATGTTCCTTGCCACATAAAGTAGTGGTAAGTACTCTCTGACACTAACATTCAAACTAGACACAGGGTGCCATTCTACGTTTAATTGTTTGTTTGTTTTTTGCCCCCCTCCCAAAATTCAGTCTAGTCTGGCTGTATATCAGTAAAAGAAAGGCTGGGCAGAGGAAGGTTGTTTATCCCTTGCCCATTTCTTCAAGCTCAAAGTTACTTTCACCTAAAGTGTTTTTAATCTGCACATGGAAAGAAACTGTGAAGATCATGGAAATGTTGTGTCTTCTCTCACCCTGAAGGTGACAATGCAACTGGGAAAGAATTCAGAAGGAAATTCTGAATTGGACAAGACTTACAATAGATTCTCTCCTCCTGTCTCTGTTCCAACATATGGTCTGCACAGGGTGATTTTTGTTTTTTATAAAAACCTTTTTTACTAAATATATTTTTATTAAAGAAATTAAAGAAATAATGGATTCTGATAAAGAAATTTGCTACCCCAGTGACAGTTAGGCCTCCACTTGCTACTGCTGATATTTCCCCACAGTCTCATATAAACTGGATAGTCCCAGATATCATTTCAGAACGAGCTTGGAAAAGTTGTCATGTTGCCTGTGGAATTCTGGGAGTTGTAGGTATAAAAGGTTAGGAAATTAAGTTGAATCCTACTAGCGGTACTGCACAACTCTCTGGCTACTTCTGTTGTTGTTGTTGTTAGCTGCTCTAAAGTCGGTTCTGATCATGGTGACATTGTGGATGAGACATCTCCAATCTTCCACTGCCTTGCCCAGATCCTGTAAGCCCTTGCCCATAACCCCCCTGATCGAGTCTATCCATCTGGTTTGTGGTCTTCCTCTCTTACTTCTACTCTGTACCTTTCCTAGCATTATTGTTTTTTCTAATGATCTGTGCCTTCTCATTTTGCAGCCAAGGTACGATAGTCTCAACTTGATCATCTTTGCTTCCAAGGGGAGCCCTGGTCTGATCTGTTCAAGAACCCATTTGTTTGTCTTCTTGGCTGTCCATGGTATCCTAAGTACTCTTCTCCAGCATCACATTTCAAATGAGTTGATTTTCTTTCTGTCTGCTTCCTTCACTGTCCAGCTCTCACGTCTGTACATGGAAATTGGGAATACAATGGCCTGAATGATTCTGACTTTAGTGTTCAGTGGTATGTCTTTGCTCTTCAGTATCTTTTCCAGTTCTTTCATAGCTGTCCTTCCCATTCCTAGCCTTTTTCTTATTTCTTGACTGTAGTCTCCATTCTGGTCAATGTTTGATCCTAGATATGGGAATTCTTTAACTATTTCAATTTCCTTGTTGTCTAGATTGAATTTCTGTATTTCTTCTGTGATCATTATTTTTGTTTTCTTTGTGTTCAGCATCAGACCTACCTTTGCACTTCATCTTTGACTTTTCTTATTAACTTTTCCAATTCCTGAACGTCTTCTGCTAATATTATGGTGTTGTCTGCATATCTTAGGTTTTTAATGTTGCTTCCTATCTTAACTCCTCCTTTTTCTGATTCTAATTCTGCTTTGCTTATGATGTTTTCAGCATATAAGTTAAACAAGTGGGTGATAGGATGCAACCTTGCCCGACCCCTTTGCCTATTGGGAACCACTCTGTTTTCCCGAATTCTGTTCTGACGGTGGCCTCTTGTCCTTGGTACAGATTCCTCTATACAATCAAATGCTTTGCTGTAGTCTATGAAATACATGTTGATTCTTTTTTGGAATTCTTTGGTGCACTCCATTAGCCATCATATGTTTGCAATGTGGTCCCTAGTGCCCCTTCCTTTTCTGAATCCTGCTTGCACCTCTAGAATTTCTCTCTCCATGTATGGTTGGAGTCTGTTCTTCATGAGCAAATTATGAGCATTATTTTGCTTGCATGTGAGATTAGTGCTATTATTCTATAGTTGCTGCAGTCTTTTGTTATCTCCTTTCTTGTGGATTGGTATGTATATTGAGTGTTTCCAGTCTGTTGGCCACCAATTTATTTTCCATATTTGTTGGTATATTTCAGTTAGCACTAAAGTTGCATGTTTGTAGGCACTATAGCAGTTCAATTGGGATATCATCTGTTCCCAGTGACTTATTTTTTCCCCATTTCCTTTATTGTAGATTCCACTTCACTTCTTAGAATTTGAGGCTCTCATTCCAAATATCATTCATTCCCTCATCTCTTTTGTATAACTCTCTGTGTATTGCCTCCAGTATCTTTTTATTTCTTCTTATTCCTCTATTATGTTCTTTTTTTCTCCACTGGAGAAGAGAAGGTTAAGAGATGATATGATAGCCTTGTTTAAATATTTGAAGGGATGTTATATTGAGGAGGGAACAAGCTTGTTTTCTGCTGCTCCAGAGACTAAGACCCGGAACAATGGGTGCAAGCTCCAGGAAAAGAGATTCCACCTCAACATTAGGAGGAACTTCCTGACAGTAAGGGCTGTTCGACAGTGGAACACACTCCCCCGGAGAGTAGTGGAGTCTCCTTCCTTGGAGGTCTTTAAGCAGAGGCTGGATGGCCATCTGTTGGGGATGCTTTAATTGGGAGTTTCTGCATGGCAGGGGGGGTTGGACT
This sequence comes from Phrynosoma blainvillii, assembly GCA_026167975.1. Classification (NCBI taxonomy): domain Eukaryota; kingdom Metazoa; phylum Chordata; class Lepidosauria; order Squamata; family Phrynosomatidae; genus Phrynosoma; species Phrynosoma blainvillii. The sequence goes on from JANUYF010000002.1 coordinate 136,848,383, forward strand.
GGATGGCCCTTGTGGTCTCTTCCAACTCTATAATTCTGTGATTCTATGATTCTACAAATCCCAGGATTCCATAGATGGAGCCATGACAGTCAAAGCAGTGTTAAACTGCATTAATTCTGCAGTGTGGCAGCAGCTTCCATTCTCATACTATGCTTTTCCCTACATGACTGCAAGAACATAGCTAATTTGTTTTCTTGGAGATGACTCTCTTCTGGAGAGGTTCAAGTGAGGCTCAAGTCATGATGTGGTTCCAGCACCTCCTCTTTTTCCTCAACTTGTGATCTCTTTCAGAGCTGAATTTAATGATGATAACACAACCCTTTTTTTCTCTCTCCCATAGTCCTAGTGGAATTCTAGCCCTAAGTCTCTTGTGCCATTTTTCCTCACTACCATGGAAAGTTGAGGGTTATTCAAACATCATTTTTTTAAGTGTGACTAGGCAAATAATCTCACTCATGCATTCTGGTTTTGTTGTTCACACTATTTTTTTAAAATTGGAACTGCATCTATGCACATCTCTGCAAGTTCCATTGCTCACTTGTTTCAGTACTGTGAATAAATATGCAGTCAGCTATGCAGATGTATTCAAAATGCATACAAGGCACACAGAGTTTTATCCCAGTTTATCCCAGGTTTATTCTCATTGGTTATTCACACAGTCGACAATGTGAAGCTTTCAAGAAAACTCAGGGAAGAAACCTGAGATTGATTATCCTGGGTTAAGTGTTTTTTTGGTCGCCTTCTCCCCCAATTTATTTAGTTGCATTAAATGCATGTGAACAATAAAGATTTAAACCACATTCTACTGGGATTATTTTTACCATCTGAATGACCCCTTCGATCATTCTTGCATTGCCAGTGCTTGCATTGGTCAAGTAGCTTCACAGTTATTTTTTCCCTTCAGTTTGGGCCGTTTTGACATGCTGATATGGCAGGTTGCTATATGAATGTTGTTACTTGACGTTCCTGATTTTAGTCCAATTGTTTGAAATGTCAGCACAGTGTCTTGGCACGTAACCCCCTTTTCCCTGTATAGCCTTCTTTTAGCCTAGATTCTTCATAATACCAGCATGATACCTTACCATTTTTCTCCCAGGAGACTTTCTTAGAAGACTCCTAACTAGGGATGCAAATTATAATTTCCTTTCCTTTTGAACATAAGCATGGATAATTTAAAAGTTTTCTTCATACTATAAGATTATTAGTATTTTTGCATAATTTCCATTATTTTTCAAAAGTTCTTTTGGAACTGTGAAAAAAATGCTTGGATGTTGGTTTTTTTGTGTGAAAAATCTCCATGTTTTTACACAGAAAACAATGCAAAACAAAAGTTAATTTCTGCAGAAAAATGGGAGGTTGCATAAAACCAAGGAAGTGAACTTTTTTCAAAATTGGTCCTGAAATGTGAACCATCTCATGATATCGGATGTATTTTAAATTTACCAAGGCATCTTTTTTTTATTAAAGGCAAGAAAGTTTGTGAATATTGTTTACGTACTGTTTGCTAATTTGTGAAGTTCATGTTAGCATCTCCTTTTGTGTAGGGCATGTGTGTGTGTCTGTGTGTGGGGGGGTGTTATATGCTGATTGCTCTCCTTACAATTTTGTGTTTATGCCCCCTTCTACCATCTGCCATGATTTCATTGGTAATGGGGTGATGGCAAAGATGCTATCCCAAAAATTCATGGGGCAAATAAGATGACAGAAGAGTATGGTTGTTGAGAGAGAAGCTTGATTCCATGGCAAATGTGGATTGTGATTCAGGCAGCTAAGGTACTTCAAAACTTTCTTCCATTTATATTTCACTTGAATACTTGACTTGATTTGAAAAGCCATGGATCATGATGAAGAGAATATGACTTTTCAGACACAATTGAAGCAAAGGGTGAACAACTTTTTTAAAAAGATGAAATTTATCCCCTTATCACTTGTGATAGAAATGTAATGCAGTTAGCTCTTCATTATTAGAAAAAATTAATTAATGACAAATAACTTACTATTTGGAAGTAATTATTTTCACACTGTGGATCAGACTATGGGGGGTTGCATACTGCCAGAGATAGTGCAAATTGAGTCCACTTTTAGGGTTAGGGTTAGTGCTAGGGAATCATGGGATTTTTTTTTCTGAGACATTGAGCCTTCTCTGTCAGAGAACTCTGATGCCACAATAAAATACAGTTCCCATGATTCCCTAACCCTAACCCTAACCCTAAAAGTGGACTCAATTTGCACTATTTCTGGCAGTCTGCAACCCCCCTAAGACAACACAAGCAGGAAACTGTGCATTGAAAACAAATCTTCCCTGAGGTTTCTTTTCTATAATGAACATTGGTTTGAGTTGAATTTATGCAAGATATGCTACTGTCTGGATTCATTCTCCATGCATTGTGAGAATAATGACCCTCTAATAGTAGTCCTGAATGCTGAGAAGTTTGATAATTTTGTTAGACGCCTTAAAATTAGAAAATATCATATAACAGCCAATGCTGCCATAGTATTTAATCTAGCTACTGAAAAGGCAACAAGATTGATGTTCTTGTCAACATATAGGAAAGAATTTCTCCTAAAACCAGTCTCCAGGGATTGTTCTCACATTGGCATTGCTAGTGATGAATTATGGGTAACATCTCTTCAAGACTGTGGAAAGCAATGAAACAGAGTGGAAAGGAATCCTCAGCCACACTTGTGCAACATTTAGCTCTGGTGGGCAGGTTATAAACAGAAAGGGTAATTCATGATGTGTCATCGATAAAATAATAGATGCACCTCCGTTGATCCTGCAGCATTGCACCTAAACTTTAAATGTTTCTTTTCTCAACAAATATAATAATAAAAAGCAGGTGCCATGTACAACATTACATTTTCAAAAATGCTTCAAATCAGTTTACAACCAGAATAAAATCAATAAACTAATGTAAACCCTATAAAGTAATGATCTGAAGTTAAATATTGCTTTTCTCTGATATCATTGACTGTGGCTGAATCTACACAGGGGTGGTATCACAGTGCCATACAGCCCCAGTCTGACCCCTTCATTGCCTCACACACCAGACAGGACATCCATTACGTAGCCACATTGGTGCAAGGGGGTGTTTCTACTGTATGCACGTGTTTCCCATATTGGTTTATATCCAGTCACATGACTGAAGCAACTACTGAACTGAAGCAACTACTGAATTTTCTGTTGTTTGTTCCCACCATGCAAGCACATATTCACATAATCAAATAGAGTTTGTCTGTTTACTGTCATTCTGCTGACCCACCTGTACTTCCATTGGATTGGGTGCATATCTGGGTGGGTACCTCAGTTCCCACATGTGTTGCCTCTGCCCCTTTACCTGGCAGGGAGATACCATGATCATGATCATGTTGTTTGCCTTTTAGTCATTTCTGACTTATGGCGACCCTGAGGTGACCCTATCACAGGGTTTTCTTGTCAAGTTTCTTCAGAGGGTGTTTACCACTGCTATCCTCTAAGGCTGAGAGACTGTGACTTACCCAAGGTCACCCAATGGGTTTTTCATGACTGAGCTGGGTTCTCCAGATCCTGTTCTCGAAAGTCATAGTCCAATGCTCAAACCATTACACCACACTGGCTCTCTATACTAGTCTACTCAGACATAAGTCCTGCTGAATTTAACAGTGTTTACTCCCAGGAAGAGAATTACAATGACGATGAGGAGGAGGGCTCCGCCTGGGTAGCACAGCTGGTGGGGAGGCAGAGGCAGCAGCAGCCATGGCTTTTTGTAGTGGTTTGACTTTTGCACTGAATGTAGCCAGGACAGACCTTTTTCGAGCTTCAGCAGTCCTGAGAAGCTGTCAAGATGGAAGATGAGGATTTTGTAATGCAAGGGCATGGCAAGACTCCACCTCCTGGTGAAGAAAAACAGAGAGATGGGGGGAAACTTCATCCAACCCCCTCTTCCCATCTGAAGCTGCAAGGAGAGGTGGGAAAAGACTTCATCCAACCCCCTCTTCCCATCTGAAGCTGCAAGGAGAGATGGGGGAAAACTTCATCCAACCCCCTCCTACCATCTGAAGCTGCAAGAAGAGGTGGTAAAAAGACTCCATCCAATTCCCTTTCAGCCACATGAATCCATCTCACACACAGTGCCTTCCAGAGGGAGGACAGGAGAAAACAGAGAGGATGGGCAAGGAAAATCAAACAAGGGCCAGAAGACAGATGAGAGACTAAAATAAAGAAGGACATGAGGGGGGAAGGGAAAAGGAGGGAGGAGGGAGGAGAAGAGTAGGGAAACAATCAATTCAACAATAATGGGGGGAGGGACAATGACATAGGGAAACAACTACTGGGCAGCAGAAGTAGTGGTGTGTGTTACTAAAGTGAAGAACAGCAGTGACACCATAGCCAACATTTGTTAGCACTGCACACAGCGAGGTGTAAGTGGTCCTCCTTGTGTAACCCCTCCCCCACCAAGAAAACCCTATGAGGAGATACTGAAAGTGTCACACAGACAGGAAAAGAGCACTAACAGAGATAAAGTTAAAAACTAAAGGAAAACACACTTGCAAGAGCAGCTAAGGGCAGTAAAAAATGATGAAGCAAGCAGAAAACGCTCTCAGAAATACAAACCCCATCAGAAGCAGCATCACACATAAAATAGGGACATGGAATATGAGAATCATGAGCCAAGGGAAGCTAGAAATAGTGAAAATGGAATGGCAACACATGAACATAGCAGTACTGGGGGTGAGTGAGTTAAAATGAACAGGAGTGGGCCACTTTGAATCAGACAACTACACAGTGTACTACTCAGAGAATAAAAAGACAAGAAGAAATGGGGTGGCTTTCATACTAAGAAAAGATGTTGCAAAAGCAGTCAGAGAATACAATGCAAAATCAAACCGAATCATCTCAATAAGGCTCCATGGGAAACCTATGAATATCAGCATAATTCAAGTATATGCACCAACCACTGAAGCAGAACAAGAAGAAATTGATAGATTTTATGAAGGAGTACAGGATGAAATTGACAACACCCCGACACAGGATGTCAAGCTGTAATTGGAGATTGGAATGCAAAGGTTGGAAGTAAAGAAGAATCAAAAACAGTAGGCAGATTTGGACTAGGCAAAAGGAATGAAGCAGGTGAGCATCTGATTTTTGTTAAGCCAACAACCATTGCAAACACATTTTTCATACAACCAGAGAAAAGGTTATGCACATGGACATCACCAGATGGTCAACACAAAAACCAAATAGATTACATAACTGGAAGCAAAAGATGGCAAAGCTCCATACTGGTGGATAAGACTAGACCAGGTGCTGATTGTGGCACAGATCACAAACTCCTCATTTCAGAAATAAAACCAAAACTCAAGAAGAGAACAAGACCAGTTATCATACCAAAATAAGATTTAAACAACATTAGCACAGAATTCATTGACAATATAGGAAACAGATTTGCAGTACTAAGTATAATAGATTGTGAACTGGAAGAGCTTTGGTCTAAAGCCAGTGACATAATAAAAAAAGAATGCATAAAGACATTTCCAACAGACAAAAGGAAAGTGAAGAAACCATGGATGACAGATAAAATGCTACAAGCAATAAAGGAAAGAAGAGAAACAAAACAAAAAGGAGATAGGAATAAACTTAGAACCATGAACGCAACAGTATAATGGCTAGTGCGCAAAGATAAGGAAAATTATTACAACAACAAATGTAGGGAAATAGAAGACAACAACAAAAAGGGAAGAATGAGAGACCTATTCCACAAGATTCAAAAAATCAAGGGAAAGTTCAAACCAAGGACTGGAACACTCTACGACAATACAAATAACATAATTCAAGACCAAGAAGGAATAAAAAGACATTGGATGCAATACACAGATCAACTATACAAAACAGATGACAAAATGAAGGACACATGGAGCGAAGAGCCATATGAAGATGAGCGCCAAATTCTAAAAACTGAGGTGGAAGCTGCAATAAAAGAAATAGCAAAAAACAAGACTCCAGGAAACAATAGAAGTGTTGCACTCCACACTGATAGAGTCAACTCTAGTTCTAAACAACCTATGTCAACAGATATGGAAACAAGATGATGGCCAACAGATTGGAAGCGATCAATATACATCCCCATCCACAAAAAAGGAGACACAAGAGACTGCAGCAACTATAGGACCATAGTACTAATCTCCCATGAAAGCAAAATCATGCTCAAAATACTGCAACATAGACTCCAAACACATGGAGAGAGAAATCCTAGAGGTCCAAGCAGGGTTCAAGAAAGGAAGAGGCACCAGGGATCACGCTGCAAATATACGATGGCTAATGGAGCATAGCAGGGAGTTCCAAAAGAAAATCAGCATGTGCTTTATAGACTATAGCAAAGCCTTTGACTGTAGAGATCATGGAAGGCTATGGAATGCCCTTAAAGACATGGGAGTGCCAAGACATCTGATAGTCCTAATGAGGAATCTGTACTCAGGACAAGAGGCTATTGTCAGAACAGAACACGGAAAAACAAAATGGTTCCCAGTTGGCAAAGGAGTCAGACAAAACTGCATCCTATCATCCTACCTATTCAACTTATATGCAGAACATATTGTAAGGAAAGCAGGCTTGGACATGGGAGAGGGAGGAGTGGAAACAGGAGGAAGAATACAAACAAACTGAGATATTCTGGCAACACAATACTAGCAGAAAACCTGACAGACCTGGAACAATTACTAAAGAAGATCAAAGAAGACAGTGCAAAGGTAGGCTTACTGTTGGACATAAAGAAAACAAACAAACAAACAGACCACAGAGAACTTATACACATTCAAACTAGACAATGAGGAAATAGAAATAGTAAGAGTTCTCATATCTGGGATCAAACATTGATCGGAATGGGACTGCAGTCAGGAAATCAGTAATCTACATGACCTCCTGACTTAGATGACCACTCACCAACCTGGCCCCATCCTCCCCCACCCCATCCCATTCATGATTCTACTGTGATCCCAATTTTTTTTGGGAGGGGATCAAACCACATTTTAAAAACCCAGTTCTTCTCCCAAACAGTGGAGTAAACTGGAATTTTTTTCAATCAGCTTAAAGCCTCCAAGCATTGAAACAAAGTGTTTTCTTTTCAGAAGGAGAGGAATGATATGTGTTCCAACAGGACTGAGATCAATACACAGGCACATTATTTAGCCTCTCTGGATGTGCAAAGAACACATCTGCTGGAATTAACTTTTAATTCATCCGTTACACCAAGAATTTCTACATAAAATTTGGAATGGAAAAAACTTTGAATTTTCAAAAAAGAAATGTGAATCAGTAGTCTTAGTATATTGTCATGGGCATAATAACCACAGCATGTTAAATGATTAAGAAATGGCCATAATATTTTACTTTTATTTTTAAGGATTGGCAGTTCATTATTTTTTTATTTTTTTACTTATACAGTCTTGGCTGTGCATAGCTAGTGGGGACCAGAGGACTTTTGAGCATATATTCTGGGGAGTTTCCTGACTCAATGTTGAAAAAAACAAAAACAAACCACATTTGAACTATATTTGCTACATATATCACAAAACTATAAATCCTAGAATTCCACAGCATTCAACCATGGCAATTAAAATGGTGTCAAATTGAATTATTTCAATTTGTATTGTAGATGCAGCCCTAGGTAGAGATATAAGTGTGCAGATGCAGCTGAACCATGGTATTTTCCACACTGACTTAAAAAAATCAGAACAACTGCTCCTATAGCTCTAGTCACAAAGTTTTGAAAAATAATTAGGCAGTGCATGTTTTCAAGAGAGGATATTGCATGTGGGAGTGTATTTATAAGACCGGGCATTAAAATTTGCATAGCATGATTCACAAAGCCTTTTGCTAATTATTAAGCCTCTATTATTTCCCTGTTGCAGTGTGCCTTCAAGTTGCTTCTGACTTATGGTGACCCTAGGGCAACCCTGTCATGGGGGGTTCGTAGCAAAATTTGTTCAGTGTAGATTTGCCTTTGCCTCCCTTTAAAGCTGAGAGTGTATGACTTGCCCAAGGTCACTCAGTGGGTTTCCATGCCTGAGCAGGGATTTGAACCCTGATCTCATGAGCTGGAGTCCAACGCTCAAACCACTATACCAGGCTGGCTCTGATTTTCCTACCTAAAAAGAGAAAGACATAATGAGACTCAAATACACACATAAAACTGGCAGGAAATCCAGTGCTCATAGCAAGATACTGTTATCTTCAATCACAGCAAAACACAAAACCGGGTTATACTCTTAGGTGCCAGATTATTGTATATTATTATATGCACACACAACTTTTAAAGCTTCAAACAGCATTGAAACAAGATTGGTATGGATTCAGGAACAATGCAGTTAATAATTTAAAACATACAATGAGTCCTTGGCTGGGGTATGATTCCAGGACCACCCGTGGATACCAAAATTTATGGATGCACAAATCCCATATGTTATATACAGTGGCATAGTAAAATGATGTCCCTTGAGCAAAATGGCAAAATCAGTTTGCTATTTGGAATTACCAAAAAGCAAACCTTGATTTTGCCATTTTGTTTCCATATACGTATTCATATTCAACTATCCATGCTTTGAGATATATATAATCACAGCCAATTAGCCAAACACACATATTGTTAATCTGTCTAATAAGTGGACATTTGGCTCTTTTTATCCATGGATTCAACTATCCATGGCTTGAAAATATATATTCATATGGAAACACCTCTGTAACAGTAGTTTCACATGCAAAGCATTGCCTCACAGCCCTAACAAGAGAGGTGATAGCCCTGAAAGCTATTTCTATGTTTAAAGAAGGGGCATATAAAATCTAATTAAGAAATGGATATCCCTAGAAATAGAGTCTAGGTTGTCTACAGACCCCTCTTTTTTCCCTATCATGCATGTATTTACCAATGTGGAATACCTTTTGGTTAAGTCTCTTGTTTACTTTGATGCTTTTTTTTTTTAATGTTAAGGAATGTTTCCACATTTAAAAACATTCTTCATATTAAAACAACTTCTGGAGCTGCCTGGCCTACTTTAAGCTAAAAATAGCCCTTGCTGCTGCTGTTTCTTAATGCATACGCCACAAGACCACCCACACTGACGGAGGGGGATCTCTTCCCATGCAGTGTCTCCTTGAAGCAGCAAGCAAACTGTCTCTAAGGCTACTGAGACCATGAATTCCATTTTCCAGATCACTTTTTTTTTGTTGTTGTCTAAGGGCCTTTGCAGACTGCTAGAAATAGTGCAAATTGAGTCCACTTTAAGAGTTAGGGTTAGGGTTAGGGAATCATGGGAACTGTATTTTATTGTGGCATCAGAGCTCTCTGACAGAGAAAGCTCAATGTCTCAGAAAAAAAAACAATTCCCATGATTCCCTAGCACTAACCTTAACCCTTAAAGTGGACTCAATTTGCACTATTTCTGGCAGTCTGCTAAGGCCCTAAGGTTTTTTCTTTAATGCAAACTACACTGACTCTAGATGAGAAACACACTAGGCTCTGCTGGGGTTTGGTTCCAGGACCTCCTTTAGATACTAACATCCATGGATGCCCAGGTCTCATTATATACAATGGCATAATAAAATGGCATCCTTTTTATAAAATGGCAAAATCACAGTTTGCTTTTGGGAATGTATCTATTTTGGAATATTTTTAAGCCATGGATGGTTGTGGTTGAATCTGTGGATATGGGAGGCTGAATGTATGAGAAAGGAAACTGGAAATAGAAATAAAAGAACTGCTGGCATGTAGGGAAGACAGGGCAAAAAGTGTCGATTTCAAAAATGCCAACCCATCCATCAGGTGAGGCCATGATGTGGAGCAGAAACAGTGTGGAAACGGACAGATCAGGAGGATCCAGGCTGGAATGTGACTGGCGATGAGCATCAACTGGTGGGACCAAATGGTAGCTGGCCCTACCATGAGTCAGAGTTTAAGGATGTCAAGCTGTTTCAGTCAGCCAGTTTGGGATGGCATGAAAAGGGCAATAAACATTAATGATGCAATTCATTATTTATACTGCCATGAAAAGGAGACATTTGTATAATATTGTGGTTTAAATAGCAAAATAATCTGACCATTTTTGAATACTATGCATTAACTTGCCAAAATGGAGGTTGAGGGAGACATTCCCTGGTCTCTCTCTGGCAGAAAAAATGTCAACCAGTGTTCTGGGGCTACTTCACACTACACAGTCATAGCACTATAATTCTAGGATGCATCTGCACTGCAGAAGTAATCCAGTTTGACACCATTTTAACTGCCCTGGCTCAATGCTATGGAATTCTGGGGATTGTAGTTTTGTGAGACATTTAGCTTCCTCTGAGCACTCTAGTGGCACAACAAGGCTACGATTTCCAGAATTCCATTGCATTGAGCTATGGTAGTTAATGTGGTGTCAAACTGGATTAATTTTGCAGTGTAGAATCCTAAATTCTGTAGTTTGGGGAGGTTTTAGAGCACTCTGGCTGAGAATTATACATGCCCAATCCTAACCTGAAAACCTCAGGATTCTATAGGATGTTGCAATGGCAGCTAAAGTGGTATCTTACCACTATAACTGTATAGTGTGAAAGGGATGATGGTCAGGGGTAAGTGTGTTTTCTTCTTTTGTTTTTGTACAGCCTTTTGTTAATTTTTCTTCTTTCTTTCTTTCTTGTTTGCTACTGATACAAGTGTGTAGATGCAGGTAGATACAAAATTATTCAACCATTGATTTGGATGAGGCAGTGTCTCTTGAAGCAATTGATTTATAACATAATAGCAAGAGATTGTATGTGGGTTGTAGGCAGATTTGAGTCTGACATGAAGATAAAGCAAAGGATGAGCAATTATCTTGCACTTTCCCTGGGCTTGTAAATTATTTGTGAGAGAAATGCAAAACCTAGGACTAGATTCTGCCAATTTATTTATTTATTTATTTATTACACTTATATCCTGCATTTCTCCCAAAACAGGATCCAAGTTGGTTTACAATAGTTTAAAAAATAATGCCATACCCCAAAAAAAGATTACCAAAGAGAATGATATAACAATATTATGTAAAAACATGGTTAAAGACAATTAAAATACATAAAACATATTTACAATATAAGTTCATTTAAAGATTAAAGGTTTTAAAATACAGCACACCACACTACAGACACACACACAGACACACAGACACACTTGTGGATATGAACAATTTTTTTGGTCATCAACAAACAAAATAACTGAGCTTGGAAAAGTTACTTTTTTGTACAACTCTCAGAATCCTCCAGCCAAGTGTAATTCAAAAAAGTAACTTTCCAAGCTCTAAAAATTTGAAGGACTTTGGAAGGGAGGTGCTTGAAAGACAAAAGGAATTCATCCAAATTTGAGATAAATGTAAATGTAAAATACTGAAATTGTATAAACATTACCTGGAACCTTGCCTTATCTAAAATTAGACCAACCTTCTAACTGGTGTAGTGTTATTGCCACTAAGTGGAAGTTTCTTTCCAGGATTTAAGACTGTAGGAAGAGTCCTGTTGAAAGGCTGGTTTGTCTAGGCTAGTATTCTGTTCCTATCATGCCCAACTAGATAATTATTTCTATAGATATATATATTCCAAAAGCAAACTTTGATTTTGTCCTTTTATATAAGGGACACCATTTTACTACCCCATTGTATATAATGGGACTTACAGATTTTGGCATCCACAGGGGTCCTGGAACCAAATCCCAGCGGGTACCAAAGTCCCACAGTACCTTCATTACTGAAAAGGGAAATGACAAATAGCCAATTATTTTAATCAGTTAAAATAGCTTAGAAAGTAATTTCTTAAATTACAGACCTAGACTCCCCCAACCAGCATGGCCACTGGGCACACTCTTGGAAGAATTCTGGGAGCTGAATTAGTAAGTTTTCTAATAAGTTCTCTGGTCACATCTCAGTTGGGAAGAAAGAAGTTAAAGAGAAGCAGTCTCTTGGAAGTAGAGCCACACTATCAGAAAGCTGCCAGAGGCCCAATTTGGTAGTATTGACATTTTTTGGAAAGAATGCAAGAAAAGAACACTACTTTTTTTTAAAAAAAAAAAAAAAAATAACTTGTATACATGGGCCTTGGCAGCTGGTAGCTTCCATGTTAGTGGAAAATATACTCTGTGAGTTTAGCAGGCATGTTAAAGGGGCTGGCCAAGGTTCTGAACCCTTGTTGCTGTGTGCGTTCAAGTCATTTTAACTTGTGGCAACCCTAAGGTAAACCTATCACAGGGTTCTCTGGGGCTGAGAGTGTGTGACTTGCCCAAGGTCACCCAGTGGGTTTCCATGGCTGAGCAAGGAAGTGAACCCTGGTCTTCAGGATTGTAGTCCAGTGCTCAAAACACTACACTATGCTAGTTGTCTTATGAAACCTATGCCCCCCTCCTTTAAAATCTGAACTAGGAACCTTACTGCATGAGAAAACAAAGCTGACATGTTTCAGGACAATAGCAGCTTTCTCTGTGCCTCTTTGTATGGCATCCCAGCACTTCCATTCTCTTCCTGACGGAGATGGTTGTAAAAGGGTGTCTTTTGTCAAATGGATTTTTCAAGTGTGACAAAAGGAATGCTTTTACAACCGTCTCTCTTGGGAAGTGAGCAGAAATGCTATGAAATGATGCAGAGAGACATGGAGAAAGTTGCTACTCTCTTGCTCCATTTTACCTTTCTCTTCTCATGTGATAAGGCTCTTAAATTTAAAGTGGATTCATCACACCACTGGCACTGGAGACATCAGTTAAATGTCACACATGGGCCAAACACAATGTGACCTGGTGCTTCTCTGCAGCACAGATTTACCTTGGGGAAAGTGTTCAAAGTTCTCCAGTTCAGTGTCCACCCTTGGCTTTTTCTGAATATGTGAACTAGACAAAAGCCTACAATGTAAAGATATATACCTGAACACAAACATCAGAATCATGAAAACAACTGTAGTCCCCATCACCACATACAGATGTGAAAGCTGGTCAGTGAAGAAAGTGTATAAGAAGAAAATCAAATAGTTTGAGATATGGTACGGGTGAAGAGTGATGAGGATACTGTGGACAGCCAAGAAGACAAACAAATGGGTCTTTGAACAGACCAAGCCTGAAATACCCCTAGAAGCCAAGATGACCAAGCTGAGGCTGTCGCACTTTGGCCACATCATGAGAAGGCATGATCCATTAAAAAAAGGCGATGGTGCTAGGAAGGTAAAGGGCAGTAGAAAGAGAGGAAGGGCACATGCCAGATGGATAGACTCAATCAGGGAAACCATGGGCCTGAATCTACAGGATCTGAGCAGAGAGGTAGGCATGGGGGGGGGGGCGTCTTGGAGATGTGTCATATATCGGTTCACCATGAGTCAAGGTCTACTTGATGGTAGCTGACAACAACAAGAAGCATGAATTTCTGTTTCTATGAGTGTTTTGAGCTTTGATTCAGTCATATCCCCCATTTTTTCCTTGAAGGGCCTTCATTTTCTGGTGCCTGGTCCTCCCTTGTGGTTAGGACCTCTGGTCACCCTGCTCCCACATCCCTACACAGCAATGGGAAATGCCTTGGGGCCAAAGTGTGGGGTGGAGAAGTGCCTGAGCAGGGTGGCCAGGGTGTCCTAACCTCAAAGGAGGACCAGGCGTTGCAAAATGGAGGACGTTCAAGGGGGTGGGGGTGGAAATGGAAGACATAGAATCATAAGCATTGGAAGAGACCCCCTCAAGGGCCATCATCCAGTCCAACCCTCTTCCAGCAAGGGGTACACAATGCACCCCCAAGAGATGACCATCCAGCCTCTGTCTGAAAACCTCCAAAGAAGGCATGGCCAAATCAAAGCTAAGAGCACTGAAGATATAATATCAATCCACGCTTCTTGGTCATGCCCCAAAGGGAGGGAGGGCATTCTAGAAGGCGGGAATGGAGGGCATGTCTGGGAAAATGAGGACACCCGGATGGCGTGTCCAGGAAAAGGAGAAAGCCTGAAGGACGTGTCCAGGAAAAGGAGGACTCCAGGAGGAGGTGTCCAGGAAAAGGAGGAGTCCTGGAGGATGAATTCAGGGAAAGGAGGACGCAAGAAGGATTTGTCTGGGAAAAGGAGGACGCCTGGAAAGTGCATCGGGGAAAGGAGGGAGCCCTGAGGATGTGTCCGGGAAAAGGAGGCCGTCTGTAGGATATGTCCAGAAAAAGGAGGGCGTCTAGAGGATGTGCCCGGGAAAAGGAGGACGCCTGGAGGATGTGCCCGGGGAAAGGAGGGAGCCTCCAGAGTGTGTGTCCGGGAAAAGGAGGACGCCTGGAGGATGTGCCCGGGGAAAGGAGGGAGCCTCCAGGGTGTGTCCGGGAAAAGGAGGACGCCTGGAGGGTGTATCCAGGGAAAGGAGGGAGCCCTAAGGATGTGTCCGGGAAAAGGAGGACGCCTGGAGGATGTGTCCAGAGAAATGAGGACGCCTGAGGTGACATCCCCTCCCTCCCTCAGGCGAAGGAGGGAGAGAGAGGACCGTCGCAATGCCTCACCCATTCATTCCCCGCTATAAGGCCGCACAGACTGCAGCAGCATCGAAGGCAGAGCCCTGGACCCGCGTGCGGAGCCTGGTCCCCTTCCTCGCCTTGCGCCTGCGCACTGTGCCCCCTCCTCCTCTGCGTCCAGCATCTTCCTCACCCTCCGCTCATTCCTCGTTCAGTGGCGGACCTTTTTGGGTCGAGGGGAAGCGGGGTCCGCGGAGGGGGGGACAGGACTCTCCCCTCATAGAGCCAAGGCGAAGCTTCCAAGCCCCTTCCCTGCGCCCCCCCCCCCTCAATCCCTCCTGGTTTCGTCCTCCTCTCAGTCTATATACACATACACACCATGCATTGGATGTCTCCCGGCGGCAGTGGATGGTGCTACTCTTAGCCTGGAGAGCGGAGGAAGGCAGCAGCAGCAGCAGAAGGAGGAGGAGGAGGTGAGGCAAAGGGCATTTTTTTTGGAAGGGGGGATTTGCAGGCTTTTGGGGGGAGGGCAGGTAAGGTGTTCCTTCCTGAACCTCCCAAGGTTTGGCATTGCAATGAAAGGAGGAGGTGGAGGGATTGAGGTGCCCACTGGGGCATTTCCAACAAGCCCTAGTTTGGGTCATGGGTTTTTTTAAAAAATATATGTGTGTGTGTGTGTGTGTGTGTGTGCATACACACACACATATATATATATACATATACACACACACACATATATATATATATATATATATATATAATTTCATTTGTGTGCTGCCTTTCTCCCAGTAGGGACCTGAGATGGCTCACAGATTTTTTTTTTATTTTGATTTAAAAAAAATAGAATAAAAATGGTATTTATTTATTTATTTATTTTATAGTCCCACCAGGAAACTTTCCCCACCACCACCACCACCATCCCTCCTGAAAGGGTCACACAAAGGGCACTTGTTGGGCACTGGCCATGCCTGCCAATGTGGGGTGACATGTTTCCTTATTTCTTCTTCTTCTTCTTCTTGTTATTGCAATTATTGTCTTCTTCTTTTTTCCCCCTTCAGGGTTGACCTAGGGAAGCCAAGGTGGGGTGACCCATGGCTTTTTGCTGTTATGGGGGGGGGTGGGGGGAAGAGAAGGCATATGTGGTTGTGTATGTGTATTGCAGAGCATGGGCATCTTTATCTTTGACCAGTGGTTTGTGATGTTTTTCATTGCTGAATTGGCAAGGTGAGTGCGTGCCACTGTCTCGGTGCGTCCTGATCTGCATTGAGGAGGTGGCGGCGGCGGCAGCGGCACGCTTTCCCCCTTTGTATGTAAGGGTCATGGCATCCTGTCTGGTTACCCTTCTCTGCCTCCATCCTGGGTGGCTGAGAGAGTGTGTCCCTGGATGCTTGTGGACTTTGCTTATGGCTTTCTTTGTGTGCACAATTGGACTCCCCCTGTTGCAGTCCTTTTAGGGGGAGAGGGATGCACCAGGGATGAAAATGATGATTTAAACATGGAATGAGGGCAGAAAAGGGAGAAGTGTTGAAGAACCCCCAAAACAAATAGGTCTACGAATGAATTGGATCTCAGGAAAGTTTTGTGGCGTCTGTATTTCTGGAACTGGATTTCTTGGGGAGCACATGCTGCTAAGCGCTGTTTGGCGCTCCTGCCCTTGTGAGTGGGCGTGTTGCATTCACGGACATTAAGGCGGTTTTCGGATGGAACTGCAATGAGAGATTTGCTAAAGATACTCTGCCTTGTGTCCCAGCCCATAGATGAAGAGTGGCCTCTCTTAGAGATGGATGGAGAAGGGTTAAGGTTTCTTGGTCTTTCCATTGGTTTTGCAAGGCATGCCGCTACACGCAGCCAAGGTGAAGTTCAGGGCATTGGTGGGCATTGAAAAGGAGTTCATGACTGAGAGGTCTGTTGGTAAATTCATCTTCAATAAGACAGGAGGCTTCGGGGGATGCTGTTCAGTGTGTGTAGCACAGTGAAAGGCGCCTTTCTTACTCTGCAATTATAGCCTTTTGCATGCTCCTGAATTGCCATCATCATGTGGAATTATGGGATTTGCAGTTTGGGTAGATACTACAGCTCACTGGTGGGTCATCGTAAATATCCCTCCTTCAATTGCAAAGTGGATAATTAAAATGGAATCATAGTGCTATACTTTTGTTGTGTGAAAGGGTCCTTGGTGCCCTTCACATTGGTTAGAATAAAATTCCCACCACCCCTGGCCAGCCAGGCCTTTTGATCATGTCTGTTGGGGAGTTGTAGTACAACAAATCTGTACAGTAATTCCAACTAGGAGAAGGCTGTTCTGCTTGATATATGGGGTCTCTTGGTATATTTTATACTTAGAATATTTCAAAATGAGTTATCTTTTTTCTTTTCAGATATATTAACAGGAACAGTGTTGTGGAATGATTCTTCTTTGTATTTTATGATCTCATGGGGAAAAATAGCATCCTCTAGAAGGCAAGCTGTGGTTGCCTAAGCATTACAGGACATAATTTCTGTAATGAGTGATTTTACAGTGAATGCTAGACTGGCAAGTGTGTCCTCTGACTTGGAACTTGTTCAGATGAAAAAGAGCTGATCATGGATGCTCACTGTTGAAAGAAAGATGCTCTCTTATTTCTTCATGGTCACTGGAAACAAGTTCGTCGGTTAACCTTTGGATCTGATTAAATCCCCACAAACATTTTATCATTGATTTACTCTCTTGGGGAGTCCCCCATTTTCACTTCAGTTCTGATTGAATGAAGGCTTGTTCTCACAGCAGCAAACCTAGGTTTGTTACTAGAAGTATGCTTGATGGAAAGCCAGCTATGGCATCTCATGTAGATGATAGATGTGCTTGAGAACACAGCTTTGTCTGTATTGATTGTTCATGCTTTACCTTTTGAAGCGAAATATTTTAGCTTTACAGGACTTCTGCAAAATGTACTGTTGTAAATCAGGCTTCAGACCCTCTAGGCAATGATGGCAAACCTTTTAGAAACCAAGTGCCCAAATTTAAAGGTGTTCTGGCACCGGGTGTTACCTGGTGCCGGGGGGGGGGACTTCTGGAGGTAGGACCTCTACCTTCTGGGGGCAAGACTTCCACCTTTCGGGAATGAGACTTCTGCCTTCCAGGGGGTGGCACTTCCTCTTCCCCCTGCCCTCATGGACCTTCAGCTGTCTCCTCCTCTTCTCCTGCCCTCCTGTCTCTTCACGTGCCCTCCAAAATGGCTTCACATGCCAGAGATGGCATGCGTGCCATAGGTTTGCCAGCATGACTCTAGGGTAATCCAAGCAACAGTAGAGAAGTAGCATGCATAGTTGATAGATCCAAGGTGTATGCTCATGTCATTTCAAAGTGAAATAGTTTAGTTAGTAAAGGATTTTCTGTATTGTTTTGTGAGTTAGAAAAAGAGTGTGGGGTTGATCCATTCCTCCTCTCCTCCCTGGTTGATATTAGCAATGAGAAATGTGTGTAGAAGAAGATTGAGTTGTGGTGAGGCATTGTAGGTATACTGTCAAATAGTAAAATTGCTACAATAGGAGTGCAGTCAGGAGCACACCAAAGAATATGCTGGAAAACAACTATAGAACTCCTTAAATCTTCTTGGAAATACTATTGCAATGCAATATTCTGTGGCTTGGCACAATGATGGTTCTCTATTCATAGCAACAGTATTAATATGCAAGGCTAGGACATTCCCCTCATCCTGAACAGCCTCACAGGATTGTTGTTGTGATGGCAAACTGAAGAAGATAAGAGGCATAAATACCACTGTAAAAAAGTTGTGTGGAGGAAGAGTGTCTTGAAAGTATATTTTGACTATAGCTGGTATGTAAATCTTTACTACTTACTTTCTTGTACACAAGAACAAAGAATTTGCACAAAGTTTTTCCCCTGCTGGGTGAGATTACAAGAGATTTTGTGCATATGTGTTTGTCTGTGTAGCATTTCAGGACTTTTTGCAATTAGCACAAAATGTATTGCTTTCTGCAAGCTTTTTGTGTGTGCAAACATTGTCCATGAAAAAGGGTTCTGAGATACTAAAATGTCTTGTAGTGGTTGATCATTTTTCTGATGGGTTGAGACATCCTTTCTTGTTCAGTGTATAGAGACATGCCTTCTTGTTCAGAATTAGAAAATTTGTGAGTCTTCTTTACATCCCAAACTGCTTCCCACATGTTTTTTATTTGTAGCATAAAATATGTGCCACTAACAGAAAATATACTTTCACCTTCTCCTATCTGAGATGAAGCATTAATAAATGACTTGTTACATGTAGCTATGTTGAAAATATCCTTCACAGGGTGGTTGTGATTTGGTAGCAAACCTCCCTTAGGCGCCCTGGATGAAGGTTCAAAAAGGGTCACATTTTTTAAAAAGAGATGTAGCTTTTTCTTGTTTTGAATATGCTGACATGAAGTAATGTGACGTAGCAGTGTTTGAATCCAGAGAAGAAAGGTGACCTATTTTCTCAGATACAGACAGACACTTGCTGCAACAGGGGGAGGCACTCCCTCTTCATTTCTGCTAGTTTGTCAGAGAAAAGCAGTATAAAACGGAAATGTAAGGATTTTTAGTATGAAAAGCAAGTCACAAAAAGTATTAAAGAATTTCAGAAACTTCCCCCCCAAATCATAAAACAGGAAGAACCAGACAAAGCAGTGCCTTCTTAGTTGCTGCACCAATATCAAGGTGCACCCTTTCACTGTGAAATATGAGTGACTTCTGTCTGGATGTTTCCATTTTAGCGTTGTTGTTTTTTTGCTCACTATGTGTTTATTTGTTTAAAGGTTGTTATGTCTGTGGTCTCTGCCTCTGTATTTTGACTGAATGCATTATTCTCTATGTTGCAATGTGGTCATTTTTGTTGTTGTTAACTGCTTTCGCGTCGATCTCGACCCATGGCGACCCTTTGCATGAGACATCTCCAGGCCCCCTGTCCTCTACTGCTCTGCCCAGCTCCTACAAACTCATGTTTGTGGTCTCTTTAATAAAGTCCATCCATCTAGCATGTGGCCTTCCTCTCTTTCTACTTCCCTTCACCTTTCCTAATGTTATTGTCTTTTCCAATGATTCATGCCTTCTTATTATGTGTCCAAAGTAAGACTGTCTAAGGGGGATTGCAGACTGCCAGAAATAGTGCAAATTGAGTCCACTTTTAGGGTTAGGGTTAGTGCTAGGGAATCATGGAAATTGTATTTTTTTCTGGGACATTGATCCTTCTCTGTCAGAGAGCTCTGGTGCGACAATAAACTACAGTCCCCATGATTCCCTAACCCTAACCCTAAAAGTGGACTCAATTTGCACTATTTCTGGCAGTCTGCAACCCCTCTAAGTCTTGTCATCTTGGTTTATATGGATAACTGGCTTGATCTGTTCTAGGACCCATTTGTTTGTCCTTTTGACTGTCCATTGAATCCTCAACACTCTTCTCTAGCACGACATCTCAAATGCATTGGTTTTCCTCTTATCTTCTTTCTTGACTGTCCAGCTTTCACATCCATATATGGTAATAGGGAATACGATGGCTTGTATGATTCTGACTTTTGTACTGAGTTTTATGTCTCTGCATTTTAGGACCTTTTCTAGTTCTGTCATAGTGGCCCTCCCCATTCTTAATCTTCTTCTGATTTCCTGGCTGCAGTCCCGATCAATGTTTGATCCTAGATATGAGAACTCTTTTACTAATTCTCTTTCCTCATTGTCTAGTTTGAATGTGTGTAAGTTCTCTGTGATCAATATTTTTGTTTTCTTTATGTTCAACAGTAAGCCTGCCTTTGCACCTTCTTCTTTGATCTTCCTTAGTAGTTGTTCCAGGTCTGGGAGGTTCTCTGCTAGTATTATGATGTCATCAGCATAGCTCAGATTGTTGATATTTCTTCCTCCTATTTTCACTCCTCCCTCTTCCATGTCCATGCCTGCTTTCTTCACAATATGTTCTGCATATAGGTTGAATAGGTAGGATGATAGGATACAGCCTTGTCTGACTCCTTTGCCAATTGGGAACCATTCTGTTTCTCTATATTCTGTTCAGACAGTTGCCTCTTGTCCTGAGTACAGATTCCTCATCAGAACTATCAGATGTGTTGGCACTCCCACGTCTTTAAGGGCATTCCATAGCTTTTCATGATCTATACAGTCAAAGGCTTTGCTATAGTCTATAAAGCACATGCTGATTTTCTTTTGGAATTCCCTGCTATGCTCCATTAGCCATTATTTGCAATATGATCCCTGGTGCCTCTTCCTTTCCTGAATCCTGATAGGACCTCTAGGATTTCTCTCTCCATGTGTGGTTGGAGTCTATGTTGCAGAATTTTGAGCATGATTTTGCTTGCGTGGGAGATTAGTGTTATGGTTCTATATCGCTTCTCGGCCTTTTGGCTAAGATCAAGTGTTATGGTTCTATAATTGCTGCAGTCTCTTGTGTCTTCTTTTTTGTGGATGGGAATGTATATTGATCGCTTCCAATCTGTTTGCCATCATTTTGTTTTCCATATCTGTTGACATATGTTGGTTAGCACTAGAGTTGACTCAGTGTGGATTGCAACAGTTCTATTGGTATATCATCTGTTCCTGGAGTCTTGGTTTTTTGCCATTTATTTTATTGCAGCTTCCACCTCAGTTTTTAGAATTTGAGTCATTACATAGTGGTCATTACATATGTGGTCATTACATAGTGGTAAATGCTGAAGTACAACTTCCCTAGCCACAACCTGAAAGAGAATCTATAAATACAGCTGGGGAAGGGACTACAATAACTGGGTGGTAGAGACATTTATGGAAATATATGCAGATGTGAAAATACATAGATGAGGTAGATAGGTAGGTAGATGAAGGTGTACACACATTCCATGTGTCTATACCATAAAGAGATAGATATGCTATAGTATATGTATAATACAGTTAATACAAAATACATAACTAATAATCTAAGCACATATTGTATTATGTTGCAAGTAGGAGTTCTGTTAAATTACTTTTCTATTCTTTTGCTTCAAAATACTGCAAAATTTTCTACCATTCAATGTCTGTCAGCTGAGCACTCAAAGACCAGTTTGCCTAAATATACTTTTCATAACAATAAGCCTAGCTCAGAATGATATTTTTTGTTGAGAAAATGTACTCCTCGGCTACTGCAAAACCTGAAGCAAAGCAAAACAAATGTCCCCTCCCCATCCCATATCATAATGCATATTATCCAAGCTTGACAAATTTGTTTTGGCATATGAGGCATTAGTACTACTAGTCTCTATTGTGTATGTATGTGCCTTCAAGTTGCCTGTCAACTTATGGTGATCCCATGATTTTCACAGGGTTTTCTAAGGCAAGAAATACTCAGAGGTGATTTTGCTACTTCTTTCCCCTGAAATACAGCCTACAGCACCTGACATTCATTACCTGTCATCCATCCAAGTACAACCAGTGCTGACCATGCTTAGCTTCCAAGATCAGATGGGGTTTGGTGCCTTTAGGGCAGGGGTAGGCAACCTTTCCCCTTTAAGGGCCGAGGGACTTCAGCTCCCAGAATCCCAGGAGCTATTGGCCAACATGGAACTATTGGTCAACATGGCTGAGGCTTCTGGGAGCTGAAGTACCTTGGCCCTTAAAGGGGAAAGGTTGCCTACCCCTGCTTTAGGGTATTTAGGCCCTCTCACTACTCCTGTCAGTAAAAATACAATTGATTGGTTTTCCATGGCTGAGGTTTCCATAGCTAAGCAGATATGAACCCTCGTCTCCAGAGTCATTTTTCAGTGCTTAAACCACTACACCAGGGGTAGGCAACCTTTCCCCTTTAAGGGCCGAGGGACTTCAGCTCCCAGAATCCCAGGAGCTATTGGCAAACATGGGACTATTGGCCAACATGGCTGAGGCTTCTGGGAGCTGAAGTCCCTCGGCCCTTAAAGGGGAAAGGTTGCCTACCCCTGCACTACACCATGTTGGCTCTTGAACAGAGCACATATGACAACAAAGAGCTACTGCCACCTAAGGCAGTGTCCAATGGTAGAGTCGGCTGGCTGTCCAATGGTAGAGCTGGCCTTGTGAAAACAAGTTCAGAAAGAACAGGAAAGCTTAAGGTCCAGCAGATGGCATCAATATCCTTGCTTTAAGATAGGGGTGCATCTGCACTGTTGAAATAACACACTTTGATGCCACTTTAACTACTATGGCTCTATCCTACAGAATCCTGGGATTTGTAGTTTGGTGAGCCACCAGCATTTTTTGACAGAGCAGGCTAAAAAAGACCTTTAAAAACAACTCCCAGAATTCCATAGGATGGAACTACAACACTTAAAGTGGTGTCAACTTACATTATTTCTACAGTGTAGATAAACCCTATGTCTCAGTGATTTTTCTCTATGGATCCCTCATTCTATTTTGCTACTGATTGTGGTTTACTATTGTTTTGAATTGTTTTGTGTGATACATAGGCACTGGAAGGATGGGATATACATTTGTAGACTGATAGATGTAATCTGAATACAGAGACAGAATGAACCAAGCTGGTAGCGGGGGGGGGGGGGGGAGATTATTTCCCCAACATTCATGTTAGACTCTTTCTTTGTCCTTATTCCATATTTGATGTCGAGATATAGCTGTTTCCCATGTCTCAGAAAGATGTTAAATCAACAGTGATGAGCTTGATGGGCTGGGAATTAGGCATTGTAATTTCACAGTAAAAAGTTTCATCTTTCCAGACAGAGTGACCAGGATTTATGTACAAGGCCCCACCCACATTGTATACTGGGGATGATGGTGGTGTATATTACACTTTTTAGGGGGTGGAGAATTGCCATTGTGTTAACTGCACAGTCAGTTCTCCTTTGGAGATGCCAATTTTCAAAAATTGTGTCTCTATGTGAACGTTGCTCAGCTGTTCACCTGGCAGCCCCCAGCCTCTTCCAGTTAGCTCATGTGGGAGTGAATGTAGGTGTGAACAATGTGAATATCATGTAACACAAAGGAATCTGTGTTCTAGTCATGTCACTAGAGACTTGGAGGTATTTCAGGCTTTATACTTACAGTACTACTGTCTCTCAAAAACAGTAGATACCATTCAGTGTTTGACAGGGGAAAACATCTGGATTTGGGGAGATTATCACACTACAGTTAAACAGAATTAAAAAGAGACTTACCTTGCCTGAATTGAAGTAAAATTTGGGCTGCATCTAGATGCTATCACACAGATTCCACACACACACCCCCAAAAAATAACCCACCATCTGGATACAGCCTGAATTCAGCCAGGCTGACTTAACTCGCTCTGGCAGCCATTTTTCTAAGTCAGAATGCTGGGGCGGGTTAAGTCAGCCTGGCTGAATTTGGGTTGCATCCGGATGGTGGTCTTTCGAGGAGGGGGGGGGGATCCATGCAATAGGATCTGGATGCAGCCTGAATTTTACTTCAATTCAGGTGAGATAAGTCTCTTTTTAATTCAATTTAACTGTAGTGCAATAATCTCCTTGGTGTTGTTGTTTTGTTCTTTTGAAAAACCTGAGACTTGTATATTGATCCTGTAAACTGTCTTTCGAACTTTTATGTAGAGGAGAAACCATTCATTTAAAGACATCTGGTGGCTCCTATCTACTTCAGAATGTGAAGGAGCTAGCCAAGGTGCTGAGTTAATGTTTTGGTACTGTTCCGCACACTGGAGAGTTCATTTAGACTGCAGATGAAAAGCTGGAGCACAACTGCTGCTCTGTTGTTTACATAGAAGTCATCAGCTATGTGTGTGTCATGTGCTTTCAAGTCATTTCTGACTTAGGGTGACTCTAAGGTGAACCTATCATGGAGTTTTCATGGCAAGATTTGTTTAGAGGAGGTTTGCCATTGCCTTCTTCTGAGGCTGAGAGCATCTGACTTGCCCAAGATCACCCAGTGGATTTTATGGACAAGCAGGAATTGAATCCTGGTCTCCAGAGTTGTAGTTCAGTGCTCAAACCGCGACACCTTGCTAGCTCCAGCTGCTACTGCAATAATATACAACTGAGGTTCCATTATTTCACTAGTGCAGGTAATCTCTTCTCTCGTGCAAATCCCAAGCATTCTACACTGTTGTTGAGTTATTGTTCTTTTGGCCAGCACATCACCTTGCAGACAGCCTTCTGATGGGCCAAAGTGATTAATCTCTGTACTAAGCTAGGCTAACCCTCTGGAGGCAGATAAATAGTCTGCTTCCAGAACTGTACTCAAAGCACCACTTGATCGCTAAAATCTACCAGAATTTCTACTCTCCTAGTATAGATTTGGAGAGCCCCCAGGCTACTTCCACACTTCATCAAGGCAACAAAGCAGGACTTTGGGAGGCCAGTCACACATTCAAATGGCAAGCATAGATATTGAGATATGATGGCTATAAGTAGCCTAAAATACTCTCTTCTGGGAAAAGACTGGAGATGACAGAAAATGGAATAGAGTCTTCTGGAAGAAGACAAGACCAGATGACTAGAATACTAAGGCTGCATCTGACTGCAGAAATAATCCAGTTTGACACCACTTTAACTGCTATGGCTCAATGCTATGGAAGTCTGGAAATTGTACTGTGTTATGGCACCAGAGCTCTCTGAAAGAGAAGTATGTCTCACAAAACTAAAATTCTCAGAATTCCATAGCATTGAGTCATGGCAGTTAAAGTAGTGTCAAATTGGATTATTTCTGCAATACAAATGCAGCCTAGATGTGAACATCCCACTCTGTAGCATTTTGTTCAAAGCCCCACTTGTTACTTCTGCTATCTTGAGATGCACAGAACCATTTCACAATGCACCTGGAATAACTGCACACAGATAATGTGTGGCCCTTTAGATGTTGATGGATTGCAGTTCCCATCATATATAGCCCCCATAGCTAATCGTAAGAGATGGTGGGAGATGCAGCCAAGCAACATCTGGAGGAACACAAGTTGCCTACTTCTTCTCCACTGCGCTTGTTTACCTGGAACTTCCTAATATGAAAATGTGCCTTCCATAGCATTTTTTATTTGTTTGTTACATTTGTGTCCTACACCTTTCCTTCAAGGACCTCTAGACAACATACATGTCTCCCTGCTCCCATTTTTATCTGCATAATAGCCCTAGGATGCATGTATATGTGCATTTATTTAAAATATTTGTATCTCTTCCTTTTATCATGAGCTCTTAGGGTATCAAACAATAAAACAATATAGCCAATGTAAACAATTCTGGAATAAAATCAGTAAATAGTTTAAAGAAGATAAAAACATTTAAACAAAAACAGGGTAGGTTCGGCTGGGAATTGGTAACTAGTATCTATGAGCTTTGTGGTCCAGTAGGGATTTAAAACCAGGCTGCACTAGTCCTAAGCCAACACTTACACTCAGAGGTGGACAAACTATGTCCTGAATTTTTTTTTGTATTCCACAAGTGTTCCCAGTCCCTCATTGCAGGGGGGGAGGTAATTTTTGTCCCTCAAATAGCCATTACACCTCTTGAGGATGCCATAGGACATTTTCCCACTTTTTAATTTAACTGGCTCTCTTATGTGTAATACTCTAATGGTACCAGATCCTGTCTGATCTTGGAAACTAAGCTGGGCCAGCCTTGGTTAATACTTGAATGGGAGATCAATGAATACCAGGTGCTGTGTGCAGAGGAAGAAAGTGGCAAAACCACCCCTGAGCATTAAGAAAACCCTATGAAATTCATGGAGTCACTATAAGTCAACAAGCAACTTGAAGATACACACACACACACACACACACACACTTATGTATGTTTAGACATCAGTGGGCTGTTTTGATCCCCCCCTTCCTTATAATTCCCTACCATGCCACTGCATGTGTTAAATTATTATAGCATTTATACAAATATTGAGGTTTTCTCTTAGTCTACTGATCTCTCTTTTTGGTCACCTAATATTGTCCATATTTAGAAACTGAGTAAGACATCATTTTATAGGATAATAGAGCTTGGCAAAATAAACTTTCCAGTATCTTGCACCAATTTTTGTTTTCTGAATTTAGTTATGATGAGGCATTTATCTGTCTTTGATTGCAAACCATGGAATGAATCTTCGATAAATTAGGAGAGAAGGGAAGTTATGTTTTGCCTGTGTGATTCAAGAATTCTCTTTCTAGAGTTCATCAAGAAGAATTGGCTAACTTTTGGGAGCCAGAGTAGCAGACTGGACCTATTTGTTAAATTATATGGATAATGATGTAACTTTAGAAATGGACTCATTTACTGAATTTGTTCATTTAGGTAGGATTGTGCATCCTACAATGTAGCATATACCACTTAGACTAGGGATTGGTAGCATATAGGCCATGGGCCACATGTCCCCACAGATTGTCACTCCCAAAAGTCATGTTGCTGAAATTGTACCAACAAATTTTGGCAGTAAAGCACTGAAGATGCTTTAAAATAAGCAGGAAATTCTTGCTTTGGAATAGATGGGCAACTGTATGGAGTGCAGGGGCCAGTTTCTCTCCAGTCTTCTTTCCCATAGGTTGCAGCTCCCCAATAGTCTGGGGGTGCTCCTTGACTCGTCGCTTTTGATGACAAATCAGGTAAATGTGATGGTCAGGAGTGTCTGTTATCAGCTTCAGCTGATATGCCAGCTGCACCCTTCTCTGGAAGTAAGGGACCTTGAGACTGTGGTGCACGCACTGGTAACCTCACATCTGGATTTCTGTAATGTGCTCTACATGGGGCTACCCTTGTGCTTGGTCCGGAAACTTCAGTAAGTACAAAACATGGCAGCCAGAGTGGTTTCTGGAACATCTAGGAGGGACCACATAACCCTGGTGCTAAAGTCCCTCCATTGGCTGCCTATCAGTTTCCGGGCCCAGTATAAGGTGTTGGTTATTACCTTTAAAGCCTTAAATGGCTTGGGTACAACCTACCTTCGGGACCGCCTCCTCCCATATAATTCTCCCCGTGCACTCCGGTCCTCTGGGAGGAACTTGCTCCAGCCATTAAAATCTAGGCTGTCTGCAACCTCCCAGAGGGCATTCTCGGTAATCGCCCCAGATTATGGAACGGCCTGCCGGACGAAATCCGTCAGATTACAATGCTAAACAGCTTTTAAAAGGCTGTTAAGACGGATCTCTTCTGGCAGGCCTTTCCAGAATGGATTTCCCAGCCTCAGGAACCCCCTTACTGTGCTCTCTCCCAAATTGGATGCTGCTGCTACGCTTGTTGTCCTATTATATTTTTTGTTGTTCTGGTTTGATTATTGTATGTTATTTTAACCTAAGATGTTTTAATTAGTGTTGGTTTAATGCTTTTTTAAGGGGGTGGGTGGGTATTGGGTTTTCTTGGATTAAAATGTATGTACTTTTAATTGTTGTCAGCAGCCCCGATTGTGCTCAGAGGGCCGGGGTACAAATAAATTTTATTATTATTATTATTATTATTAGCGACCCCAAATACCTTTGATTTGATTTTTGATCAGATTTTCATGATTTGTGGCAGAAAGATACTGAAAACCCAAATAATTTCTTTAAAACAAGCATTTCATACTTATTTTAAGTGTATGTGTTTTTGTTGGGAGGTGTTTTCCTCTGAAATGTGGAAGTATGGCATAGGATAAATCCATATGTGTTGGTTGGAGGCTGCAGGCTGTGTTGGGCCATGGGGAGTGAAATTCTGTATTCTCTTTGCTCCCTACCCCTTTTATTACCCTTGATGTTAATCAGTCTTTAATAAATCTCCAGATAACTCCCTGATACTGCTTCATCTGTAAATCTTCCCTGTAAGATACAGGGAAGCCTCTCCTAGCTTCCTCTGAAGGCTTAACCATCCTTCTTTAATTTGGACCGAAAAGGCACACTGTCTTGGAAGTCTGATTTTCTTCACTCCCAACAGTCTTGACCTGGCTAACCTGAGAATCAGAGGAGACTCCCCAGCAGAATTGGATAAGGCTTCAGAAGGATTATTGGGCCCTGATGTTCCCCTCACTTTCTTAATGGATACTTTAGTACCTCCCCTGAGGCCCACTCCTGTAAGATTGATAGAATATCTTTTTTTCCTCTCTCTTAAAATAAAACTCACTTTGCTTTATTATGCACTAAGTAAGAGTCCTGGATTGCCGAGGATGAAGGAGAGATAAAGGTTCCTCCTACCTATTTCCCTTCTTAGAGCAATGGTGGGCAGGGAGAGAAGAGGCCAGATGGTAAAACTGCTAGCAATCTGCATTCAGCACAAAGACACTGGGGAAGGGGAATTCAATAAATTAGAGCTTAACTGTTTCCTATAATCATTTTAAATATATATATATATCAAGACTCCCACTCATTGCATTAGAAAAGAGATCAGGTTTTGCTAAGCTGTTAAAGGAATACCTTGTAGGGAAACAGCAGAAGAGGCATAACAAGTATATGAGCCTCTGTAATGTAATAGTTTAAGTGTAGGATTTGGACTCTGGAGATTGGAGTTCGATTCCCTG
The DNA here is from genome assembly GCA_026167975.1 of Phrynosoma blainvillii. Classification (NCBI taxonomy): domain Eukaryota; kingdom Metazoa; phylum Chordata; class Lepidosauria; order Squamata; family Phrynosomatidae; genus Phrynosoma; species Phrynosoma blainvillii. Next base: position 136,877,208 of record JANUYF010000002.1, read on the forward strand.
CTTAGTCAAGGAAATCCACTGGGTGACCCTGGGCAAATCACACACTCTCAGTCCTACAAAACCTCATGATAAGTTTGCCTTAGGGTTGCCATAAGTTGGAAATGACTTGAAAGCACACAACAACAAAATAAATTGGTGGGGTGGATAAGACAGCCAATGTGGTATAGTGGTTAGAGTGCTGAACTGGGATTTGGCAAGATCTGGTTCAGGTTTCCATTGAGCTGTTTAATTTATTTATTTAAGACCCCATTTTTCTTCTGACACAGGATCCAAGGTGACTTAAAAATGCTAAAACATGTAAAACCCAAAAATCTTTGTCACAAAAAAGTTAAAACACAGTTAAATATATTGTCATATTAAAATGCCATTAACGTATTTAATCATTTTAAAACACAACAATAAAGTTATAAATACACCACACTTAATGGGTGATCTTCAGCTAAACAATGTTTCTCAGCCTGACCTACCTTACAGGGTTATTTTGATGATAAAATATGGAGGAGAAGAGCCATTTAGACTACATTTGTTAGGGGAAATGTGGGTTATATATTTAAATAATTAATGAATTAGCATAATGCATAAGCAAAATATTCCTTAATCTAGTCAAACCATAGCATGTTTGCTTGGAAGCATGGGACCTCTTTATTTAATAAAATACCTTTAATGGGAACACTCAACTATTCAGCTGTTGGCAGGAAGGGTGGGAAGTTGATTTTTGCTGGATGCATCCATCCTTAACCTCATGTTTATAGATTTTCCAAGTTCTTACTATATAAGTAACTGCTCCTACCCAGAAGCTGCTGCATAAAATCCTTCTGGGTCCTAATGTTCAGTGTTGCTGATCCCTGACCTTTTCCCTTCCCACACTAGCACAACATAATGGTTGAGTGTGGTTTGCTGTATCAGGCTGCAGGTGTACAGGTGGTCAGGACCTACAGCAGTACCACTCTTCCTGGCCACTGCCCTTATGAACCCTCTAAACAGTTGCACTCTTGCCACCATTATGAAAACACACTTCCTCATTCCTAAAAGAAAATATCATGTAATTGAACACGCTGTCAACCTGTTACACAGTCTTTGATGCTCATTTCTCATGAGTTAACCTAGTTACATTATTGAGGAGCTTGTTCTGCATCTTGAAAGATGTGAAAATGAAATGATTGCATTTAGATTGCTGTGGCTAGAAGGGGAAGGGATTTAGAAAAATGAGTAGTAAGGTCTTGGAAAGGTGCTGTTGGGAATGGAATGTGTTTTTTGTTAGGAAAGAATGGAGCCCTCATTTATCCAATCTGTGTTGTGTGATTGTGTTCCCCCCAACATAATAAAGTGCAGCTTTCATTTTATTGCTTGATTGTGTCAAATTGTTATCATGGTGAATCTGCTATCATAGATCATTCTCTTTTATCATGTCAGTTTGCTGCCAGATAAAAGGAGGCAGTTTGGGATGTGATAAGGAAGAACAATCTATGATAATGTGTCTAGAGAGTAATGGTTTTACAGAATGAAGCAGTCCGTTGATAGTTGCTGTTTGTCATCTGGTGAAATGTAGGTTCTGTCGCATAAAATGATCATGTACTTTGGCCCCACAAGACAAATGGGCAAGTGGTAATGGTAAAATCACATGCGCCTTACATAGTTCAAATGATAACCTACTTTGCATTTTGTTGCTTTCCTAAAATAATAGAAGAGTGGTGGCCAGAGAGCTTACTCAGAATCTCGAAAATTCAGTGTTCTAACATTTTTTAATGAGTGACATGTAGCTTAAAATGGAGAAGGAAGGATGGCTGATGGATTCATTTGCTGCACGTCTACTCATCCTGCAGCTGCCCTGAGTTATACAGAAGCTCTTCTGGTGTTAAATTTCTGCCAGGAATCCAGCCATTCAGCCAGATACCTGGATGGCTCCAGTACAACCCATACTACCAATAGGAAGAATGGTTGTAAAAATTAAGAATAGATTTACCACTCCATGTCAGTGGATCAATGACCCAGTCTTGAGACAGAGCTAGAGAATCAATGCTACAGGCTGAGTTATTATCAAAATTATTACAAATATTATGTATAAAATTACTTTCAGGCTTTGTGTATAAGTTGTATATGAATCATAAGCAAATTGCATGTTTAGACATGGGTAACATGTCCAAGATAACTCATTCTGTATATGCAAATATGCCCAAATCTGGAAAAATCCAAAATCCTAGACACATCTGGTTCCAATCATTTCAGATAAGGAAGACTCAACCTGTAACTTTGAATAAAAGGTTAAATAGAGTGGAACATGAATGATAGATGCAAAGAACTTAAGAAGGTACTTTGTGTTAGGTGGAAACAGGCCTTGGAAAATTGCTTTTAAAAAGCAGTTAGTTACAGTTCTAGATCCTGGGTCTCAAAGTAGTAACTGTTACAGCTATTTCAACAAGTATTTCTTTACTTTCCTCCTTAGCAAAAGTAAATAAATTTTTCCAGTTGCAATTTCTCCATGGAAAGATTTCCAGGTATAAATACATGCTACAGTTGGCCATAGTTGTCTGGGCTGTTTTACTGCAGTTAATTCTTTCGTGAAACAGAATATTCCACTAGTTTTAATGAATCAGGTTTTTGTCAGCTTGAAATTGAACTGATAAGTAGTGCAGTAGGTGACTGAAGCTACAGTTATATCCCAACAAAAGCAAGCTAAACTGTTGGTGTATGATATATCAGAAACAGTTCTTTTTAGGTATGTACGGTTCTTAAAAAGTGTTCTTAAGGTGCGGGTTTTTTGTCAAATATAAGGAAAATATGTATGCTATTCTCTTTACATTATTACAAACATTCCAATAAAATAATTTTTACATAAAGTTATGAACATATTTGAATATAATAATCAGATAGCCTGACTTACAGTGCTGTAAAATATTCTGGAACATTGCAAATGGGTCCTTTTAGTTACTTGAAACTATTTGAATGCTACAGGCTCCTGGCTGGTGATACAAAACACATTCTGTTCTCATCTACCTCATCTTTGATGGACCTCAACACATACAACAGAGCATGAGGCAGCAGCACGAGATGGAGCATAAGTCAGAGCACCTGAAGCACAGAGTATTGTTCCTCCATCATTTAGTGAGACTGTACCCCCATAGCCAAAAAGCTAACTAAAGTAGTGAAACATTAGTGTTATGACAGAAGTAGTGCTGTTATGGCAATTCAAGTTGCAATCGTAATGTAACTTGGTTACCCCATTCTTTTTTAAAAGAAATAACTGCAAGTACAAGCCAGTGTGGCATAGTGGTTTGAGCATTGGGCTATGACTCTGGAGACCAGAGCTTGAATCTCTGCTTAGTCATGGAAACCCACTGAGTGACCTTGTGCAAGTCACGTTCTTTCAGCCTCAGAGAATGGCAGTGGCAAACCCCCTCTGAAGAAATTTGCCAAGAAAATCCAGTGACAGATTTGCCTTAGGGTCACCATAAGTTGGAAACAACATGAAGGCTAACAACTCTACACATACAGTTATTTACTGTTGTTTGTTTGTTTATTATCATCCACCTCTGTCCTGATATAGGGACTCAAGGTAGCTGGCAACAAATTTAAAAACAATGCAAATTAAAAACAAAAAGAGCATTTAAAAGTATAAAGTTTTAAAAACAACCAAACCATTTATAAAGTTAAATAGATTAAACATTCAAAATATTACAATATATTGTTAGTAACATCCAAGCACGGGGTCAGATTTTTTTTTCCTTTTGTCCAAGCCTGGTTTTATATGTTCTTGTCAGTAATAACTCTCTAGTATCTCAGGCAGAGGTCTTTATTATCACCTGCTTCCTGAACTTTTAAACTAGAGATGGCCAGGGATTTTCATGCACGGAATATCTTGTAGAACTGTTTGTACATGTCCTACACTAGCTTGTTTATATAAGCTACTTCACACATTCAGCTTCTTTTTTTAAATGTACATCTTTTTCAAGTGTAGTTTACTCTGATGAAGATTTTAATATTTGAAATGTATAGGATGATGCTCTTCCCGGTTATATTCTGTTACTTTGAGTTCTTGCATTTATAGATTAGCTGCTGTTGACTAATAAGTGTTGCTAAGGGCAGAATAGCATCTCCTCCCATCCAAAGTGCCTCAGTGCCTCCTTTCCATATGTTGCATTTGAAAACATGGTTGGAATTTGAAATCTAATATATCTTGACACTTTTATTTTAAGATCAAGATTCAGGAAGCTGCTAAAGGATATGCTCCCAAGTGACCATTGTTTTCACCAACAATATGATCTTTTTTTCCTGCTGAAAAAGTATTGGTAGGAGGGAAGATACATCCACAGTTATTTATCTAGTATTTGAAAAAGTACATACACAGGAATAAGTTGGACTTGAACCTATGTATGTCAGTTAGGAGATGCCAACCAATGTTGGCAGAGTAATCTTTTGTCAATATATTAATTTCAGGCTTTATTTTAGCGAAAGATGTAGGAGGATATGGGATGAATGCAAGTGACAGTTCAATTATTTTGAAACATTGGCACCTGCTTTTCCATTGCCCCAAACTGGCTGATAATGAATATTGACAATCCAACGGCCCCCCAAATTACAATTAAAACATAACATATAAAATCAATTTGCAGGTCAGATAAATAATAACAGTTTGAAGAATAAAAATGGAAAAATGCCAGAAGGCACAGGACTGTTTGCAACAGATGAAAGACCAACCTAACCCTATGGATATTTACTTGGAAGTAAATCCCACAGAATTAAATGCAAAAGAAGAAAGTGTTCACAGGATTACAGCCTTCACAGAGCCTTTAAACCAGGGGTAGGCAACCTTTCCCCTTTAAGGGCCGAGGGACTTCAACTCCCAGAATCCCAGGAGCTATTGGCCAACATGGGACTATTGGCCAACATGGCTGAGGCTTCTGGGAGCTGAAGTCCCTCGGCCCTTAAAGGGGAAAGGTTGCCTACCCCTGCTTTAAACTCTTGTGGACATTACTAGTAAAAGGTTTCAGCTTAGTACATCATGAAGAAAGGAAATACAAGTGTGCTTCTAGAGAAGGATTGTCTATGAAGAGGGTGTGCCACCAAAAAGGCTCCATTGCAGGCTGTCACTAGAGTTGCCAGATTTGATACTTGAAACCTGAATACATCATGGAGTGGAAAGGGGTACTTATAAAATTCTGATAAGATAGACAAAGGTACCTGCCCTCTCTTAACTTCCAAATTCCAGCTTTCATCCTCAGCCATCTCTTTCCAACATGGCTATTGCCTTGCAAGTGCTGAGGGGCATGAAGGAACACATATATCTGTTCTTGTCACTGGTGCCTCCACTCTCCTTCTCCCCAAGTCAAAAGCTGTGTTGGGAGAGGACAGATGTGACTGAAAGTTGGAGTTTGGAGAGGGCAGGCACCTTCAACCAGCTTGATTAAGTTTTTTGGTACCTCTTCTTGCTACACAATTGGTTCAGGATAAAATTTACAGAAACCCTGTCCGATATCCAACCTGACAACTCTGTCACCTCTTAGGTCAGTATCATACTACACTGTTATAATGCTGTTATTCCACTTTAATTGCCTAGGCTGCCTCCTGTGAAATTCTGGGATTTGTAGTGTAGTGAGACCTAAGAGTTCTCTAGTTGGGATTCCAAATGCCTCTTCCTAAACTGCAGATTCCAGGATCAGCCTCTGGAGGCCCTGGCAATGTGAATGGGGGAGTCTTTCTACCCTCTCTTCTCATTGATTGCACGGGTGAGCCCATGGTCAGGAGACCACCAGGCAGTCTGTCCACCAAGGTCCTGCAGGTATGGATTTGGTGGTGGTATCAACTCCAGGGACAGGGCATCCCCTTACTCTGTGCTGCTCAATGCAGGGCAGGAGCATGGTATGATGTGTGGAGTATGAACAGTGGGCTAGCCAGATTTAAGCCAAATCCAGCTGTTTGCATACAGAAAAACCCAGGGTTTAATCCCAGGGTTTCAGGGAAATACTGCTGTTTCCCACGACTTTGCCAACTCTGGGTCAAGGTCTGCAAAGAAGACCCACAGTATTCCACTGGAAGTCACCGTGTATTGTACAAATAGGCAACACCAGCCTCAGGGTGAGGACAGAGATTTTCGACCATGCATACAAGGCCTAATTCTTGTCTATTTAGACATATGTTGGGTTCAGTCCAGTGAAACTTACTACTGGGTAAATGGGAATAAGATTACATCTTTAAACATACAAAACAAAAATATCAAAAAAAATTACACAATTGTCAACAAAATAACAAAAGTTATTTTACAAAAGTAAAAATAGAAAGTGCAGATAGCATATCATAAACTGACATTAGGAAGCTTGCATTTTTTTCAGCATTGGCAAAATATGATACAACAAACCATTTACCAAATGATGACTTGTCACAGTATGTGTGACATTAGTAAGTCAGTAATTAGTAATATTCTTCCAAATCGTAAGCTGATTGGGGGATACCTTTTCCCTGGGGTTCTTAGCAGGTGGTAAGAGTGGTATTTAGAATCTCATAACCATGGCTGGATTTCACAGTGTACATTTATAGTGCTGTGATTCCATTTTAACTGCCATGGCAACTTCCTTTTGAATCTTCGGCTTTGCAGTTTAAGGAGGAGTATTTACAAAACTTTGCTTAGAATAATCTAAGTGCATTATGAAGTATGAATACAAGGATTCCATAGAATGCAGCCATGACAGTTAAAGTGGAATCATAGCACTATAACTGTGTAGTGTGAAAAGGCCCTAGGTTATGAAGAAATTACATGTACATTGCCTGAGGGCAAATGCAAAGAACCATTTATGAAACCATGACATTGTAGATGGTCATCTGTGTTCACTCTTAGGCCAGAACTAGAGCTTATAATGTACATACACATGGCTGCATTGTGTGCTATTTCCCTTTCTGCACCACAGTCTTTAATAACAACTTTATTCATATCATGTTGTTAAATATGAATAACATATAAATGACAGGAAATTTTGTGGTATAATGGGTAACAACACAATGATTTAATGTCAGATTGTATGAAAGTTTACGTTTCAGGATGGAGGAAGAAAATAGATCAACTACTGCCATTTTCATTGATATATATTGTCATGTCCATTTCTGGGCTTACCCAAAGCGCTTTTGGTGAGCATGGATAGGAATAACAGTCTCTTGCTAGCTTTATGTTATTAAGCACTTCCTTCTTGTGTGTTCTTTCATGCCTATTGTAACAGAAGGAACAAACTTCTATAGTTATATCTGATTTTGCTCTGTCAGTTGCTCCATAATGAGTGTAGGATTGGATGGCTTGGCCATAAAGTCTCCTGTCAATAGTAACAATGAAGCTTGTGGATATTCTTCCTCGAGGGAAGAAAACCTTTCAGATTCCTGTGATACTTTTAAATGTGTATATGACTTTTCACAAATGCATGACATATATTTATTCTGCCTTCTGGGATACTCCCTAGAGAGGGGCAAAGTAATTTCCTTCATTCCGATGATGCTTACAGTGAGAGCTGGCTCAGTTATATTGAAAAGTCAGATGCATTTCTTTATTACAGTTTCTGATTTGCCCTGTGTAGCTGGGCTCTTACATGTTACATTAAAAACAATGCATAGTAAAGACTGAAGATATATTCACTTGGGAAGAAAAAAATGTTGGTTGGGGGAGTTTTAATCATCTGTCTTACATGCATAGAGTTCCTCATTATTCTCATCACCAAACCAATCCAAGATATTGCTTCTGGGCAGGTCCAGATGTGTGAATGATGTTGCAGTAATCAATCTAAAGAACTTTCCCTGTGATGACTGGAGTCAAAATGCAAAAATACTCCTTCCTGTGCTGGATTAAATATTCATTCATTCATTTATTTAAATATTTCTATCCCATCTTCTGTCATGAGATCTCCAAATGGCATACAATTAAAACAATAGAAACAATGTAAAAGAAGTCCAGATTTTTTTTATTAAATTTATATTTATTTTAAAACAACATAGAACACATAATTAACATACATAAACATACAAAACATACCTAAAAAATAACTATAAACTATAACTATATATCTATAACTATAAAAATACTTAACATGCTTAACATTAAAATGATTTCCCTTCCTTTATCATGAATATTACTATATATATATATATGACTTTCAGTATCTTCACAATATTTTAACCATCTTCTAATAAGTTTATACATCCTTTCTCATTTTATTCCTAATTCAATTCCTTTTATCTAAACTCACACCTTATAAATAATCACTGCTCTCTCTTCTTTCTTATTGTCTAAGACAGTATAGTTAACTTTCTTCCAATTTTACATATTTCCTTTTTTATATCTTTTTATATCTATACCAGATTTAAAAAAACCCCACAATAATTGGAACACATTAAATAGGTTACCAAATTAAAATTGCATAAAAAGCAAAAACAGTTATAATCATGTACATGTATGATTTTAAAAAATTGTCTCAGAGATTTTACTCAAAAGCCATGTTTTAACTCAGTGCATAAAAGAAACCTCTCCTGGCACCAATCGGGCCTCCCAGGAGAGGGCATTCTGTAAATGGAGCACTATAGCAGAGAAGACCCTCACTCATGCCCCTGCATGATATATCACTTCCACTAGTGGGACACTGGGGCTAGCCTCTCCAGTAAATATCAGTTTTCAGGCAGGCGTATAGGAAGAGGGTTCAAATATCAAGGTTCCAAGCTGCTTAGGGCTTTGAATGTTATCAGCAGCACCTTGAATTCAGATGGGAAGCCAACTGTCAGCCAGGGCCTCGGCAGACGGCTAATTGCGCCGTCTCCGAGGCCCGGAAGAGGAGGAGCCGCCGCACGTTCAGCGGCTCTTCCTCTTCCTGAGGGCGCACCCGGAAGCGCCGGCCGTCCGCACGGCCGGCGACTGCGGGTTGCCCTCACGCCGCGGCAGCCAAACGCGCCGCGGCGTTTGAGCCGCCGAAAGTGCGCCCGCAGCTGTTAGGGCGCACTTTCGGCAGAATCTAAAAGGATCGCTATTTTGGCGGTCCTTTTAGATGCGCCGGGGATGCGCCGCCGTCCGGAGGCTGAACTCCGGCGGCGGTCCGGACCAGGGCGTCTCCGACGCCCTCGTCTGCATCCCCCCCCAGTGAAGCTCCTTTAAGACTGGTGTTATATGTTGTCTATATGATACCTTGTTAGGCAGACATTTTTTTATTCTTTGAATTTTGGATAAAGGTTAGCCATGTTTTTTTTGGGAGATGGGAATATATACCAGAGGTATTTATGTTGGTGTTATGGAAAACCTGTTGTACTTATGTGATAAATATAGCAATATAGCAAGTACATTTCTATATGGCTTCTCAGTGCATTTAAGCACTCCCTAAGCAGTTTACAAAGTGTAAGCTAATTGCTCCCAACAAGCCGGGTATTCATTTTAGCAACCTCAGCAGGATGCAAGGCCAAGTTGACCTTGAGCCCCTGGCTGGTATTGAACTCACAACCTTTCGATTGTGAGTGAGTGGCTGCAGTACAGGCATTTAACCACTGTGCCACGAGGGCTCCTAAGGTAAAAGGTACAGTCAAAGGTAAAATCAAACAATATTTTCTCTGTTTCTCTTTTTTTCCTCTAAAGAGACCTCTGCTTACTGGAAGCTGCCTTCCAAAGGTAGAACATCCAGAGTCAAATTATATGTTGTATAAGGATTAAGCGTAACTTTACTGTGGTTGGCATTTGGTATGGGTGGGTATTCAATTTTCTCTGCTCCAAATTTTCCTCATCACAGCTTTTCTTCTTGCAGAATTCTCCCTGTATAATGTTTTGCCAACAGAAAATGCTGACATAATGAATTTGATCCTTGGTGGTGATGGCTGATCAACACAAAGGTGGAGAGTCTGCATGATGGGTAAAGATTAGGAGCAGGACCAGCTAAGAAGTGGAAGATAAAACCCACTTGAAGAAATGAAGAATTTTGCCTTTCTTTCTTTCTTTCTTTCTTTCTTTCTTTCTTTCTTCCTTCCTTCCTTCCTTCCTTCCTTCCTTCCTTCTTTCCTTCCTTCCTTCCTTCCTCTTTCTTTCTCCTTTGTTTTTCCTGTCCTTTCCGCCCCCAAATGAGGCACTGAGGCTCTTCATGGTTTATTATGGTTTTGTTATCATGGGGTCTCTACAGATGGGCGGCTGTGGGCTGCCCCGAGAAGCTGCGGATTGGGACCAAGGCTGCCCCATGCCTCGGCCCCAATCCACCCTTATGGTGCCTCTGAAAAGGAGCACTGAGCCAGAAGGACAACATTAGAGCGCCTGCCGTGTGCAATGGTGGGCACTCTGATGACATCCTCAGGAAGGGGTTGGGGCTCCCAGCATCCGGCTGCCCCTCCCCTTCCTGGGCTTGAAGACAGCGCTTTTCACTGTCTGCATCCCCTTACGGTTGCTTGAACAGTGGTTGTGATTTGGCTGTTTTTTTCTTCTTTGACCACTGTAGTCTCTGATCAAACAAGTTTGCACATACTTGAGCCACTTCAGGATCCCCTCCAAAACAACGGCAACAACAAAGCTTGTTTGACGAGAGACTGTGGTAACAAGACTACTATATCTTGAAAATGTATTGGTGCACATACAGATGTGCTTTTCGGTTTACACCGTCTTCAGGAACCTGAAAATCTCCTGTCTGCTCATCACACTAGCCAATGCAATCTCCTCTTGTCCTGTGTGTCTGAGGCTTCAACCATGAACTCATGATCTAGTGTTGGGACCAAGCCTGGTGATCCATAATGATCCATAATATCACAGCCTCTGAGAAAAGAGTATGGATGTGAACTTATAGGCTGTTGTGATTAGGAGGTCATATGAAGCAAGGCCAGCTCAAACATTTTGCTTCCTTGGGTGAAGAACGAGATGGTGCCTCCCATAATCTGTGCACAGTATATGAAAGGGCTGGGTAGTTAAATCTTTAATGCTGTTGATGGCACAATGCCCTCTCCTATAAGGAAGGGCAACCGGCTAGGCTTAGGAAGCACAGAGCAGGCCCTGTATGGTATATAGTTCTGTGTCATCCCTATTCCTCAGCATTTGCTGGCTGAGGCAGCCAAATTACCTGCCCTAATAGTAGGGCTGGCCATACTTTGAACCCTCTGGTGTGGTGTTGTTTTATTAGGAGCTAGTCCTCACCTCATGCCTAGTCATCAAAGCAGTGCATTCTGCTTCTCTAGTACAGGCTGCTAAGGACCCCCGAGGCCTGCACTGGTGTGCAAATCGCTGTGATGATTATCTGGCCCTGAGCCATCATCTATCATTGCAGATGAATAAAAAAGAGAAGAAAGTGAAGATTGATAGGCCAATGTGTATGCAAAACTGACATTACTTTTAGATTCAGTTGTACATTCTGTCACCCATGCTTGTAAAGTATTTGCAGATGAGCAGCATTTTATTTCCTTTTATAAATTGTAACTGTTTTCCCCTTCCTCTCCTTTTTACTCTAGCAAGTAATTTTATGTATCAGACATACACACACACACACACACACACATCTTGCTGAGAATCTTCTTATTACCTTTTAACACATGGGTGGACAACTGTGGGGGTTTGGTGGTTACAATGCACCCCAGTGCGTTTTAGAGGGTTGTACTTCCCCCCAATTCAGTTTTGCCTCCACATGCCCCCAGAAGACCCCTCTTTTTTTCTTTTCTTTTTTGAAGTGGAAGTCACCTCTTGTTTACTCCCTGATTTTAAAAAAGTCTTTTCCTGAGCTTAAAATGTGAGGGTATTTGACATCAAATCTGGGAAGGCTTATTGTGTCACTCATAGGCAATACTTCACCCACACCTGCTGTAACATCTTTCAGAATGAGTTGGCATGCTTGTATTTCAGTAGTGATGAAGTATTTCATCATGGCAAGTTGGCATGCAAGTGGCATCAGAAACTTGATGAAGATAAGACTCTTGATTGTGGCAGCCTCCCACTATTTTGATGAATTGCTACCAGTGATGTGGGCAAATCAAGCTAGGGTGGGATATTATCTCTGAAACATTTTCAAGATGTATTCCCTGGCATGTGCTGAGATGGATTATAAAGATTATGTAGACCAAATTCTGGTCCATTCTTTATCTTTTGTATTGTAACCCAAGTTGTGTTCTCAGTCATTATCTTGAATGAGCACATGACTGGCTTGCATACTGGCAAGTTAGTAAAAGTGCCCATGGAATAGCAACCTTTATTGACTTGCTTGAAAAGTTGCATTAAAAACTACTACTTATGATGAAATACCATGACAGCTTAGACAAGGAGAAATTTACTTCTGATAAAGTGTGCACTAGACTACCATTTTCAACAAATGCTCCAATTTGTTGGTGTTAACTTTTCTTGCTTTCAGAATGGGCCACTATGAGAATGCAATTGACTGCATTCAAAACACAGTGTCCAGCTGACAGAAAATGATGGAAAAAGTTTTCATACCTTTGCCAAAGTGTAACTGGGGTAGGGGTGGAAAGAATATTTGAAACCATTTTAAAAAATGATTGGAAAAAGTGTACTTCTTGAGTGTTGGGAAACCTGATAATGAGAATCTTGGGATATGAGCATTTTCTCAATTCAGGATTTAATCTGTACAAAATTTGCATGTGGGTGTTTTTTGCACATATTCTGTGTGAAAACAATATATGTGAATTTTGATCTTCAAAAACATTTTGAAGACTTTCTCACAGCAGAAAGAAAATTGTGAAAATTACTCATTGTTTCTTTTGAGAATGAAATTAGTGGAGAAATTCAGGAAATTAATAAAATTACATCCCATATCCAGGGTAGGGTTATCTGTTGTCTGTGCAAAAAGTAAGTTCCTGTATTAGTTACATAAATTAAGCAGATTTGTATAATTGCTGTTTTGCATAATTTATTCAAGAGTTTAATTTTTACACTGTTTTACAGAATCCATTGTAATTTCACTGGCCATAATAATTCACAGCTCATTTAGAGAAAAATAATAATAAAACAGTATTTGCATCCAACACTTCACTCTGACAACATTACAATTTGCACAAGGTCTTATGTGAAATATTACATTCTGCATGGACATATGGTGGCCATGGACAAACCCTGCCTGTTTTCATTACAAAGCCTTGGTGAACTGGTCATATGCATCTGCTAGCTTTGGATATGCTGTTACAGGCATCTATATACAAGTGTTTATGTTAATGTTCCAGAAGCTAAATCTTATACTTCACAACAAATGTTTGTGATAATACTTCCCATTGGCTAGTAGCCAAATCAAGGCAAACATGCCAAGCACTTTTCCTATGTTTATCATATGCATACACTAGTTGTGTGAACTGGTGTAATCTGCTTGAGCTCACACTCATCCAGATGTGGTTTGTTCATTTATATATGAGGGAACAACCTGGAAGTATCCATGGCAAAATCTTGGCATGCATTTACCCTAGAGAATACATGCTACCCTTGGGTAAATCCTACGATTCCAAACTGTGGAAATTTCACACGCTTGCATCATGCTATGGAGTACAAACTCTACCGTTTCAAGACTTGCTTTTTATTTTTTTTAGGATGAATACTGAGCTATATCTTTATTTAGTGGATATTCTCCCCTTCTTCATGGTTTGTTACATAGAACAGTTCAGGGAGCTGTGTGATTAAAAATTGCATCTATCGCTGCCAGTGGGAATATGAGCAGTGGGATATTCAGTGTTCCTGGTTTTTGTAGAATAAGCTCTCTGTTTTCTGATATTGTTCCAGAGTTGTTCTAGGCAGATTAGAAATTATGATGGATCTTGATAGACATCAGAAGTGAGATGTTATGTGCATCTATACTGTAAAAATAGTGCAGTTTGACACCACATTAAGGGTTGTAGCTTCATCCTATGGAATCCTGGGATTTTTAGTTATTTAGTTTTTTCTGTCAGAGACTCTGGAGTCATAACAAACTACAAATCCCAGGATTCCATAGGATGGAGCCATGGCAGTTAAACTGGTGTCAAACTGCATTATTTCTACAGTTTAGATGCATCATTTGAAAAGAATTGGACTGGAGTTGAGATTCTTCATGAAAGCATCAATCCTGTGTCTACTGAGACATTTTTAAGAGAAAGGAAGTACTAGTTGCTGTGAAAAACTACATGTTTGTGAGAGACTGCATGGAATTATGGTGAAATAAAATAAGTACAAAGTCATGAATATATTTTTAAAACTGCAAACAGCTAGTAATTCATGCACTGGGGGAAAAGCAGTCATTCTGCATGCAAAAAGCACACTATAGAAAAAATACTTTCAGGAAATATGTACATTTAAAAATGCATGTGAAAATCTTTGCCAACCCCATCATGGGAAGAATGAAACAAAGTCATAGAACCTTTGGCAAACAAAAGAAGAGATGAGAATACAGATGGAGGGATGCATTGTAATCAAGATTGAAGGTTTTTCACACCTGCCACTGAAATTTGTGCTCTCTTCTGGTTCTCCCCATCCCCAAGGGGAGAATTTTGACTGAGACATGATAGTAATCTTTGAGTGTTTGCTTAGGGAAAGTCCTTCTTTTGTCCACAATAGCCTCCTACCAATATGCACAGAATTGTAGCCCTAATCTATGGCACCTTTGTTCAAATGTAAATAGTATAGCGGTTGTCTGCAGATGGGTGACATTCTGAGAGTCATCAGTTGCTGCTCTGTGGTGAGTTTCCAGGAAACTGTGCAAATGCATTAATAATATGGTATAAATATAGTACCACTCTCTGGAATGCAGGGGCGAGGGAGTGGGCAAAATTGCCACATCAGATAGCTTCAGAAGCACTGCTGTAGAGAGTTGCCCATATATAGCAAAGCTGTTGCAGGTCTAGCCAGTTCATTTCTTGCAAGATCCCCTCTCAGTAATTGCTTTCTGTCCAGACATCCTGAAGGCACTTAAACAACTTTCAGAAAAATTAATTATACTGCCTTCTTTGTTATTTATCAGATGACCAGCTCTTTGCATTCCACTTCAGTTTATTTCAAATGACTGTACAGTCAATAGACATATATGTCTTGACAAGGGGTTGTCAGTTTAATTGCTTTTTTTGGCATATTTCCTGACCTTTCACAAGACTTTGGATTTTAGATTATTGATCTGTATCCAAGACCTCACCAAAGGGATATATCAAAGACTATTCCCTCTCATTAGGGAGAGTGGAGGGCATGAACTGACAAGCTTATGGTTTTATTGGATGCAGTTTGTGCTTAGTGGAGGAATGGATCTTTCTCTAACGTCCCTGCATTGTCTGAATGTTAATGCTCATGCTGTGCTGCTTCCAGAGAGAGTTTTCTTACTAGTTACCTAGGTTTGTTGCCACTACTGATAGCAGCTAAAGGAAGCAAAAGAGACTGTGAGAATGTTAGTGTGTGTGTGTGTGTGTGTGTGTGTGAGAGAGAGAGAGAGAGAGATGAGATGAGATGAGATGAGATGAGAATAAGGATGAAAACAATGGTTTCCATTGAGTTTTGGTTCCACGAACCCCCATGGATTCCAAAATCCATGGATGCTCAAGTCCCATTAAATACAAGTGTATAGTAAAATGGTGCCCCTTATATAAAATGGCAAAATCTAGGTTTACATGGGTGTTTTTTAAAAAAAAATCTTCAAGCCATGGATGGTTGAATCCACTCATGCAGAATCTGTAATTAAAGGGCCGAGTAATATTTCAGAACTGGGTCCTTTCACTATCCCCATTTGTAGCACTGTGATTACACTTTAACTGCCATGGTTTCATGCTGTGGAATCTTGGGATTTGTACTTTAGGGAGGGGTCTATAGATTTCTCAGCTCCTTTAGTGCCTCCCCAGACTACAAATCCCAAGTTTCCATAGGATGCAGCCATGGCAGTTAAAGGGGAATCATAATGCTATACAATTGGCTCATTGTATCTATGGGGGTTCCATTACAGACCCTGCCCCAGATACATAAATCTGCTGGACCTCAAGTCTCATTGTTTCCAATGCCAGTGCACCACATGCATGACCATGTTGGCATGGTTGTGTGCATGCGCTGCCACTGGGGAGAAAGGTGGGGCCATCAGTTCAATACTAGCCAGGGCTCAGGCTTGACTCAGGCCTACATCCTTCTGAGGTCGCTAAAATGAGTACCCAGCTTTTTGGGGGGCAATGAGCTTATAGTTGTAAACCACTTAGACCAGGGGTAGGCAACCTTTCCCCTTTAAGGGCCAAGGGGCTTCTGCTCCCAGAATCCCAGGAGCTATTGGCCAACATGGGACTATTGGCCAACATGGCTGAGGCTTCTGGGAGCTGAAGTCCCTCGGCCCTTAAAGGGGAAAGGTTGCCTACCCCTGACTTAGACATTGCATAGCGTGGTATGAAGCAGTATATAAATGAAGCTATTTTGCTTTGCTTTTGCTTTGCCAATCTGCAGATGGCAAGCCGACAGAAGAAGAAAGACAACTGTAATTGTGTCAAGTGAAAGGGCCTAGGCTTTTGGTCATCATATGTTCATTTTTGAGGTGATGGCAGGTTTGAAGCTTACCTTACATAACATGTACTAGATAACCAATTGCTACTTTGGCTAGTGGTCTTTTTATAGTTTTAAAATATATATTTCATATGCATTTGTTTATGTTCCCTTTATGATAATATTGGGGGAGAGGGTATAGGGGTTTGCACCCTGTATTTTTAACATTTGTTAGCTGCCTCAGTTGTGCTCAGAGGGTCGGGGTATAAATAAATTTTATATTATTATTATTATTATTATTAGGTATTGGTGTGGGAGAGGGCTCTTTCAGATACTGCTGCTAAGATTTCTGAGTCAAATGCAAGGTGGGAGAATAGGAAAATAGAAGGCTTAATCGACCCCTTTGGTGTTATTACCCAGTGAACACTTGGTAAACTTTGATTAGTGTTTTAAAAAAAGGAAATAAATAAATGGCAGTCCTTTATGCTTTGGCCTAAATACTCTAAAGGCATCAGATTCTTTCTGATCTTGGAAGCTAAACTGGATTAGCTCTGGTTAGTACTTGGCTGGGAGATCACTATGTATAGCAGGTGCTGTAGGCTATATTTCAGAGTATTCCTTGTCTAGGAAACCCCTATGAAATTCATGGAAGTCATGGGGTCATTATAAGTTGACATGTGACTTGAAGGCACACATATATGCACTACACACACCTTTATGCTTCAGCCAGGCTTTCCCCTCAATACAGGATTATGCAACTGTGGAGGCTCCAGAAACCAGTTTTTACATATCCCAGACTCCTGTGGCCTGCATTTCTGATGAAAGTGGAATTTTTCAGAAAGTGCTTTTCTTTTTGGCCACAACCTCATGCGTGGTGTGTATATGTGGGGTTATGTATGCCTTTTTTATTGGAGAGCTGTATGCCCTTGAGGCTTTTGGATTATGATTGCCAATCTCCCCCTTTTTATAGGGATCAAGAAGGGCGTGGGCCAGTGGGGCACATAAAGTAGGCCTTGGATAGCCATGTGTGGCTCATGTACCACATATTTTTTATGCTTGTCTTTAAAAAGTTAAGCAGCATGTACTAGTCTATTTAGTTTTTATACAGTCTTCACCCCCAATTCTGTTGCTAGTTCCAAATAGAGCAGATGTACCAATGTGTTGTTTCACCATTCAACAATTGAGTCAATGTTTACCTTATGTTGGATTAACCATCAGGATTCAAGACTCTCTTGTTACCCAAAATGCAAGGGTCCCAAGAGGGGCCCCACAGTCAAAATACAAAGGGGAAATTTAATTAGCTCAAATGAAACATGTGAGAGGGCTACAAGTAACTAAAAAGCCAGGGTCAAATCTATGTATAACGGTTCTGAAAACTGAACTCCAGAATGCACATTCCAAATGTAGTTTTATTTATAACAGCAAAAGGAAAATCAACTTTCACACAAAAAACAAACACTCACTCACACATGCAAGAACTAGTAATATAAAAGGTGGTAGTAGATAGTGATTTTTAGGATTGTAAAGGGTGATACTGTACCAATTCCAGAAGCAGAGGTCCAATCAGAAGGTGCTGTGAAGTAAATGACTCAGCAGCTGCCTGTGGATCCAGCAAGGTGGAGTAGTCAAGGGAGATACTGATGGAGTGTGTGTCTGCCCTCAGCCAAGACCATTCACCATGAATGTCCCTTGACAAAAGAGTCTCACTCTCAGAAGGAGGTACTCTTGGACTTCTGTTCATATGTAAATATGAATAAATCTTGGGTTTACAATGAACAGAAGTCCCAGATTACCTCCCTCTTGGAGTGAGACTCTTTTGTCAAGGGACATTCATGGTGATTGTCCATCCAATTACAGACTTCCAATTCTATTCTTTTCTCCTGAGAACTTCAGGGATTATGCAGATTCTTATCTTAATTGACTTATCCTGGCTAAGTGTCCTGGATTCCCCCATGCTGAGCCAGCAGCATCTCCACATATGGTCCTTATATGCCATGGCTAGTTTTCCTGCACTGGAGTGCCTTCTTGGCTACCTGCCTAAAGTGTCCCTTTATTATTAAGCATGGCAGAGGGTTGGACTGATGGCCCTTGTGGTCTCTTCCAACTCTTATGATTCTATGATATCAAATGTCAATTAGGGGTAAAGGAGGCTAGTTTATGGGATAGCACTCTATCTGTGTGTCTGTTTTTCTTTATATCTATAGCTGCGGCTATTTATTTTATTTCATTTCATTTTATATGCCACTTTTCTCATGGAGTGGGACCGAAGGTAGCTATAGGCCTAAGCAGACTGCCAGAAATAGTGCACATTAAATTGAGGCACTGCCCTGGCTCAGTGCTAGGGAATCATGGGAACTGTATTTTTTTCTGGGACATCGAGCCTTCTCTGTCAGAGAGCTCTGGTGCCACAACAAATTACAGTTCCCATGATTCCCTAGCACTGAACCAGGGCAGTGCCTCAATTTAATGTGCACTATTTCTGGCAGTCTGCTTAGGCCAGTCTGCATCTCACTGTTTGCTTATCTATAAGAAGATCTGTAAGACATTTGGGGGGATACTGTTGATGTGTTGTTGATGGGGAATGTAGGTGGTCTTTTAAAAAAAAATTAGACACAGCACAAAACTAACATTATTTATTAATGCCTCCTAGAACACAAAACAATACCAGACTTTAAAGAAACAAAACTCATTTTTTGAATAAGCCCACATTTGTTCTGGTCTCTAAGCAGGTGATGCAAACCCATCTGTTCCTACCAGTTTCTGCCCAAAATTGGAAGCAATCCTTTCTACATCTCTCAAAAGCTGGTAATTTACAGCACTGAGACCTTCTGGGGTTTAAGCAGTAGACAATAGTTGAAACTGCAAAATTTCTGGTTCTAGAATAAACAGTACTGAAAACTGCAGAACTAGTATTACAGTGCTTGGTCCTGGCCCTGCAAAAAACATAGTGAGAGTGAGTTCAAGTACCTTTGTTGATCTTAATCTGTTATATATGTTTTCTGCCTTCTTCACTACCAGTTGAACAATCCTTGTTGGAAATTAAATGTATACATTTTTTCAAAAAAATTCACAGCCGAGCAATGAATATTTAAACTTGTTTCATCGAGGACGGTCTGACATTTGCAGAAGACAAATGTGGATTTCTGTTGGCTGGCGTCTCTGATGTAAGCAGCCAATCCCTTCCTAGACATTAAAATGTTTAACATCAACCTATAGTGGTTTCAGTAACTTTGTGTTTGATAATGGATGCTTCCATAATGTTTGCTTGCATTATTAATGTCCTCAGCCACTCAGAAGTGAAGCTTCATTTGTCTTCATCATGCACCCTCCCTTCTTATATGTAATTGAGATTTCTTCTGTCAAGTAGTCACTGCCATTCAGATCCTTGGAGATGATTTTATCTCATTGAGGATCTTTTATCTTCTGTTACACTTGCTGGCTAAAATACTATTGGTGCACTTCATGAAGGCAACAACAGCAGCCTAGGCAATAGCACCAGGAGGAAGAAGGCTGTGGACACATTGACCACTAAGGACCTGATCACACGGGGCCCAAAGCAGTCAGAACCCAAACAAAATCCTGACCTGATACGTATTATTTTTCCGTGTGTCCACACGACGTCTCTCAGAACCCCGACAGAACCCCGACAGAATGCGGCAAGAACCGAGATCTTTTGTATTTCAGTTTCTTCAGGAAGTACAAGTGTGCGATGGGAATCATTTCGCTTTTACCGTAAGGACCTTATCAGTTTGAAAAGACAATACGTATTGGGGAGCATTTCCCCGCCCCCGCCTGCGCTCCAAGGAGGACCTGAGGAGGTCCTCCTTGGAGCTCGGACCCTGTGCGGGGCCTGAGCTCCGAGCAGAACGTCCTCGGAGAGGTGCCTCTCTGAGGACATCCTCCTTGGAGCTTGGACCCTGCGCGGGGCCTGAGCTCTGAGCAGAACGTCCTCGGAGAGGCGCCTCTCTGAGAACGTCCTCCTTGGAGCTCGGGCCCCGCGCAGGGTCCGCGCTCCGAGCAGAATGTCCTCAGAGAGGCACCTTTCTGAGGACGTCCTCCTTGGAGCTTGGACCCTGCGCGGGGCCTGAGCTCCGAGCAGAACGTCCTCGGAGAGGCGCCTCTCTGAGGACGTTCTGCTCGGAGCTTAGGCCCCGCGCAGGGTCTGAGCTCCAAGGAGGATGTCCTCAGAGAGGCGCCTCTCCGAGGACGTTCTCCTCGGAGCGCGGACCCTGTGCCGGCTTGGGAAGGGGTTTGGGGGACAGCCGGCTTGGGAAGGGGTGTGTTTGACAGCCGCGGCAAGTGACAGCCGCAGCTGTACTGAGCATGTGCAGGGCATCATTGCTTTGTTATGTCTCGGATTTTCTCACTTGTGTGCGAACAGCAAATACGGTTCCCGGGAGCGCTTCATTGCGCTTTCCTTAATTGCGCAATGATGCTAGTTGCATTTGATAGCCATTTACGTATTGTGGGGTTTCTTTCGGTTTATTCCTGGATTTATTCTTATTTCGCTTTCTTATCGCTTTGTGGCCTGCGTGTGATAAGGTCCTAAGGAACTAAAGCATGGGAGGGGGGACAATGTGGAGTGGTCAGGTTTTGTCTGCCATCACTGCACAAACTTGAAAAAGATGTAATTGTAGCACACCAATAAGATTCCAGATGCTGTTGTTGAGAGTAGCAACATATGGTGGTCTCCTAGATGATTGATAGCCCCCTTCTCCAGTTCCTTAGCCATGGGGGAGGGAACATGGAAACCTGGACACCACAATGTCCCCTTGGCCTCTCTTCCAAGTTTGCCCATTGATCTCACTGGGTTGTACTTTCCCTGCTTGTGCAACATATTTATGTCTCTCTGGAGGATGTAAGTCCATTAAATAATGTACTTGCAGCTAGTGTGCCTCTCATCCTTTTACCATGCCAATCATTCTCATTATACTCATGCCATCCAAATTTCTGGGTCTCCTCTCTTTTTTAGTAGTTCCAGACAGATAAGATGTGGGGGTTTTATTGTTTTTTATTGTTTAGGCCAGAGGCCCTCAAACTTTTTAAGCCAGGGGCCGGTTCGCCATCCCCCAGCTCATTGGAGGGCCGAATCTAAAAAAAAAAGTGCCGGCCGGAGCCGTGCGCACGTGCACTACTCGGGCGCCATTTTGTTTTCCAAAATGGCGTCCGGAGTCGTGCGCATGCGCCTGGCGTCATGCTCACATGTGCACGACTCCGGGTGCCATTTTGGACCACAAAACAGTGCCGGAGTAGTGTGCATGTGCACACGATGCCGGGCGCCATTTTTGAACCCAAAATGGTGCCCCGCGTCAAGCATGTGCGGCAGCGGTGGCAGTGGTGGCAGGACTGGCTGTGGGCCGGTTAGAAGGCCTCAACGGGCTAGGTTCGGCCTGCGGGCCATAGTTTGGAGACCCCTGGTTTAGGCCACCCAATTTTTCCTGACAGTTGTCCCACTGTATGTGGTGTAATTGGCTTTATGGTTGGAGATAGGGCAAAGTTTTTTAACCCCTAAAGTCAGGACTCAAGGATGGTTAATAATAACAACAGTACCAATAGGGGATACTCCTTTTTTAGGTTGTTTCTGTTTTTGTAAGTAGAGCTATGGTTCTTCTTTGCTTCAGCTGTGTTGTTCACACATTTCAGGCCCTGCTTTTTGGAGCAGCACATATTAAGAAAGGCCTGAATAAACTGGAAAAGGCTCAAAGGCAAATGAGAGAGATGACAACCAGTTTCCAGTGACTGGATGTTCATAGTAATGAAGGTGAACAAATTCCTGGTGTTTGCACTATAGAGAATGGAATTTGGAGAAAGGAATTGCAAATGTTGCCATGAAGCATCAGTAGTAGTGTTGTTTATGAAGGCCATCATAGGGAAAATGGTGCTTGCTTTAAGCTTTTGGAAGATTGCTGGAATCCCATGATCCCACAGACATGAGTAGTAACAACTGTGTTTATGTCTGCACATGTGTCTTCAAGTCACTGTTGACCTATGGCAGATCAATGAATTTCATAGGGTTTTCTTAGGCAAGGAATAATCAGATGTGGTTTTTCTAGATCCTTCCTCTGAAATACAGTCACCCCTTTGTTTTTGCAGGGGATCCATTCTGGACCCCCCCCCCCTTGCTGGTCCATGTAAAGTGCAGACTGCAGACTTCTAGTTCATGAAAACAGAGAGGTGACTGTATAGCCTACAGCAGGGGTAGGCAACCTTTCCCCTTTAAGGGCCGAGGGACTTCAGCTCCCAGAAGCCTCAGCCATGTTGGCCAATAGTCCCATGTTGGCCAATAGCTCCTGGGATACTGGGAGCTGAAGTCCCTCAACTCTTAAAGGGGAAAGGTTGCCTACCCCTGGCCTACAGTGTTAGGTATTTGTTGGTGGTCTCCCATCCAATACTGTGTCCCAGTTGGCCTTCCCACACATCCATCAAATTCCTGGAGAAGACCACTATGTTCCTGACATCCCCATATTTTGCTAGCCTTGCCTATGATTGTGCAGGATGCCTGAGGAAGTTCCCCCCTCCCCATATGTATGAATAGTCCCTCAACTAAATAAATGTTAAGGTAGGTGCAATGTGTCAGATGGGACACTGGGATACACTCCTGCTTACCCCATGTATTTGGAGCACTCATGCTTGAACAACTTCAACCAGCATTCTGTCTTGAAGGAGGTTTCTCACTGTGAATTTGTTTTTTGTTTTTAGTTGCAATGACCTTTTGAATGTTTCTATTATATCTGAAGTTTAGAATTAATTTTATATATATTGTTAAAATGATGTGAAAGAATGTGTCTCATGAAAAATGACATCAGGTTCTGTATGTACTAATGATGACAAGAATCTGATAGGTTGATTTCTCCAGATGGGCCCACAATTCCCACAATTCCTTATCACTGGCCATGTTGGGTAAGGCTAGAGCAGGGATAGGTAACCTGTCCCCTTTAAGGGCCGAGGGACTTCAGCTCCCAGAAGCCTCAGCCATGTTGGCCAATAGTCCCATGTTGGCCAATAGCTCCTGGGATTCTGGGAGCTGAAGTCCCTCGGCCCTTAAAGGGGACAGGTTGCCTACCTCTGGGCTAGAGTGTAAACGATTCCCCACCCCTACACTAGAAAGACTAGTTTGATTTATGAGTTTTAAGCTCTGGTCTATCTAATTAATGTCCTTTTACAGTTGTGATTTGTTGTTTCCTTGATCCTATACTTGCCTGGCCACGGACAGGTAAAGCTCTGTTCTCCCTGTCAAAATGCTGTGGTCCTCTTCCTGTGCTTTTACGTTTGTACAATGTATTACATTGGTTCATGAAGCTAACGCAAGCTAACACAATACCAACATACCATAGTAACCACTATTTGATTTCATTTAGTCTTCAGGAAGGAACCTTTGGAAGGGCAAATTGGCAATATTTTATTACATGAGAAATCATGGGTGCACCTGATCTCTATATGAGAAATGAAATCAGAGGATTATTTTGAGCTATCTTCAATGAGGAATAAAATATTCTGCACTGAAGTTAGTTTTGATGAAATCCCAAGATGATATATAACCCAGAGATCTTATCACAGTGATAACAACAATTCTCTTAAATATTCATTTGGAATTTAGCCTACAGGTTTTGCATGTACAGTGTTTTTTTCTATAATTATGGATATTCATTTGTCGCACTGTATTATCATTTTTAAATAAATAGTATTTCCCATTTTATTTTTTATGGGTTCTGTTGACTTGGGAGTTATTTGGAGCCTTGCGGTAGAGAACTGCTCCTTTTGTGTTGATAGATTCCTATTGCTGTATGGCTGTAGGTGGGATTCCCATCACACCAATCCATGTATCTGTATATGTATCTGTGTGTGTGTGTGTATGCCTGCCTGCCTGCCTGCCTGCCTTCTCTTTAAGATTAGAAGAGTAATTCTTTGTGTTGGAGGTACAACTGGATTTGATATAGGAAAATGTCTTCTGTGTGGCTGCAGCAAAATCATGGTCCTTCTTGGCTTGAGAGGACCATTTGGATTCCCATCTCTTGATTATCTGCCACCTAACCAAGGTGTTTTTATTTTTCTGGTGGTCATCAGACTTGCACCACAAATACAGAATAGATTCCTTGTGAATTGGGAGGGGCTACTGTAAATTTCTTTGGCTATGTTTGATACATTAGTCCTTCTTTCTTTTATTGGTTTACAGTATTGCTAGAACGTTTTAGGAGTGTTTTTGCTGTTGTTTTAAATTCATTGTTGGCACCTCTGAGAGTTGTGGAAATGATAGAAGGGTGGAATATAAATAGGCTGAATGGAGAAAGAGGGGTTAGACAGACACACAGGAAAGGGACTTCTGATCAATCAAGTAGTGCAGTGGATAGTTTGTTGGCTTTGGACTAGGAAAACCTGGATTAAAATGCCTGAAGTACACTGAATGACCATAGGTCAATCATTCTCTCTTAGGGGGGTTGCAGACTGCCAGAAATAGTGTGAATTCAGTCCACTTTTAGGGTTAGGGTTAGTGCTAGGGAATCATGGGAACTGTTATTTTTCTGAGACATTGAGCCTTCTCTGTCAGACAACTCTGATGCCACAATAAAATACAGTTCCCATGGTTCCCTAACTCTAACCCTAACCCTAAAAGTGGACTGAATTCACACTATTTCTGGCAGTCTGCAACCCCCCTTAGTTTAACATCTCATCAGGATTGCTGGGAGGATAATGTGGGCCAATTATCTTCATTTTCATATCTCATAATCTCAGTTTTTCACATCTCAGAATCCCTTTGTCCTTGTCTATCCTGGCTGAGGTTCTAGAATGTAAATCCAAAACATTTGAAGAACCAAAGGCTGAGAATTGAGCAGTGATTCCCAAAGTGGGTGGTACACCCTCACTGGGAGCAGTGGAAAGATCCAGGGGGTGGTGAGGGGGAAGGGGCAACAGGGGGGACCTTCAGTCAAAGTATTGGTGAACAAGAAAGACAAAAGGAACCCGTAAATCTGGTTATTAAGATATTCCCAATCTTCTCCTGTTTCTCCAGTACTTTCCATAAATGCATACCTTCCATCATTTCAGAGATGAAAACTGGGACACATGTGGCCAAGCAACATCAGATTTTGTCCAAAAAGGCAAAATGAGGAAGAAGAATAGACAAGCTAGGAGAGGCTGCAGCAGTTTGTTTCCATTAGTCTACACAGGGAAAGGCAAGATTCTGCCCCCTCCTCTCCTCTTCCCCCACTGAGGGGGGAAAACTACCTTTGCATATTAAACCCATGTTTTAGCCATCAGAGTAAATGGACAAAGAGGGGAAAGTGGGAGGAGGGGAGAGAAACTGAGGCATTTTAAAAGCAGATGAAAAGGTGGGATGACAGAGTATTAATTGGGACTGTCCTTGCCAAATCAGGACAGTTGGAAGGTATGTAAAAGCAGCCAAGATGCTTCTTTTGGCCTTTATTCCTCAAATATCAGGAATGCATATTCCCCCTATGCACATATGGTTTACATTTTAAACTTTAGAAGGATTGTGGTGTATAGAATAACATTAATGGGAAAAATCGCTCATAAGATTAATCTTTAGCTCTTTCTAAAATACCTAAACTGATACAGATACTGTTATCCCTGAGGAAATGCAACCTCATTTTGTCCTGGATGGCCCACAAAGCTGATCAATGTATCTTTGAGCACCAAAATTGCATCTACTACCATTTCATGGTGATTTTCCTCCTTTTTCAGCTCTACCTATATCTGAAATCTCATTTGGTACCAGTGTGTGCATTTCCCTCATACTAGCAGAGAAAAAAGCTTTGGGAAGTCTGAGTACTTCAAGTGTCTCTTGACTACTTGGCCTATTGCTGATCTATTCTTTCATAGAGTCAATCTGGTTCACTGAAAACTACTATTCCTTCACCCTTTTTCTTCTGAAATGGAGTGGCAGGTTATATTCTAAAAGAAATATGTGCAAGGCATTTGTAGCTTTGTAGTTCATCATGTTGTTGAAGGCAGTTCCTGAGGGAGGCATTTATTCTGCAGTCATTCTGCTTCATTCCCAAAATTTTCCACGCATCCATTTATAGCTTTCCTGTGTTTTCACTCATTGCTTCTTGTGTGTGTCCCCCCCACACACACATTAACACATGCATACACACACACACACATTTATTAAGAGGGGAAAGTTGGAATAGGTGCCCCAATGCCTTTTGACTGCTGATGCCAAGCAGCATGGAAGCAACCAAATACCACAAGCCAGAAAAAGGCACAAGGAATCAAACTGTGAGGAGCAGCTTCTCTGCAGAACATCCACAAGGGAGGCATGAATGGGAAGCAGTCCAAGGGGAGCAGAGAAGTGAGGAAGTGCCCAATGTCATGCTATTGCTTATAAGGAAAGAGGTTCGTGAAATGTGGGCAGTGAACTGAGAATTTATTACAGAGAACAGTAAACCTGTGACAGTGGGTGCCACAGAGAAGATGTTCAGCACTGGAGAAAAAGGAGACAGTGCCTTACATTTCATTTTGTTACATTTGTATGAGGAGGAGCATGAAGAGGAAGAACAAAGGTGTTTTAATACATAGCTGTCTCAGTTTTGCAAATTATGTGTTGGGGGGGGGGGGAATTAAGTAATCCCTGCTCCTATTTATATTAAATGCCATTGATTGCAGATAGACCATTTATGCAGCCAAAACGCTGCAGTTTTCTTTTTTTTAAAAGTGTCTCAACACCACCTACAAGCCAATTAAGCTGGAATATTTGGATGTAAACCAATTAATAGCCATTCACTCTTGGACCGACATTCAAGGATTGTGATTTAAGTTTTAGGAGTCTGCTGTTAGCGTGACTACAGCTTCTTTATTGGATTCCACCTTCCACCCTTTGAAATGCTTCACATTTTTAACAGGGGAGGGGGGGGAATACTTATAATTTATCCTCTTTTGGCCCAGTGCTGCATACCATTATTTAAAGTGCACAAAAGATCTCCAGGGAGAAAGGAATAAAGACATCCCCGAATAGGAGGAAGCTATTAGACTGGCCCACTTTTTAAGTTTAATATTGAGAGCTCAAGTGACACAGTATTCACCTCATTATCACAAGCTTAGAATTTGCTTTCCAAAGTGGCTTGCCTTTGATCTTCTGGAAAGCTCCCAGCTCTTCCCTAATGGGGAACAAACCTTCTAAGAGGATAGTGCAGGAATGGGGTGAGGAAAGGAGGCCTTGCAGCTACTGGATCTTCTCCTCAATGGAAATGAAAAAGGGAAGCTAATGCATTCCATTGAAGCCTCATTTAGTCTTCTACCCTAGATTTTCAGCATGTTATCAAAATGAATGTGATTGGAAAATGAGGGTTGAAACAATGAGGTCTGCTCATATAAGCAGGATGAATTTTCTGGGCTAAGGTATCTCAAGAACGTACCTGAAGCTTGCAGTGTTGGAAAATGCAACAAAATGCTTAGCCATGAAATCCGCTAGGTGGCCATGGACAAGTCACATTCTCTCAGCCACAGAGGATGGAAAAGGTCATCCTGAAGAAACTTGCCACAGAACCCCCTTACGGTCACTATAGGGACCTTATCACACGCGGGCCACAAAGCGATAATAAGTGAAATAAGAATAAATCCAGTGATAAACCAAAAGAAACCCCACAATACGTAAATGGCTATCACACACAACTAGTGTCATCGCGCTTTTAAGGAAAGCGCGATGAAGCGCTCCCAGGAACAGTATTTGCTGTTCGCACACAAGTGAGAAAATCCCGTACATAACCAAGCAATGATGCTCTGCGCATGCCCAATACAGCCGCGGCTGTCACTTGCCGTGGCTGTCACCCAAACCCCTTCCCAAGCCGGCTTGGAGGTCCTCCTTGGAGCGCAGGCCCCGCTCGGAGGACCAGCCCCCCGGCCTCGCTGCTTTATGGGTGGTCTTCCAAGCGGAGAAGTCCTCCGCTCAGAGGACCAGCCCATAGAAAACCGAAGCCGGGGCTAAAAGGACGCCAGCAGCGTCCTTTTAGCCCCGGCCTCGCTGCTTTATGGGCTGGTCTTCCGAGCCGGGGACTAAAAGGACACCGGCGGCGTCCTTTTAGCCCCGGCCTCGCTGCTTTATGGGCTGGTCTTCCGAGCCGAGAAGTCCTCCGCTCGGAGGACCAGCACATAGAAAACCGAAGCACGTCCTTGAAGCGCAGGCGGGGAAATGCTCCCCGATACGTATTGGCTGTTCATATTGCCGGCAAAAGCAAAATGATTCCCATCGCACAATTGCAATTCCCAAAAAAATCGAAATTCAAAAGATCTCGGTTCTTGCCGCATTCTGTCGGGGTTCTGTCGGGGTTCTGTGCGACGTCGTGTGGACACATGGAAAAATAATACGTATCAGGTCAGGATTTTGTTTGGGTTCTGACTGCATTGGGCCCCGTGTGATAAGGTCCTAAGTCAGAAATGACTTGAAGACACAGCAGCAGCAACAAACAAACAATCATTTATCTATCTGGAAGTAACTTGTTTTTATGTGCCTTCCAGTCATTTCTAACAGCAACACTAGAATTAGTTACTTTCTGTAAATCTTCAGGCGTTCCTAAGCCTGCTGCTACCTCCCATCCGTATGTGTGTGGCACTGATTTAACAACATGAGTAAGCAACAGCACCTACACCCTGATTATTAGAAATGGATGGTATAAATGAGTTGTGCTGTTACAGCCTTTGGTCCTAGACTTGGGACCAGGTCTTGGAAACACAGAATCAGGCTTCTAAATGGTTATCCATCAGCCAGCATTTGCAAACTGAACACATCAAGCTGTTAAAACATCTAGCCCAATGCCACTGTCTGATTCAGATTGACTATGGCTTGTGGGCAAAGTCCTCTCCTCCAGTTTTCCAAGATTATTACTCTGGAGGTGTTTCTTCAAGTGGGTCCTCAATTGGAAGACTCTCTACTCCCTCCTCACATATTGTCCATATGCCAAAAATAATTTTTAAAAGCAAGGTTTGTTTGTTTTTGTTTTGTTTTGTTTTGTTTTGTAAGGGGAGGGGGCAGAATCAGCATGTTTTCTCAGGGTTTCTTTGCAAAGCTGATTCCAAACAAAGATCCATGGGCAAATATGGTATGATGTGGTAGCCTTAGAATTAGTACAGCAATTTTGTAAGGTAGGTAAGTAGAATTACTGCAAGGCTAAGAAACAATGACTTGCTTCAGGCTGACTGGGGAATTTCTGACTGAGATGGGATTTGGGTTCAAGCTCACATTGAAAGCTACCATGGTGTAGGAGTTTGAGTGTTAGACTAGGCAAGTCACACCCTCTCAGCCTCAAAGGAAGGCAGAGGCTTCTGAAAAAATATTTCCAGGAAAACCCCATATTAGCTTTGCCTTTGGATCATAGTAAGAAATGACTTGAAGTCATACAACAATTACATATTGTGTTCTTAGCTACAACACTACGGACCTTATCACATGGGGTCTAGAGCAGAGCTAATCCAAAGGGTACCTGCAGCTAATACATATTATTTCCCCGTGTTTACACACGACGCTGCCCTAGAACACGGAGCTAATCTGTATTGTTTCCCCGCGTGTACACACGACGCTGCCCCGAAACTCCACAGAACCCGAAGCTAATCCGTAGCGAGTAGGGAGATTTTGACATTCGGTTTGTTGGGGAAGTACAAGCGGAGCCTTCGTATTCATTGCGCAAAGGTGGGCGGGGCGGGGAAGCAGGGAGAGCTCTCCCAAGCAGAAAATCCCGGCGAGGGGAAGGGATTGGCGAAAGGCAAACCGGATTGAGAAAGAGGAGGAGAAGGAGAGGAGGAGGGAAGAGGGAGGCGATCTCTCTCTCTCCATCTCTCTTGCATTTTTCCCCACCAACACCCCTTCCCTCCTCCAGTCCTCCAGCCCTCCTCCTCCTCCTCGGTCCCCTTGGCTGCCTTTCCTCCCGACTCCTTCAGCCCATCCTTGCCATCCACAGAAGCGCCTTCTGCGACGCTGGCTTTTTGGGTGGCGGGAAGGGGGAGAGAGAGAGAGAGAGAGAGAAGAAAATGTGTGTGTGTGTGTGTTTTCCTTCTTCCCACGTGAACCGCATCCCGCGGCGCCTGATCGCTAAATCCCCTTTGGAGCCTTCGTATTCATTGCGCTATGGCCGCCAGGGCGAAATTCAGTTCGTTTCGGTATAGAACTGAATTTATTCTCACTTCGGTTACTTTTCTGTTACTTTTCGCTTCGTGGCCAGCGTTTGATAAGGTCCTATATCAGCGCTTCCAAAATAGGTGGGTTTATAGTTTTGAGTGTATGGATCTAGGTTTCGAATCTCTTTCTTAAATATGTCATAAATTATTCCTATCTCCTAAGAATTTGACGTTTTTCCAGTTCTGATGTATATTGTTTTGTTCATGAGCTGCATGGTGGATTTGCAGTGTCTATGGATGTCAAAGCATTTATTTCTTTGGCTGCTGGTTACATTTATATTTCACCTTTTATGCAGTGAGCTCAGGGTGGTGTGCCTGGTTCCCCTCCTCTCCACTTCATCTTCACAACAGCCCTGTGATGTTGGTCAGGTTGAGAGAGAATGATTGGTCCAGGGTCACCCAGAGAATTTCATGAACCTGTCAGGACTAGAAATAGAGTGGGAATTTCTTTGGCAGGAGTAAGCAGTCATGCTGAACATGCTAATTACCAAGCAAATATTGAAACTGGATAATGTTTAATACGGCTGTACTTTAACTTCTAACAGTAGTGACTTTATTTGTTCTAAAGTTAGCTTTTCTTAAAGTCACCTTTTACTCTGCCAAGGAGTATATCATGCTGAGAGAAGCTCTGGGCTTTGCAGCCCTCCAAAAGATGAAAAGAAACTTAGCAAATAAATAACAAGATGGAAAAATGTGTCCATTCTGATGCCTGTCTGAATTTCAAAGGAGGCCTCTTTCCTTTGAAGTTGTACTTTTCATGCTATGAATGCAGCCATTCCTCCAGGATAACTCACCATTCCCCGTTCCCTTAGCATAATGATGTCTGTTTTGCCATTGTACTTATTTGTAAAGTTTAGGACCTCTTGAATGTAATAGCCAAAATTTCATTCACTCCTGCAAGGTGAAAATTTGACCCACAGCAGGTTTCTGAGTGTGTTTTTGGAAAGGGGACAGATGTAGTCAGATGAAATCATTTTGTTTGCTTATCTGGCGAGGAACATATTATTCTCTATCTATGGAATGCTATTTACTCAACTGAGAATGAACAAGCATCTCACCACTAATGTAACATAAGCTAAACTAGCATGATAGTGTTTGGAATGTGGGCTGTATTGAGTTGTAATTGTTTGGTGTGATGTTTCAATTCAATAAGGGAAATCCACACATAAAAGCACCTTATGTTTTTGATTCCTTGCTTCATCAGAACTGTGTATGTAAATGTAAATGCAACATGCATACAAAATGTAGAGGCACTGAAAGAAAATGCAGATGCGTCCACCATATGATGTTCATTTGCATGTTAGGCATCCAGTGTCCTCATTTGAACTCATGCGATTAAAGGAATATGCTTCTATCTGCCCTGAATTACACATAGAAATGGGCTATGTACATGCTGTTATGCCTGACAATATATTTCTTGGCATTTCTATCCTTTTTCTTTTTGGCATTTTCAAAGGATTTTATATACAATGTCTCAGCAAACCTTGCAACAAGTGACGTTATGTTATTGTTGTTATCCCCATATTGAAAATAGGAGGCCATGGTTAAATGGCTTGCCTAAGACCACTTTAATGGCAGAGATTTAAACCAGGGACTAGTGTGGTGTAATGGTTTGGGTGTTGGACTATGGCTCTGGATTCGATTCCCCACTCAGCCATGAAACCCACTGGGTGACCTTAGGCAAGTCACATGCTTTCAGTCTCAGGGGAAGACTAAAGTGAACCCCCTCTGAATCAATCTTGCCAAGAAAACCCAATCATGGGGTCACCTTAGGGTCTCCAAAAGTCAGAAATGACTTGAAGGCACACAACAATAATGGACTGAATTCTTAGCCACAACACTACACCGGCTGAACAGACAACTCAGTCAGTTATGGTTTTTTCATACATTAATTTTTAATATATATATATATATATATATATATATATATATATGAGTGTTTTCCATTCAAAAAAAGGAAGAAAGGTGTCAGTTTGGTAAATTCTTATTTTAAAAAAATACACACTAGAATACTCACCCATCCCTACTCCAAATTGTGTCTGAATCTCTCTAACCTTAAACAAAATAAAACACATTTACCTATGACTTTTTTTGCATGCAGAGTGAGGAAAACTGATTTTCAAAAAGACAGTTGTGTTCCTAAGAGTGGCAGTTGCTTTTTCAGAACTGACACTGCATGTTTGGCAAAGGGTTTTATAAAAACTAAAGTGAGTTTTGAAAGGCACTTTTGAGTTCTTTTGGAGTTACACCTGATAACAGGATATTTGTGCCTATCAAGAGCCCCTAGCAAACCAAAGCTAATACCGATACACTGTCATCTGGCTAATCCTTACAGATTTCTGCTAACCCAAGCAATCTGCTCTCCAAGGGAAGCGTTACTTCAAGTAAAAATACTCATGGAGGTTGCTGTGGCTGCTTCTAAACATTGCCTTTTGTGAATATAGATACTTGCTCCCAAAGAAATCTTCGGTTTCCACAAAAATTATCATCAGAAAATAATACTCCCCATATAAATCAATTGCTTGCATAAGTACCTATTTCTGAGGGCTAGTCAATTAAAAGACAGCCATGCCAACTCTCAGGCTGCATCCGCACTGCAGAAATAATCCAATTTGACACCACTTTAACTGCCATGGCTCAGCACTATGGAATTCTGGGAAGTGTAGTTCAGGATTATCTCGGAGCTATTTAACAGAGAAGATTAAATGTCTCACAAAACTACCATTCCCAGAATTCCATAGCAGTTAAAGTGGTGTCAAACTAATTATTTCTGCAGTGTGGATACAGCCTTCATCTGCACAGTACAAGGTGTTGGTTTTGACCTTTAAAGCCCTACATGGCTTGGGTCCATCTTATCTTAGGGACCGCCTCTCCCTGTATGATCCCCCCCCCCATGCCCTTCGGTCCTCTGGGAGGAACCTGTTACAGCCAATAAAAACTAAGCTGGTGCAGACCTCCCAGAGGACCTTCTCTGCGACCGCTCCCAGACTGTGGAATGGCCTGCTGGACAAGATCCATCTTATTACCACTCTTGCTGCTTTTAAAAAAGCAGTAAAGACGGATCTCTTCCGGCAGGCCTTCCCGGAATAACTTCTGCCTCGAGGGGAGATGAGTTCTTATTTTCGTCCCTATGATTGCCGATTTACTGTTATTGTTTTATTATTTTATTGCATTGTATATTTTAAGTCCTTAAAGTTAATTCTGTTTTAAGGGGATGGGAGGGTTGGATTGTGGGATGAGGGAATGTTTTAATTCTGTTTGTTTAAATATGCTGTAACCCACCCCGATTGCCACGCAGAGGGGCGGGCTATAAATAAAAAATTATTATTATTATTATTATTATTATTATTATTATTCATCTGCTTTATTGCATATTTGTGGTTGCACTAAAATGCAATTCTGTATTCCTTTGGCAAAAAAACAGGTACTCAGTGATGAAATAGAACAGTTAGCATTTTAAAGTGTAAGGTATTGTACAGTCACCCCTCCATTTTCATGGACTTGGAATCTGTGTCCCTTGCCTGTTCACAGATGGCAAACAGAGGGGGACAAAATGGAGTGGGTGCCCATGGGCACGCGCTGCCATTCAAGTTTATGGGGGCTTGAATATTTGTGGTTTTCCATTTATGCAGGGGAGTCCGGAACAGATCCCCTGTGAAAACGGAGAGGCAACTGTATATATTCATGTATAAGTCTAGAAATGTTCAGAACCTTGATCCAAAAAAACTGGATTGACTTTATCCATGGGTCTTGTAAGTACTGTACCTTACTGCTTATCGAAAAAAGTGAGCCATCCTCTTTGAGTGGAGTGGTAAAAGGCAAGAGCTTGGGAGAACCTAAAAGAAGCACCAACTCCCACTACTATTTCCACTGCAGTGCCGCTTCTGGCCTTTTTGAATGGCTGGATGGGAAAATCACAGCAGTGGCAGCTGTTTGGCCTTTTCCCTCAATGAAGTACCAAGTGATTAGAGGGGATTTGTGCTTCTTCTGGGCTGAAGTAAGCTCTCACCTTTGTCATTCTACTCAAAGAAGAGGATGGTTCCTTTTTTGAGTTAATGCTGTACCTTAACTCTTGCCTCTATATCTTTTTTGACAAGTGTGCATTTTCATAGCCCTGCCTGAGACTGGTTGCCTCCCCCCCCCATCACACACAGCCACCGTTTAGCATAGTTCCCTCCTCATCTATCCAGCCTTTAGGGTGAGCCTAAACAGTTATGCCTGCCATAATTTTGTAAGTCCTTTGGCACCATTTCTCTTTGCTTTGTCCTTTACATCCTTTGTTACATGCCCCTAAATTTTACCTTTGACTTATCCATGGGTCATATCAAAATCCATCATTTTGGCCCTAAAAACTGCCCTTGAGTTATACATGAGGTTAACTGCAACACAAATATATATGGTAATTTATTTCCTTCCACAGGTATAACTGCCATGTATTTTGAGCTGAGTTTGGAAAGGTAACTGGACCACAACACCAAGGCCTCATTTCCCACTACAAAATAAATTGGTTTTGGAGTTGAATCGCGAATGCGATTTAACGCTGAATAGACATTCACACTATTCGAGCTAGTTGCTTTACCTACCTGTTTCAGTTTAATCCACTTTATGTTCACATTCAGCGATGAATTGATTCAACATGGCATCGCCTCATAGAGGTGACTCTGCCACAGGGAACCAATTCTGAACCACATCCCATTTACACTAGCGCTGAATTGATTTATTTAAAAAGACACAAGGAATTCAGTGGATCTGGAAGAACTGGTTTAAATGGGTTGTGCTCTGGGGGCCCCTCGACAAACCATGCCAAGGATTTGGTGCAGTTATGAACAAGGGCCATTTAAACCAGTTCAAACTGGTTTGCAAACTGGTTTATTATGTAGTGGGAATGAGGCCCAAGAATCTCCCAGTAATAATGGTCATTTGTCATCTGGAAGAGTGACTTTTCCAGTGTCTGATTAGAGTGCCATGTTGCACAGGGACTCTAGCTAAAGTAGAATCTGAGTATCTTTTTAGCAAGAAAGAAAAGTCCTTTAGCTTCAAAGTCAAGCAAAAGTCCTTTTGCTTCAAGGTTTCACATCTTAGGGTCTTTTCATTCTGACCAACATAATCTAATCATCTTGTTTTCTGTCATTTTATTCACATGCTTACTGGTATTCCCCCACATCTTAAAGAGAAAAATTGGAAGCTGATCAAACCAAACAATACTTTCTGTGACAAAAGAGAAAAGATATTATTAAAGCTTTTGTGAAAAGGTCTTTGAGGGTATTGGGGTCTTTTGTCAGAGATTTCACCATAAACCTTTTTGCAGAGTTTCAGCTTGGATGCAAATATGTTTAAATAAATGGCCAAGCTTATAAAATATCACAAGTTAATAGTAAAGAAAGAAATGTAAGTCCTTGTACTTCAAAACAGAGGACAGCCTCTGGCATCACTTTTTTTTCTTTCTACCAGGTCAGATACCTTATTTAATGTCTGTATAACTTTTGTATGCCAAACCCTGTTTAAGATGGACTTAAAGGAAATTTCAGCTTCAAAGGGATGTTAGTTGATCAGTGATACTGATATCACTCTTCTCCCTCAAAATAGTGGATTAAAAACATACTGAACAATAAACAAGACATACAATATAAAATTACAAGAAGAATGAACAACATGGGCAAAAAATGAATTGGCCCTACCAGGGTAAGTCAGTGGTCTCAGGTGACAGATACTAGAGGACAAAAGTAGGAGCCTTCTGATTGTTTCTCCTAAACCCCCTGGCCATTCTTCTCTGTCTGGGGACACCATGGTATGTGTCATGTGGCTTCAATAAACTAGCCTGTTCCAAACTTCCCTTTTGCCTTGGAATTATAAAAGCCCTCTTCAAGTGTCCAGAAATACAACACATAGAAGGGTGCACCTTCTCCAGCTCCAAATTGCCTTTGAATATGTGGGATTTCACCAGTGAATCTATAACTGTACTTGGCTAAATATAGTTATTTATGACATTGGTTGTGACATTTACAATTATATCTCCATGGAGTTATAGTCCTCAGAGTATCTGGTGCCATACAGGGTTGTAGGAGGTTGTGAAGGGGTGGTATCCTGATTAGGATTGTGTAAACCATGTTGAAGGTTATCAGCAGGGCTCTCTAACGGTCTTTATTTTCCTGTATGATCTTGCCCAGGCCCTGAGATCTTCAAGGGAGGTCCTCCTCTCATTCCTATCATCTCCATAGGCACAGCTGAAAGGGCCATGAAATAGGGCCTTCTGGGCAACTGCCCCTTGGCTCTAGAATTCCCATTAGCTTTCCTTCCATTGGCTGGGAAGATTATCATCATCCATCATAATCATCATTATTCTGACAGGCTTTTAGAGATAAAGGATTTTTAAAGAAAGGGGTTTGAAGGGTGGTGTGTAATTTTTATTGATTTTTTTTTAAAATAGAACCATAGAATCATAGAGTTGGAAGAAACCACAATGGCCATCCAGTTCCACCCTCTGCCATGCGGGAATGTACAATCAAAGCACACCCAAGAGATGGCCATCCAGCCTCTGCTTAAAGACCTCCAAGGAAGGAGACTCCACCACACTCTGA
Organism: Phrynosoma blainvillii; assembly: GCA_026167975.1. NCBI lineage: Eukaryota > Metazoa > Chordata > Lepidosauria > Squamata > Phrynosomatidae > Phrynosoma > Phrynosoma blainvillii. Next base: position 136,914,294 of record JANUYF010000002.1, read on the forward strand.
GGCAGTGTGTTCCACTGTTGAACAGCTCTTACTGTCAGGAAGTTCTCCCTAATGTTGAGGTGGATGGAATATCTTTTCCTGTAGTTTGCATCCATTGCTCGATCCTTGTTTCTGGAGCAGCAAAAAAACAAGCTTGCTCCAGCCTCAAAATGACACTTCTTCAAATATTTAAACACAGCTATCATATCACCTCTTAACCTTATCTTCTCCAGGCTAAACATACCCCATTAATTAGCTGGATTCCAGATCCTTCACCATTTTGGTTGCCATCCTCTGGATCAGGGGTAGGCAACCTTTCCCCTTTAAGGGCCGAGGGACTTCAGCTCCCAGAAGCCTCAGCCATGTTGGCCAATAGTCCCATGTTGGCCAATAGCTCCTGGGATTCTGGGAGCTGAAGTCCCTCGGCCCTTAAAGGGGAAAGGTTGCCTACCCCTGCTCTGGATACACTCCTTTTAAAATATGTGTTTTAAATTGTTTTGATTTTGTGAATAGTTTAATTCTATTTTAATGCTGTATTTGTATATTTTAGCTATATTGTACTTGTTTTAAATTGTGAACTGCCTTGAATCCCAATTTTGGGGAAAAGATGGAGTATAGATAGAGTTATTAATACTAATAATGCTGAGGTAGTGGTACCATTTCATACTATTGTGGTTTCTAGCAGGCTGCCAGGTTTCTTCATCTCACTTGGTGACTGGAAAGTAACAATATCATTGTGCAATAGGTGATCATGAGTCCTTGCTTCATGTTGCATAATTGGTTATGCCAGGGGTAGGCAACCTTTCCCCTTTAAGGGCCGAGGGACTTCAGCTCCCAGAAGCCTCAGCCATGTTGGCCAATAGTCCCATGTTGGCCAATAGCTCCTGGGATTCTGGGAGCTGAAGTCCCTCAGCCCTTAAAGGGGAAAGGTTGCCTACCCCTGGGTTATGCAATGGTATGATCCACTACAACTCCAGAATAGCTACACTGCTAAACAGGATCACTGCAGGCCCTTTCACCATCCCTTGCCACTTGATCAAACTGGCTCTAATTCTCACCCAGTATTGCTGATAGGTTTATTTTTATGAGATGTGCCAAGCCATGGACTCTTCTGTGGACTCATCTTGGGAGAGTGGAAAGAAGACCTGATTGTGCTCTGCATATAGTGATAGTGAGCTGAACTAGTTTGCTGGGGTTAGGTCTTGCCTGGGGCCCAGTCAGTTCCATCCAGAGGTTTTAGGACAAAGTTATTTTGTTGGCACAATAAGTAAAGTTTTCTAGTTACTTTTCAAATTTACCTTTACAGGCCATTTGTAGCAGTTTTTCATATTTTTCATTACATTGTTGTTGTGCACCTCCAAGTTGTTTTCTACTTATGGTGACCCTAAGGTGACCCTATCATGGGGTTTTCTTGGCAAATTTTGTTCAGAGGAAGTTTGCCTTTGCCTTCCCCTGAGACTGAGAGCATGTTACTCGCCCAAGGTCAACAAGTGGATTTCATGGTCAAGCTGGGAATTGAACCATGGTCTTCAGAGTTATAGTTCAACATCAAACCACTACAACACTTTAGTTACTTTTAAAAGAAACAAATCTCAATAATAATAATAATAATAATAATAATAATAATAATGTTGCTATAAATAAATAAAATGTTACAAGTTCCTAGCTTTTTGGTATAAAATACAAAAATCGTCCAATCTAACTCTTTGTTGCCATCACTCTCACAAGAGAGCATGAGGCATCAATGAAAGTCAGACCGTGAAACATTTGATATCACCATCAATCATTACTATCACCATCATCTCTTTATATAGCACCATCACTGTACATGATGCTTTACAAGTAAAAGAACAACAAAATGGTTCCCTGCTTATTAAGAAATGACACAAGAAGAAAAGGGGGTGGCAGTGTGGCCAATTTTGTAACTACTAACTATAGTATTAATTAAAGACATAATGATATGGTAAAAGAATGAAGGTGTCCCACAACAATTTACAATGATAATGCACACCAGTCATCTCTTCATTACTAGAAAAGAAACCATAATGAGCCCTTAGTTGGATCCAGGACCTCCAGTGGATACCAAAATCCGTGGATGTTCAAGTCCCATTAAATACAGTGGCATAGTAAAATGACGTCCCTTATATAAAATGACAAAATCAAGGTTTTCTTTTTGGAATTTATATATTATTTTAATATTTTCAAGCTGTGGATGGTTGAATCTATGGATAAAGAATCTGTAGATATGGAGAGCCAAATATAATTATAAGCTGCTAATTGTTTGTAACTAGCAGCTAGTTATTTCCTGGCTCAGTTTTTAATTGTAGTTTAATATTTACATCTAGTTCATTCTCCTGCACTTGTTCTGTGCTGTGAGAACAATCTCATTTTCTAAATCCTTCTGCTGTAAGATAAGAGGAGCAGCCTATTTGTTAGCACAGAGCATAGCTGCCCATAGTCAATGCTTGTCATGTGCTTCCTCACACAGACAAATGCTCCAAGTGAACATATTAACCAATGGCAGCTAAATCACTTCTTCCTTCCAAGGTCTATGCACATCTGATAAAGGTTGGTGAGAGGTCTCAGTAGTCTTCCCCCTACCTCCTGACCCCCATTCTTCTCTTCACCAGTCATATTCTCCTTCATCTCTGAATCTCTTGCCCTTTGACCCCTTTCTTTCTTGGAAAGCCTCATGTGAATTAGCCTTATGGATATTATTTTGTGCTGACAGTCAGGTTCAACCTTCTGCAAGGGGAATTCCATTTAGAGAAGCAATGAACTGCATTTCCCCTGCTTCCCTCACTCACCCGCTTCTACTCACCAGACATCACAAATATCACATTGAAATGAGCCAAATCATACTTCACTGCATGAGGTGCTGACTTTTCTAACATGAAAATTATGCTCCTTCACAGGGATGTGGTGTCCTGTGGAAAATGTCTTTATGATTTACATATACCCTATCATGGGGATTTCTTGGCACAATTCATTCAGAGGTGGTTTTCCTTTGTCTTCCTGTAAGGCTGAGAGTGTGTGACTTGCCCAAGTTCACCCAATGGATTTCTAAGACTGAGTAGGAATTTGGACCCTGATCTCTAAAGTTGTAGTCCAGTGCTTAAACCACTACACTATGCTGGCTCTCTCCAGTGGGATCTACCACTATGTAAATGCAGCAGTCAGGAATTGCTTTGGTGGGGTTATTCTAACAGATTGACCAATAGACTTCAGGTTTGTAGCTCTAGTAGCAAGCCTTGGGATGATTCCAGGAGGTCTGTTTTGGGTGGGGCAGTCTTATCTTGCCCATGTTTCAGGAGGTATATGTTTATTTATCAAGAGTACCTATGTTTTTGAATATTCTCAGGTATAAAATGTAATAATAACAACATATTGCAATGCACTGGTGTGTTGTTGTTTTTTAAATTTTATTCTTAAAAGGATGGATTGATTGATTTTAGGTCCCACCTTTCTCTCCATATGAGACCTAAAGTAGTTCACAATATGTTAAAGCAGGGGTAGGCAACCTTTCCCCTTTAAGGGCCGAGGGACTTCAGCTCCCAGAATCCCAGGAGCTATTGGCCAACATGGGACTATTGGCCAACATGGCTGAGGCTTCTGGGAGCTGAAGTCCCTCGGCCCTTAAAGGGGAAAGGTTGCCTACCCCTGCCCTATGGTCTTGATGGAGAAGTCTCACAACCCACCTCTGTGCACACTGAACATGGCTCTGAATTCTCCCATGCTACATATAGGACCTCTAGTGTAAATGAAGGCATGCACAAGGAGACCCTATTCAAGGGATGGGCAAGAAGAAGCCCATGGTCTACATATGGCCCCATCTGATTTTGCTGGCCCAGGAGCCCCCCAAAGTCTTACAGCCCAACCTTTCTCATTAAAAAAGAAAGAATGGGTTTGTTTGTTTGTTTGTTTTTTTGGAAACTTCCAGGAAGCAGGATTCCAGAAAATATGTGACTTCTTTAACCTTCCTTCAACCTTCCTGTTTCATATTGTCACAAAAAAAATAACATTTTTAGGAAACTGTTGTAACTGACCCTCTGGAATGGAAGTTTCAGACACAGAGGAGGAGGCAGATTGCCAGGAATCTGCAACCCCTGATGGCAAGGGTCTTTCTGAGTCCAAGGAGTGAGTTGAGGCAGAGAAGGGCCTTACCCCACAGGAGGACATTGCAGATGGTGAAGAATAGATTACCATCCTTTACAAAGCAATGGAGAGACAAAGAGTGATTGTGTTGTGATTGACCTGGACTAGAATAGCTCTACATCTACATCCTGGGACACTTATTGACTGATGTACAGAACAAAACCAGAAGTGGACTTTTAGCTTCCTTGGATAGTAGCCATTTGTGTTTTGCATATCTGCAGGGTAGTGATTGCATCCCAGGTTTTGCTTTTTAAGGTATCCATCCAGGATGTTGAACCATCCCTGGGAAAGAGCAGCCTGTATGAAATAGACAAGAGGCTGTGTGGATGGAAACTGGCTCTTTAGGAGGATCATTGGGGGAGGATCACTGAAGGCTTGGGAGAATCAAGAAAAAAAACTGCTTTCTTTGATCCCTTCCAAGAGCATGTAACTTATCTTGCCTTACCCACTTAACCTGGAAGGATTCTGTGCAATCCCTACCCCACCCCCACAAAAGTTCTGGGAACTTTATGTGATATTTTTAAATACAGCTTGTTAATAAAATTATCACACATACCTAAGTTATATTGCATAATCTCTTTGGGTATTTTTGTATGAGTGAAATATGAATGGGCCATATTTTAAGATGGGGCCATTATAGCTTCATGAAACATGATAGAAAAGATTCCACAACTTTCACTGATGTTTTTGTTATATTCTTTCTTAAGATGGAAACAGTACCTACATTTTTCTTGAGTCCTGCAGCTATATTTTTTTGCTATATTTTTTCAAGCTTTCTCAGTTGACCTCAAAGTAATAATGTTAAAAACAGTTAATCATATAGTTGCTTCAGCTTTATTTTATCATCATCCTGTTTACCTTTTGAATATCTTTTCAGTAGACTCTAATCTCTTTAGAATAGATTTCTTTGGTTTTTGCTTATGAAACAAATCAGACAGTCGTGACTGCATACAGATGATACTAAATGCTAAAATGGGAACATGTACAGGAGTTTTGTCAAAGCCACAGCTTAAAGCCAAATTTATTGGACTGTGGATTTCAGTTGGAATCTGCTTCACATGGCAGGGGCCATTGAATTAAATGGAAATTACCTTTTGGTAGATACATATATATGTGCACTGTAAATCCCAGTTTCAATGGACGTGCACACACAACCTTACACACAACCTTAAATCTATAAATGTGACACATGTGCAAAGTCTTTGGAGGATCACTGAAAGCAGGTATATTGTATGTATACTGATATTTATTTCTTTAATTCAGCGACAGGCAACCTTTTTCTTACCTGGGCCGGTCTGCCATCGCCCAGGTCGCGGCTGGGCCAAGGGGGGAGAAAATGGCGGCGCACCCGCGCACCCGCTGCCGCCGCGCGCGACCCCCCGGACACACAGTCACCGCGATCGCTACTGCGGTCGCCGCCGTAGTGCGCGCGGCTCCAGGCGCCATGGCGCATGTCGCAGCCGCCATTTTGGGAGTCAAAATGGCGGATGCAACACATTTGCGCATGCGCAAGAGTACCGCGCATGCGCAAACGTGCCGCGACCGCCATTTTGACTTTCAAAACGCACTCTGGCAGCGCCGGCGGCAGCGTGCTCTGGCAGCGCGCGGCGGCAGCGACGGCAGCAACCTCCGGCCAGGGCCGGTAAGTCCGGAGCCCGTGGCCTAAACCGGCCCCCGGGCCGTAAGTTGCCGGTCCCTGCTTTAATTTATATTCCAATTTTCTGCCACAACATGGTACTCAGGGCAGGTAGTAATTCAGATTTAAAAAAATAAAGCACAAAAGTGGGTTAAAACCACATTTTAAAAGTGATAGAAGAGAAAAACAAATAGTCCCCTTTAATGAAAATCCAGCTAGAGGCCAATGGCTTCTATGAATAAATGCAGAAACCTATCTCTTACTATTGTCATGGGAATGCCACCAAATATTTGTGTATTGAAATTTATTTGATTTCTTATGCCCCACCTCCCATTATATCGCTCAAAGCAACATCCCCATACATTAACCTCCTTACTCCATTTCCTGCCACTCATCTTAGGAAGAGTATTAAAAATAACTCTCTAATAGTCCAGTCCTATATGCATTTGCTTGAGACTGCACTGTAAATCAACTACCTTAAGAATGTCTGAATTTATTTATATGTTAGGGGCTGAGGAGGTATGGAATTAATCATGTCACTGAGATTTATTGCTAAACAAGCAAGTACTGCATGATTCCCCCCATACACACACAATAGATTTGATAGTCAGTGAGATCTTTTTCTCAGCAGACTCCCAGAGGCCACAATGTATGGCATGGGAGAGGAATACAAATAAAGAAAAGAAGTGCCTTTTGGCTCTGGGAGAAGAATAAAGATACAATAAGTATTATTTTGGACATTCTGTGTTACTGTGTTAATTATACAGATTTTGAAGTGATTGTCTTTGAATGCTTTGAATGAAGCCCCATTAAGCTGCCAAAGAAATGTTACTAAGTAACCATGGTGCAGAATTTTGCTAATTTATTACAGTACATTCATCACTCATTATTTGTCAGTGGATTTACAGAGCTGGGTAATTATAGAATCCCCTCTTGCTTCTGGTCCCCGTTGCGTGTTCAACACCATCCTCTACATGGTGAAAAAGATAAGGGGAATAATCTGGTTTAGACCTGTATCATTACTTATGCCTGACTGTCTGGATCCTTCTTATTCTTGTTGATAAAGAAACCAGCTCTCCATTGACTGGGAGACAATACCTCCATCTCATACCAGTGTTAAATTCTATCAAGGGGGTCACATAAAAGCTTTGCAGTCTTTGAGAAGATAGCTTCTGTCTAGAGGAAAATGAAGTCAAGATGCCCCATTCACTCTTACATTCTATAACGTAAATTCTCTCAACCTAGCATCCTAGGTTTATTTGACTATATCACCCTTGAAAAGCATGGCTATGATGGCACCCTTTTCTAGGCATGGTGGGAGTTGTAGTCCAATACATCTGGAGAGTGCCAAGCTGGGGAGTCTCATTTAAAGCAAAGGGGTATAACCTGACCTTTTGCACAAAGTTTCTAGTGGTGAACGTTTCTACTGGCAGTTTCTAGTGGTGAACTGCAAAATAATTGGAATTCAAAAATCATTCACTAATATGCACTCTTTCAACCATATCCCCAGTTTCATAGAATAGTGCCCCCTGAAGTTCATGACTGCCCCTTTCCTCAACTTTTCCTCCCATCTTTCCTTCAAAAAAATATTGCAAGAGCCACCATGTAAGAGAGTATGCAATGCACAGGCCTTCCCTTTTTATGGCTTCTGCCACACTCTTGCTGCTACTGCTGAGATTGGATGGCATGGCCATAAAGCCACTTTATCAGCTAGGCAAAGAGAACACACCTTGTTTTATAACATATTTACTCTGCCACAAACTTCCTGGAATTTACCGTATTTTTCGGCATATAAGACGCTCCGGCATATAAGACGCACCCAATTTTAAAGGAGGAAAAATCTAGAAAAAAAGATTCTTAACCAAATACTGTAGTAAAATATTTTATATCAACTTTATAAAGTTAACAGCAGTTTAAGAACAATTTTAAGTTGTAAATGTAAGTTTAAGCCAGCAGCAGGGCCATGTATTGCACAAATTCCCTGCCCAACTTTCTTGCAAGTCTCCTGTCGCCTTATGGTGACTCCATGAATTTCTTAGGGATTTCTTAGGCAAGGAAGACTCGAGAAGTGGTTTTGCCAGTTCCTTCCTCTGAAATACAGCCTGCAGCACCTGGGATTCTTTGGCGGTCTCTCATCCAAGGACTATCCAGGGCTGACCCTGCTTAGCTTCCAAGATCAGATGGACTGGTACCTTTGGAGTTTTTAGGCCATTGGCTTATGGAGTAATTTATGGCTTATTTTGACCCTACCATGAGGGTTTTCTTGGCAGATTTCTTCAAGGGGTTTTTTTTGCCATTTCCATCCTCTGAGGCTGAGAGAGTGTGATTTGGCCAGAGTAATCCAGTGCCTTGGAGTAATTTCTGGCTCATTTTGACACTACCATGAGGGTTTTCTTGGCAGATTTCTTCAGAGGAGGGAGTTTGCCATTTCCACCCTCTGAGGCTGAGACAGTGCAACTTGGCCAGGGTACTAATCCAGTGCCTTGGAGTAATTTCTGGCTCATTTTGATCCTACCATGAGGGTTTTCCTGGCAGATTTCTTCAGAGGAGGGAGTTTGCCATTTCCACCCTCTGAGGCTGAGACAGTGTAACTTGGCCAGGGTACTAATCCAGTGCCATGGAGTAATTTCTGGCTCATTTTGATCCTACCATGAGCGTTTTCCTGGCAGATTTCTTCAGAGGAGGGAGTTTGCCATTTCCACCCTCTGAGGCTGAGACAGTGTAACTTGGCCAGGGTAATAATCCAGTGCCTTGGAGTAATTTCTGGCTCATTTGGATCCTACCATGAGGGTTTTCCTGGCAGATTTCTTCAGAGGAGGGAGTTTGCAATTTCCACCCTCTGAGGCTGAGACAGTGTAACTTGGCCAGGGTACTAATCCAGTGCCTTGGAGTAATTTCTGGCTCATTTGGATCCTACCATGAGGGTTTTCCTGGCAGATTTCTTCAGAGGAGGGAGTTTGCCATTTCCACCCTCTGAGGCTGAGACAGTGTAACTTGGCCAGGGTACTAATCCAGTGCCTTGGAGTAATTTCTGGCTCATTTGGATCCTACCATGAGGGTTTTCCTGGAAGATTTCTTCAGAGGAGGGAGTTTGCAATTTCCACCCTCTGAGGCTGAGACAGTGTAACTTGGCCAGGGTACTAATCCAGTGCCTTGGAGTAATTTCTGGATCATTTGGATCCTACCATGAGGGTATTCCTGGCAGATTTCCTCAGAGGAGGGAGTTTGCAATTTCCACCCTCTGAGGCTGAGACAGTGTAACTTGGCCAGGGTACTAATCCAGTGCCTTGGAGTAATTTCTGGATCATTTGGATCCTACCATGAGGTTTTCCTGGCAGATTTCTTCAGAGGAGGGAGTGTGCCATTTCCACCCTCTGAGGCTGAGACAGTGTAACTTGGCCAGGGTACTAATCCAGTGCCTTGGAGTAATTTCTGGATCATTTGGATCCTACCATGAGGGTATTCCTGGCAGATTTCTTCACAGGAGGGAGTTTGCAATTTCCACCCTCTGAGGCTGAGACAGTGTAACTTGGCCAGGGTACTAATCCAGTGCCTTGGAGTAATTTCTGGATCATTTGGATCCTACCATGAGGTTTTCCTGGCAGATTTCTTCAGAGGAGGGAGTGTGCCATTTCCACCCTCTGAGGCTGAGACAGTGTAACTTGGCCAGGGTACTAATCCAGTGCCTTGGAGTAATTTCTGGATCATTTGGATCCTACCATGAGGGTTTTCCTGGCAGATTTCCTCAGAGGAGGGAGTTTGCAATTTCCACCCTCTGAGGCTGAGACAGTGTAACTTGGCCAGGGTAATAATCCAGTGCCTTGGAGTAATTTCTGGATCATTTGGATCCTACCATGAGGGTTTTCCTGACAGATTTCTTCAGAGGAGGGAGTTTGCAATTTCCACCCTCTGAGGCTGAGACAGTGTAACTTGGCCAGGGTACTAATCCAGTGCCTTGGAGTAATTTCTGGCTCATTTTGATCCTACCATGAGGTTTTCCTGGAAGATTTCCTCAGAGGAGGGAGTTTGCAATTTCCACCCTCTGAGGCTGAGACAGTGTAACTTGGCCAGGGTAATAATCCAGTGCCTTGGAGTAATTTCTGGATCATTTGGATCCTACCATGAGGGTTTCCTGGCAGATTTCTTCAGAGGAGGGAGTTTGCCATTTCCACCCTCTGAGGCTGAGACAGTGTAACTTGGCCAGGGTAATAATCCAGTGCCTTGGAGTAATTTCTGGATCATTTGGATCCTACCATGAGGTTTTCCTGGAAGATTTCTTCAGAGGAGGGAGTTTGCAATTTCCACCCTCTGAGGCTGAGACAGTGTAACTTGGCCAGGGTAATAATCCAGTGCCTTGGAGTAATTTCTGGATCATTTGGATCCTACCATGAGGTTTTCCTGGCAGATTTCTTCAGAGGAGGGAGTTTGCAATTTCCACCCTCTGAGGCTGAGACAGTGTAACTTGGCCAGGGTACTAATCCAGTGCCTTGGAGTAATTTCTGGATCATTTTGACCCTACCATGAGGGTTTTCCTGGAAGATTTCTTCAGAGGAGGGAGTTTGCCATTTCCACCCTCTGAGGCTGAGACAGTGTAACTTGGCCAGGGTACTAATCCAGTGCCTTGGAGTAATTTCTGGATCATTTGGATCCTACCATGAGGGTTTTCCTGGAAGATTTCTTCAAGGGGGGGACTCTTTCCACCCCCGTCCTGGGTGCTCCAATGGACTCTTCCTGGGATGGGAGGATGTCCTCTGACCCCAGGAAGAGTCCATTGAAGCACCCAGGATGGGGGTGGAAAGAGGAGGAGCACATTCAACTAGCCAGGAAAAGAGGACTCTTTCCACCCCCGTCCTGGCTGCTCCAATGGGCTCTTCCTGGGATGGGAGGAGCCCACTGGAGCACCGAGGCTCAGGCTGAAATGAGGCCTACTTTTAGCCTAGGCCTCGGCAGTTTGCCCTCAGCTTTTATATTCGGTTCATTAGGCGCAGCAACTTCCCCACCCTCGTTTTGGGGAAGAAAAAGTGCGTCTTATATGCCGAAAAATACGGTAATTTACTTTAAAACAAAGCACCCTCTCTTTTTCTAAAGTAAAAGGGCAGAACATGTAGGGGTTTTTCTTTTCTTTTCTCCCACAGGTTATGATAGGGAGGTGGGAAATCATCCCCAGATCTTCAAATTTTTCCCACCTTTGCTTTATACAATGTGGATAAATGATAAATGAATGATGTTGAAATCTCAGTAGAGTACATACATGGTAAATGGAGCCATATTGGAAGTCACATATTGAAAATCACTTGGATAAACAGGGACATATTTTCACTTGATATGGATTAGAAATATCTGCCCTGCACATTCACAGCTCCCTCATTTACACAAATACTGGTAATTAAGCTATCAGAACTCCATCCACTTTGATCATCTCAGTGCCAAGTTCTAACATAACTAGAATCATAGAATCACAGAGTTGGAAGAGACCACAAGGGCCATCCAGTCCAACCCCCTGCCATGCAGGAACTCCCAATCAAAGCATCCCTGACAGATGACCATCCAGCCTCTGCTTAAAGACTTCCAAGGAAGGAGACTCCACTACTCTCCGAGGGAATGTGTTCCACTGTCGAACCACCCTTACTGTCAGGAAATTCCCCCTAATGTTGAGGTGGAATCTCTTTTCCTGGAGCTTACATCCATTGTTTAGGGTCTTAGTCTCTGGAGCAGCAGAAAACAAGCTTGTTCCCTCCTCAATATGACATCCCTTCAAATATTTAAACAGGGCTATCATATCACCTCTCAACCTTCTCTTCTCCAGGCTAAACATCCCCAGCTTCCTAAGTCGTTCCTCATAGGGCTTGGTTTCCACACCCTTCACCATTTTAGTGGCCCTCCTTTGGACATGCTCCAGTTTCTCCACATCTTTTTTGAATTGTGGTGCCCAGAACTGGACACAGTATTCCAGGTGAGGTCTGACCAAAGCAGAATAGAGTGGCACTATTACTTCTCTTGATCTAGACATTATATTTCTACTGATGCAGCCTAAAATTACATTAGCCTTTTTAGCTGCTGCATTGCACTGTTGACTCATGTTCAACTTGTGGTACACCTGGATCCCTAGATCCCTTTCACATGTAGTCTCATTCAGCCAGGTGTCCCCCATCGTATATCTGTGCTTTTCGTTTTTCTGCCCTAAGTGCAGTACCTTACATTTCTCCGTGTTGAATTTCATTTTGTTAGCTTTGGCCTGGCTTTCTAGTCTGTTCAAGTCATTTTGAATTTTGATCCTGTCCTCTGGGGTATTAGCTACTCCTCCTAATTTGGTGTCATCTGCAAATTTGATAACTATGCCCCCAATACCGTCATCCAAGTCATTAATAAAGATATTGAATAGCACTGGGCCCAGGACAGAGCCCTGTGGCACCCCACTGGTCACTTCTTTCCAGGTTGAAAAGGAGCCATTGTTGAGCACCCTTTGGGTTCGGCCAGTCAACCAATTACAAATCCATGTAACAGTTGCTTTGTCTAGCCCACATTTTACCAGCTTGTTTGCAAGAATGTCATGGGGAACCTTGTCAAAGGCCTTACTGAAATCAAGATATACTATATCCACAGCATTCCCTTCATCTACCAAGCTGGTAATTTTATCCAAAAAAAAAAAAGAGATCAGATTTGTCTGGCATGACCTGTTTCTCTGAAACCCATGTTGACTTTTTGTGATTATGAAATTACCTTCCAGATGTTCACAGACTCTCTGTTTAATGATCTGCTCCAGAATCTTTCCTGGTATTGATGTCAGACTAATTGGACGATAATTGTTGGGATCCTCTTTTCTCCCCTTTTTTTAGATGGGAACAACATTTGCCCTCCTCCAGTCTACTTGGACTTCTCCTATTTTCCAAGAGTTCTCAAAGATTATTGCCAATGGTTCCGATATTACGTTTGCCAGTTCTTTTAATACCCTTGGATGTAATTCATCTGGTCATTCAGTGTAACTAGTTTCATAAATCCATCATAGCAAATTGCAGAATATGAACTGAAAGTGGGGTATTGTTTCAAAAGAAGTGTATGATATAGATGAAGTTCAGCTACTCAGATTTTTTTAAAAAATCAGTGCACCCAAGACCCAAAAGAGCTCTTTGAATCCTCTCTAGTATGTATTTCACAGGCCAAGATCAATACACATTTTCCACAAACCATCTATTAATAATAAAAAATACCCAGAGGCACTCATCACAAAGGAATGAACATATCCCTTGCAAAATGCAGTGCCAGTGCAAAATTTCAATTAACATCTAGATCACATTATGTTGCAGCACTTGGATAGTTCAGCATTCAGCAGAGCATCAGTCAGGATTAATAGTGGGAAGCCTCTGAATTGAAACATTTGACAGCGTGAAGAGACAATTAAATATTTTTCTCTCTCACTCTCTCACACTTTTAAAGAGATGGTGTTAATCTGCAAGATTAATTTAACACATATATCAGACTTGAACTTTTTTTCACTGTGGTCTGTTAGACGTCCCATATTTTTTATTTTTTATTTGCTGTAATTGGACTTATTTGTGAATCAATGGGTTTACTTTCTAGGAAAGACTAGTCTAAACAAATTTGGATATCTCCTGATATCTCAGTTGCCAACCTTGAGAGCAGAGAACTTAATGCAATTCAGCATTGTCTGCATGGGTACAAAATCACATCTTCACCCTGATACCAGTGTTGTCTGTTTTCACAATGCTGGTAAAATATCATAGGTTTTCCCTGGTTAATCCAGTTTTGCCCTGGGTTTAGCAAAGTCTCAGGAAGCCCCACTGTTTCCTTAAAACCTTGGACATGTGAACAGCTAGATTATGAGTTACTTCATGCCAGGAGTGCCTGGAATGGGCAACATATAGACTGAATTCTATTCCTTTTTGTGAGCCTGACCTGTCTTTTACTACCACAGAACTATGGACCCACACCAATAAGGCCCTTACACTGTGCTTTTGCTTTAAAGGTAAAGGTAAAGGTATTCCCCGTTGACAAGGTTGTCAAGTCCTGTCCGACCATAGGGGCCGGTGCTCATTTCCATTACTAAGCCAAAGAGCCAGCATTGTCAGAGACTACTGTGTGATCATGGGGCCAGCTTTAAAGCAAGGCAAAAGAAAAAGGAAAAAAAAGGATTTCATTCTAATGATTCTTGATGCATGATTCCACTGAACTTTTCTTCAGTGGTAGATATTTATTAAAATATTTATACTTTGCTTCCCTGTATATTCTAAGAAAGCATTGTGGAATCCACCACTGAGGTGATGGTTGTACAAAGCTATTTCCTTATTTATCTTTTCAGGTTGTTTTTAGGACGTCTTTAAATGGCAAGGGAAACTGAATGAAATGGAGAGGCACTTGACAAACTGAGGAACAAACACATTTGTAAGCTAACATAATGTTCCTTAAAGCCTCTTGGAAATGCTACCTGTATTTAAATAAAGAGTACCACCTATTGAGATGCTAATGTTACATGTCAACTAATCATTTTCATTGCATATTTAAGAGTATTTATATATAAATGAAGTGTCTTGAATAGAATATATTCCTAAACTGTCCTTTCATGATTTTTGATTCACTCCCCTTCTTCAGATATTTTTCATCATATTATTGGGACGGGATTGGTGGGTGGGGGTGGAGAATCCCAAGCATTCTATGGGAGGAGAGAACAGAATGCATTATCATTCATTATTATCACCCTTTGTAAATTCAGCCATGCACCAATTCAGCAAGGGAAAGGGGCATACCTAATCTTATTTTCTGTGCACAGCTGGTGTAGAATCACATCTGTGTTGCTACATCTGGGCCCCAGAGGCTAGATGCATGTACATTTTTGTCCCCATGTGAGACCACTAATAATTACTCACTGTCCACAAGGAATTTGTATGTAAGGGATACGTCCCATGAAACTCCATGGGAGCCTGTGTCATCACTCAGAGGTTGTCCTGGATTTCCCCCCCTCCTCCTAAGGCAATTTGGTCACCTCTGGGGGGCGGGAATGTATTGTTTGTTTTGTATTGCTATTTTCTTTTCTTTGAGGGGCCTGTCTACCTATTAAGCAGGATGAGGCACCAATTTCAGGTGGTGCAACATGAGGGATGGTTGATTGTGTTCTTCCCTCATGTGGAGGGTCCCCACCAGTGCTTCAGGGAGACTTAGGTCCTGTCTGAATGGGCCAAAGGGCCTTCTCCCCCTTATGACATTGTCTGGTTTGGATGACACACATCCCAAACCCTGTTTTTGGTGTGAGTAGTCTGGGGGATGTCTAACATGTTCCACACCCAAAGTGGACTATACCCCTCTTAATACACATTATTAAAAATTACCTGTTAGTCTAGATCAGGGGTAGGCAACCTTTTTGAGCCGGGGGCCAGGTTGCTGTCCCTCAGACAATTGGGGGGCTGAAGCACCAAAAATAAATAAATAAATAAATAAAATAAAAAATAAAAAATATGCATGCACATTCTCTCAGCCCCAGAAAAGCCATGGCAAAGCCACTGTGGAGATTTTGCCAAGAAAACCCCAAGAACAAGTAATAACAACAATAATCAATATAATCATGGCGGGCGGTGGTGGCAGGGGGGGCGGGGGGGGCAGGACCGGCCTGGGGCCTGTCCAAAGGCCTCTGGGGGCCGCATCCAGCCCCCAGGCCTTAGGTTGCCTACCTCTGGTCTAGATCATCCAGCAAGATCCAGAGCCCTCTGGAGCAAATTCTACTGAGACTCTCTTTTTGAAGTCTTCCCACAGGTGAAGGTGTGATGAACACAAATGGTCGGGTGGAACAAAGTTCAGCCTTCCCCAGTCTGGTGTGCTGCCCCATCATGTTAGACTATGATCCTCATCACTTTGAGCCACCATCTGGAAACCACTAGACTCTCAGGAGCTGAGTCCCTCAAAGTTCTTGCTGTGCTTTTTAGTCATTTAGGCTTCCTGTTTTATTTCATGTTACTAGATAATGAGATATGTCATGCTAGTGGTGCTGGGTGGAAAGGAATACTTATCTATGAGCAGATGTGAAGCAGAGGTGATCTGCATTAGGAATTGCCAAGGCCAGTTCCAGGGGAATCCATAGTACAAGAGAAGACATGTGGGTGGTCTGGAAAAGGAAATGCTTTGCTTTTATGACAAATGGGGTTTAAGCACATGAAAACGTTTGGATGGCTTTGTGCTTTTATTATACTGCATAACAGAATTGCCTCAGTCCTAACAACATTGCCATACTTTGAACTGCTTAGGCTAATAAATAAAGCTTGCTGTTTTTACACTGAGGTTTTGGGTTCCTAAGTTAAAATCTGCCAATTCATGAATGTGGAGAGACACATCCTGAATGGAACATCTGGAGCAGGCAATCAGGATGCAGCTGGCAAAAAGGTGGGGGCTGGCTTGATGAGCCAATATAAAAAGGGGGAGAAGAAGCTGAAAGTGGGAAAGTGTGTCATGATCCTGAGGGATTAACAGCCAAGAAAGCTGGGGGTGACAGAAACTGCCTGTGGAGCAGTTGGGATTTAGGTTTCCAGATAGGGAAGAATAAATTTTAAAAAGACAAGGGAAGTCCTAGGAAACCAGCTTAAACTAATGGGTTCTGTGAGTGGTGGAGAGCTAGTGAAGTGAAGGCTCGGATCCAGAATAGTTCTGAAGAATTGTGACTTGTGTATATAATTCTGATATTCATAGGATTCATTCTCCTATTGAATAGATTGTAGGGAAAAGTGTGTGTAAACAAATATAACACCATTGAAGGGTAACTGGAGATACTGAAAGAAATCAAACAGTGATAATTTTGTAACAGGTGAAGTAAAACAACATTTTGTAACCACAAGATTTAAGAACCAGCTATCAAGAGAAATAACAGCATAAGCTCTTTGTGTAAATAAAAACGACGATTTTTCTTCTTGTTCACAACAGAGTGGGCTGAAGTGATTATTTAATAACAAGTATCTGATAAGATTTATTAATAAAGGGTAAAGTTAAGTGTGGTAGGATCCAGGGATAGATACACAGTTCCTGAGGGAAGAAAAGCCTTAGACTACTTTAGGAAAAACAGGTGAGGAATCCTGTCTTAACACAGGACACTGGGTCTCTACAATGACAAACTTGGCAAAGACTGCCTTAGAGAAGAAATGTAATAAAATGGGAGAAAAGGTAGTTCTGGATGCTTCTGCTGCTTCCTTCCTTGGTGAAGAGGAAGGTGAAGGCATGAAATGACAGAGTAAAAGCAATTGTGACTATCCCATCTTACACTTTGTTAGAGCATGAGTGATAGATGGAGCAGAGATGTCACTAGGGTTGGCATCACCTGGTGTAACTCATGGTGTTACCCTCCCTTTGACCTCCTCCCATACCACACCATACAGAATACTTAGTAATGTTTTCATACTAATGTTACCCATAAATTGTAATTCTTGTATATCACTATGTTGTGACATAAACAACTAGCAAAATTAAAATGTTACCTTTAAATTACAGTATCATAGGCACAGCCTAAATGTATTTACATGTACATAATTTCATGTAGTTAGAGTGAAAATTTGGTAAGATGTTATTTTTAAAGTTTTTTTTTTTTAAATCATTTTTTTCAAAGAAAGTAAAAAAAAAAAAAAATGAGGCCTTTCTCGTCTCATTGAGCCTCACACCACTGTAGCTGTTCCAGTGAGCTCCAGTGTTTTAAAGGGATGCAGGTGAGTGCCACAGCCTTTTCTGCCAATAGGCAGATGTTTTGGGAATAGTAGTGTCACACCCCATAGGGTATCACTTGGTGCGGCCTGCACCCTCCCTTAGTGACACCCCTGCAAAGGAGTGAACAACAAAGTGATCAAAGTGCAGCCCTCCATATGTTTGTTGTATTGCAATTCCCAATATTCCTATATGCTACTAGGGCTGCTGGAAATTTCACTTCAGCAACATCTGGAGGCTCATTGTTTGCATCCCCCAGCCAAATCCTGAATTTCTTTCTGACAATCCAACACTCATATCCAGGTGAAAACCCTTTATCAAAATGTGTTGTGTATGTTTTTAATGTCATTGTTTCTGTAAGCATTGCAGGATTTTCATGTGACAGATATAATGTATTATTCTTGTTAACTAAGAGGGTGTCAAGCTGCATGCCTTTTTCCAGTGACTCTCTCCAGCAGATGCTCTTAACACACAATAGGAAGATGAATGTGCATGTGCTTGTTTTCCTGTGGAGCATAAGGGTAGTCTCTATGAATCACTTATAGTGTGGAGGATAAAGGATGCAGCGGCTAAATAAATGTGTTGGATGAAAAGCAACAGAGGATGAATAGTGGGTTCTAGTCTCAAGGAGAGGATGTCTTTTCTACATTTCCATCATATCCTATATATTACAGTGGGTCCTTGGTATCTGCTGGGGTTTGGTTCCAGGACCCCCATGGATATGAAAATCTGTGGGTGCTCAAGTCCCATTATATATAATAGTGTAGTGAAATGGTAAAATCAAGGTCTTTTTTTATAGTTTCAAACCATGGATGGTTGAATCCATAGATATGGAGGGTTGACTGTAATAGCAAACTACTTATGTAGTAGCTAAAACAAGAGAGATCTGTGCACAAGAGAGAACCCTCAAAGTTTCTTGACATATAAGAAATCTTAGGAAAGAAGAAGTCTTACGAGAGGGTCAGATAACCCTATGATGGCTGAGTATTCTCTGTGTAAACAAAAAACTGACTTTATTTTGGAGGGACAATATAAAAAATCTGGAGAGGAAGGGGGGTAGAATAACATACCCTTAAAAAGAGCGTGGCTGTCTGACTGCTTGTACTCACAATGAACATATTTGCTTTCAGATCCTATTTACTGTGCTTATTTGCCTTTTAGGCAGATCTTGCCATTTCTATCACAACCACAGGCATATATTGTCAGATTTAAAAATGAAGATCATTTTGGTGATTGTTACATTTCAATAATTGTCAAGCAATCCGGTATTATAGCCCAGATTTGATAGATTCTGAGGGAATATAGGTGCTCAGAAAGGAGAAATTTATATATTTTTCTGTCTCTCTTAAAAGATATTAAGGCCAAAGCAGAAGTGATGTGAGAGATCTGTTAAAAAGATCTCTCATAGTTTTTGAAGCTGCAGCCCAATAGCCACTTACATAGGCTTTGAATGCATCTGACTGAATGCATCTCACTGAGTGGGAGAAACACACTTTCTCCCTTTCATCTGGCTAAGGTGAGAGATGCAGCATTGTTTAACATTTCCTCAGCCTGTTCTTTGATTTTCAATATAACGTATCAAAAGAAGCTCTGTGTATATGTGCATCTTGGTAGTATATTCACAATAGCTAGAATACAAAACCTTTTCTAACTGGGCTTAACACATACACCCACCCAGACATGGAGAGCTTGATCAGTGTTTCAGTTGCTTCCATACCTGCTGAGTGCAGATGGATTATTAAAAATGATCCCATGTTCTGCCTTAATGCTAATGTTATACTGGAGCTTGCAGTGTATGTGAAACTTTGCTCTTTTTTACAGTGGTGGAGGAATTTTCTGATTTTACCCTTAAATCATTGTCAATTGAAGCAGCAAAGAAATCCCACTGAGGAAACCTTCATAGCATGGGTAGAAACATGCCTTATAGCACACCTCAGAACTTCTGGCTTCCACGTCAGTAGGGCAACAAATTCATCCCAGATTCTAATCTGAATTTTAAAGGAGCTATTTGAGGTACTTAATCCTATTCTCCAAACAGGTTCAGCACCTTGGAAAGTGTTAAAATTCAGATTAAAACCCAGAGCAAATTCATTTCCCTACAATATATGAGCTACCAGTTCCCACTGTTAAGACATTTTGAGGTCAGACATTTCTGAGTTGCAAAGGGCAGGGAGATTGCCAGCTGTTGTTTTTAAAGGAGCAAAGACCAGGCCCCTTTAATTGTTGTCTGTGTCAGAGGAATGTAGCAGGTGCAGGTTCTCTTGTCACTGTTATATTAAAACATAAGGAGCAATGCTAGAACAAAGTCCTATCTGATCCAACATTCTGCTCACACCATGGATCAGTCAATGGCATATGGAAAGCCTACTGTCAGGATCTGAGTGCGACAATATACTCCTGCTTGTGTTTCATGGCAACTGCTATAAAGATGAGACATACTTCCTCTGGTAGTGGAGGGAATATATAACCATTATGACTGAGAGCCTCAGTCTCCAAGGAAATGTCTAGCCCTCTTTTAATGCCATCCAAGTTGGCAACCATCACTGCATCTTGTGACTGGGATTTGTACTGTTCAACTACACATAGTGTGAAGAAATATATTGGTTTATCTATCCTTGGATTGTTGTATTATAATAGAGAGTTCCCACACCATGAATAATTTTGCATACCTCTATGATGTCTCCCCTTAATTTACTTACATTTTGGTGGCATAAGTTGAACACTCTCAAACACTGCAAAATTTCTTCATAATGAAGTTACTATAGCTCCTTGACAGAATTTCAGCAGATGTCATTGAAATCTCTCTCCCTTTTATACAAATTTCTTCTAGGTGTTTTAGATTATAACCCCTGTAAAACCTTGCTATTGAACAGACTAAGGGCCTTTGCAGACTGCCAGAAATAGTGCAAATTGAGTCCACTTTAACTGCCCTGACTCAGTGCTAGGGAATCATGGGAACTATAGTTTATTGTGGCACCAGAGCTCTCTGACAGAGAAGGCTCAATGTCTCAGAAAAAAATACAATTCCCATGATTCCCTAGCACTGAACCAAGGCAGTTAAAGTGGACTCAATTTGCACTATTTCTAGCAGTCTGCAAAGGCCCTAATTCAGATTTCTGGTAAATGAAGTCCAAAACAACAGAAATTCCACAGGTTCCCAACCCATGTTAAGTTGCCCATGAGTTGGATTCTTTTGCCACACTTTTTTTTATAGTGGTACCTGAATGCAGCATGGAATCTCTTTTAAATCACATGGTGCAGCCAGGGACAAGGTGGTTTTTCCCACATGTGTCTCCCCTAAAGATATCTACCCTTTTCCTATTGAGTCTAGCAAACAGGAATCCATACACTTCTCACAGCAGCATTGTTAACTGACCAGAAAAATAAAATATATAGACAGCTTTCTTTGTGCTGGAAACAGTGTTTTAAGCAGCAGAAATCATCAGCTGAAGCCCTTATGGTAGTGGTGCAATTAGGGCTGGACCATAGAGTATGCCCCATTTAGGGTTAAAGAATGAGGGCAATCATGAATTGAAGACAGCAGTTTATTTCACAAAAAAGCACTAGTCCAGATGTCAGTATTCAAATTAAGGGCCTTTGCAGACTGCCAGAAATAGTGCACATTAAATTGAGGCACTGCCCTGGCTCAGTGCTAGGGAATCATGGGAACTGTAATTTATTGTGGCACCAGAGCTCTCTGACAGAGAAGGCTCAATGTCCCAGAAAAAAATACAATTCCCATGACTCCCTAGCACTGAGCCAGGGCAGTGCCTCAATTTAATGTGCACTATTTCTGGCAGTCTGCAAAGGCCCTAAGCTATCTGGCACCCAAGCAAATGCACCATTACAGTTTATAGCAAAGTTTGAAAGTCTATCCAGCAACAGCATACAACAACATATAACACATTATTAGTCATTAAACAGTAGCCATTAAGCTGTAATAGAAAATTGTTAAATGAGCACCAAGTATTCATGCTGGACCTTTCCTTTACGTTTCCAATTATTACTTCTTTTAACAGAGAGTGCCACTTAGTCAATGATAGGGTCAGATTGCCCCTTTAAATGCTTACTTTGCTTTTCTTTGCATTTCCTGGCAGCTTAATAAACCTACAGCTCCTAAAATTATCCCTTGTTGAGCATACTTTACATTCAGAATAGTTCTACCTTACTTTGGCCTTATGGTTCTGATATTTTGACCTTTCCCTTCATGTTCAGAGCCCTGAAGTCTGCAAACAATCATCCAGAAAGCAACAAGTGATGGGAGAATTACTTCCAAAATTGATGCTCACCACATCATCCTTTTATCTTATTTTTAAAAACATGTTATAGCAGTTGTGGTGGTGGAGTGGGTGGTCATGTGAATGGTTACAGATTCCGATTGTATTATGTATTCCATAATTCCATCTTTTGCTCCAGATCTTCCGGGAAGAATTGGAGCCCTCTGTTGCAATGTATTCCAATATATTGTTGTGTGCCTTCAAGTTGTTTCTGACTTATGGTGACCCTAAGACAAACCTATCATGGGGATTTCTTGGCAAGATTTGTTTAGAGGTTGTTTGTTCTTGCATTCCTCCTAGACTAAGAGACTGTGACTTGCCCAGGGTCACCCAGTGGGTTTCCATGATGAGCAGAGATTCATCCCTGGTCTCTAGAGTTGTAGTCCAATGCTCAAACCATTACACCATACCACACCACACTGGCCCTCTACTTCCAATATATGTACCCCATATATATATATATATACACACACACACACACACACACACACACAGTTCAGAGACCTGGAATCCGTGGTCTCACCCATTCGCGGACAGCAAATGAGGAGGGATAAAATGGTGTGTGCGCTTGCACCGCATATAGGAGCACACACCCATTAAAACAAATGAGACCCCAGTATTGGTGATTTTCCCAATTCATGGGGGGAAACTATAGCTGTTAAACTATAGTAACAGCTTAATGGCTACTGTTTAATGACTAATATCCAGTGTACTTCTATGATGTGTTACATGTTGTATGCTGTTGCTGGATAGACTTTCAAAACTTTGCTATAAACTGTAATGGTGTGTTTGCTTGGGTGCCAGATAGCTTAGTCTGAATACTGACATCTGGACTAATATATATTTTATATTTAACAAAATGAAGTTTATTTCCACATAAATATATTTCTCATCAGAGTGGCAGACACAAACTTCATTTAATTCTTGATCGTCCTGATAGCTCTTATGATTTAAGTGAGTTTAAAATGCAAACCTCTGCATGTGCCCACTCCCCTTTTTTCAAAAAAAATCAGGGTTAGCAAACGGTTTGCTCTAACACATCAGGAATGTAGAAATGGTCATGAAACCTGGAATAGTGATGATAGGAAGGTGAAGTGAAACATTAACTATGTGCCTGACAAGTGAAGCAATTGTAAAGTGTCAGGTTGGAGGAGTCTCTTTCTGCACCACTGTTTCATGCCATATAATATTATTACATTTTAATTAATGCAGCTCAAATTGCTAATAAAGGCCTCATTGTAGAGGTGGCTAAAAGATGGAACTTTAGAAAGAAGGGACAAATTAAAAACTGAAAAAGGAACAAGATCTTTTATTTCTATTGGAGAGGAGAATTATCATCATCATCATCATCATCATCATTTCTTACCTGCCTCTCTCCATAGATCAAGGTGGAGAACAGCAACAGAGTAATATACAGCATGTTACATCAGTTAAAAACACACAACATCAGTAAAAAAGCAAGTAAGATAAATACATATTAAAACAATCAATTCATATTTTAAAAATCATAATTTAACATTCACAATTTAGAAATCATCTGGATAGGCCTGCTGGAAGAGAGACTAATCTTAATGCTGTTTTCAATTTGGATTGAAATGTTAAGGACTGCAACCAATTTCCAGGTTGCAACTAGGTAACTCTTAACTAATGATTATTTCTATACATATTAAATTGTCCTTTCCACATTTACAAAAGAGAGATTTTTTTCTTTGTTTATGTGATTTCCCCACCCCCTTCCCTAGGTGAACATAATCTGTGAATTAGGTAAACTGTTTTTCTTCTCAGCACTCCTGTAAAACAGTAAAGGGTTACTTTGCCCTATTTCCTAGTCAGAGAATTGAATTATACAGGGCTTGATCATGTGAAACAGTGAGGGTATTAGCTGTGATCCTGCAGTGTCCTTAAACACAATCTTAATTAAGTACTTTTGATGGCGTCTCTTTGTTCTTAGAATATTTAAATGCAATGCATTTATTCTCATTAAAAGTTAATCTAAAAGCAATGTAATCCAGATGCTGTCTGTTTTAACAAGGTTGCCTCACTTAAATACAGCAAAAGATGAGGTTGGATTAAGCTATTTCAGCTGATTGCAGAATAGCCATTAGAGTGATAAGGAGTGCCCTTGACTGGTAATGTTTAAGTGCAATGTTGTCCTTTTTTCAGAGGGACTGCAGAGGAAACTGAAGGTATTTGGGTTTGCTGTGGGGTGTGTGGCTTGTGGAAGTGTCCGGGAACATTGGCTCATATTTCCCACACAATTGCCTACCCCTGCCCTATTGGGGTAGATTGCTAAAATTGCTAAAATTCACCTGCAGTTTTGAACACACCACTAATGTACACATTAAGTGTGGACAATTTTATACCCAACGACAGTCCCAATTTGTGGCAGGGACAGTCCCAATTAATCCTCTGTTATCCCACTTTTTCAACTGCTTTTTTTTTTTTTAAAGAGTTTCTCTTTCCTCTTTCTTCCACTTCCCCTCTTTGTCCTTGGCTTACTTCAGTTGTTGCTTTGTTCACTGTACAGATGTACAAGGGGACTCTTGGTATCCACTGCAGTTTGGTTCCAGGACTGCCCCCACCTCTTGTGAATACCAAAATCTGTGGATGCTCAAGTCCCATTGACTATAATGACATAGTAAAATGGTCTTCCTTATATAAAATGGCAACATCAAGGTTTGCTTTTGGGAATTTATTATTAGTTTTCAATATTTTCAAGCTGTGGATGCTTGAATCCATGGATAAAGAAACTACAGGTACAGGGTGTAGTCATTTAATTCCACAGGTGGGAGAAAATAGGAAATGGCAGAATCACACCCTTCCTAGTAGCTTCAGGCAAAAGCAAACTGTTGCAACTTCCAGCTTGTCTGCTCTTCCTCAATAACTTTTTCTGTCTTGACCACATGTGTCAGTTTTCATCTATAAAATGTTGGCGGATATACAATCTGGGTTAAACCCACTGCCAGAAATAGTGCACATTAAATTGAGGCACTGCCCTGGCTCAGTGCTAGGGAGTCATGGGAATTGTATTTTTTTCTGAGACATTGAGCCTTCTCTGTCAGAGAGCTCTGGTGCCACAATAAATTACAGTTCCCATGATTCCCTAGCACTGAGCCAGGGCAGTGCCTCAATTTAATGTGCACTATTTCTGGCAGTCTGCAAAGGCCCTTAGTTCTGCAGTATCTGCAAGAGGTTGGAGAAGATCATCACATACTTAGAAGCATGCATGTAGCTCTAATCCATGCAGTCTGCTTAAGAGTATTTCTTATGCTCATTTCTGTTTTTTATGTAATCCTGACAACTAATATTCTACCTAGCTGTGTAACTCTATAGAGCCAGACAAGCTATGAATGTGCTTTCTATATGGTTTAACCAGAGTTTGGAAGGACATGGGGCCGAATAAAACATCCTTCCCATCCTCCCAACAGGCAGTCCAAATGAAGCAATCCCTAGTCTTGTGCAAACTGTTCAGACAATGTCTGGCCAATTCAGCATTGAAAGTGAGGTATACCCCCAACACAGCAGTTTAAAATAAATCATCTTTTGCTCCAGATCTTCCAGGAAGAATTGGAGCTCTCTGTTGAAATGCCCAGCAGCTGGTTACAACATATCCCACTGAACCATCCACCACCACTGGCATGAGTGACTCATTCTGAGATCAGAATGAGATGCTTAGCAAAGTGATCAATGCCGGACTGCTCCAGGAGGTCCATGTGGACCTAGCCTTTGTTACAAATAACTGGTTACTTGAAACCAATTCCTTTCCCCAGTAACAAACAGAATTGTGAGAAATAGTTTCAATACATTCCAGTTAACAATGCTGCTTCCTAAAGAGAAGAGCATTTATAGAGGAAGGTTCATGTTTGTTAAGCAGCATCCAGTATTGCCCGTGACTAACAGAGATGACCAAGCTTGGAGGAATCTTATGATTCTGAATTCTCAAAACTACTGCTTGGTTAAGCTGGTGGAATTTAATTTTTTTTAAATCTTGCTTCCTACAGTGTATACACACCTAACTGCTGGAAAAATCATACGTATTTTCCAGAAGCAGATTTAGCCAGCACTGAATCAGTAGTCAGTAGGGAAGCACAGACAAATTACTCAAGTACATTCTTAAATTATCTGTGATCAAAGTGAAATCAGAATACAACATGATTAATCCAGAACTGAAGCAGAGAGAGAGAGAGATGCTTTGTTTTCATTTTTAGCAATTTATTATGCCACACATCTGCAATGACAGGCCTTAAACTGGAACAACACGAACTCATTGGATTACACAGCACCTAAAAGTGTTTTTCAAATGTCACAGTACCGAGACTTCTTGAGAAATTCAATGTACTCTCCCTCAGAAACGGGCTTTGCAGAGCACACAGTTGAATTTGAAGGGAAGTTACTTTTCTGTTGCTAATGGAAATGAAATTTTATTACCAGTTTATTACCCTTAATCCCTGGTCCCCACATGGCCAAGAAGGGGAATGGCTTTGCCTGCATTGAGATCCCTCCAGACCATCTTAACTGACAACAGAAGTAACACGAGACATCCTCTAACATCATAATTTCTTCTGTATGGTTTTTAACATCTTTGCCTGATCAAGAAGCCAATGAAGCTTCAAAAGCTTGCATGATGTATTTTGTACATTTTCGTTGGTCACTGTTTTGTGGATTTTGGATTTTGTTGTAAGATCTCATTGAGGAATGCTGCCAGCCAAAATCTGCAAAATCAGGGGATGCACCTCATCTCAACAGAGGGGGAGATTTTCCTTCGTATTAAAAAATAAATCCCTTCATATGCATATGCATATTAAAATGAAAGGCTGTAGTTCAGACACCAGTTGAAGCTGGCAGACAAAAATGAGGACAACCAAAATAAGATCAAGATTCAAACTGCCTTTGAGATGCTCAGCAAGTTGACTTAGGGCCTTTGCAGACTGCCAGAAATAGTGCACATTAAATTGAGGCACTGCCCTGGCTCAGTGCTAGGGAGTCATGGGAATTGTATTTTTTTCTGGGACATTGAGCCTTCTCTGTCAAAGAGCTCTGGTGCCACAATAAATTACAGTTCCCATAATTCCCTAGCACTGAGCCAGGGCAGTGCCTCAATTTAATGTGCACTGTTTCTGGCAGTCTGCAAAGGCCCTTTGACTGAAAGTCAAGCCAGAGCGGTTCCTATTCTCACCAGCTTTAGTGAGACGATTGTCCCAGGCAGCCACTCCATACCCTGCCTTAATAATAATAATAAAATTTATTTATATCCCGCCCTTTGGAAACCCAATCAGGGCGGCTTACAACAATAAAACCATACAATATATCCCAAAACACAATCCCGCCCCACCTTAAAACAGTATTAAATCAAATCAAAATTAAAACTACAAATTCAAACAATTAAAAAAATAAAATTTAAAACATTACAAAGCACAAAGTGTTTTTCAAATGGCAGACCCTTGATATTCTGGAGAGCTACTGCTGATCTTTGCACCATCGAAAGCTGGAAAGTATCTCTAGCAGAACACCTTTTCTATGGATAGTGGCATAGCAGGAAGAGATGCAGAAGTGGTATGCGGCTATGAAGGAAAAAACTGTGGCGAAAGCTTACTTTGTACTTAACAGTACAGTGTTCACTCCCAGAAAGTAAAGTCACAGAAGGTAAAGGTAAAGGTGATGACAATTGAAGAAAATAAAGTCACAGAAGGTAAAAGTAAAGTTGATGACAATTGAAGACTGCATACCCCTGCTGCCACTAGAACCTACACAGAGTGACACGCTTCTTACCTCCTGAGTTTCTGTAGCAGGAGCAGGGAGGCTCAGAAAAATCGCCTATGTTGCAGCACAGGCGATTTTCTGAGTCATCTCTGCTTTTGCTACATAGCCAGACACCCAGCCCCTGTTTTATGCATCTGCCTTATATCCCACTTTGAGAGAAAAGTGGGATATAAGCACCATAAATAAATAAATGAGGTCATTTTCCTCCACCTTCTCCCTGGATGGGCATGTGAGAGTTGCTTGGGCAGGTAATTGGCCAATGTGTTAGCCACTTCTTTTTTATTTTATTGGTCAGGTGCTGCCTCTACATCTTCTCCTTTTGGGGGGTGGGTGCCACTAGTAGTGCAAGGGAGAGGACAACCTTCAGGAGCAGAAGAGCTTCAGATGGGCCTGGGCCAGAGTCAGCAACTATATATTGTATGGTAAAATCTATTGGATCTTTAGGTCATCTGGACCTTCAACTTAAAGCTGCAATATGCTGGCTGACCTGTTTTAGGGGTGATGGTGTCCCACCACCAAGTTCAGTCCAGCAGTTCTGTACTTGGAGGTTACCTGAATTTTTCTAATCTCTGGTGTTGAGAGCTCCTGGTTTGATGCATGCTGACCCCAACATTTTACAAGCTTCTCCCTGCTAGTTTTCCGTGCACAGCTAATCTATGTTTGGGATCTTTCAGATGTGCAGTCCACATACCTGGAGTTTGGAATAGACCAGTCAACAGAACATGTGATTTTGTTGATTGTATAGCCTTCAAACACCCAATCTGGCAGGGACATTTTGATTTAAACCTCTGCCATCCTACATTTTCAGCTGATTTTAAAATGTCCCAGTTTCTTTCTCCTCCTTCCCTTCCCCAATTTCCCCTTTGTCCTTAAGTTTACTTCAGTTGTTGCAAATTGAGTTCAAAGTACAAAAGTATCTTGCACTTTATTAACTCATCCAGGGGGAAAAGGAGAGGATGAAATCTTGCTGTTCCTAGTAGTTTCAGGCAAAAGCAAATTGGGCCATCCTCTTCTAGCTTGTGTGTTCTTCCTTATTAATAACTTTTGCCATCTTTTCATCACACTCTGACGTTGCTTGACTACCCATATCCAGATTTTCATCTGTGAAATATTGGCAGGTATGTGGTTGTACCTCCTTTCTGAAATACAGTAAGTGGAAAGAGTTCCAAGTAATATAGTAGTGAGAACTGATACCCTAATAGTGTCTAGATCAGGGGTAGGCAACCTTTCCCCTTTAAGGGCCGAGGGACTTCAGCTCCCAGAATCCCAGGAGCTATTGGCCAACATGGGACTATTGGCCAACATGGCTGAGGCTTCTGGGAGCTGAAGTCCCTTGGCCCTTAAAGGGGAAAGGCTGCCTACCCCTGGTCTAGATCGAGGGAAGTAATAGTACCAGTCTGATCTAGTTTGCTCAGGCCTCACCTGGAATACTGTGTCCAGTTCTGGGCACCACAATTCAAAAAGGATGTTGACAAGCTGGAGCATGTCCAGAGGTGGGCAACTAAAATGGTGAAGGGTTTGGAAACCATGCCCTGTGAGGAGTGACTTAGGGAGCTGGTTTTGTTTAGCTTGGGGAACAGAAGGTTAAGAGGTGATATGGTAGCCCTGTTCAAATGTTTGAAGAAATGTCATATTGAGGCTGGAGCAAGTACGTTTTCTGCTGCTCCAGAGACTAGGACACAGCAACGGATGCAAACTACAGGAAAAGAGATTCCACCTCTACATTAGAATGAAGTTCCTGACAGCAATAGCTATTCAACAGTGCAACACACTGCCTCAGATTGTGATGGAATCTCCTTCTTTGGTGGCTTCTAAACAGAGGCTGGATGGCCATCTGTTGGGAGAGCTTTGATTATGTATTCTTGCATGGCAGTGGGTTGGACTTGATGGCCCTTGAGATCTGTTCCACCTCTATGATTCTATGAATACAAAAAGGGCATCCAAGTGTCATATACCATATTTTTGAGGAGTTTTGGCAATGGATGCTGGATGTGTTTCTGTGTGAATCCACCCTTGCAACCCATCATTCCTACAACTTCACCTACCACCTACTGAGCCCTGGTGGCACAGTGGTTAAATGCCTGTACTGTAACCACTCACTCACAAACCACAAGGTTGTGAGTTCAGTATCAGCCAGGGATCAGGTTTGACTCAGCCTTGCATCCTTCCAAGGTCACTAAAATGAGTACACAGCTTGTTGGAAGCAATTAGCTTACATTTTGTAAACCGTTTTTTGTTTGTTTGTTAGCTGCCTTCGAGTCGATTCTGACTCATGGCAACCCTGTGGATGGGACACCTCCAAGAATCCCTATCCTCCACTGCCTTGCCCAGATCCTGCAAGCCCTTCTCCATAATCCCCCTTATTGAGTCTATCCATCTGGTTTGTGGTCTTCCTCTCTTTCTTCTATCCTCTACCTTTCCTAGCAGTATTGTTTTTTCTAATGATCTGTGCCTTCTCGTTTTGCAGCCAAAGTACGATAGTCTGAACTTGAATATCTTTGCTTCCAATGAGAGCCCGGGTCTGATCTGTTCAAGAACCCATTTGTTTGTCTTCTTGGCTGTCCATGGTATCCTAAGTACTCTTCTCCAGCATCACATTTCAAATGAGTTGATTTTCTTTCTGTCTGCTTCCTTCACTGTCCAGCTCTCGCATCTGTACATGGTAATTGGGAATACAATGGCCTGAATGATTCTGACTTTAGTGCTCAGTTGTGTGTCTTTGCTCTCCAGTATCTTTTCCAGTTCTTTCATAGCTGCCCTTCCCATTCCTAGTCTTTTTCTTATTTCTTGACTGCAGTTTCCATTCTGGTCAATGTTTGATCCTAGATATGGGAATTCTTTAACTATTTCAATTTCCTTGTTGTCTAGATTGAATTTGTGCATTTCTTCTGTGATCATTATTTTTGTTTTCTTTATGTTCAGCATCAGACCTACCTTTGCACTTTCATCTTTGACCTTTCTTATTAACTGTTCCAATTCCTAAACATCTTCTGCTAATATTATGGTGTCATCTGCATATCTTAGGTTGTTAATGTTGCTTCCTCCTATCTTAAATCCTCTTTTCTCTAATTTTAATTCTGCTTTTCTTATAATGTTTTCAACATATAAGTTAAACAAGTAGGGTGATAGGATGCAGCCTTGCTTGACCCCTTTGCCTATTGGGAACTACTCTGTTTTCCCGAATTCTCTTCCGATGGTGGCCTCTTGTCTTTGGTACAGATTCCTCATCAGGACTGTCAGATGTAGTGACATCCCCATTTCTTTGAGTCCATTCCATATTTTTTCATGATCTATACAATCAAATGCATTGCTGTAGTCTATAAAATACATGCTGATTCTTTTTTGGAATTCTTTGGTACACTCCATTAGCCATCACATATTTGAAATGTGGTTCCTAGTGCCCCTTCCTTTTCTGAATCCTGCTTGCACTTCTGGGATTTCTCTCTCCATGTATGGTTGGAGTCTATGCTGCAGACTTTTGCTTGCAAGTGAGATTAGTGATATTGTCCTATAGTTGCTGCAGTCTTTTGTATCTCCTTTCTTGTGGATTGATATATATATCGAGTATTTCCAGTCTGCTGGCCACCACTTTGTTTTCCATATTTGTTGGCATATTTCAGTTAGTGCTAAAGTTGCATCTGTAAGCACCGTAGCAGTTCAATTGGGATATCATCTATTCCCAGTGATTTATTTTCCCCATTTCCTTTACTGTAGATTTCACTTCACTTCTTAGAATTTGGGGTTCGTTTTCATATGACCCCTCATTCCAAATATCATTCATTCCCTCATCTTTTTTGAATAACTCTTCTGTGTATTGCCTCCAGCACCTTTTTATTTCTTCTTGTTCCTGTATTATGGTGTGTTTTTTTCTCCATAGAGCATCCCTGCCCTTGGTTTGATTTCTCAGATTTTTTGATAGAGGTCTCTCATGCTTCCCTTTTTGTTGTTGCCTTCTATTTCTCTGCATTGGTCATTGTAATATTTCTCCTTATCCCTGCGTGTCAGACGTTGGACAGTTGTGTTCCTATTTCTGGCTTTGTTCCTATCTGCCTTTGCTTTTGCTTTTCTTTTTTCTTTTATTGCATGAAGTGTTTCATCTGTCATCCATTGTTTCTTATCTTTCTTATTAGCCACTGTTAGTGTTTTCTTTCATTCATCCTTAATTATGTCTTTGACTTCTGTCCACAGTTCTTGAGGTTCCCGGTAGACTTAGGGAGTGATTAAGTACACTGCTAAGTGGTATAGAAATGTACTTGCTATTGCTATCGCTACCACAGTTCCCACCAGAGTAGCCAATGTTAGCCAATGAGGTCATGGGAGGAAGAGCATTTAAGTCTGTGACTTTCCTGTAGACCAAGGATTGGTAACTTCTAGACTTCCAGCTGTTGTTGAACTGCACCTGCCATCATCCTTCATTGTTAGCAGTTCCAGTTAAAGTTGATAGAAGTTGCAATCCAAGCACAACACCTTCTTATAAGCATGTAACATCACCTAAAAGGCTGTCAGCATTTAGAAAAGGATAAATAAAAACATCCTTCAGGGATGATAAAAATAGAAACAGTCCTTTGATCTTCTCCATATCATTGTTAGAGTTTTACAGATAACCCACAAAATTTCAGAAAAATAATGAATGCATTTTTAGGAGAGAGATCATCTTCCTCCCATTGCCACACTTGTTTTGAAATAATATATTCATGTTGGTTAAATAAAAACAATTCAGTTTGCCTCCCTTCAGGTTTTCGATTGAATTTTTAATTTCCCAAGGAGCCTTATAGACTAAGCCCTCCAATAATAACATAGAAGCAGCTCTGGAATCACCATCTTAAATTATTGTGGAGATTGTTCATTAATAATAATCTCTGTTTTAGGTTAAGCCCATTGTAGATCCTGCTCATTGTTGCTAGGTTACAAGGAACTATTTGAACCTGTATCTGATAGGGTCAGTAAAGCTGCCTTTACATGCTTTCCCAATTTGCTGATAAAGCAATTTTATTCTCCAGTATATGGACACAGGCACACACTGTCATGTTTCTTTTAGCATTCAGAAGATCAGAGGATAAAATCAACCATAGTTCTCACTTTATGAAAGTACTAGGGATTGGCAGTGGGAAGCCCTGGGTCAAGATTGGCTCTCTTAAGTGCTAAGTTTTCCCATAACTGGGCTTTCATTTCAAAATGTGTGTACTATACCGGTACACCCGTAATTTCAGTGAGATTAGAAACAACTGTTTGATGAGCACATTCTGTAGCTCACAGTGGTCTGCCATCATGAAATGTCAGAAGCAACTCTAAGGCCACTGCTGACTCCAAATTTTTTATCTGTCATTCATCGAGGCTATACTGTTGCCTATGAATGCAGCATTCCTTTTTGGAATCCTACTTTGTGGTTCACGTAATCTGCCAAATATTTCTGAACACAAAATACATTTATTTTAGCATTTTGCCATTGTTAATGGCACTGATTTTTATCTAAGTGCATTAACTTATCCCGATTCTTTTTCTTTACTTCCTCTTCATACCTTGAAACTGAATTGTTTTGCAATCTTGCTGTGGCTGGTAGGACACATTATGCTGTATGTTATTTTGTCTTTAAAATAGAAAGGTAAAGGTTGATTATGGATCATTTTCTCACTCACTCAACAAAATGTAAACGTTTAAAGTATTAACTGCAGGATGTAGTACACATGATATTACATACAGAGAATGAAATTTTATTTCAGACAGAATGCCTGTATTTACAGTGCACAGTTATACAATGCTAGTTATTTACAATGCACAGCTGAAGTGCTTTTAAAGAAGCTTATCAGAGGTTGTTGACATAATTAACACTTGGGGCACTTTTTCTGGCTTTGAGACTCATTTGTTCATGACTTTGATTGTTGTTTTTTTGTCTCTGAGAAGGAAGCTAAAGTTCTGAAATGTCAAAAACCCAATGATCTTGATAGCCCCTTAGATGCTAATACCAGAGAAGCTGGATAGTCTTATATCTTTGGTCAAAGACACAGTTCCTTCATTTGGTAGACCTCTGGCTTCAGCCTTAGTATGTGAGCTTGGAGACCCTGTTTCAATTCTGGATTTACAATGAGACAATCCACAACCTTTCCCTGAGCCATCAAAAAGGTTTGTTTAAATGAAGGGATATTTATAAAACCAAGCAAATTTTAACATGTGTTTCAGAAATCCACAATACAGCTCTCAGGAGTGGAATATTACTCTCTTAGCAAAAAAAAAAAAAAACCTGAATGACTCAGAGATACTTCATAACATTGCCTTCCATTTTAAACAGTATGGATATTTTACACCACACTGTAGCGATGGCAGCTGTGTGATCAAAGAGTAGTTCAGAACTTGAGATTCCACTCCACCATTAAAATGTTGTGAGGTAAATAAAGCCCTACTTTGTTCAGGATAATGTATAATCTTTAGAGAATGTTCATTACATTACAGGTGTAATGAGAGTGAGTCACACAGAGCAAGGCTCTTGTCTCTATCAATGTCAGTGTAATTCCAAAGCCACTCTGCTTTCTCCAGATTGCTCATTTGTATTGGTGTAAGTAACAAGAATACAGCAACCCTGGGCTGCAAGGAGATGCAAGAGCACTTAAAAGAGAGATGGAGTTATCAGTATTCCTCATGATCTAATTGGGGAGATGAATGTAAAGTGGGCATTTTGTTTCCTAAGGTTTTGTGAGTGTCTGGAAAGAGGACAGTCTTTGGAGTACTTATAGGATTAAGGCCGCATTTAGATTAACCACTAGGATCTTGAGTGGAAACTACACCATGGTGGAATTGATGAGACAGTTCAGAGCTGGGAGTCAAATCCATAATTTTCCAAATGGAGGAACAGATGGGCATAAGCACTCCTCATTCATGGGTCACCAAGCTACCAGCAGTGGTTCTTGAAGGCAATATGGAATCATGGGAAGCTAATGACTGACTGACTCTAGGTCAGAGAATATGACAGACAGATGGATAAACACACTTTGTTTACTGCTGAGTACTTTCATTCAGGGTTAGGAAGAGCAGATGCTTCAGTGCTACAGACTGTTTCCCATTAAGATTGCCTATATTGTACCAATGCGACTAGCAAAACTAAAATTCTCTACTGTATTTGTGGACAGATTACTTTCTGTGGGTTTGTTGTTGTTGTTGTTGTTGTTGTTTTGTATGGGGGATAGAAATCACTTAGGATTGATAAGAGAATGGCATAAAACTGGAAAGCTTCCTGGCAAAATGTCTCATTAAATGCTCTTAAAAGAAACTTCTGAATACAGCTAAAAACAATCACTGGTTACATCAGTAGAGTAACTTCACACATAAAATGGAATGCTGTCACACTCTTCTTCTCCTTCTCCTCCTCCTCCTCCTCCTCCTCCTCCTTCTTCTTCTTCTTCTTCTTCTTCTTCGTGTGCCTTCAAGGCCTTTCTGACCTATGGTGACCCTAAGACCATCATAGGGCTTTCTGGGGCTGAGAGCTTGTGACTTGCCCAAGGTCACCCAGTGGGCTTACATTGCCGAGCCGGGATTCAAATCCTGGTCTATTTCCCAGTAAAAGGCCGTGTTTTTATTACCTCCCTTCATTCTTTCTTACTATCTGATTGATGAGGTACACACTGACATAGCTCATCTGGATTTTTCAAATCTGCAGGAAGGGTTAATCTGCATCCAGGTGTTGCTGTTTTGCCACTTGAAGCCAAGGACAAAATGACAACCCACCACCAGTTCACATATGACAGTCAAACAGGCTGGCAATTGAACATTACTTCATTGTATGAAATTGCTGTTTTTTACACTGCTTCTAATTATTAGTTTGTTTTTAAAATGTTTGTGTCTTTGTTTTGTTTTAATTGGTCTTTATTTGTTTTTCACCTCAGGAGCCCTTGTGGGCTGGGAGGTAATGCAGAAATAAGTAAAATAAATTAAATAAATAAGTTAAATAAATTATTTGTTCTCCTCCTCAGCAAGAAAGAGCATTTGAATTTATTTAATTTATTTCTCTATTGTCTGCCAGCCCACAAGGGCTCCTGAGGTGAAGAACAAATAAAGACCAATTAACGTTTTAAAAATACATTAAAATGCTCTTTAAAAATTAGAAGCAGTGTAAAAAACGGCAATTTCAAAAAATCTATCCCATGCAGAACAACACTGTTTTGGATACTTTAAAAAGTTGGGGCCAGCCTAACTTCCTTGGGTAGTGAGTGCCACAGTCGAAATACTGCTACTGAGAAAGCCCTGTTACATGTACCCACCAACTTAACTGCATGAGATATTGGGACACACAATAGGGCCTCCTCTGAAGAGCTCAAATTTCTGACCTGCTCATAAGAGAGAGATGGTCTTGCAGATATCTTGACCTCAAGTCATTTAGGGTTCTGTAAGTTAACACCAGCATCTTGAACTGATCTCAGAACCAATTTGGAAGCCAGTGTAATTTTTGCAAGACCATTGTTATATGGTCTCTAAAATGCATGCCTGACACTAGTCTGGCTGCTGCCTTTTGCACTAGCTGCAGCTTCCAAACACTAATATTCTTCACATCACTAGTTGTCTTCCCACTAGACTTCTGCCACCTGAAATAGCTACCTTATTCTGCCTAATAGTAGGGCTGGCCCTAGCTCTATGGTGGATGATGATGATGATGATGATGATGCTACTACAACTGTTATAAATAGATATCTTCCCTATATGTATGTAATTAAGGATTATTGAACAAAGTTCTAACATTGAAGATAGCCAACTTTTCAGGCTTTATTCTTTATCTATGAATTTGTGAATTAGTTGAATCACACGGAGGCATTTGTTTCTATTGTCTTTGTGGTATATACAGGAAAAGTTTTAGAAATTTTTATAGCTGTGAAAGTATTTGAAATGGTATACTTCCAGATGACTATAGTATGTTTCTTTCTTCAGCATGTTGTGTGCTTTAAGCATTCCACTTTCTCTAGTTGTGCATCTGTCAGTATGGGTCTTTAAAGACTGCCAGAAATAATGCAGCTTGAGTCCACTTTAACTGCCCTGGCTCAGTGCTAGGGAATCATGGGAACTGTAGTTTATTGTAGCACCAGAGCTCTCTGACAGTGAATGTCTCAGAAAAAACTACAGTTCTCATGATTCCCTAGCACTGAGCCAGGGCAGTTAAAGTGGACTCAAGCTGCATTATTTCTGGCAGTCTGTAAAGGCCCTAAGTTTCTTCTTTGAAATATATATTGATTTACTTTATCAAATATTGTATAGACTCTCCCTTTTTATTTTGTAATAAAATGCATACCTGATTGTTGCAAACGATATAAAGAACAATTGTGCCATTGAGGCAATTGTGTGCATCCTATCCTGAACTACTACTTCATACAAGTGTATAAAAAGTCCTACAGATTTAAATTTAGTGGCCAGCATTCCTAAATCATTGAAGTATTCTTGACATGCAGTTGAACTGAGGTTGTTTCCAACATGAGCAAAAGTGCTGAACGATCTCTCCTCTTCAGCTAGTCACTGGAAGAGTGTATATGAGATGGAGAACTACACAAACACTTTGAAATAAGTTTGAGATGTTAAGATCATGAGGTCCCATGGTTCCCAAGTAATGTCTCCAAGGTTAGGCAAGTTAATTGTTTTCAGATAGTTCATGTCTTCACAAGCCTTTTGAGTGGTACTCATCAATGGATGATCTGCTTGCATTTTCACAGAAACATTGATTTCTCATCTAAAAGTTTCACAGCTTTATGGTTCTTTTAAATCCTAGAAGTTAAGACTGTGGACAAGAGGGAGAAAAAGGTGATTATACAGTGTGTGTGTGTGTGTGTGTGTGTGTGTGTGTGTATATATATATATATATATATATATTTTTGAATATGCCATTTGGTCTTCTAACTGTCACTTCATCCAAGGATTCATATGGAATGATTTCCTCTTTGTGATGTATTTTGTTGTTTATGCCTTCTGGTTGTTTCCAACTTATGGCAATTGTAAAGCAACCTTATCATGGGATTTTCTGAGGCTGAGAGTGTGTGACTCACCCAAGGTCACCCAGTGAATTTCTATAGCTGAGTGGGAATTGAACCCTGGTCTTCAGAGTCTCCATAGTTGCAGTCTAACGTCCCAACCGTGACACCATGCTGGCTCTTGTTGATACATTTGGAAATTCTGGTAAAAATATGTGGATTTCTTGAGCCTATGCGACTGTTGCACTTGTGGCTTTGTGGGACTGCCCATGGTGCAGCACGGCCTACCATATGTAAATACTGGATGTTCTGCCAGCCAGTCTAAATATACCCAGACATACCAAAATGGAATCACAGCATCAGTCTGACCACCCAAAGAAACAGTAATTTATAGATCGGCCTTTGAAAAGAACTTGCTTAATGCTTTTAAAAAATATATATATATGAAGCTTTGAACAATTTTCCCTTTGCAAGCTAAACATTTATCAGCATAGAAGGAGCTGTTAAACTAGAGAAAAATAAAATTGTGGTCCGTGGGACCTATATGTCTCACAAATGTTTTTGTGACTTCTAGGGTCCCCATCCCCATTCCCCCAAATAGGGAGGGGGGGTGTCTGGAAATTATTTACTCCAATATGACCAATAAGTATTGGGGAGAGGGCTTCTTTTCTACATTTGCCAAACTTGGAGACATTTTGACCCCTCCTGCCATCTGCCTCTACGGGTCTTCTTTTTCTGTTTTTTGTTTTCTGCCTCTATAGGTCTTCTTTTCTAAAAACAGGAACTGTCTAGAACAGGCTCATTCTTTCCTGCTTTAAAATGAGGACTCCCCGGGCCTAAATATCTGGGGAGGCATCTGGAAACACCTAAAAATGTGATGAAATGTCCCATTTAGGGGCATATCGTATCCCCCCCACACACACACACTATGGGGGGGAAGAAAACGGAGAGAACACTGTGGTGTGCCAATGGGGATTCATTTCTATAGGCCCATAGAGGGCAATGTAATTCCCCCACCTCCTAGCAAATGCCTAGCCCATTTTACATCAAGTATTAGCAGTCTTTCTTCAGCTGCTACTCTCTTCTGTTATTTATCTCCCTTCCTTTTCTTCCAAGATGTCTAGAAAAGAATGGTTTGCTCAAGCTGTTATGTTTGCAAAGGATTGTTTATACTTCCCTGAGCAGCAGGAGATATGAAAGCATCCCTGCCTGGTTTTGTATTCTTTAGATGCAAGAGCACTAGAGAACTGTGGTGTCAATATTTGCTTTATGTGCCCATTGACAATCCAGCATAGTGGAGGTAAATACTCCTTCAACAAGACAGCATGGCTGCTAATCCTGTATCAGGTCCTCTGTGAAACCAACTGCACCCCAAGGATGCTTTAGCTAACTCACAGTTTTCACTGTATCTATCTCCCTTTTGTCTTATTCTGTCCAAATTCTTACTGCAGATCTGCTCTAAGCTGTTTCTCTGTCCTGCTCCCATTATGAAAGGGGATATGCTGAAGAGAGATTCCCAGCTATCAGTGACATTTGTCATTGATTCCATTGATGAAAGACCCCCTGACCAACCTGAGCTCTTAGCAAGCCATTCATTTTCACAACAGGAGATATTTAGCTAACATCTGTAATCCTATTATGGACCCATCTAGAGAACAGAGCTAAACTCATCTAGGCTGCATCTGCACTGAAGAATTAGCGCAGTTTGACACCACTTTAACTCTCATGGTTCCATGCTATGAAATCCTGCAATTTGTACTTTGTAGAGTCACCAGAGATCTCTGAAGGCTAAATAGATTGCAAAACTACATATCTCATGATTCCATAGCATTGAACCATAGTAGTTAAAGTGATGTGAAACTGCATTGTTTCTGCAGTGCAGATGCAGCCCTAGAGAACAGACCTTTATTCTGCCCCTTGGGAACTATAGATCTGCAGGGTGTGTAGGTCTTAAATTTTCTAAGAGAGCTCTAAAACTTCTTGCCAAACTACATTTCCCTGGATATCTTGGGCGAAAGCATGGTAATTGCATTGATATAAAATCATTATACACTTGTACTGTAGTAGTAGAAGTATCCCATCAGTCTTGTAGCAAAGGATACTGACTGTATGTATCTCAACCAAAGTGATACACAATCCTTTGGGCACTGAGGAATGCAGTTGGTGTCCACATGCATGCATACATGCACATACAAACATGCTTTTCCCTCCCAGCTCTTCCATATACATACACACAGTTCATCTTATAGAGATAGTAGCATGTGTTGGTTCACTGATGACGTTATCACACCAGCGGCAAGAAAAGTAGCAAGGAATCAATCCAGAGCCATACCGGAATGATTCTGGTCATGCAGCCGTAATTCCTCTTTGAAAGAGGAATTCAAAAGAGCTGGAATGATGCAGCGATGGCGCAAGGATGATGCAGGGATGGGCGGGGTTTGCCACGACGTCGTCTGATCACGGGGCAAAGGATCCAGAATGATGCAGCGATGGCGCAGGGATGATGCAGGGATGGGCGGGGTTTGCCGCGACGTCGTCTGATCACGGAGGCAAAGGAACCGGAATGATGCAGCGATGGCGCAAGGATGATGCAGGGATGGGCGGGGTTTGCCGCGACGTCGTCTGATCACGGAGGCAAAGGAACCGGAATGATGCAGCGATGGCGAAGGGATGGGGCTGCTTTAGACCCCGTGTGATAACATCCCGAGATCGAAGAATCACAAGAGGGTGTGTGTGTGACAGCCTCTCCTATTTCCTAACTATCTTCACCAAGACCGTTGTTTCTTCCCTACTAGTAACAGCAGAAAAACAACATTCTCTGAAACCAGTTTGTATGGGATGCTCTCGAGTTTGTATTCTTTGTACAATCTGCTTTGATTGGCAGCAGCTTTCCAGGTTTCAGCCCAGTCTTTCCTAGCCCTACCTGGAGATCCCTGGCATTCCCTTGGGTGGCTGGGTGGGTGTGTCATCTAAGTCAAATCAGGCCCAGCTCTCCTTAGCTTCTGAAATCAGACAACACTGGCCTTGCTCCTTTAACAGCACCACACCATCTGCAGCAATTAGCAGATGAGAATATTTGTCAGCTTGAGGTGACGAAAAGCTTTGCTCACAAATAGCTGCAGATCAAAACAGTGTTTTAAGAGGCAGAGCTACAGGAGACTTATTCAGAAATTGAGCAAACCCAGAAAATGCAGGAACTGTGGCACTGATGTGGGACTACACCTTGTGATCAGGAACAGAGTTTGGAAGAGTTACATTTCAGGACTGTAACTGGTTGGACTAGCTATGTAGGCTAGGTGCTAGAGTGTTCTGAGAATTGTAATGCGTCCCCCCAACAAAACTTTTCCAAGTGCTGGTCAGAAGGGTCAATATAATAGGCATGTCTAGGTATTATAGTAGACCAGGGATGCAGTAGCATTCACTGTGTGGTCTGTGAAGCTGATAGGATACCTGCCTCCTTTACCGTACAGAACTGTTCATCATCTGGGAAGGAGTTTAGGGACACTTTTCTAGCTGTAGAGGCTGTTGTTTTCTTTCTGCTAGTAGTGATCAAATGGTAGAACGATTTACACACACTTGTGTCCTGGCCTATGAGAAAACCAAGAACCTCTCCCTTTGTGCAAAGACACGTAGCTAAAATCTGAGCCAGATATACTGCCTGTCAAGGGCATCAATAGGTCCCAGATACTTGAAGGAGCTCTTTTTTTCTATAGTCTCTCTGTATCTTTAGGACCTAAGCAGACTGCCAGAAATAGTGCACATTAAATTGAGGCACTGCCCTGGCTCAGTGCTAGGGAATCATGGGAACTGTAATTTATTGTGGCACCAGAGCTCTCTGACAGAGAAGGCTCAATGTCCCAGAAAAAAATACAGTCCCCATGATTCCCTAGCACTGAGCCAGGGCAGTGCCTCAATTTAATGTGCACTATTTCTGGCAGTCTGCTTAGGCCTTTTAGATTCACTTGTTTATTTTGCTGCTGCCTTCCTTCGTAGAAGTACATGCTTTTTGGTGGTAGCATCTCAGTTATGGATACCCTTCTTAAAGAGATGTACCTGGTGCCTACGTTACTGTCTTTTTAATAAGAAGTCAAGGCCTTTAATTTCCCAAGCATTTAAAGTTATGTAGTATCTAAAGTGATCAGTTTGGTATAGTGTTTTCAGTGTTGGATTATGACTCTAAAGAACAGGGTTTGATTCCCCACATGGCCATGGAAATTTCTGAGTGACCTTGGGCAAGTCACACACTCAAAAAGACAGTGATGTAAGCCCCAGAAAAACCATGGGATAGGTTTGTCTTAGAGTTGCCATAGGTCAAAAAAGACTTAAAAACACAAAACAACAATAAGTGCCTTAAGAAGCTGTCTGTTCTTAGCTGATGCATAAATGTGTTTATGTGTGCTTGTGTGCATTATTAGCTATATTTATATTATGTCTTTGAGCCAGTGAGCTCAAGGTACATGACTCTCCTCTTCTCCCTTTTACATTCACAATAGTAATCCTATGATGGTCAAGCACAGAGAGAGTAACTGGCTTTCATGGTTCAATGAGGACTAGTGCATAGCTGGCCCAAGATTCAGACTGCTGCCAGACTGATTCTCCCCACTAGGCAGAATGAATGCAGTTTGACACCACTTTAACTGATATGGTTCCATCTTATGGGATCCTGGGATTTGTAGTTTGTTATGGCACCAGAGCTCTCTGACAAAGAAGGCTAAATATCCCACAAAACAAAAGTGGTGCCATGTCAG
This sequence comes from Phrynosoma blainvillii, assembly GCA_026167975.1. NCBI lineage: Eukaryota > Metazoa > Chordata > Lepidosauria > Squamata > Phrynosomatidae > Phrynosoma > Phrynosoma blainvillii. The sequence continues at coordinate 136,956,475 of JANUYF010000002.1, forward strand.
TTAAAATGGTGTCAAACTGCATTAATTCTATAGTACAGATGCAGCCTCAGTACAGTACTCTAACCATTACACCACACTGAGCTTTTCCTAGTTTAACTGCATATACTAACGTTTAGAGTTTGCTGCTGTGGAATTTATTGAAGGAAAGGTGACATCTAAATATTTTAAATAAATCACAGTGTGAGGTACCTCTAGTAACTAGCATGTGCCCAAGATTATCCTACTGGATGAATTAAAAAATTCAACTGATGTGTGCTTCATGCCTAACAAAACTATAAGAGTGTGTGGCTTCACAAGCGACTTAATATTCAAATGCTTGTAAACTTAGATGAAAGCGGGTGAATTGTTTTACCATCTTCCATCAGTCCCTGCATGTCTAGTGCTAAGGCCAGGTTTCCTTCCTCCCTGCCCCATGGCCCTTTCCCTTACAATTAGAAGAGCAGCAAAGCAGTTTAGCTGGTGTTCAGTGCCAGTGACCTGTGAGAAGAGAGAATACTATTCTGAACAGCCTGGAGAAGCTCCTCCTTCCCTAAGGCAGCCCTTCTGCTCCAAGGAGAGCACTGCCAAATATTTGGTTTGGCTAATGAACCTGCAGATGTCTCTTTGCAGTTGCCTTGCAGGGGATGAATGACAGGAGGTGTGCGTGTGTGTGGAAGGGATGGATGCTACGTGGGTTTTTGCACCGTTCAGTTTTGCCTTCAACACATAGCTTGGCTCACAAATTTTGCTCTGAGAGCAGAGACCTGCCAGGTGCCACTGAGAGAGTCTCTCTGGGGAGAATGTGTCAATGAGACACATCTGGTAATATGAGAGGAAGATGAAGGTGCTTCATTTTCATGGGCTGAAGAGAGGAGAGAGAGAAAGAAAGAAAGATTGCTTTTGCCATTTTGTAGCTTCTGGTTACTGTTGTTTAATCAACAGAGTACCATCATTGTTCCTGGTACCTTACAGGACACATAAATCCCTTTTGAAAGGGACATGAACTGGAATATTTCAAACTGGAAACAGCACCAGCCCTCTCATTTGACAGAATGAGGTGTTAGTCACAAGCAGCCAATTTCTGGATGTCATGAAAGCACAACACACTGTTAGCTATTTACTTTGTTATGTTTGTGTTTGATTGTGTCAGGGATGGGGAGAGGGACTTACAGGTTTTTCTCTTTCATGTGCCAAAATAATTTGGCTAGCATTGAGTAGTGTGCACCTTGACTGGGTTGGATGGAAACTGCCATTTGCTTTTTTGCCTCAGGCAGGACTGTGTCTTGGGCTGACCCTAAATGGGGGAAAACAGTGAAAAGGGAGAGCTGAGGGGGTAAGAATAGCAAAGAACTATGGATAGCAAATGCCTGAAGTCTTCTACAGGTGAATAAGAACTACATAACCTGTTTATGAGAGCCAGCATTTTATAGTGGTTTGAACATAGGGCTAGGATTCTGGAGATTAAAGTTCAATTCCTTGTTCAACCATGGAAACTCACTGGGTGACTTTGGGTAAGTCACACCCTCTCAGCCCCAGAAAACCCCATGATAGGTTTGCCATAGGGTTGCCATAAGTTGAAAATGACTTGAAGGCAAACAACAACAGCAACAACAACAACAACACTATTTATAAAACATCTATCTGATATCTGAAAGAGCATCCTCCCCTACCCCCCAAAAAATATAACCATATTTTAAAGGTCTATCTCAAAAATCATGTTCTGGTTCCACAGTCCCTTTGATTGCAGTTTCACAAATAGCTCTTTCTGTGGTTACCTCTAAGGACTGGAAACATCTCCCCATCACAGTAGGACAGATCCAGGCAGGACCAACCTCAGCAGACAACAGTGACAGCTCCTTGTTTCTGTGTCAGCACTGAATCTGCTCTGAATGTGTCTTTTAAAGGAGCTGTCTAAGATTCTGGTCTTAAGCAACACATGAAACAGATCTTTTTAATGCTTAGTTTTAAGCAGGGGTAGGCAATCTTTCCCCTTTAAAGGCTGAGGGACTTCAGCTCCCAGAAGCGAGAAATGCAGACAAGCAAACTTTTTTAACAACAATACGAAATGAAAGAGAGGCTATGACAAAGCAATTTCAACTACAAATGCAACTTGAAAGGAAAAGTTCAGATGAAAAGTTTATGGAAATACAAAGAAATATAAAACAAATACAAGAGGATGTGCAAACATTAAAATCAGATAACAAGGAAAGCAAGATTATACAAGGGAGACAACAAAGAGAAATTGAAACCAATAGAGCTAAATTGTCTGAAATGGACAAAAAACTTATATATCTGCAGGATTACCAAAGAAGAACCAATTTTGTTATTAAGAATATACCAGAGTTGGAGAAAAGAGATAGAAAATATGATTTGCAATCAAAAATTTTGAAATGGTTACAAGAAATCTCCCCATCCTTAAATTGGACTGAATCAGACTTGGAAAGAATTCATCGCATTGGACCAGTGACAAACAAGATGGCACCACGAGATGTAATAGTAAGAGTAATTAACTATAATAAAAAGGAAGGACTGATGAATATGGTGAGGAAGAATCCGGAAAAATTAAAATTTCAAGATGTTGATGTAGAAATTTATAACGACTATTGTCTTCAAACGAAAATGTGGAGAAGAGAGATGAAACCGTGTACTACTATGTTGAGAGGAGCGGGAATTTACTACACTTGGGGACATCCTATATTCCTGAAATTTCAAAAAGCAGGAAAGAGATATAGGATTGATTCAGTGGAACAAGGAATACAATTGTTGAAAGATCTTGGGATATATAAAGAAGAAGGAACAACTGGAGAGTCTAAAAAATCTAAGGGGAATGGAGCTGTCGTCCAGGTTGGAGTGTTGGGAGGAGAAGAATTATTGGGAGCATGTGGAGGAGGCGGACTCCCATAGACGAAAAGAGAAATTACTGCAATTAAGTACAAAGTTAAATTTATTGTTTTTATGAGCACTCGGGGGGTGGGCGGTTTCTTTGGGCCTTGGGATGTCTTCGTCACCCCTCTCCACAGGGGTAGCTTTGGCGACCGGGGCTAGAGCAATGCGCTCTAGCAAGAAGAAGTGGAGAGGTAAATGGGACTTGGGGAGGGAAGGGAGGGGAAATAGAGGGAGGAGGGAAGGGATAGGGTTTTCACAAAATGGAGCCATTAGAGAAATAAATAAATGGTATTATGGTAGATAAACTGAAAATTTCAACTTTAAATACCAAAGGTCTTGGATCAGTGATTAAAAGAAGAAGAATTGAAGCTTTATTACGAAGAGATTCAGCAGATTTTATTTTTATTCAAGAAACGCACCAACGGAAAGAGGGGGAAAATGAACTGAAACTGAATTGGACAAAGAACTATGAGAAAGCATTTGGAAATTCAAAATCAAAAGGGGTAGCAATAATAATTGCAAAAAAATGTAATTTTGTAATAAACAAAGTAATAAAAGATGATGAAGGAAGATATATAATAATACAGGGAGAACTAGGGGAAGATAATTATACACTTGTGAATGTATATGCACCAAATGAAAAACAAGAAGAGTTTTATGAAAGAGTGTTAAAGAAAGTGGAAAGAATACAGAAGCAATATGTAATTATTGCAGGAGATTTTAACATGCAAATGGATAAGATTAAAGATAAATCTAACCCCTCAGTAAAGGATAAACATAGAAATATAACAAACTTAAATAAAATAATGAATAAAAGGGAATTTAAAGATGTCTGGAGACTAGTAAAAGGGGATGAAAAGAAATATACATATTATTCTGCTGTACATAAAACATATACTAGAATAGATTACATTTTTGTTTCAAAAATATGATAACTAAAGTTTTAGATAGTGAAATATCAAGTATAAAAGTAAGTGACCATGTCTTGGTGAGTGCAGAATTTATTATTAAGAAAGATTATGAACAAATAAAGAGGTGGAGGTTAAATACTAAGATATTGAATTATAAAGATATAGTAAACAAAATTGAAAAGGAATGGCAAGAAACATGGGATATAAACAATAAGGAAGTGACAAAAGGATTGTTATGGGATACGATGAAGGCAGTAACAAGAGGAATATGTATGAAAGAAGCATATAATCTTCGAAAAAGACAGGAAGAAAGGAAAAAAATTAGAAATAGATATAGAACAATTAGAGTATAAATATATAGCTAATAGAAATAAACAGATTTACGTAGAATTGAGGGCAAAAAAGGAGGAACTGCAGAAGATAGAGATAGATGAAGTACAGGAAAATTTGATTTATTTAAGAAGGGAATATTTCGAATACAGTAATAAAAATTCAAAAATGTTGGCCAGAGCCACACAGAAAAAGAAAATGGAAAGTATGATAAATATAGTGAAGGATAAATCTGGGATGATGTGTAGAATGATGAAAGAAAAAATAAAAATCTTTGAAGAATTTTATAAAGAATTATATCAAGCAGGAAAAAATCCAATAGATAAAATAGAAAATTATGTAGAAGAAAATTGGGGACAAACAATAATGGAGGAAGATAAAGAACTATTGGAAAAACCCATTGAAAAGGAAGAGATAATAGAGGTAATTAGAAAATTAAAAAATGGTAAAAGTCCAGGAATGGATGGTTTGGGACCTGAATATTATAAAGTGTTTGAAAATATATTAATTCCAAAGTTGTTAGAATTATATAATGGGATATTACAAGGAGAGAAAATACCTTCATCATGGTCTCAATCATTAGTAATATTAATACCAAAAGTAGATAAAGATCCAACTGACCCAGGGTCATATAGACCTATATCATTAATAAATCAGGATGCAAAGATATTAACAGCAATAATAGCAAATAGAATGAATAAATGTGTGTATAAATATATAGGAAAAGATCAATGTGGATTTGTGAAGGGAAGACAAATGTCTAATTTAGTAGGAAGAGTTTTGAGTAAAATACATGTAATTGGGAGAGAAAAATTAAAAGCAGGAATTTTAGCATTAGATATATTTAAAGCTTTCGACTGTGTGGAATGGCCAACATTAAAAATAATTATGAAAAAGTTTGGAATGGGAGAAAAAATTAGGGGACTAATAGATCAACTATATTGTGATAACTCAATAAAAGTAATAGTTAATGATGGAATTACAAAGGAAATAAAAGTAACGAGAGGTACAAGGCAAGGATGCCCGTTGTCACCAATATTATTTGCAATGGTTATAGAAATGTTAGCAAATGTTATTAGGAAGGATAGTAGTTTGGAAGGAATAGGATTGGAAAAAAAACATAAAATTAGTTTATTTGCTGATGATACATTATTAACTCTTAAAGACTTAAAGGATAAAATAGGAGAAATTAAGGAACATTTGAATTTATTTGGTGAGATAACAGGACTTCAAATTAATTGGAATAAAACAGAAATGATGTTATTTAATTATACAAAAAAGGAAGAATCAGAGCTTATGAAGCAAAAAGAATTAGGGATAAGAATAAAAAGTAATATAAAATATTTAGGAATTAATATAACAAAAGCTTTAAAAGAAATGGAAGAGAAAAATTTCTTAGTATTACGGAGAGAAGTTGAAAAAAAATAGTAGAATATAAGAACATTCGATTATCATGGTTTGGAAGAATAGCATTAGTTAAAATGAAAATTTTACCAAAATTAAATTTCCTATTTAGAATGATACCACTAAAAATATCAGAAGTAGAAATAAGTAAATGGCAACAGTAACTAAATGTATATTGTAACGGAGGGAAAAGATGTAGATTAAATAAACAATTTTGGTATGAGTCTCAGAAAAAAGGAGGGCTAGGCCTCCCTAATATAAAAGGATATTATGAAGCTAACCACTTAAGATATGTAATAGAAGGAATGCTGGACGTACCAGATTTAGATTGGTTAGAAATGGGGAAAAAAGAGATAGATATGAAAATAGAGAAAAATTTTTTTAAAGAAATTAGTAGGAAAGAGATTAAAGAAATTGGAAATCCATTTATGGAAAATATATTAGAAATTTGGAATAAATATAAAAAGGGATTAATAAATGAAAATTCAATAATAACACCAATAATAATGGAAAAATCTTTCCCCAAAAATTTAAAAGATTTATTAGATAAAGAATTAAAGGAAAGGAAAATAGATAAAATAGAAAATTGGATAGAATTAAAGATAGGAAAAGAAAATATAAAAGAAAAACTTAGGGGGATAAACATGTCTTGGTTACATTTTATGCAAATTGAACAATGGTTTAAGAATTTGAAGAAAAAAATATACAAAAAGGGAAATATACACAGTTTGAACAAATAGTTCAGAAAAGAAAAGGAATGGAGGAAAATGAAAATATGAAAGGCTTAACTAGCAAAATTTATAAAATATTAATGGATAATAAAAGGGAAAAACTACATCAAATTATTTTAAAAGAAATATGGGAAGATGAATTGAAATGCAAAATCTCTGACAATGAATGGAATAAGATTTGGGAACAAAGACATTTGAAAAATTTATCGGTGCGAATTAAGGAAAATTATTATAAATTGATTTGGAAGTGGTATTTGACACCACTGAGATTACATAATATAAATAAAGAAAATTCAAAATATTGTTGGAGAGGTTGTCAGCAAGTAGGGTCATATCTACATATGTGGTGGCAATGTAAATATGTACAAAAATTCTGGGAAATAGTAATATTAGAGATAGAAAAGGTTATGAATATAAAGATAGATAGAAAACCGAATATAGCATTGTTATCAATATATAATGATGTAGAATGGAAGGAGGAAAAAAACCTTGTAACAAATTTGTTTACTGCTGCGAGATTAATCATAGCAAGAAGTTGGAAAACAAAAATAAGTGTGAAATTGGAGGAATGGTATAAGGAAGTTTGGAAGATAGCAATTAATGATAAATTAACATGTAGATTGAAAGTGAAAAAAGGATTATTGAAAAGAAATGATTTTGATGAAATATGGAAAAAATTTATTGAAAACGTATTAAGAATGGAAGACGGGAAATTGCCTCCACGGGAGGAGTTAAGATTTTGGATGGAGTATAAAGATGGAAATGGCTCCAGGGGTGGGGTGCACGGAGGGGATATTTAGGGGGTTTTGTTTAAAAAAAAAACGGCTAAGATGTAAAAGTATATAAAAAATGTATGGAAAGTTGATTATTATAAATAAAATTAAAAAAAAAAAAGAAGAAGAAGCCTCAGCCATGTTGGCCAATAGTCCCATGTTGGCCAATAGCTCCTGGGATTCTGGGAGCTGAAGTCTCGGCCCTTAAAGGGGAAAGGTTGCCTACCCCTGGTTTTAAGCCTAACATGGAGCCTAACTGTCCCACTGAAGTGGAAGACACCATTAACCAGTGGCAGGTGGTATCCTCAGGCAACTGTTGCTGCTGATCCCAGTGTCCTCAGGCTCCCTTTGCCGCTGCTTTGCATGGTTGTTAGTCAAGGCCAGACTAAGACATTCTGCTTTCTCAAGTGGTGATCACCTTACCTCACCCAAGTCAAAGTATATATAATGTGATGTATGTGCCTTCAAGTTGCCTCTTGACTTATGGTGACCCCATGAATTTCATAGGGTTATCTTAGGCAAGGAATCCTCAAAAGTGGTTTTACCGGTTCCTTCTTCATAAATATAGCCTATAGCACCTGGTATTCATTGGCAGTCTCCCATCCAAGTACAAACCAGGGCCGACTCAGTTTAGCTTCCAAGATCAGATGGGATCTGGTTTCTTTAGGGTATTTAGGCCACAAAATATATAGCAGATTAAAAAGGCACACATGTCCCTTCCTTGCCAGTGAAAATACAAGCGTAACAAGTTTAATAACAACGTGGTGCCTTTTCATCACATCTCAAAATTATTGCATGAGGCAGCCATTTCACTCTGCCTAATGGCAGGGCTAACCCTACTGGCAGTAACTATTGTAATTGTTCCCATGGCTTGAAGCACCAGAACATTGCAGTGAGTCACTGTGGCACTTTGAGTGGGAGCCATCCAGCTCTCATTGGAAAAATACTACTGTTACCCTCTCTGCCACTGCCTCTGCTAAACTCATGGCTGCTCCTTGAAAACATTAGAAGAGAGAGGAGAGTGGCTATCACTAGCATAGTGGCAGTGCCTCTCTGTGGTTTTGGGGAAGACCTCTTTATATGATTAGTTGTTTTATAAGTGATGCTTTTTTTTAATCATCTGTGTCTTGGAAAGGTTAGCAGGACACACATCATTCATGAAATTGGACAATCATTATTTTTGTCTCTCTCCAACAAGAATAGGAACTAGAAATTTGTAACCGAACCCATCTATAACTGTCTAATTCCACCTACTGTATATATTCATTTATAAATCTAGAATTTTTAGTAAAAATAAAAAAGGGAGACCCCAAAAACCTGAGTCAATTTATTCATAGGTCAATGTAAGTACTGTACATACAGTAATTTAATGCTTATTTAAAAAGGAACTATTCCTGTGGTGAAAGGCAAAACCTGTCCTGGAAGCACTGACTCTCTCCTCTCTTATCCACCCAACCTTTATTGTGAGCACAGTTATGCCTGCTAGAATTGTGTAAGTTTTTTGGCATTGTTTTCCTTTGCTTCCTCCTTTAGATTCTTTATCATATTGTCCCTAAGTTTAACCCTCAACTTATCCGTGGGTCATATCAAAATCCATAATTTTGACCCTAAAACCTTCCCTCGACTTATACATGAGGTCAACATAGTCAAGTATATACGGTATTTACTGAACAAAACAGTGGTCAAAGGGCAGCCCTCCAAATGTTGCTGCGCTGCAGTTCCCAGCATTTTTCATCATTAGCTGTGCTTGCTCAGGCTAATGGGAATTGCAGTGCAATAACATCCAAAGGGCCAAACTTTGCCCACCCCTGCTATGTAAGAACATGATGCACACAACTATATTGATAGATTTTATGTCCTTATTTTGGGAATTGCCACAGAGCTTTACCACGTCTTTTTCAGTGTGTTCCTTTTCCTGATTAAAAACATCCTTTTGATTCATTCTAAGTTTCAGTGTAGTTCCAACTAATTGTTTTGTAGTTAGGAATTCAGGAGTGAAACAAGCTAATGAAATTTTACATGCAGCCCTTTTCTGCAGTGATGGCATTACTTTCTTCATTCTTCTCCTGTTTTAAAGATTAGGCTGTAGATTCTTAGCAAATAAAGGCTGATAGGTGCTTATAATGTTTTCGAAGAGGCTAGAGTTATAGCCTGATTGCCCATTCAAAAACAGTACTCATTCAAGTAAGTAAGCAGTACCTATTCAAACACAGGATACTGTAGTAAAAATCCACAGAAGATGCACACGTGTTTTTTCCAGCCTTCCCCAATCTGGTTCCCTCTAGATGTGTTGCTTTCAACTAACATGTGGGTGTTGTAGCCTAATGCATCTGGGGAGCATCAGGTTAGAAAAAGTTGTGGGTTTTTCCCCCATATTATGACAGACTGCAGTTTTTCCATTGTGTTATGTGCATCTAATGGTTCCTCATCGGGAGAAAAAGTGGAGGAGCAAATTTAAAATATTTTTTAAAATGCTAGAGCAATAGTATGTCAGTGTATTGGATAACTGACAGTAAGCTATATTGTAGTCTACAGTGTGGCATATGCAAAGAACAGGAGGGACCCAGAATTGGATGAAAATATTAACTGATGTTGTGTTCCCATAGCAACAGAGGTAAATAGCTTCTTGTCCTCCTGTATGGATTATTCAGATGTAAGAATAATCTTGTTCTTCTGTTGCTCACATTAGTCAGAATAGCAAGAGCTCTTCCATGCATGCTCAAGAGCTTGTATATGTTCAGGAGGGGTTTGTTTTTTTAAAAAACAACAAGAAAAACTTTCTTATTTTGGACAGTCAACTCTCATGCCAAATGATTGCTTTTGAAATGCCATTTGGTGTCATATGTTGCCCAACAGGCTTTGGTTCAGACATAACAGGTAGCCATGTCTATTCAGTCTGAGAACAACAGAATTTCAGGATTTCAAATTTCCTCCTCTTTTTATTCCCACAAGAAGGAGAAGTTGATGATGCTAAACTAACCACAGTTTCCATAACATCTCAAGTTAGGAAATAATTGTTTGCTTAAACCCAGGTCTGTTTCCAAGCCTGAACTTCTTATTGCACAAGAGGGGAATCCAGTATAATGGTGAAAGACACAACTCCTCCTGGACACCACAACCTCCAGAGCACTGCCAAATATACACTCAAGTAACCCTGTGCTGGAGGGCTTTAAAAATGCTCCAGAGCTGGTTCTCAGACAGCTCCAAAGGTGGCAGTGGGGAAGAGAAGAAGATTTCTCTGAGCTTCTACCAACATCATGTTGCATTTTGGTCTGTGATTTGAGAATAAAGCAGGATGTGGCTTCTAATTCATCAGAAACAACTTGTCTAGAATGATACTATAGAACAGGCATGGCAAAGATGTGGCCTTCTACACAGATTTTATAACTTAGGGCCTTTGCAGACTGCCAGAAATAGTGCAAATTGAGTCCACTTTAAGGGTTAGGGTTAGTGCTAGGGAATCATAGGAATTGTGTTTGTTTGTTTTCTGAGACATTGAGCCTTCTCTTTCAGAGAGCTCTGGTGCCACAATAAAATAGAGTTCACATGATTCCCTAACCCTTAAAGTGGACTCAGTTTGCACTATTTCTAGCAGTCTGCAAAGGCCCTTAGACTTATGTATCCATATCTACTCTGTATTCACTAGTACTTCATATTCATGATTGTGCATTAGGGCAAAAAAATGAAATGCATAGATATAAGATGGGGGACACCTGGCTTAATGAGACTACGTGTGAAAGGGACCTAGGAGTCCTAGTAGACCACAAGTTGAACATGATTCAACAGTGTGATGCAGCAGCTAAAAAGGCCAATGCTATTTTAGGCTGCATTAATAGTAGTATCTAGATCAAGGGAAGTAATAGTGCCCCTGTATTCTACTTTGGTCAGGCCCCACCTGGAATAGTGTGTCCAATTCTGGGCACTACAATTCAAAAAGGATGTTGAAAAACTGGAGCGTGCCCAGAGGAGGGAACTGGGTATGTTTAGCTTGGAGAAGAGATGGTTAAGAGGTGATATGATAGCCCTGTTTAAATATTTGAAGAGATGTCATATTGAGGAAGGGGCTAGCTTGTTTTCTGCTGCTCCAGAGAACAGGACCAGGAACAGTGAATGCAAGCTACAGGAAAATAGATTCCACCTCAACATTAGGAGAACTTCCTGACAGTGAGAGCTGTTTGACAGTAGAACACACTCCCTCAGAGTGTGGTGGAGCCTCCTTTTTTGGAGGTCTTTAAACAGAGGCTGGATGGCCTTCTGTCGGAGATGCTTTGATTTTGAGTTCCTGCATGGCAGGGGGTTGGACTGGATGGCCGTTGTGGTCTCTTCCAACTCTGATTCTGTGATTCTGTGACACTATTGCCACAATCATAAATTCCTCTCCCAACCTACCTTTACAGCCAATGGTCACACTGAGCAATGAAGGTCTCTTCTGCTGGCAATTGAAGTGCAGCAGGATGACATTTCTAGCCTTCTCCTATCAGCGAGCAAGACTGCAACAAAGAATGTTGAGATGTGTCTTGCTTCTGATTGTCACAGCCTTGTTGGTGGCAGGAGGCTGGAAATGTCATCCAGCTGTGCCCTGATCATTTGGGGAACATACCCCTATCATTTGGTATGGCTGCTGGCTGTTAAGATAGGTTTGGGTGTCAGGCAGGAGATGTTACACATGCATAACTAAGTAGGTGAGATAGGATCTCACCCACATACTGGGGTGGGAGTGGGGGAATGGTCAACTTTGAGGACCTCCAAGAAGAGAGACCAGCATCTTTGCTTCATGGCCCACCCTCCTGCCCTCTGCAATGTGAGCCTGGCTGATTGCTTTAGGATTGGGTAAGAATTCTCTGTACCATGAGTTTTTTACCTACACCATACTGTTATCTGGGAAAATTTGACAATTGGTTAAGGGTGGTGTCTCTAAACAGGTTGTCACTGAAGATGAGAATTAGACATACATCTCAACATCCTTTTAGCTTTTGAATGGCCTCTTTAGATCCTGAGACCTGAGGGTGGTGGTGAAGGAGTCTGAGAGGATTGGCTCTCTCTTATAAAGTCCTGGTCCTGCCCCAGTAGGAGGGATACCTTGGGTATGCCTACCATGGAGCAACCCAATTATTGGATTGCCCTCAGAGTGCATATGTTCCAGTCAAGGGAAGGCTGAGGAGATAATCAAGGGGTGACAAGGTGACAAGTGACAATAATCAAGGTTGCATTCAGATTCCTTTCCGCTCTTTCTCCATTCAGGTTCAACCCACCTAAATAGGTTATAAATCAAAACAAAGTGGTCCTATTTAACTCAACTTTCTGTGGCTGGTCTCATTATTTCATTGTTGGTTTGCAGCCCTTTCCAGCCTAGTCAGTAATGAAAAATGGTGTGAGTCACATTCCCACAACATGTAGAGGACCACCTGATTCCAGCCTTGCTTTAGAGCAAGATGTAAGAATTCTTGGGCTCTGGCATTCCAAATAGACAGTGGTTTCAGTGCTACTATAGGTAGCAAAGATGAACATCCAGGAATAAAGTTTAACATAATTCTTCAATGGCTGGAGCTTAGATGAGCTGGCCTGTAATCTGTGAGCCACCTTGGGTCCCTTCTGGGAGAAAAGCAGCATACAAATGAAGAATATAATATAATATAATATAATGGGATGCAGTGGCTCAAGTGGTTAAGATGCTGACTGTTGATTGCAAGATCAGCAGGTTGGCAGTTCAACGGGTGCTGCATGATGGGGTGAGCTCCCATCACTAGTCTCAGTTTTTGCCAACCTAGCAGTTTGAAAGCATACAAATGCAAGTAGGTAAATAAGTACCGTATTTTTCGGCATATAAGACGCTCTGGCATATAAGACGCACCCAATTTTAAAGGAGGAAAATCTAGAAAAAAAAGATTCTTAACCAAATACTGTAGTAAAATATTTTATATCAACTGTATAAAGTTAACAGCAGTTTAAGAACAATTTTAAGTTGTAAATGTAAGTTTAAGCCAGCAGCAGGGCCAGGTATTGCACAAATTCCCTGCCCAACTTTCTTGCAAGTCTCCTGTCGCCTTGTGGTGACTCCATGAATTTCTTAGGGATTTCTTAGGCAAGGAAGACTCGAGAAGTGGTTTTGCCAGTTCCTTCCTCTGAAATACAGCCTGCAGCACCTGGGATTCTTTGGCGGTCTCTCATCCAAGGACTATCCAGGGCTGACCCTGCTTAGCTTCCAAGATCAGATGGACTGGTACCTTTGGAGTTTTTAGGCCATTGTCTTATGGAGTAATTTATGGCTTATTTTGACCCTACCATGAGGGTTTTCTTGGCAGATTTCTTCAAGGGGTTTTTTTTGCCATTTCCATCCTCTGAGGCTGAGAGAGTGTGATTTGGCCAGAGTAATCCAGTGCCTTGGAGTAATTTCTGGCTCATTTGGATCCTACCATGAAGGTTTTCCTGGCAGATTTCTTCAGAGGAGGGAGTTTGCCATTTCCACCCTCTGAGGCTGAGACAGTGTAACTTGGCCAGGGTACTAATCCAGTGCCTTGGAGTAATTTCTGGCTCATTTGGATCCTACCATGAGGGTTTTCCTGGCAGATTTCTTCAGAGGAGGGAGTTTGCCATTTCCACCCTCTGAGGCTGAGACAGTGTAACTTGGCCAGGGTACTAATCCAGTACCTTGGAGTAATTTCTGGATCATTTGGATCCTACCATGAGGGTTTTCCTGGCAGATTTCCTCAGAGGAGGGAGTTTGCCATTTCCACCCTCTGAGGCTGAGACAGTGTAACTTGGCCAGGGTACTAATCCAGTGCCTTGGAGTAATTTCTGGATCATTTGGATCCTACCATGAGGGTTTTCCTGGCAGATTTCTTCAGAGGAGGGAGTTTGCCATTTCCACCCTCTGAGGCTGAGACAGTGTAACTTGGCCAGGGTACTAATCCAGTGCCTTGGAGTAATTTCTGGATCATTTGGATCCTACCATGAGGGTTTTCCTGGCAGATTTCTTCAGAGGAGGGAGTTTGCCATTTCCACCCTCTGAGGCTGAGACAGTGTAACTTGGCCAGGGTACTAATCCAGTGCCTTGGAGTAATTTCTGGATCATTTGGATCCTACCATGAGGGTTTTCCTGGCAGATTTCTTCAGAGGAGGGAGTTTGCCATTTCCACCCTCTGAGGCTGAGACAGTGTAACTTGGCCAGGGTACTAATCCAGTGCCTTGGAGTAATTTCTGGATCATTTGGATCCTACCATGAGGGTTTTCCTGGCAGATTTCTTCACAGGAGTGAGTTTTCCATTTCCACCCTCTGAGGCTGAGACAGTGTAACTTGGCCAGGGTACTAATCCAGTGCCTTGGAGTAATTTCTGGATCATTTGGATCCTACCATGAGGGTTTTCCTGGCAGATTTCTTCAGAGGAGGGAGTTTGCCATTTCCACCCTCTGAGGCTGAGACAGTGTAACTTGGCCAGGGTACTAATCCAGTGCCTTGGAGTAATTTCTGGATCATTTGGATCCTACCATGAGGGTTTTCCTGGCAGATTTCTTCACAGGAGTGAGTTTTCCATTTCCACCCTCTGAGGCTGAGACAGTGTAACTTGGCCAGGGTACTATTCCAGTGCCTTGGAGTAATTTCTGGATCATTTGGATCCTACCATGAGGGTTTTCCTGGCAGATTTCTTCAGAGGAGGGAGTTTGCAATTTCCACCCTCTGAGGCTGAGACAGTGTAACTTGGCCAGGGTACTAATCCAGTGCCTTGGAGTAATTTCTGGCTCATTTTGATCCTACCATGATCAGATTTCTTCAAGGGGGGGACTCTTTCCACCCCCGTCCTGGGTGCTCCAATGGACTCTTCCTGGGATGGGAGGATGTCCTCTGACCCCAGGAAGAGTCCATTGAAGCACCCAGGATGGGGGTGGAAAGAGGAGGAGCACATTCAACTAGCCAGGAAAAGAGGACTCTTTCCACCCCTGTCCTGGCTGCTCCAATGGGCTCTTCCTGGGATGGGAGGAGCCCACTGGAGCACCAAGGCTGAGGTTGAAATGAGGCCTACTTTTAGCCTAGGCCTCGGCAGTTTGCCCTCAGCTTTTATATTCGCTTCATTAGGCGCAGCAACTTCCCCACCCTCGTTTTGGGGGAGAAAAAGTGCGTCTTATATGCCGAAAAATACGGTACCACTTTGGTGGGAAGGTAAATGTGTTATGTGTAATCGTGCAGGCCACATGATCACAGAGTAATCTCTGATAATGCTGTCTCTTCAGCTTAGTAATGGAGATGAGCACCACCCCTATGATCGGACATGACTTGACAACCTTGTCAATGGGGAATACCTTTACCTTTAATATAGGAGAAGAGCATCTGACAGACAATGTTATCCCACAATCATTTTATCAGTGGTATTTATACAGTTAATGGTATAAACTTCATCTCAGAGTCAGACTGTTCTTTTTGCACACTCTCTCCTCTTCTTGTGTGACTCCCAAAAAAACTTTTGTTTCTTTATCTGGATCTTTCCTTCCCAAATAGTTTTCCAAGTGGATGAAATCAAAATTCAAATCCAACTCATGTTCAAAAGAAAATGCAAAGCCTGGAATAAGATACAAGCACAACACAGTCATCTTTGTGTAATTGCTATTCTGCCAGTGTTACCTGGCAGAATCCAGGCTAGAGCATTGTTCCAGCTAACTTGTTCCAGCTACAGCCCCAAAGAGTTACTTCTACCCACTTCGCACCAGCATAAAAAAAACTGTTTCACAAGTGAAAGAGCTGGAGGCTTCTGCCATTTCTGTTTACAAGCTCTTTGCTAATTTTAGATCTTCCTTTTTTCTTCAGCGTTTACTCATCACTGAGGCATGTGACTTGTATTTAGCTGCTGTAATTTTTATCTTCACTTATCATCCCTTAGTTGTTTTCTGAGTACTCCCAGTTAGCTGCCATGATCTGTGCATGAGACTGTTGAATAAGGTCAGTCCCAGCTATGCCCTCCCTTCCTTCATCTCCACCTCTGTTTTGTCTAGATTCTTTGTTACTGAAACATAATGTATGCTGTGTGTCATATCTCACTAAGAAATCTCACACACTAGATGATATTTTTGGGTTCTTTGTTATGTTCTGTATAAGCCTTCTGAGAAAAATCCATTATTTCTTCATCCATGAGAACTGAAAAGCATATGTGAAGAGACATCTCTTCTTGCTGATTTGTGCAGGGATTCCATAAAGGATCCACAAAGTTTTCTGACATGGATTGAACATGTGGATATGACTCCCATGGAATGGACTCAGATCCCAGTTGCTGGGCAAGGGATCCTAATTGATTAGATCAATCCACTAAATCAGAATTTGTTGCACAGCCATTGGAGATCTGGGGCCACTCTACAGGAGTCAACTTCTTAGCTAATTAATCTAAACTTTAAATAAATGAGAATGCTTTAGCTGACAGATGAGTAGAGATCAAAATTAATGGGTTGGGTTAAGAGTTAAGGACACATACATTTGTAGAAGAGATATAGCTATGAGGGAGGATTGAAACATAGAATCCTAGAGTTGGAAGAGACCATGAGAGCCATCCAGTTCTGCTATGCAGGAACTCTCAATCAAAGCATACCTGACAGATGGCCATCCAGCCTCTTTTTAAAGACCTCCAAAGAAGGAGACTCCACCACTCTCTGAGGGAGAGTGTTCCACTGTCAAACAGCCCTTACTATCAGGAAGTTCCTCCTAATGTTGAGGTGGAACCTCTTTTCCTATAGCATGCATCCATTGTTCCAGGTCCTGTTCTCTGGAGCAGCCAAAAAAAGCCTGCTCCCTCCTCAATGTGACACCCTTTCAAATACTTAAACAGGGCTAGCATATCACCTCTTAACTGCTTCTTCTCCAGGCTAAACATACCCAGCTCCCTAAGTCCTCTTCTAGACCTTTCACCATTTTAGTCGCCCTCCTTTGGACATGTTCCAGTTTTTCAACATCCTTTTTGAACTGTGGTGCCCAGAACTGGACACAGTAGGAATAGGAATTCTTCCCCCTAAATGCAAGTTTCCATCAATCCTCAAATTGCTACCGCTGCAGTAACTTAAAGCTTCTGTGGAATATTCAGAAATACCATTTAAGCATCCAAAGAAAAGGTGGCAGGAAAAGTGACAAAGGAAATGTGAACACAGCCTATAGAAGAATTCCACCTGCAAATTATTATCAGCGCCTCAGGACTGTCTGCACTGGAGTGGGGTAGCCCAGATTATCCTGGCCCTGGAACTGCCCTGACCCTCCTCTTTTCTGAATCTGAGCGGCTGGCCGCATGTATATCTTGCTGAGCCACCCAGTGCATCCACTGCTATGGGTTTTTTTGTCCTAAGGTAGGAACAAGGTGCCCAGTAATGGTCACATGGCTGACCACCTCATTCTGCCCTCAGAGTGGGTGACTGGGAGAAGGAATGAATCTAAAGCTTTTGAATCTGAAGCCCCCACACACCACCACCACCACCACTTCCTTTGTTTCTATTAGTTGGCTTACAGACCTGAGACTGGACGAGATTTAACTTGAAAGTATCTTGCAAGGACTTGAGACTTGGAGTCAATGACTTAAATACATCACAAGTAAAACCATTTCCTCCCCCTCCTCCCCCCACACATAGCTATTTCCAGGGCCCAAAAAGTTTTTTGCCCATAATTTCAAGGTTCAGAAGTTTGGAGGGGTCAGAAGTTGCACAAGCCCTCCACAGGCCCAAGGAGGCCCAGAGACCACATGATTCCCTTACTGTTCTAGCTCAATGATATCTATAGCAGAAGGATAGTAATTTTCACAGCGTTGGCTATGTTATATTCTGTTTCAGTATTTTTAAAAGGGAAGTCGGGGGGGGGGGGGAGCAAGTCTTGTATCACCTTTAAGAATAAGCCATTTATTTATTTTACTATGACCCTTCATGGATTAAAACCCATCTTCTCAAATGAACCCAGCAGCAGTTAGCCATGGCTGGGGCGAGGAAATTACAAAATTGCCTCCCTCCCAGATAATTCTGCCTCTCCAAATATAATTTTCCTTTGGCTCCCATATTTTTAGTATTGCAGAGAGTGAGACATTAAAAACGATTCACATCTAAAACTCACATTTGCTGTGCTCACATTTCCTTTTTCTCCCTGTATCTACATCCTTGTGTTTATCCCACATTTCCTCCTCTAACTACAAGGTTCTCTGAAATGCTACAACCCTTTGAACAAACCCACACAACCTTTTATTGGCTTCAGAGATTTGTCCAAATAATGCTCTTTTTAAATAAAATCATTAATATAACAATATGAACATTATGCAGTCATAATATGGGGATTGCATTCAGGTTTGTGCAGAAATACCTGGTTTTGTGGCAGGTGAGGAGTGGCAATGGAATTATTTACAAACCTATCACTTTCTTCAATGGTTCTGCTCATCTTCTTTCAAAATCAGGCTGACTTAGAGCAATATAACAGGTGCAGCCTTGCCTGACATAGAAAAAGAAGTGGTGGGGAAATGTCACCTTGCTAAAATTCTCTGTATCAGGCAGCTGTCTTAAGAACAGGAACAGGGCCAGGTAATGAAGTGCGAGTCCTTCTGTGAAGACATTCTGGCCCCTGTAGTTTATTCAGATCACTCCTGTCTATCATGTGTGTACCTCGGGGCTCTCATCCCCTACAAATGAACCCTTTATAAGTGCTGCTACCACCACCATACTGCTAATTGCCTTTGATGCAACAAAAAAAAATGATCACTTTGGCTAATTAGGAGTAGCTAATTTAGCACTTCCATTTTCCTTTTGTGTGAAGGAAACCTGCAGGCATTGCTAATTGAAGGTGATGTTCGGGTGCATGGATAGATGCCAAGCACAACCTCCACCTTCCGTACAAACATGCACAAGCACTTCCATTAAACGATAGCTCCAAGTAATTTGTCTTTTGTCAGCTTCTTCCAGTGCAATCCTAGACACATTTCCTCAAACATAAGTCCATCAAGTTCAAAGGAGCTTAGTCGCAGATAAGCAGTTATAGGATTACAGCCTTATATCTGTCATGTTTGGAAAAAAGATTTCCCTGATGTCTTCCAGCAATTTGGTTTCTGTCTACCAAGCACTGCTTATTGCCCTTCAATAGCCACTTGCAAGGTAATCATTTTACTCATGCAGTTTTGAGCATGGAGGTTTCACACAACACTGCTGTGTTTGTGCTCTTGCAATCTCTTAACATCCTTGCAAAATGAATCTGCCTTTGTATAGATTGTTATATGCAAAATAAAGAAGGTGATGGGTAGATATCACACAACAGGCAGATGAAGTTGCCAGCTTTTTTTGCTAATGCTGTCTTGAATTCAGTAGTTTAGCAAATGAATCCTATTGTCCATAATTTCACTTCTATAGCAGGGCATGGACGGATTTCTGCTACCTGTATTTATCTGTATCAAGCACATTTATGCATATAAGAGTAATGGTGGATGTCAAAAACAGAAGAGCTTGGAAGGTTGCTTAGTTCTCTTGCTGGCAGGATTATCTGGGATAGATATGGGATTATCGTCCAAAAAATAAGTTTTCCAACTTCTGGAATCTACCAATTTAGTTTACTGAGCTATGCTTAGACACATAGTAACAAAGCTTATTAAATACCCCATATGGCATAGTTATCTCAACCTGAGAAAAAATAATGCCTTTGAGTGTCATTATCTGGCTGTAGTAGTGCTGGCTATACCATCTCGCCAGGTGTTTTTTTGTTGTTGTGTGCCTTCTAGTCATTTCTGACTTATTACAACCCTAAGGTGAACCTATCACAGGGGGTTTTTTTGGCACAATTTGTTCCCTGGTTGTTTTTATTGCCTTAAGTCAGGGGTTGGCAACCTTTTTTGCCGACGGGCCGGGGGAGAGGAATGGTGCTGGGGGCTGCCGCGTGCGTGCGTTTGCACACGCGCGCACGCTTGCCCATTCCATGCGGGCATGCACACGCTGCCATTTTGGAAAACAAAATGGCCGCCGCCACCCCCTGCGTCGCGCGCACATGCACACGATAGCCCCCCCCCAGGAGGGCTCCCTCGGCTGCGACGGGCCTCCGAGAGGCCCAGCGCCACCGCTGGTGCCCCCCAGGAGGCTTCCCTCAGCAGTGCCAGGCCTCCGAGAGGCCCAGCGCTGCCATGGGTGCCCCCCAGGAGGTTTCCCTTGGCAGCGCTGGGCTTACGAGAGGCCCAGTGCCTCCGCAGAGCTCCTCCAGGGCTCCATTTTGGATTCCAAAATGGTGCCCCCGGAGGACCCCGCGGCCGCGAAAGGTGGCGGCAGTGGCAGCAGGACCGGGCAGGGGCTGGTCCGAAGACCTCCACGGGCCGCATCCGGCCCACGGGACGTAGGTTGCCGACCCCTGCCTTAAGTCCTTTCAGACTCCCAGACAGCTTTTTCTGAAGCTGAAAAAAAAAGGTAAATTGCCACTCCTGGAAACCTAGAAGTTCCCAGAAGTGAGAATATATATTTAAATAGATTGCAACTCCCCTACCATCATAAAAATACATGGTTTAGTATTTTTAAGAATGTACAGTTTTAAAAAATAGAACTGGTTTCCATCTACCTTTTGGAAAGGTGATAATTTTGGCAGTTTATATGACTCCTGGAGGATCCCAGGAGCAGAAGATTGCCTACAAGACTGGAAACACTCAATATGCATTCCAGTCTCCAAGAAAAAGGACACAAGGAATTGCAGTAACTACAGGACCATTGCATTAATATTCTATGAAAGCAAAGTGATGCTTGCAAATGTACAAGACTTTTACCATATATGAAATGAGAAATGCCAGATGTGCAAGCTGGGTTCAGGAAAGGAAGAGGCACTAGAGGTCATGTTGCAAACATACTTTGGATAATGGAGTCCACCAAATAATTTGAGGAAAAAATCAGCCTGTGACTTATAGATTATAGCAAAGCCTTTCTATTATTATTATTATTATTATTATTATTATTATTATTATTTCTCTCCTGCCTCTATGCAGCACAATCGGGGCGGCTTACAACAATTAAAACTACAATAAAATATATACAACCCCAAAACCCACCCACCCCTTAAAAAAATTAAACTTAGACAATTAAAAACATTTTAAAATAAATCACAACATAAAACAAAAAGCATCACAACAGCAGCAGAGCAGAAAGGGAGAGGAAAATGTGATCATGTACATCACGAAAAAGCATTTCTCTCCTGGGGCCATTCTTTTGTTATTTGTTGACAGATTTTAGTTAGAATTTGAGTGGATTCCATCTCTGTGGCTTGAAACAGCTTTATTGGTATGCCATCTATTTGAGGTGATTTATTTTTGCCAAGCATTTTGAGTGCAGCTTCCGTATTACTTTCTAAAATCTTGGGTTCATCCTCCAATGTTTCTTCCTTGAATGAATCTGTCATCTTTTCATCTCTTTTATATAGTTCTCAGTGTATTATGTTCTTTTTTCCTTCTTCTTTATCATGCAGGTTGCAGAGCACTCCCACATTTTATTTAGATTTCCCTTTGATTTCTTAGATCTTGTGGAAGAGGTCTCTTGTTCTTTCTTTTTTGTTTTCCTCTATTTTTCTGTATTTGTTGTTACAGTACTTCTCTCTGTCCTTGTACACAAGTCATTGAATGGTTGTAGTCAAGATTATGACCCTATTTTTGTTCCCTTATCGTCAGTTCTTAACTCCTTGAAGAGTTTCATCCAATAAGGCTTTTCTTTCTCTTTTTTTGGCTACAGATAGTGTCTTTTTTACATTTTCCCCTCACAGTGACCCTGGCTTTGGACCACACTTTGGACCAATTAGGCTAAAATCATAGAATCATAGAGTTAGAAGAGACCACAAGGGCCATCCAGTCCAACCCCCTGCCATGCAGGAACTCAAAATCAAAGCATCCCCGACAGATGGTCATCCAGGCTCTGTTTAAAAACCTCCAAAGAATATTGTGAAAATATTGTGAATCTTTTTTTTATATTATCTTTAAATTCTACAAGGAAGTCGTTATAGCCTTCTAAAAATGACTTTATACAAGAAAAGATAAAGACTGGTTAATATATACACCATAACAGGGACATATACAGAGAGAATGCAATTTTTGTAATCTCATATAAAAAAATCAGACATATAAAATCTTCTAGGACTGTCTGTAGTTTATGTTTGCAGCAGCATAGTAGTTCTTTATGGGCAAATACAAATGTAAGGGAAATCAGCAGGCTTCTAATAATGCAAACAAGCTCAGCGTGTATGAAAAAGTCTATAGGAGGTTGTCTTGCAGGCATGAGACGCAAATCTGTTTATGCCTCTCCCTCTTTTTATTAGTTGCTATTTGTAGATACAGGAAAAATTAGAATGGAAAGATTATGATATCACAAGATCTTTTTTAAAAAACAACATATTTCTAGTATGGAAGGGGAAGCGAGTCAGGGCTGCTTTTTTGTCCATAGCTACCATACATTTCCCATAATGCTTTAGCTCTGACCTAAGGATGAAACGAAATTACTATACTGAGCAGTAACCTATTGCTCATATCCTCTTATTAAAATTTCCTTTGGGATCGGGACTCTTCAACTGCTTAAACACCACTGTCCCACCACCATCTCCCTGAGGAAATAAATGCTTTTCAGGGTGAGAGGTTTGTCTTTGTGGCATTCTTTTCTTAACTGCCTTTGTAGTTAATTTCCAATTCACTTCATGTGAATTCCACAGCACTGTCTATTTTCCCAGGAGAGCATAACATGTAACCTCCACCTCCTTCTCTGTGCTTCAAGGGCTTTCAGGGGCTGTACATGGGATAAATTAGGAAAGATTGGAGCTACCTCATGCTAATGAGTTTACAGTTGCTGCAGTCTCTGTCTTCATTGCCTTATTTAAGCAGCTAGTGCAAGCCATTGTACAAAGATTTCCTTCTGCTGCTCTTTTCCTACTCAAATGGAGTAAGGCGAGCTTAGCCTTATAATATGGCAGTGCTTGTGTTTGTGGAAGAAACAGGTCTGAGCTGCTACAAAGATCTTCTTATCTTATTACCATCACCTGTTGTCATCGCTGCATTGTGTCTTGACTCTGACTTATGGTGACCCAATCCTAGGGTTTTCTTGGCAAGATTTATTCAGAAAAGGTTTGCCATTACCCTCCTCTAAGCTGAGAGAGTGTAACTAACCTAAGGTCACCCAGTGGCTTTCCATGGCTGAACAGGGATTCAAACCCTGGTCTCTCAGAGTCCTAGTCCAAAATTCAAACAACCATACCATACTGACTGATACAGTGGCCCCTTGGTATCTGCTGGGGTTTGGTTCCAGGATCCCCTGTGGATACCAAAATCTGTGGATGTTCACGTCCCATTAAATAAAATGGATGGTAAAATGGCATCCCTTATATAAAATGGCAAAATCAAGGTTTGCTTTTTGAAATGTGTGTTTATTTTTAATATTTTCAAGCCATGGATGCTTGACTCTGTGGATAAAGAATCAGTGGATATAGAGGGATAACTGTATTTCAAGTCTGTTCACATTTACCAAGGAAAAAAATATTTCCAAAGGACAGCCCCTTATTTGAAATGCTGAACAGTCCCAAGTCTTCAGGGAATGAATATATAGACAGACAGACAAGTGCAGATCGATGAGATCAAGTGTTCCTGCTTTGGGTAGATAAGCTGGCAGGGGGAAACTTGGGGCTGGCCAGGTCTCCACGGCCTCCTCAACTGCTTCCCATGGCTATGGGCCTGCCTGAAATTCTTTGAAATGGAGATGACAGGGAATGAACCTGAAGACTGAAGCCTAATAACAGTGTGCCATGCCAGTGAGATAGCGAAATGGGCCCAAGTTTTAACCTGAATGTTAAAAGAGCTGTCCATGGTGCTGAAGAATCCATATTGCCTGCACTGATAAAGAAGCATCTCACAGGAGAGCTCACCAACACTTAGCACAGCCACACAGGTTGTCTGGTCAAACTATACTGAAGTATGGTGGGATACACTACAGTTTAATCAGGGGTAGAGAACTTTGGGTCCTCCAGATGCTTTAGCCTTCAGCTCACAGAAGACCCAGCCACCATGGTGAATGGGAAAGGATTGTGGTAATTGTAGTCCAAAACATCTGTGGGGCAAAGGTTCCCCACCCATAATGTGAATTACCACAATCATTTGTGAATTTGCCTTCATAGCATTAAATTATTATTTGCAGGTTTTATGCAAATCTGTCTCTTTGTTTACATCAGTGATGCATTCCCTCCTTTTACACAAAGATTAAGTGGCCATCCATCTAAGAAATGAAATGATGGAAATCATTTTCTGTAGGTATGACATTGCCTTGCACTTTAAGTTATTGGTCATTCTAAGCTAATGGTGGCTAGGCTGGGTAGCAAACCTCTCCAGTATTTTCAAGTAGGGTTGTTGTTTCTTCCACCTCTGGAATGTGTAGTCTTCCAGTTGTTATTCCACTACTACCTCCACCTTCCTTCATCATTGGGTCCACTAGCTAGGGCTGATGGGAGATGCAATCCAACAGCATTTGGAGGGGCACATGTTCCCTATCTCTGCATTCTTAGCCAAGTCTTTAAAGGTGAGCAGGGCATTTTACAAGAATGGTGTCAGTGCAATGGTTATAAGCTGCTAATAAAAAATGCTCCTGAATTGAATGTTTATATGGATTGTTCGGTACAACAAAATCTACAAAAGAGCAATAGCTTTATTGACCAACCAAAATGCACAAAATACATCATGCAAGCTTTTGAAGCTCCACAGGCAAAAGACGTCTAAAATCATATTGAAGAAGAAAAATGATGATGGAGAGTCACAGACATCTATTTTATATCAGATGTTGTTTCTATTCTGGAGGGATCTCAGTGCAGGCAATGTGCAATTCTTGGAGAGTAACATCCAGGCCAAAAATTGGATCTGTTTTACTGTTCCACTGACATGGAAGACATGAGACACTGTAAGCTTCATTCTTCAGGTTCATTCCCTGTGATCTCAATTTCAAATAATTCCAGGCAGACCCATAGCCATGGGGAGCAGTTGGGGAGGCCATGTTGACCTGGCTAGCCCAAAGTCTCCTCCCATCAACATATTTATCCAGAGCAGGAATGCTTGATCTCACTGAACTGTGCCTTTCTGCCGTATGCATATTCATTCCCTGGAGGAGGAGTAGAACCTACTTAATAATGCATTTTACAAATATTGCACCTCAACAGTTTTTCATTTAGGTACGTTGCCCATGTGCATTATATTCAGGCCACCCCAATTTAGAATTTCAGGCTAGGGACCTGATCTGAGTTAATGCAGGTCAAACCAACCAACCTAGAGAACTAGTATCCCAGCCAGGAAAGACAGCTCTGAGGATGTGAGCCAGACGCCTCAGTCAGTATGAACAAGGATGTGGCTACAGGGAAGGCAAAATGAAGGCACTGAACTCCATGCTAAGAATTCTGCCTCCTCCATGAAATTTTCCATCATCCTCCAAATTTGTGACATTGCAGTAATTTATTCAGTTGATTATTTAAAAAATACTGATTAAGCATCCAGAGAAAAGGGGCAGGCAAAGTTACCAAGGGAATCTGAACAAGCAAATATAAGAGTTGTAGGTGTGATCAATTTTCATTGTCTCTCAAATTGTCTCTCAAATTGTCTCTCAAATGCTAGAAATTTGTCTCTCAAATGCTAGAAAATGAAAAATTTCTTATGCAAGGGTAGAATTTTTACTGTGTGGAGGAAATGCCCTCATTTACACCATCATCATCCTGTTAGCTACACCTCTCAGTATGAGATACTTTCCTATCTCCATATGCATGCAAAGTCTGAGAACCTTGCTTCTTTATACCTGTTCTCCAAAACACTGCGACAGTTGCTGTAATGCATGTATGAATCTTCTGGCAACAATCAATAATTCATTTCCAACCTCTTGTCACTTAAATGCTTCTGGTTTTTCTTCCTGTCAGCCTTGAACAACTTTGGACACATTTAACCTCAAGAGGTGTGATGAGAAATGGCTTTGGGGAACAACACACAGCGAAGTTACTCCATCATCCCATGCTTCATTTTTGTCGAGGTGAGTCCAACTTTGTCAGTTTTTGGTGTTGAAAAATTAATCTCAGCTTGCAGACCTTGGGAAGTTACTTTAAAAAAGGAATTCATTAAATAATGTGTTGTAGAACATGGTGCAAAAAGTAAACACAGTGATTTGTTACTTTACCTGTTCTGTTATTTATTTCTTTTCTATCATCTTTTGGGAGTGATCTAGGACCAATAAGAATGTGGCCTGAAACTTGGAAAAATAACTTCTAAATACCCTTTTAAAATAACATCAAACATAACTGGAAAATTTTACTCATTACACCAAAAGCCGAAATAATATCATTCCTGTTCAAAATATTACTGTAGAACTGTAGCCCGGTTTACCTCTGTTCAAAAAAGGTTTGTCCCATGTTTCTCCCAGTGTGAGACTCAAGGTTTATTGACTGAAACTGAATATAGCTAAAATTAATAATCATAATTTTAAAAAATTACATTAACTATCATATAAAAATAGCCAAAAATATGAAAAACATTTTGAAATGAAAAATGAAAAACATTTTAAAGCATTTAGAACAACAGATGACTACAGCCCCTTCTATCAAAAACCTATCTGAAGCAAAAGATATTGGGCAAGGACCCATTTGAATAAAAATAGTAGCATTGTCTATTAGAACCCTTTCCTGAACAACAAAGTAAGGATCAAAAGCCCATCCAAATAAATAGGTCTTTGCTTGTTGGTGGCAAGAGAACTCAGGTGGCCCAGCCTAGCTTCCCATGGGCGTTCCACAGCCAGGGAGCCACAACTAAACAGGTTCTTTCTTCTTTCTTCACGAAGTGCACCCGTGGGAGGCTCAAAATATGGCCAGACTCATATCAGGATCCCAACTGCATTGCTTATCATTCATTACTTCCAAGCTCTGTTACTTACAAAATCATGCTGGATACAGCAGCATTTTAAAAATGTAATAGAGCAGTCATTCTTATTCTGTGGTCTGTGGACCTTCAGGGGGCCATGATGTCCTCACAGGTAGTCCATGAACATTTGAAGGATGCTCACCCAACCTCCTCCCTGCAACACAGCAGCCACGTGACAGGAGTCAAGGCAAAGGCTTGCTGGCTGGGCCTGCCTGTTGCTGTTTCAATATGTTCCAGCTACAAACTGGCAATGAGGAAGCAGGAGAAAAATCTTCCCTCCCTCTCTCAGTTCCCCTGAGAGAAGGTTTAACAGATGGTGCAACTTTGGTCCACCAGATGTTTTGGACTTCAGCTTCCAGCATTCCTGACTGTTGACCAAACTCACTGGGGCTTCTGGCAGCTGAAGTCCAAAACACCAATGGTTCACTATTTAGATGGTGGTGGTATTAGTATTAGTATTAGTATTAGTATGGTTTTAAATTTTGAGTTAATCTTGGGGATCCATGGTAAAAAAGGATATTTAAAAGCAGTCCCTAGTAAATAAAAGTTTAAGAAACATTGTAATAGAGCATTAATAATTGTTGAGACTGCAATCCTAGGCATATTGATTTCTGAGTGTACAGGACCAGAGTCAGCCCATAGGTTATATTGATTGTGCAGGGGCACATGTACTTGTTTTGACACGGCTTGAAGTAGACTCCTGATTTTATGGAAGTTAAGATGTGGATTTTATTCCTGATTGACAAGGCCTCGTTTCCACATGAATGATCTACTGAAAGTTGATTTTGCATCTCAAACAACTGAACCTGCAAGGTGTAGAAGAGCAGCACAGAATCCATAGGCTGGGAAAGTTACTTTTTGAGATTACAAATCCCAGCAATCTCCAGACAGAACAGTAGACATGCCAGATGGAGCATTCTGGGAGTTGTCGTCCAAAAAGTAACTCTTCCAAGCTCACAAAAGGACACGAGCTCAAGGAGGATGTATCTCCCTGGCATATAATTTTACAACGAACAGAGGACTTCATTATTAAGCACAAGCACATGCACATACACACACACAATTTCACCAGGCCACACTCTCTTTGGATTCTGGAAAGTCTGCTGCTAGGTTTATTTGTTTATGGGTGAACTCTGTCTCAGGGGGGTTGCAGACTGCCAGAAATAGTGCAAATTGAGTCCACTTTTAGGGTTAGGGTTAGTGCTAGGGAATCATGGAATTTTTTTTTTCTGAGACATTGAGCCTTCTCTGTCAGAGAGCTCTGGTGCCACCATAAACTACAGTTCCCATGATTCCCTAACCCTAACCCTAAAAGTGGACTCAATTTGCACTATTTCTGGCAGTCTGCAACCCCCCT
The DNA here is from genome assembly GCA_026167975.1 of Phrynosoma blainvillii. Lineage (NCBI taxonomy): Eukaryota > Metazoa > Chordata > Lepidosauria > Squamata > Phrynosomatidae > Phrynosoma > Phrynosoma blainvillii. Next base: position 136,984,711 of record JANUYF010000002.1, read on the forward strand.
CAGTCTTTAAGAAAACCCTGAAGATGTTTTCTTTTTCTTTTTTCTAAGGTAGGGAACAGACAAGTAGAGCAATCAATCTGTCATTCCTCTACCCAATCAATATTTTTTAAGGAATAAAAGACAGACACCAAATCTCAGATCTTTTAATTTACAGCCAGACCCAATAATCTCCTAAGCCTTTTAATTTTTTTTTGGTAGCCTTCTAATATGTGAATGATGAGTCCAACTGTAAGTGCAGGTGAGAGAGTTATAAATTGGCCTTACTGTAGTCAAGGTTGATGGGGACATAAAAATAAATCAAGCAACAGCAGAGGGGAAGATGTTGGTACCTCTGGATGTCCCCAATATTGTTATGTATGCTATAAAAGGTGCTAGTTAGGAAGTGGAGGGAAAGCAGTATGGGTATTTAAAAAAAGAAAGAAAGAAAGAAAAAAGCCAGTGATGCCTAGTAGGATTTATTGTCCTTTTTTTAAAAAAAAAAAATGTGCACACGCACACACACATTTCAAGAGTTTAATTTTTTTTACAATTTTGTAATCTTTGTGGTTTGTGAAAAAACTGATATCCATTGAGTAACATAATGTTCATAATTTCGGATTCTAATTTGACATCATATCACAGTAATTTCTGCCAAACCATTCATCTTCTTTTGTGAACAGATAGAGCCTCCTGACTCCCCATGCTACTTCCACAAAATAATTTTCAAAGGTTTGAACTTTGTTGAACCTTTTTCTCTTGTTCGCCATCTTTGGACACTGTGATACAACCAGAATTCTGGACAGCTTTGGCTTATGGTGAATGAGCAGCATCCGAATACATGCACCCTGATGGGCTCACACTTTGCTGTTAATCACTATTGTGACCATGAAACAGTGTGGTGTGTCATCCAACCTGGACTATTTGATGTGTTGCTCGTAAATGAGCTAGGAACTGTAGATCTTAAATTGCATTTTTGAGAATCTCCCCTTGCCTTCTTGTAAAAGGAACAATAAGCCAAGATCCCCACATCAAATGACACAAAAGGAACCAAAGGGAAGGATAGTGCATACGCTACTTGTGGTCCTGTAAGGATCTCCTGTCCCTCCATTGCTATAAAGAGCTGCAGAAAAAAGAGCTATTTGCCTTTAAGAGAGGATTTCCCCTTCCTTTGAAACTAGAAAGCATGTTCCCTCCTGTCTTGTGTACAGGCAGTTTAGAGGTTTCAAGATGCACCAATCTGCAAACAAATAAGGCAAGAAAGCGCAGACTTCTTTTAAGAGATTATTCATTCCCAGATATTAAAAAATGGGTTTCCTGATAACTGGAACACTTTATAACAAAAAATTGTTAGAACTCTGGAATCCTGACTTAATCTTCTATATGAATGTGGCCATAGACTTATTTGTGGAGAAGCCACAGCATTTTATAGAGAAGTATTGGGGACAAATGCCCCAATTCCTATTGGGTCTCACTACTGCTAGGTGCAGAGAAAACACACCCTTATACATACCCAATGTTCTTCTGCAGTTCAATATTTCTGGGGGGCATTAGCTCTGGTGGGCAAGGTTAGTCTGTCTGCTGTTATTGTTATTCTTCTCACTAGGAACCCAAGGGACAGTTCTGAGGAATCGTAAGCTTCTTCCAAGATGTGTTGAAGGTCACCATTTGACATGTATATGTATATGATTCTGGTCTGCTCTCTGAGTTTTCTTTTTAGCACATGCATACTAGAAATAGGGCCCATGGAGCTAGGATTTCATGATATAGATGTCCTTTTGAGTGTCTTTTGAATGGATTTGTGATTTTCCAATGTTCCTTGTTCAAATAATGGCTACAATGCAGGTTTAGTTTCAGAATGGCTTTCTTCTCTTTTCCATAACCCATTTATGGCATTCCACAAATGATGCATTCCTGGCTGAAATGTGTTTTAGCATTGTTTGTGACAATACACCTGTACCTTTTAAAACAGCTGTACTATACACCTGTACCATACACCTGTACCATCCTTTAATAATGATTTTTCTTAGCATAGTAATATTAAGATTTTTCTTTGTGTTTCCTGGGTGTTGATAGTTTAAGAGAAGTATACGTGTGAGGCCTTTGCTGTGACTGAACTGAAACACTGATGATTTTTGTAGCAAATGCACCAGGGCTTGGAAGACTTGTGTTTTTGGACTAAAAGTCCCAAAATCTCTCTGCCAGCATGGCCAGGAGCCATGTGTAGTAAGGGATTGTGGGAAATGAAAAGTTTTCCATACTGTAGATGTTAACTGCTTCAGAGCTGTAAATAGAGCCACCCTTTTGACTTTTTTTGCTCCACAGGCTTGTTGCTAATTTAAGAGGGGTATTCAAACCAGTAGGGGAGCTGAATAAGGAAAGTATACATTGCTAACAAATTCCCTAGCAAATTATAATAATCTCCATAAAAACAAGCTGTCACTGAATGCCAGCTCCAGCTTCCCTTTCCTATTGTCAGTTGACTTTCCTTTTTTTCAAATTCCCTTTTTGTTTCTTTTTTTACATGCTTATAGCTGGGTTATGATCTAGAATTTAGGATTTTCAAACATGCAAACAGCAGAGAGGGCAGAAAGGTTGGTTCAGTCTACTGAATGCTGCAGTTCCAGTTGCCCTAAACCAGGGGTAGGCAACCTAAGGCCTGGGGGCCGAATGCGGCCCCCCGAGGCCTTTGGACCAGCCCCAGGCCGGTCCTGCCACCGCCACCGCCGCCACCGCCCATCATGATGATATTATTGTTGTTATTACTTTTCTTGGGGTTTTCTTGGCAAAATCTCCGCAGGGGGTTTGCCATGGCTTTTCTGGGGCTGGGGGAGTGTGCATGCATATATTTTTAATTTTTAAATATTTTTTTCAATTTTTTATTTGTATTTATTTATTTATTTATTTATTTTTGGTACTTCGGCCCCCCAGTTGTCTGAGGGACAGCAACCCGGCCCCCAGCTCAAAAAGGTTGCCTACCCCTGCCCTAAACCATACCTTTTAACTATCTTGATTTGAGCAGGCACACTCTTAATTAATCCTCTGTCATCTCACTTTTTCAGCTGCTTTTAAAATTTCCTAGTTTTTCTCTCCTCCCAAATCTCCCCTTTGTCCTCAGCCTACTTCAGGTGCTGCAAACTTCAATGTGCAAAAGTAGTTTGCATTCAATTAACTCTGTAGGAGGGGGGAGAGAGAAAAGCAGATGGTGAAATTTTGCCCTTCCCAATAAGCTTAGGCAAAAGCAAACTGCTGCTGCCTCTCCTAGCTCGTGTGTACTTTCTCATTGGTAAAGTTTGTTTGCTTGGCCCTATGTGTCCCATTTTTTCATCAGTGAAATACCAGAGGGTATGTTAAACTCTCCATTGTCTGAGCCTTTTCCTTGCTGCTGTGCCTAGAGTAAAGAATACTTGAAGATTTTCTTATTCTCAAAAACAAAAGGTATTCTAACATGCTGAGACACATTAGGAAAATGCATTAGAAAAAAGGTTCACTGCTGTGAGATTTTGCACTGTTAGAGATGTTTTGCAGGGAGAAATTGGTAACTTCGTTTTTGCATAAAACATGGCATTTTGTACAGAAAGCAGCATGTTTTGCAATGTTTTGTATATACATTTTTAATTTTCTTCTTCCTTTTTTCTTTTTTGCTAAGAAGTTCCCAAAATGTGAAAAATCATTGAAAAATGCACAAATGTTCCTGCAGCCTAATCCATAAAGGACAAAATATTTGAAATTATTCATTCTTACACAGAAGAATAAATAAATGAAGATTAACATCCATATCCTAGAGTGATGATGCATTTAGGGGGCTCTCTCTCAACTTAAACGCCATCATTTCCTGAGATACAATAATCTTGAGAATATAGGATGCGGCCTTATTCTAAGTCAAAGGATGCCATGTGATCCAGTGTTGTTGACCTTCACTGGTAGCCATGACTCACCAAGGTTTCAGGCAGGATTTTCCCCCCCTAGCCTTATCCTATATGGCAGGGGTAGGCAACCTAAGGCCCGGAGGCCGGATGTGGCCCGCCGAGGCCTTTGGACCAGCCCCAGGCCTGTGCTGCCACCGCCGCCGCCCCCCGCCACCACCGCCCCCCACCATGATGATATTGATTACTGTTGTTATTACTTGTTCTTGGGGTTTTCTTGGCAAAATCTCCACAGGGGTTTTGCCATGGCTTTTCTGGGGCTGAGAGAGTGTGCATGCATATTTTTTCATATTTTTTAAATTAATTTTTTATTTATTTATTTATTTATTTATTTATTTTTGGCGCTTCGGCCCCCCAATTGTCTGAGGGACAGCAACCCGGCCCCCGGCTCAAAAAGGTTGCCTACCCCTGCTATATGGCTTAGGTCTGGACTGTTTGAAAGACTATATCTCAATACAAACCTGCCAGAGGCGTAAGATTGACAGAGGAGGGGCTTTCTCTCAGTCCCACCACCATCACAGGCTCATTTGGTGAGGACATGGGAGAAGGCCTTCACAGTGGTTGCTCCATAGTCTTGTCCATTCATGTTAGATGTTTATGTTTTTATTGTAAATGAGATTTTAATCTGTATAATGATTTAATATATTTTTAAGGGGGGTTATTTGTTGATGATTGTATGGGTGCATTCTTTTTAACTGTAAGCTGCCTTGACAGCCTCGGCTAAAGGCGGGATATAAATAAATTATTATTATTATTATTATTATTATTATTATTATTATTATTATTATTGAATTCTCTTCCATGGGAAACTAAACTGGCCCCCTTCCTGCTCTCCTTTCACCAGCACCAAATGTCTTTTTGTTCAAGCATGTTTTAATGAGTAACTGCTTGCAGGGAACATTTTTATGGGTGGGAAGGTGCTTTATTTTAATGTTTTGTATGCTTTTTAAATATTATTTTTTTACTGTTTGCAATGTATTATTTTATTGTGATTATTTTAATTGTGCTTAAAAAATTAATGTTTAGGTTTTAGCTGACTCTTTTTATGATCCTCTTTGAATCCCACTCTGGGAGAAAAGTGGCATATAAATGAAATTCTTCTTCATCATCATCATCATCATTTGGACATCCCTGGCATGCCCCAGTGTCTGGCATCCAAGTATTAACCAACCAAAATCCTACCTTGTTGCTGAATCAGTGAGATTAGATGTGGTCATCTCTATGTTTCTGTTTTAAAACAATACCGCTGTTGGTACTCTTCAGAAGTGGTTCAGAAGGAGGAGATGCACAGAAGTGCTCTCAGACATGTCCAGCATGATTATGTGTGATTCATTGTGACAATGAAGATAGTCTTCCTCAAATAGATAACACGGCAGCCTCCCCAATCTGTGCCTGATTAAAATATGTCAGCACAGTTAAGGCTCAGAAAAAAAAGTCATCTTGTCTCGCTTTGCACTTAATCTTACAAATGTAATGTACATGAACATTCACATTTCCGTTTCAGCCCCAGCTTACATGTCATTACATATTCTGACCTGGAGATTAGTTTTTCACTTTAAGAAAGTAGCTTTTAACAGATTCCTCTGCGCATCTGCAACTTGAGCTTTTCTGCAATAGAGAGGAAGCATGAGACATCTAATCTATAACAGCAGAAAGGTTACATCAACATTTCAATCCCTAATTGGAATAGCTGCTTCCTATTAAAATCGGACAAAAAGGTGGAGCAGGGAGGCTCATTAAAATAGTTTTGTGGCATTGATCAAACCAGTATCTAAAGAACTGAACTGTTTGAAGGAACTGTGATCAAAGTATTCCATTCAACTGAGGACTGCCTTCTGGGATCAAATCAAAGATCCATCTAGTGGGCAAGCTGCAGCCCTCCAGGTTTTTATGGCTAAGAGCCCTTGGAAAACTGAAAAGTAACACAATTGATATGTGCATGCCTGTGGTTAATATCCATGGCTAGGTTCTCTGGGTCTAGCCGCACTGCACAGTTAGAGCATTTTGATACCACTTTAAGTGTCATGCATCCTATGAAGTCCTGGGATTTTTAGTTTGGTTGGGTACTCAGAATTCTCTGCCAAATAGCTCTTCTAGTACTGTAGTTCATGGACGTGGACCAGAGAATTCTCAGTACCCATCCCTGACTTGCAAATCCAGGATTCCTCAAGATGAGGTCATGAAACTGCTATAACTACGTAATATGGATACACCTTCTGTGAATTTTTAAAAGCCATGTAAGCACTACATCTTGTGGCAATGAGTCAGTTTTGCATTGCATGAAAATGTACCTCCTTTCCCTTCCCCCTCCCCCGCATTGCTTCTGTAGTTTTGTTGGACAACTCCAGATGTCTTTACTTTAATCCACACAGTTCACAATAATGAAATATGCTGTAAAGTGTTTTGTCTTTCCCCCTCTCTCTCCCACTTTAAGAAATGCTTTCCTCGCCCCAATTAACCCTTTCCCAAAGTCTCTCTTGCTCCTGGCCATTCTATTTGCCCTTTGTAAATATATTTCAAATTTACAATTGTTGTTTGGAATAATGTAGTGATGGTACACAGTATGCTTGCTCTCTCTCTCGGTATCATGTAAGATGACCACATTGCATTATAATTTTTAAAAGGTATATGTCTGTGGATTGTGTTTTCATGTGGTGGCCCATTCAGATTGGTTGCTTAAGCTTTTTATGATGACACTGAGGCTGCCTCTGCACTGCAGAAATAATGCAGTTTGACACCACTTTAACTGCCATGGGTCAGTGCTATGAAATCCTAGGAATTGTGGTTTATTGTGGCACCAGAGCTCTCTGACAGAGAAGGCTAAATAGCTCACAAATCTACAAATCCCAGAATTCCATACAATTGAGCCATTATTTGTGCAGTGCAGATGCAGCCTGAGATGGCCCAAACCATCTTTTTACTTTTCTGATTTAAGCTATAACATGTGAACAAAGTATCTGATTTTATATTTCTAAAAAAAAACAAAACAACAACAACAACAACAACAACAGCGCATTGGAAAAATGAATTAATTATCCTACAAATAATTAATAGTACAATGATCTTCCCAATTACCTCAGATGATATGTGTTATACTCTATCAGTACTGAAATAGTTTGCTCTCAAGACCATCTTCTCTGGGGGGAAATTTAAAGGATTTTTGAGCTCACATACATTTTCCATTGGAATTGTTTGCAATAATGTCAAGTTGTGCAGCAATGTTAATTATGCATACAAAGAAGATGAATCAGAGCTTAAATGACTTAGGTGGGATGCAGATGGGTGGCTGCGGGCCGCCCCGGGAAGTGGCGGATTGGGGCCATGGCTACGCCATGCCGCGGCCCCAATCCTCCCTTTGCCACCCTGAAAAGAGCGGCAAAATGCTGCTCCTTTCAGGGATGGCAAAAGGTCACCCTAAGAGCCGGTGTGTGGCTCTTCTTCGCCCTTTCCGGCACAGTGCATCAGAACGCTGCACCAGGAAGGCATCCCGACGCCGCGCACTATGCGTAGTGGCGTGCGGCATCATGATGATGTCAGCATGAGGTTGGGGTGGCTGGCGTGCAGCTGCCACACCCTATCTCTGCCTCCAGGCCAGCCCTTTGGGCCAGTCTGCAGAAGCCCTTAGTTGTTGGGTTTCAATAGATTTTACTTTTTCCCAACACAGGAATTTTCCAGCATAGGTTTACTACAAATGTGTGATCACACAAATCACCAAGGCAGGTGATTTGTGATGGTAATAACACGATGTGTCCTGTCATTCTTTCCTCTGATATGAACACTACCACTGATGGTGGAAAAAATGAGAAAGGAGAGGAGGAGCAGGGGGAAGATTGCCAAGGCTTAAAAGCTTAGCCATGTTTCAATTCTGCAGTTCAGAATTCCTTACCTCATCAGGCTGGCTCCTTTTGAGATGCTCGAAACAGAGTTTTGCTAGCCAGGAAGAAATGGTTCTTGACAGCTCAATTTATAGCACACTCAGGAGAAACGCAGAGATCCTGAAGGATAATTAAAACTGGAGTGACATGCTGAAAAGTGCATCAAAGTATTATGATGTTGTCAGGCAGGGTGTCTGAAGCAAAACAGTCACTCGTGATACACAACATTTGGATTAGTCCTTCTGGGGTGTTTACTGTGCTATTTCATCAGAGGAAAACCTGTCTTAGATGTTTCAGGTCTAGTTCTTTTGGGCAGATTAGATTAGGTCCTTAAATGTCTGCTCAATCAACAGCACGTCCCTAGAGCAATGTTATTCCCTGTACCGTTCCATTTTAGAATGCCAGTGGAGGAGTTGTATGGCTCAATGCTTCTTCATATCCAAGGGAGGGGGAATCAATTCACAAGGAAAACTCTATTCTTGGAGAAAGGAACTAGCCTAGTCTTCTTGCTGACTTGATTAGTGATGTGTACATAAAGATTCTTTTTCCTCTCTTACAAAGCTCATTCAGACAATATATCCACTGATCCAGTAGCCAGTGGGCTAAATCAATTTGTTAGTCCCAAATGCAGGTAAAAAGGTATTTACATGAAGTAGTTTGAAGCAAACAACAACAACAACAACAAACAATGTGGCCCTCCAAGTCCCCATTGATTTCCATAGATCTACTTATACTGGGACTAATAAGTAGAAACAGAGCTTGGAATCATTCAAGTGACATGTTGTGACTTGATTCTCTGAAGATGCCAACCAAAGATGCAGGTGAAACATCAGGAATACATTCTTCTAGAACATGGCCTCACAGCCCGAAACCCCCACAAAAACCTATGACATGTTACTGCTTAGCCATTCACTTCTGTAACTTTACTTATTACAAGTTGAGTCTCCCTTATCCAAAATGCTTGGGACCAGAGGTGTTTGGGATTTGAGGGGGGGGGTGGATTTTGGAATACCTGTATTTGCACATACATACATAATGAGATATCTTGGAATTGGGACTAAAGTCTAAATACAGAATTCATGTATGTTTTATATACACCTTATACACATAACCTGAAGGTAATTGTATACAATATTTTTAATAATTTTGTGCATGAAGCAAAATTTGCATACATTGAACCATCAGAAAGCAAAGGTATTGCTATCTCAGCCACCCATGAAAAATCTTTTGGGTTTTGGAATATTCTGGATTTTGGAATTCTGGATAAGGAAGACTCAACCTGTACTCATAAGGAACAAGTAGCTTAAGACATTACTGATGCATTAATGTCAACACAATTATCATTATTCTTACCCCTTACCCCCCCCCCCCCAATATAATTAAATAGCTAAAACTGGCCAATCCCACACACCCTGCAACAGTAATATTCCTCCAATAATGAGTAAACAGTATTCACTTGTAACATCCCATGGGAAATCAGTATGATCATCTCCATATTGTAGAGAACAATCTGTTAAGTGCCAGTAGTCTACCTAAAGTTGATCCATAAGTTCATAATTAGGGTAACACTTTGAATGGGAGATTTCTGAGCTCATGCCCTCTATAGAAATCCTATGTTCCCTTTTTTCCCTTCTCTTATCACAAATAAATCGCTAGACAAGTTATATTGTAAGATGCAGTTGATAATGTGAGGCACTGGCCAGGAATAGTATTCCATAGAATATACCTCCAAATGCTACCTGTAGCAATGTATTGATGGAGGATGACATTTTTTGGCATAACAGTAATGCACAGGAAATGAACCCCAACACAGAACAATTAAAGTAACAGATAAAATTGGGATACAAAATTGGGATGCAACAAATAAAGGACAAATAAAGATGAATACAAAAATTGAATAATGTAGAAATCTTAAGACTAAAACTTAGGGGAAGAATGAATAGTGCAGCCCGGTCTCTGTAAAATTACTAAGGGGGAATGCTGACTGGCACCTTAGGTCAGCCTGGAGGTGGAGTTGGGGCGAGGCAACCACATGCCGGCTGCCCCGACTCCACCTCGATGCTGCGCACCTGTCTTCATGGCATGTGGCATCAGGGCACCCTCTTGGCGCAGTGTGCATGCATGCTGTGCCAAAGGGGCATAAAAGGGCTGTGGCGCTGGCTCAAAGAGCAACCTTCTGCTGCCCCCAAAAGGAGCAGCATTTGCCCGCTCTTCTGGGGGTGGCAAAAAGCAGGATTGGGGCTGCAGCATGTGGTTGCTGCAGCCCCGATCCACCATTCCCGGGGCAACCCAGAGCAGCCCCTTACGGACCATCTGCATCGGCCCCATGTCACGTCTACAATTCAGAAGTATTATAGTACAAACCATAATAAGAATATGACAACCACACGTGTTCTGAGCAATGTCTTATTAAATAGGATAACGCATATTTTGCTTTAGCGACCAGGCAGCTAAAATATCCTAAAAATAATCACCAGACCTCAAGTGTAAATATTTAAATACTGATAAATGAGGAGGAAGGAGTGGCCACTGAAGGGCAAAATCAAGGGTTATGATTAGTTGCCACTTTGCTTGGTAGACTGTTGGATCTTCTTATCTGAAAAGTAAATAGAAGCTGATAAGAACAGGTCTTTTGTGTGCTAGCTCCTTTATTATTCTGGCTCTGATTTCTCAGTATTTTAATAACTTATACATGAGGATGTGATAATTGTTTTTAGGCTATTTTATGTTGTTTGGTCCCTGTAGGAAAATATGCTTTATACCATTGCAGGGGGAAAAGACGGCCAAAATTTATTTGGCTTTTATGTTCTTAATATAGTTCACACCATAATTTTTCTGTGTTGTAGCAGTGAAAATGTAATTATGCTATGATGTAGTATTAGATTTTAAATATTCAGTATTAAGATTTCAGTTTTTTTATTCATTTGCTGTAATTCCAATTTATTAAGTGTTACTTAAATTTTACCATCACCAGTCTGCTTATGACTTGGCTGACATGGCATGACTGTGTTCAGTTAGCACAGATTATGGATGTAAAGAATGCTCACAAATTTCCTAGTCAAGGATAAATGATGTCTCAATGCATCAAGAAACCCTGCTGTGAAAAATTATCAATTGCCATGGGATTTTTTGTGTATGCATGCTTTGGGTGTAGGTGTGGGTGTAAACAATTGTCAGTGTAAAATTCAGTGGTATGTCAGGAAAACAGTGTAATTTGGGCAAAAGGCACTGTTTTCTGTACCAAAAAAAAGTGATTTGCACAAAAAGGGGTTTTGCAGAAACAAGTTTTACTAAAAATGCATTATTAAACACAACCAGGGAGCAGGGAGAAGGCTTTCAAAATTGTTCATTCTTGCATGTGAGAGCAAAATAAGCATAGATTTATATCCCTGCAGCAGACATGCTCTTGTCGTAACTATGGAGCTAAACCATATAGAGTTGCTGATGCCAACAGAGAAAAGCAATGGGCACTTGGGAACACTTTTTCAATAACGCCTGAAAAAAAAAATGTGAAAATACCCATTAAGGTGTGGGAAGAAAGTATTTTCCTGACTCTGAAGGTGATCCATCACACAGTCAAATCTCATGGGTTTTATGGATAATCCTATCCATTACATGATTTCCAATCAGCTGAAATCACGTTTCAGAAGAAAGATGCGAGGTTTTGTTTTTGTTTTTACCAACAGTGCAAAGAGTAACTGGTGAAAAGGTTGAGGTAGATTAGAGAATATGTTCTTGACTCAAAAGCAGTATTTTTGCATTAAAAAAATATTTGCAAATAAACATTCAGAGCAGTGTGGTACAGCAGTGAATCTTTTTTAAAATATTGGGTAACAGCCACATTGAGATTTGGGAGTATTTAAACCTGGGGTGAGAAGGACTAAGGGAATGTCTACACTGGCCAAATTAACTGTTTTCCCCCTGCCTTCATGTCACCCTATCCACACGTGGCAGAACCAAAGGCCTGATTCAACTGCAGACTGTTTTCACATGAGAAGGGCAGTTCTGCAACAAAACCTGGCCATTCCTCCTTTACAGCTAATTTATAAACTCACCATTTGCACCAGATCTTCCCAGAAAATCCAGAACACTTCAGAGTGATGCCAGATGGCTATATCCATCTGTATCCATGTATCCAATAGCTATGTGAAAGGCTCCTTGTATGTGTCCTGCTATGCCACAACTTCTGGTTCAAGTCACTCTGCTGAGGTCACAAGGTGCCCAGCCATGTGAGTGATGCTGGGCACCTAGTTTTCAACCTGAGAGGAAGCAATTCATGCCGGTAACAGTGGCACCAGGCAGCACAGTGGGATGCTTGCTTAGACAGATGCCTCATGTTGCTCTGGGGTGCCCAGGTAATACAGGCAATATGGGGCAGCTTTGGGGCCTGAATCTCTTATTCTGGCCAGTATTGTAGCACTTTAGAACAGAGCTAAAGAATCTTTGCCTTTCATTTTCAGTTCCCAGAAGCTTTCATCCTCCCAGAAGCATAACCAAGGGATTGTAGAAGTGCCAGTCCAATGATAGCTCAAGAGCCAAATGACTCCCCTCCACCTGTTGTACAATTAAAACGGATAGTAGTAGTAGTAGTAGTGGTAGTAAAATTTATTCGGTCATTGACCAATACAAAAATTGATAAAATAATAATTGCGCAGTACAGTTATTAAAAATTGTTAAACAATTTCAAATACAAATTCAAAATCAGCTATATCCATGTCAGTTTCCGTTAACCAGTTGGGGACGTAATTTGCATACAATGCAGCAGAATTTTGCTACCTTATGAACAATATTTTTTAAATGGATACAAATAGGGGGCTTCATGCTACCAACCTCATGTGATACATAGTTTGGCCATGCTGGCTGGGGGATTCTGAGAGTTGTAGCAGGATGCTATCATTGTTACAGGGAGTGAGTCCATGAATAGTTCTATGTGTTCACCTTAGGTTGCCTTCATCCATTTACTTTTGAGTCATCCCATTGATTAATTTTTTAATGGCATAATTCTCTTGTAAGTTACATTAGATTTTGTTGCTAGAAACAACAACAAAGCCAATGCAAGCTTCATCTATTTAATTACAAGACTTCAAAGAAGAGGCTACCACAGAAAAATAATGACTTGAGGCTGAAATTAACATGCGCAGTAAAGGGAGTCAGGCTGAGGCTGCCTCACCTGATATCAGTTCCAAATGGAAAAGAACATACACAAAGTTCTTTGAACTGCAAAGTAGAGTAGGGTGGGATAGACAGTAGCCTGTAGTGCCTGTAGTGAAGTGAAGTGCCTGTAGCAAGGTGTACCTGTTTTAACTTTTGTAAGCAGCCTTGAATTTCTTACTGAGAAAAAAAGGTGAGATATAAATAATTATTATAATGATAATATGGTGACTGGATGTTACTACAGTGTTTAGGCAAAGTCACACAACTTTGGCACAAGTTGGAGTTTTGGACTAGAACCATGCTTTCACATGACAAAATATTGCCAGGGATATACTGCAGGCTGTGGCTGAGATTAACTGACTGGCTGAGAGGATGGACAAGCCAGACAGCAAGACTTTGGGAAATCTGGGCTGGAATCCTCTTAGTGAGTTACACGGGTGTAACTACCTGTTGTACCACTGTAAGTACTCTTTGGGACATTGTGGAAGGACATCTCTAGGATCTCATTTAGCAGTGCTTACACACACACACACACACACACACACACACACACGCAGTCTGTGCAATGGCACCTGGCAAGTTCCTCCACCAATCTCAATCCAAAAGGGCACTGATTGGCAGCAGGGTGCACCCAGGAGCTTTCCAGCTGCCCTTGTGCATTCAAGCTGTGAAAATGTGAAGCTTTTGGCCTCTGGTGTAAGCCTGTTGGTGGAACTTTATGCCGGCTGGCTGGGGGTTTCAGAGAATTGTGGTTCAATTGGGTAACACTTCTGAACTCTGAAGTAGTCCATCTCTTTTCCCTGCTTTTTTTTTTCTCTTTCAGCAAACTCCAGAATGATGGTCCTGACTATGGTTACTGAGTATGCATAGCCTTTGCAGAGCTTGAGTAGAGGCTGATGCTCCAAATTTTAAAGGAGGTGCTGAACACAATCCCCAAATAAGGTTCAGCACATCAGACAGTTTGTGTAAATTGTCCCTGACATAGGGCGTTTTCACACGGGGCTTTAGGAGGACGCAATCCTACCTCCCTCCGGCCCCAGTCCGGCTCCTTTTCCAGTGTGTTCACACTCACGTCGCAGCAAACCCCGCCCCTTCCGGTGCCATCCCTGCGTCAGTCCGGCTCCTTGTTCCGTGTGTTCACACTCACGTCGCAGCAAGTCCGGCCTCACTCCGGCCGATCCAGCGCTAACTCTGAAGTCCTCCGGCATCAGCCCCGGCAAGGTAATTCCTTTTTTAAAAAGGAATTAAGTTGCCGCCGCCGGAGCCATTCCGGAATGAGCGGCACAGTCGGCTCCAGGCGGCTTAGTGGGTCTAGTGTGAAAACGTCCATAGAAGTCATCAGCTGCCATTCTTGCATTGTTTTGAGGGGATTGGTTTTTAAAACACTTTGGAAAGAAGGTACTTATGTAAATTGTAGGATTCGGCCAAGCATGCAGATACTTCCATTTTGTTCTGCACTGGACTCATTTTGGCTTCAAAGCTGTTGACAATCTGGGACTGAGCTCAGCAATAGTAGCATGGAATAGAACTCAAACTGCCATTTCAGCTCAGCATTGGAATTTTATAGCAGCAGCAAGGGATGAATAAATTCTCTGATGCCTTCTGGTGAGTCATGATGATGGACACAAAGGGATTTCACTGGAACAGAGAAGAATTTTTTAAAAGGTCAGAGACAGAATACTCCTTCCCTCCCACAGACATGTTTGCTGGAACAGTGAGCAAAAACACCTTAGGTATGATTTTCAAGCCTTTTGTTTTATAGTGCCTTCAAGTCCAAATGGTACATGGGGATTCTCTTTTGTACTGACTGTGCCCCTAAAATGGGATATACACTGCAAATGATTGTGAATGAAATATGTAGTGCTGCAGAACCTTTTCCCCCTTTTGAATTACCATTCTACACCAGCGAACATATATTTACATAAAACCCCAGGACTGTTGCTTTGTAAATCCATTAAAATTGTTTCTTTTCTTTTCTTTTCTTCTTTTTACTGTGATTTAATGTTTATTGCAAAACCAAACAGAAAAACTAAAAGTCTTGATCACAGTCACACAAAGATTCCTTTTCATACAGATTTGACTAACAGGCACAGGTAGATTGACTCAATCAAGGAACTCATAATCCTGAGTTTACAAGATCTGAGCAGGACGGTTGGTGCCTGGGGCTTTTTGAGGTCTCTCATTCTTAAGTCATCATAGGACAAAGCTGACTTGAAGGCAGTTAACAACAACAGCAAACATATACTGCATTTAGGAAAATTGAGGCAAACTGCACGGGCAGTCAATTCCCAATTACTGTTGTTTTAACCTTCCACGTTTAATGCTTGTGAAAACGTACTGGGTCCTATGCTGGGAAAAAGGTGGGATAGAAATTAAATAAATAAAATGAATAAAAACTGGCAACAAGACCGTCTCTTCTATAGTTAGGTGCACTGCAGCTTGTCAAAACACAGTATGAGACTTTTTTTAAAAAAAAAAATCCTGACTTATACTATTGTCCAAACAATGGCCAAAAGCAATAGATTTGTTGGGATATGTTTTGTCCTGGAGCCCATTCCCATTACAGAATTATAACACTGTTATTTCACTTGAACTGCTATAGTTCCATCCTATGGAGTGCTGAGATTGGCAGTTTAGAGACATTTAGAACCATCAACCAGAAGGCTCAGGTGTTGCAAAAGACTAAAAAACCCAAGATGTTGCCATGGCAGTTATAGTGGAACAATCATAGTATAACTGTGTAGTGTGAATGGGTCCTAAGTTTGTTTGTTCGTCAAAACAACCCTGCATGTGCCAAGTGCTTGACATCTGGGATATTTTATTTTATTTTGCAGCTTTCTAAGGTACTTCAGGGAATACTTCTGTGAGTCCTTCAGGGTTCAACTGTTGCCAAAGGGCCTAGTGTAGCCTCTCTGGAGACATGGAGTGAGGTGTCTATGGAAGTGGTGGAGTGGCTATGTGAAAGGCTCCTTGTATGTGTATATCTTCTCCTTTTGAGGGGCATCCAGGATCTACCCTCTGCATGGAAGGATGGCAAACTCATGGACTGGCAAAAAAATGAAGGGACAGATTTACATAATGACTCATATGCCAATTTATACCTATGACTGAAGATTTAGAAATAACTACGGTACTATAATTTAAATAGAAATTACTACATACCACAGTGACAAGAACTCTGATCTGTGTACCTTCTCACCCTGCTGTTGTTCAGAGGCTAATACGATTCAAACAGGTGTGGTTCCTCACCCCATATTTTCCAACTGAAAGACTGAGGGTACTTTGCCATTTCTCAGCTAATCTACTTCTGTCTGGGGCCACCTTTATCGTCTTCCAATCACCTGGGCACCCAATTCATAATTATGATTAAAACCAGATAGATAGCATTAACATCAACACTCAACTTACACATTCTTAAGTATTGGAATTTCAGAATATTTGCCTGGAATAATGAGCAGGCTCTTTGATAATTTTTTATGCTGTTTATTATATGCAATCATAGATATACAAACATATGCATTCCTTTTAGAGAGAAAAACAGATATATCAATGTCTGAGTGCATTGCTTTCATCACATTGCATTGCATTGCATGTAATATGTATCTTATAGCATGACCAGATTTTCTATACTTTCTATAATGCCTGCATTATAAAGATATTTCATAAAGGTGACCAGAATTCTGTCCTTTGTATCATATACATAACCATCATGAAATACAATCTCATCCACTGAAGCAATACACAATTCTAAGCAGACATCTGTGAACACACAGGCATCCAAGGAGTTAATATCTGCTAAATCTAACAGCATTCATTCCATTGCTATAATGTCTTAACAGGCATCCATTACAATCATAATGGGACATACACATACAGTGGGCCTTTGGTACCTGCAGGGATTTGATTCTAGCCCCACCTCCTGTAGATACCAAAATCCATGGATGCTCAAACCCCATTAAATACAATGGCATAGTAATGTGGTGTCCTTATATCAGTGATTCTCAAATGGTGGGGTGGGACCCCCAGGGGGAGTGTGAAAGTTACTCAAGGGGGGGGTGCAAGACTTGGAGGCTCTGATCACTCCTCCTCTTCCCAAACTTGTTTATGTGTAACATTTACCCATGTGTTGCACTGAATTTACTTAAATAAAACTGCTCTAATTTGAACAATCTCCTTATAAAATTATTTCCTTATATAATGCTAAAATATGAATATACAATCATTCTTCCATATCCATGTATTCTTTATCCATGGATTCAACACCCACAGCTTGAAAATACAGTGGGACCTTGGTATTTGCAGGGGATCTATTCTGGATGCCCTCCCCCCAGGGTTACCAAAAGTCATGAGACCTCAAGCCCTGTTTTGCCTAATAGCAGCACAACGCATGCCCACCCTCTAGCAGAGCCACATGCAGATCCCGCCATTAGGGACAACACGTGTTTGCCATCCACAGATGCTGAAATCTGCAGATGGCAAATCTATGGCTATGGAGGCTCCACAATATTTTTTTTTTAAATATAAATTTCAACAAACAAATCTTGATTTTGCCATTTTATATAAGGGACACTGCCATTATATTTACTGGGACTTGAGTATCCATGAAGGCTCCTGGAATCAAATCCCAGTGGATACCAAGGGCTCAAGGTACATGAATGTGCAAATGAAAATACATACACTAAAAAAACAATATTTTTATTCAAATACCATTTTGAATGGGGGAGGATGTCCGCATGTAGATGTAAAGGCGGTCAGATGGGTAAAATGTTTGAGTGCCACTGCCTTATATAAAATGGCAATATCATTGTTTGTTTTCTGAATTTTTTAAAAAATATATTTTCAAGTTGTAGATGACTGAATCCATGAGTAAAGAATACATGTACAGAAGGCTGACTGTACATGTATTTTACTATATCCTAGATCAGGGGTAGGCAACCTTTCCCCTTTAAGGGCCGAGGGACTTCAACTCCCAGAATCCCAGGAGCTATTGGCCAACATGGGACTATTGGCCAACATGGCTGAGGCTTCTGGGAGCTGAAGTCCCTCAGCCCTTAAAGGGGAAAAGTTGCCTACCCCTGTCCTAGATGCTTCCCTTGCCAGTACTAGCCTTACTCAGACTATCAGCTGGCCAGTCAAAACAAAGGTGCTGACTATGACTCATTTATGGTATCCAATGAAAAGAAAAATCTTAATATGACAGCACTCACAGTATTGGAGTCTTGTCTGCCTTTCATCTAGAGAAAAAAATATCTGAAAATATTTGGGAAATGGATAAAAATGTTTTTCAAGTGTCAGGAAACTTTGATGAGAATAATCCTGGACTGATGAGAATCTTTGCAATTTGGGACGTGTTGTTCCTAAAATTCACACATGGTTGTTTTGCACAGAAAACAACATTTTCTGTGTAGAAAATAATATTTCAACACAAAAATATTAATTCCTGCACAGAAAAAAAATATTTTCTGCACTGGACAAAATTGTAATTGGGGATTTGTTCTATTTAAAGTGTGCACATGGTCAATTTGTATTTTAAAATGCCAAGATATTTTGTACAGAAAACAGAATTTTATGCACAATAATCAATATTTCTGATTTTAAATATTATATTCCAGACAGAAAATGCTGTTTTCTGGGCAAAACAACCATGTACACATTTTGCACAGAATGTGTTCCAAATTGCAAATAGCCTTCAAAAGTGTGTGATTTTCAAAGACTCTCTTGCAACAGGAGGAAAATTGCTGCAGTTACTCATTGCTACTTTTGAGGGTGGAAATACCTAATGTAAAATTACACCCAATGCTATCATGAATGCATCAGCCATTACACCTGCTACAAGGTTATTATTGGTCACGTCTGCTCACATCTCAGTGTTTATAGAAGGGCAAGCATTCTCATCCTATCTTGTTTACATTTGAGTAGGCATTTTGATGAGAGTTACACTGGTGCTAGGCTCTCAGTAATGCATATATGTATATTCTATTGCATCTAGATTTCTGCATTACATCACATAATCGTTATGCTGTTTTACATTCTGTACTTCTTATATACATTCCCAGGCGCCCCAAGACACTTGCCAGTCATTAGCCAGCATAGCCAGTGGTGAGAGATGGTGACATTTGTAGGTCAAAAATACCTGGAGAATTGCATATACCCAGATTATTTGGAAAATTGCATATAAAACATATGCAATATAATACCTGGAAAATTGCATATAAAATGAGATTATTTTCCAGAAAGTAGAACACATAGCTAGCATCCTGCTGGCTCAAACTACAGGCCCACCTAATACCTTGTTTGCAACATTGGTCAAACAATCCCTAGGGAGAGCATAGGTGCACTAGCCTCCCTCCATTGTTTGTATCACAGAATCTTATAGACTGTTGCTTTGTCTTAAATTGGAGTTTAAATTGGAGTCATCACCAAATCCTATTAAAATGAATTCCATAAGTTAATTATATATTGTTTGATGAAATATGAGATTTTTGTCTTCTGCTAAAGGATCCAAAGAGCTGTATTGTGAGGCACTGAAAGAGATTGAGAGAGAGAAAGAGAATTTTATTGGTGTGCATCATACATAATTCTGGAAATGTACTGTGGCCATGCTGGATGTGGGGGATCAGTAGTCCAAAAAAGGACATTTATCTGTAATTTTTCTACTATCCCACCAGTCATTCTATTTTTTCATCTTTTTTGTAAACATGCACTCTTTCAGCTTTCTCTTCTAGGGAAACTGGTCCAACTTCTTGATCATTTCAGTTGTGTCTCCCTTTTTATTAAAGATGGGATGCCCAGAACTTACAATAAATCTTGTGAGTGTATGTGTGTGTTTTAAATTTCATCCCTTTCCCCTTCCACACATACTTAAGCATTCTGACAGAACTATTGTTGAAGATCAGTGTGGGGGAATGACTCCGCTGCCTCCATTCAACTCTCACCGTTGGCTAAGAGGCCCATGAAAGTGGTATTTCAGTTGTGTGCTTTGAATTTTTTTTAAAAAATAACATTGGAGAAGAATACATATAAGCTTTCTTGCAAACTTACTGTGGAAATATATAGCTTTAATTTTGAGAAGCTAGGCAGGCAAATATTTCTCTTTCCCTTGAATGTTACTGCTGTGAATATGTGATAAATGGATTCTCATTTAAGGAGAGAGAAAAACAGCACTGCTGCAGTTGGATTTCTTCCCTTGTTTTATCTGTTTTTGTATTGCCATGGCAAGGCATGTCTCAAAAGATTTTGTTAAGGTTGTCTCTAATTTCCATGTCAAACAGAATTCAGATCAGAATCTGAGATTCTGTTTGTGTTCTTTCTCTATAACTCCTATATATTCTGCTAGGAAATGCTCTATTATTTGGTTTGGTTTGGTTTAGTTAACTGTCATCAAGCTGACTTTGACTTATGGTGACCCTATGAATGAGAGACCTCCAAGTCACCCTGTCATCAACAGTCTTGCTCAGCTCTTGCAGATTCATGGCCGTGGCTTCCTTAGTTGAGTCTTATCCATTTGTACAGCAGGTCTAATCTGCACTGAAGAAATAATGCAGTTTGGCACTGCTTTAACTGCCATGGCTCAATGCTGTGAAATTCTGGGATTTGTAGTTTTGTAGCAAAAGAGCTGTCTAACAGAAAAGACTAAATAACTCACAAAACTACAAATCCCAGGATTCCATAGCATTGAGTCTTGGCAGTTAAAGTGGTGTCAAGCTGCATTATTCCTGCAGTGCAGTTTAGACCTGTTATACACATGGACAAATCCTGCATCATCATCAGAATTATAGATAACTATGTAGATCAGGGAAGTGATAGACAAGATCAGGTTGTGTAGTAAGCTTCCGTAAAAATTGCCTAGAGTAATTTGTTATTCTGGAGCTGGTGAGAGTCGGTGTGATGTGGTTTTACTGTTGGACTAGGACTGAAGAGATCAGGTTTGAAATCCTCTCTAACCCATGGAAACCCAGTGGGTGATCTTGGGCAAGCCACACACTCTCAGCCCCAGAGGAAGGCAACAGCAGATCCTCCTGAATAAAACTTGCCAAGAAATCCCTAAGACAGGGCCACATGAAAACAACAACTTGTTTTTTAGAAGATAATAAACATGGTGGCTATCTTTCTGGCTGCATCTTCCAAACATGCCTTGTTATTTCTTTAGGTTTGTTCCTATCTTGCTTAACTTTAATGCAGTGGTGTCACTAGGGGAATGCATGGGGTATGGACTGCACCAGGTGACACTCCAGAGGGGGGTATACATCTGGTGGAGTGGTACACCTAGTGGGACTGGTGTGGCTGTTAGGTCAGTGAAAAGGGGCATCATGTCCCTTTCTCACTGGCCCAACACCCATGCATAGACCTGAAGAGGCCATAGCACTGCCCCTCAAGTGATGGTTGCTGCTGGGGGGGGGGGGGCAGTGTCTCCTCTTTGGGCTCTGGCATGGCCCCCTTTGCACTGGGTGACACCAATCCCAGGGACGCCACTGCTTCCATGATCTTACCATTCCCCATCTCTTCCATGATCTTAGTGTTCCCCATCTCTCAGTTTTGCAGGAGTCCACTTCTTTTTATTAACTTAGAGTGGGCTTCTCAAAAGAGTAGCAATGGAGCAAGTGTCGGTGGCTTCTGCTCCCTATTTTATGTCTTCTGTGCAAGTTGTGAAGTTGGAACCTCTGCGTCCAAGCAAAGGAAATGTGAATCAAACACTCTTCCTTATTTTGAAAAACCAAAAGCTGGCCCCAGAGTTCCATGGCACTTTAAGTGCCACTGTGCTTCACTTTTGTGCACTTGAGGATACCTATTAATTTACCTTTTCATTCCTGCTCCCTTTTAAAGTACTGCCTTTTGTAATATCTCTTCAAGCAATTTTACTGGCCATCTCTTTGTTTCTAAATTTCTGTCCCATCTTCCTCTGGTTCAAAGTGACCAGATAAAAGTCAAAATCATAAAATGGGATTGTATGCTTAACAAATAAACATCTAATCACAACGTACGTGGGTGTTGAGCCATGGAGTGGTTTTAATGTTATTTGGCAAAAAGAAAAGAAAAGAAAAGAAAAGAATATATTCCTTCATTTTGGAAGTAGCAATTCAAAAAGACATTTGTTACATAAAAGGCAGAAGTCAAGATAGCCTTGCAGCATCTGAGATCAACCAATTCACATAACTGAGCCCTCCCTCTTCCCTGAAGCCAATGCAGTACTGAGATCCCTTCTAAGTAGCTATGTACGCTTTTATGTTTTTTATCAGGAGGAACATTTTCCACTCCCATTCTGAGATGTAACCAAAGGAATGCAGATAGGACAAAGTCATTTTGCCCCATGCTTCTCAAAATACCAATACCATTGTCCCCAGTCAACCTAAAATTTTCTCACCACAGCTTCTGTTTTGTCCTTCCTTCTTCTTGGGCAGCGGTTCCCAACCTTTTTGACTCACGGAGCCCTTTTTAGAATCAGTTTCTATGGCAGAGTCCCTAAGAGGCCTGCCCTATGTCTTACAAGTTAGCGCTTTTCTTATTTTGATTCTACTTTTTGTTTCTTATTCTTTAAGAAACATTCATTCAATTTTTATTTCTTTCATTTTTCTGGAGTGGCTGCAGAGCACCTGGGAAGTGCATGTGGAGCCCTAAGGGATCTGCAGAGCACAGGTTGGGAACCGCTGTTCTGGTGTGTTGACTGAAGCTGCTGGCACAATGCAGAAATAAAGCAGTTTGACAGCACTTTAGCTTCTATGGTTCCATGCTATGAAAATCTGGGATTTGTAGTTTGGTGTAGACACCAAAGCTCTGGGGAAGACTAAATATCTCACAAAACTACAAATCCCAGAATTCCATAGCATAGAGCCATGGCAGTTACAATGCTGTCAAAGTGCTTTAATTCTGCAGTCTGGCAGTTTCCTGAGTTTCCTTAAGCGTTCCTTAAGTAGGCCAGATTTGTAAGCTCATCGCACAGCACTTACAGGAATGGGAACAGAATGGAATGGGACAAAAACGCATGTTACTGGACAGGATAACGCCATCAATGCTGCCGGAAGTCCCCAAGCCATTCCCCAGCCATTCTTGGCAGCCGATCAGCTGCCAGGAATGGCTGGGGAACGGCTTGGGGACTCCCGGCAACATCAGTGGCGTTCTCCTGTCCAGTAACATGTGTTTTTGTCCCGTTCCATTCCTTTCCATTCCTGCCCCTGTAAGTGCCATGCGATAAACTTATTGGTTTAAGTACCATCATGTGTGGGGAGCAAGTAGCTCCTTTGATTTGCTGCAGGCACTAGCATGGGTTGATATGGCAGAACAGGGGTGTCCTACCATTGTATGGAGTGTACAAAGGTATATAGCTCTGGGGAAGGAGGCAAAATAAGGGCATCGTCCCTCTTAAGAATTCTATCCCCTAATGAAATTTTCCTTAAGTCTCCAAATTTTTAGTGCTGCAATAATATAAAACTTCAGTGGAGCAATTAGAAATACAGTTGAGAGGGGGCAAGAAAAAGAAAAAAAGGGGATGTGGACACAGCAAACATGAGATCTAGGTGAAAATGGTTTTCAGTGTCTGCAATTCCAGAAATATGGGGAATGAAGTAAAATTTCATTTGTGCAGAGAGAATTCTTATTTGGTGGGATCAAATTCCCCTCCCTGTAGATACACCCCTGGTGTCTGTGTGATTTCACCTAGTTAGAAGTGTTACCAGTATAGAAAAATCATTATTTAGGAAATGTTCCAAATCAAATCTGAAGGAAAAACAAAGTTTCAATCCAGTGGCATGACTTTTGATTTATGGAAAGATATGGAAAGTATGAGAGCCAGCGTGGTGTAATGGTTGGAGTGTTGGACTAGGATTCTGGAGACCAGAGTTCAAATCTCTGTTCAGCCATTCAAATCCACTGGGTGATCTTGGGCAAGTCACACACTCTCAGCTTCAGAGAAAGGCCATGGCAAATCCCTTCTGAACAAACCTTAAGGCCAGCATTGGTCAGAAACTACTTGAAGTCACCCAACAACTTGGAAAATATGGCATGAGGAAGACAATCAAGTGAGAAATCCTACATTCACTTTCTGTGCTCTTTGGCCATATTGTATATCCTCCAACTGTTCCAATTTGGCAGGGACAGTCCTGATTAATCTTCTGTCATCTCCCTTTTTCAGTGTTTTTTTTAAATGTCCCAGTTTCTCTCTCCTCCTCCCTCTTTCCTCCTTTGTCCTTAGCTCACTTCAGTTATTGGAAACTGAGT
Source organism: Phrynosoma blainvillii (assembly GCA_026167975.1). Classification (NCBI taxonomy): domain Eukaryota; kingdom Metazoa; phylum Chordata; class Lepidosauria; order Squamata; family Phrynosomatidae; genus Phrynosoma; species Phrynosoma blainvillii. The sequence goes on from JANUYF010000002.1 coordinate 137,008,853, forward strand.
TCAAAGTACAAAAGTAGTTTGCACTCAATTAACCTAGCAAAGAAATAGGATGGGAGGGTTTGGGATCTTATCCTTCCCTCAGGCTCAGGCAAAAGCCAATTGCTGTAGCCTCTCTTAGGGGCTCTACAGACGGCCCCTAAGGAGCGGCTCTGTGCCACCCCTTGGAGCGGCAGATTGGGGTGGCAGCAACCACACGTCTGGCCCCAATCCAGCACTTTGAGCTCCTTTTCGGAGTAGCAAAAAGCCGACCTTGCTGCTGCAATGGCAGCTTTTCAGCGCTCCTTTGGCACAGCATGTCTAAATGCTGTGCCATGGGAGCACCCTGACACCACACGCTGTCTGTTTGGATGGGCGGTGTGAGGATGACATGAAGGCAGAGTCAGGGTGGCCGGCATGCGGTCTCCATGCCCCAACTCCATGTGGCCAGTCTGTACAGGGTCTTAGTCTCTGTGTTCTTCCTCGTTAATAGGTTTGTCATCTTGCTCAAATTCTGAGGTTGCTTGGCCACATGCGTCCTGGTTTTCATCTGTGAAATGCTGGAGGGTATGGAGTAGTGGTTTGAGTGTTGGACCACAACTCTGGAGACCAGGGTTTGATACCCTGCATGAAACCCTTGGGTGACCTTAGGCAAGTCACATGCTCTCAGCCTCAGGGAGAGGCAATGGCAAATCTCCTCTGAACAATCTTGCCTGTGATAGGGTCGCCATAAGTCAGAAACAACTTGAAGATACATAACAACAACAAATGATGAGCCACTTCTCAGCAGCAGTAGCAGCATACCATCATGGGAATTATACTGGCTTGTGCCTAATGATGGTTATCAGAAATATCAGAGACAGAAGGATTGAATGGCTGAGCTGGCTAACTGGATGGACCCTGTATTAAATGACCCTATGTTTTGGCAGTGTAATGAACAACAGGCAGGGGAGAGCAAGGGGAAATGGTTCAGAAAAAAAAAATAGGGAGGCAAACTCAGCTTAACCATATATCCATTACAGCAGTGGTTCCCAAACTTTAATACTCCAAGTATTTCAGACTTCAGCTCCAAGAACTTCTGACTGTTGGCCAAGCTGGCTGGGGCTTCTGGGAGTTGAAGTTCAAAACACCTGGAGGACCAAAGTTTGGGAACCACTGCATTAAAGCAAGTGTGGCCTTTCAGATGTGAGAGTGTTGGGAGTCACAGTCCAACATCTGGGGAGCACACTTTGCTTGCCCTGATTTGCAGAAAGAAGTGGATAAATAACACATCATTAATGTTCCTATACATTGGTACTATTATGCTAGTGCTAATTATTAAATTAGTTTTTTACACTGAGATATTTTCTTTTCTGCTGCTGGATTCTCTTCATTTTGTATTCTACTTATATTTAGTCATTGTCTTATCATCTTCATCACCATGTATCACTATACATGGCACTTTACAAATAAAAGACCAAAACAAACCAACAAACGTAGTTCCATATCCTTAGGTTTATAGTCTAGTTAAAACATGAAACAAGAGGGAAAGAGGATGGCAGTGTAGAAGAGGATTCCAGCAGATACTACCTCTTCTTTCATCTCACCACTGCCAGAGCAGTGGCATTTGAGATTGAGGGAGGGCCTGACATCTGCTTCTGGGCCAACACATGATGAAGCTGTGATTTATTGGTTTTCTCTTTTTAACAGACTGCACACCAATCAAAGAATTTTGGCTAGTGGATGATTTTGATAGCGTTGCCAGAATGAAAACTGAAGAGGGCTCTTATGCTTTTAGTGGTTGTGCAGAAGAGAGGGTTTCAGCAAATGTTGCTTGTTAACTGATTCCGTGACAAGCAACCTTCTGAAATTCTCTCTTCTACACACACACGAGAGGTACAAGAACTTTCTCTAGTTTTCACTCTGGCAACTCTGTAAGTTTAAAAGTTCCTGCTTCAAGTCATGCCCTTGATGGGATAATATCTCTTTTAAAGCCTGGCTACTGATGGAGTGACTGCAAAAATACTGTAGCCACCTGTTACTACTTCTGCTGTGCCCAGATCCTTCCTGCTGTTTTCTACTGGGCCTGTCTAGGGCATCTGGAGTAGAACTCATTCTATGCCATATTAGACAAGATCCTTTAATTTAGGGTGGGTTAACCTTTGACCCACCAGATGTTTTGAATGGAAGATCCCATAACCTTTAACCATTGACTCCTACTGGTTGTGGCTTCTGGGAGTCCAAAATGGCTGGTGCAACTACACTTCTTTTAACAGGAGATGCCAGAGCCTAAACGTGGTGTTTGTTGTTGTTGAGTGCCTTCAAGTCATTTCTTACTTATGAAGACCCTAAGACGAATCTATCATGGGGTTTTTTCAGAGGGGCTTTGCCATTGCCATTCTCTGAGGCTGAGAGTGTGTGATTTCACCCAGTGGATTTCCATATCCGAGCTGAGTACATGGACCTATAAGCCTATGGAGTTTATCACACGGGGGAAATCCCGTACAGAAACGGGATTTAAAAGTTGGGGGAAACCCGCAAAAGTGGTTAGTTTTTCACACATATTGCTGTTAAAATGGGGTTAACCTGAACGGAAAGTAGTCAGAAACTACTTCTTTTTACTTTCGGGATTTTCAGAAAGTAAAAAGAAGCAGTTTCTGACTACTTTCCGTTCAGGTTAACCCCATTTTGACAGCAACGTTGTCTAAAAAACTAACCGCTTTTGCAGTTTTTTTCTAATTTAAAGCCCCGTTTCCGCATGGGATTTCCCCCATGTGATAAACTCCTACGTCAGATTGTTAGTCTTCTGTAAAGATGGATTTAACATCTTTACTATTCCTTGGTAGCCTTTGTTCTTAAGCTAAGTAAGCAAGTGAAATACTATCACTTTTTTTTACAAAACAAGATTCTTTTTTTCTTAACCTGCATATTCAAATTTTACACCTGTGGTGGAAGATTCATTCTTACCACTCTGGCTTGCTGCCAGCCTTATATCCTCTTGCTCTGGATCCCTTTCACTGTAGCTCTATGATTCCACTTTAATGCCCATATTTCCATCCTGGGATAGAATCCTGGGATTTGCAGTTAAGGGAGAGGTACTTAGAATGCTTTACCAAAAAGATTTAGTGCCTCACTGAACCACAAACTCCCATTTCCTATAGTATGTTACCATGGCAGTTAAAGTAGAATTAAAGTGTTATAACTGTGTAGCATGAAAGGCTCCCTAGTGTGATTTTAAATACTGCAGCTTGATTTTGGTCCTCTCATAGTGCTCAGGAAAGATCCCTATACTTTCAGTCTTTAGATCATTCCAGCCAGAAATTGATATGCTAATGTTCTCTGTTTTAATAAATTAAAAGTTTTCCATTACTTCAGATGGGGGAGCAGGAATTAATAAAAGATGAGGGCCTTCTAGCGTATGACTGATTAATCATGAAAAGAGTTGCTGATTCCTTTTATTTGTTTTTGATTTACATTTGGCTTGGCTGAGGCTGCATTTTTAATAGAATCATATTAAAGACAGATATAATTGTATCCTGGAAATGGCGTGTAGATTTTGCTACTCTCTGGCTAATTTATGAATCCAATTACAACAGAGTGGAATAATCTTTCAAACAGATTTGTTAAAGGATTACACTTTCATTATCCTAGTGACATAACTCAATTTGGCTCACTGCCTGTTAATGTTATAAAAGTCAAAGGAGCTCCTTTTTAATGATCTGGACACAAACATAAAAATATAGATCTGTGTAAAAGTTTAGGAAATACTAGTCTGCTCTTCAATATAGAAAGTCTTATAATATATACCATTAAAGATTAAATTCGGGCATGAAGGAAATTCATGACTTTCCCACACATCATTTCATTTAACAGTAAAGTCACAGGTGGAAGTTAGGGGGAACTACCTCTCTTTCTTAGTGGTAGGGCTTTTCATGTAGAGAAAATCTAGTTGCCACCACTCAAAATATACAGTGCACAATGCACTTCAATCTTCCAAAATTTGAAGATGACCACTAATTTTAGATAAGGGAAAAGGATTGGACAATTTATACATGTAGTTCCTTTAGGCACACTCAGTCCATTTGAGCATGCCCAGGGAGTTGATTGGTTGGTTGGGTAGTTGGTTGGTTGAACTGATTTCAATCAGTCAACCAACTTAGAGGCTGGTTGACTGAAATCACCCAGTTCATTTATTTCAACCAAGCAACCAAATCTTCTATGAAGAGGTGGAAATCAATCCAAAACAATGCAGTTCCTACCTCAATCAGATGTACCATCTCCAATAAGGACAAGTGGCATGCCCTAGGGCTCTGGTATTTTGAACCACTACAGCTCAGTGTTAAACAACTGCCATTGTTTCAGGTGGGACCTAATTGATTTGTACCTGTGATTTAACGGGTGAAGAACAATGGGCTTCCACTAACTCCCAGTTCCTCTCCTATAAGGATGAGAGGCATTCTGAAGCAAGGATGGATATGGTATGGAGAACAGAACTCTCACTGACTGTTAGTAATAATAGTGAAAGAGAAAGTAATAATAGTGAAAGAGAGCCTCGATGGACAGTACATCTCTAATGCCAGTATCAGTACATCTCTAATGCCAGGGGCTTGGGAGACATTATTAAGGAATAATAACCAGGTCTAATAAAACACTTCTAAGTACACACCTTCCTCAGAATACTTAGCAGCATTTTTGTAGTCCTGGCTGAAACCAGATTGAAGTGGACAATTTTTGCGTGTTAAGTGCTATCGACCTTTTGGTGAAAGTAGTTGGGGACCACATACATGCAGATGCAAACTGAGCAAAGCGTAAGTCAAAAAATAGACACCTCCTTCTCTCCCTCCCCTCTTTACTTTCTTTCTAGGTTGACCATACATTGGATCTAACTACATTCCTATTTTCCTGTGTTTTGCTGGGGCACAGAGCCCCAAAAATCCAGCATCAGAATCCTTGCTATGGACATAAAAACTAATAGGAAATCACCACAAGGCTTGAAAGGGAGAGAAAGATAATATGATCATAGAAAAGGAAAAGAGGGTTATCAGTGATCCTATAATATAACTACTAGGAATTTAAGGAAAATAAAGCCAGTGCAGTAGAGGTCATCATAGTCAAAATGATAACAGTGAGAATAAAGAATTAAGGTTTAGATATGGGAAAGAAAAGTAAACATTTCTCTTGGCACTGGTGGTTGGGAAGGCAGAAACACATTGCAAGTACCTCATCTTTTCTGGATGCCTGCTTTTTTATTTTCTAGTTGTCATCATCTCCCCAGTCCTGAACAGTATGTGGCAAATCGTCACAGAGGCAGCTTATGCCTTCTCCCTGATAGTCTGTTTCTATTGAGAGATATATATGCAAGACAACAAGGAGAGTCTGGCACTCCTACTTGTTGTCTCTCAAGCATCAGTAACCCTTTCCATGAATGTGTTCATGAATGTGTGTGTATGCATCTTTAAGTGGCCTGTTAACTTATGATGACCCCTTGAATTTCATAGAGTTTACTTACACAGGGAATACTCTGAGGTGGTTTTGCCACTTCCTTCCTTTGAAACATAGCCTTACAGCCCCTGATATTTGAAGTATTTCTGAGGGCTTCTGAGGGTTCACACATCCCTTCCTTGCTCCTTGTTACACCTGCAAATGCCCTGCACACAAATAATGCATAAAAAGGCAAATATACTGGCTGAAACCAAGTAGAAGTTGGATTTTGCAATCCTCTAGAACAGATATGGGAACTGGGGACCTGCAGATGTTGGACTGCAGTGTCCATCATCCTTCATGATTGACTCTACTGGCTAAGGCTGATGAGAGTTGTGATCCAACAACATCTGGAACAATGGTAACTAGTGCTTTCCATAATAGGAGCATCAGCGGGTTAATCCAAATTTTTAAAAGAGCTGTGCAGTTTGCTTAACACTATCCCTAAAATATTGGGTAGCTCCATTAAAGGTCGGGGGGGGGGAAACCTAGAGGATATTACACACACACACACACACACTTGTAGATACAGGGAGGTGGAGAGAATAGGACTGGCAATCTGAAAATGTGTGGCTAGAAAATTGGGGGATTATTTGCAACATAAAAAAATGTTAACGCTAAGGAAATAACTACCCCTGTAAAGCAGCTCTTTGAAAACATGGTTATTAAGGCAATCTTTTCCCCCCAGCACATAGCGAAGTAGAAACACTGGCTTGCTGACTATTAAAAGGGGGGGGGACCAGTTTAGAACCTCTCATAAATGTGACTATGGATGTTTCTTGAGGGGAAAAACAACCATCTTGGAATATGAGAACAGCTGGGGTTTTCCCCAGTATTCCAAGTTGGTTAATTTCTTCACCCAGCGGGAAAGAAAAGGGAGGAGGAAATGAGAGTTGCTGTTATGAAATATACAGGAACTTGCTAGTGAGGGGAGAAATATGAAAGCACCTTTTGTAGTAATTGATAACATCATTAAATCCTTTTATGAGAGGAGGAGAGGCAAAGTGGTTATACAGCAAAAATGGTTATAGGGAGCCCATTTTATTTCTTTCCCTCCCTCACCTTGCAAAGAGCAAAAAAAAAAAAAAAAGCTGTGTTTACAACCTAGTAGTAAATAAGCTTTCCCTCCCTTTATTCTTAGTGGGTTATTTATTTTCATAGTACCAGCAACAATGCTTAAAATTGTACCAGCCTAATAGAAAACCGGGTCCCTTTGTGTATAAAAATTACAACATACAGAATTGTGTCAATTTTCTCTTGGAGGTTCAGAACCAAATCACAGGATCAGCAGAATGAAGCTGTAAAGCTGATCCTGAAATGGAGAATGTTGCATTTTAGGGCCAGGAAGGAGCTGAACCTCTTTGAAATGACTGTGACTTCAAAGCTAAGGCCCAGAAATAGGTGTATAAACCTTGAAGAGTGAGTCCTCTGTAGATTCAGTCATTCCTCTTTGCTATTAACATTTTTTTCCAAAAGACTGATGTTATCCATGAAGCCTCCATTTCCACTCAGCCATGTAAAGAGAAATACACACACACACATTATGGGAATCAAGGGAGGCAGCTACAAGAGGAGCAAAATGCCCTCCTCAGTAAGAATCCTGCCCTGCCCAATGACATTTCCATCCATATTTCCCCATATATCTAGCACTGTTGTTGTTGTTGGGTGCCTTCAAGTCATTTCATGGGGTTTTCTTGGCAAGATTTGTTCAGAGGGGTTTTCCTATTGCCATCCTCTGAGTCTGAGAGAGTGTAACTTGGCCAAGGTCACCCAGTGGGTTTCCATGGCTGAGCTGGGAACTGAACGCTCATCTCCAGGTTTGTAGTCCAATACTTAAACCACTACGCCATGCTGACTCTCATTATAATCAGTGATATAATAATATTATATCCCTTATATAAAATGGCATTTTGGATTTTTTTTTAAAAAATTCAAATCATAAATGGCTGGATCTGTGGATGCAGAGGCTATAGATATGGAAGGCCAACCGTAACTAAGGGCCTTTGCAGACTGCTAGAAATAGTGCAAATTGAGTCCACTTTAACTGCCCTGACTCAGTGCTAGGGAATCATGGGAATTGTATTTTTTTCTGAGACATTGAGCCTTCTTTGTGAGAAAGCTCTGGTGCCACAATAAACTACAGTTCCCATGATTCCCTAGCACTGAGTCAGGGCAGTTAAAGTGAACTCAGTTTGCACTATTTCTGGCAGTCTGCAAAGGCCCTAAAATAACCTTTAAAAGACATTAGGAGCCATATTTGAGAGCTCCTGTGAATGCTTTTAAGATCTTGAAGGAAAGATTTCCCCCCCCCCAAAAAAAAAAAAAAAATAGGCAAAGAAGCAACTTTGGCAAAATTACCGGCAGTGGGTCTGTATTAGCTTTCTTGAAACATGACCAAGAAATCTTGAGGCGATACATTACCTTACTAAACCAGATGGTTCTGACAGTCAGCATGTGAGGAATGGATTCCCTCCACCCCCTGCCAACAATTCCAAGTAAAGTGAAAATGGTCATTAAGTTAAAATGCCTTTTGAGCAGAAGACAGATTTAATAGTTTTTTATGGGCCATTTGTACAGTGAAATGTCATCAGTCAGCACACCATGGCTCTCGGGGACACAGGGAGGAAATTTTAAAAAATTGTTTTGGAAAAGGGCAGTGCTTTAACTTTCTAAGTTTTTTGCTGTGGTGTCAAAATGGGCTAACAGTGATTCCGATATGCAAAAAAACAAAATGAGTTAATTGGAAATTCATGATAGTTTATGTGATGACAGCACAACATGATAGTACTGCTGAATGACTGAACGTCAGATTAGTTTATGGTGTGAACAAAATGTTACTTGAAGATTTGGGGAATAAAAATAATTTTCTGTGATGCAAAGCATAAAGCCAGAGTAGCTATTTGGGTCACATTCTATAGTGGCCAAGAAATAGAAGGGAATGTTGAGTTATGCAAGTTCTGGGAGCATGTACAGAATCTGTACAAAATCAGTTCTCAAATCTTCTTCCTGCTAATTTCTGTGCAGCAAAATTAGTAGCTGCAAACAAGACAAAGGTTGGGTTGTACATCATCTGTGGTCTGTCTGTGGCCTCTAATGTTTTTGTGGCTTTATTGTCCTTCCTCTCTTGCTGCCTATTTTGCTGCTCTGTTGTTGATTTTCCATGGCAGGTCAGCAATGCGATACTACCTTCCACAATTTTTTTTTAAAATGTGAAGAGAACATGTCCCTTTTTAAAAGGATGGTTTATACTCCTAAATAACTGAGAGCCAGCATGATGTAGTGACTTGAATAGTGGATTAGGATGTTGGGAAACCAGGTTATGATTCCTGCTCATCTGTGGAAACCCACTGGGTGACCTTGAGCAAGTCACACATTCTCAGCCCCAATTGGAAGAAGACAGTGGGGAAAAGCCCTCTGAACAAATCTTGCCAAGAAAACTCTGTGAAGACACACAACAACAACAATGACATGAGGCAAGGCAGGACCAGGAGGGAATGGAAAGTGAGTAGTGTGAGTGATGCAGGTGTAAGGTGTAAGACAGGTGTAAGGTAGACTTGTTGGGAGGTAGTGGTGGCCCACCGCCACATGGTGAATTCTATCCAAACAGAGGTTTTAACTTGGGTCTCACTATTCCAAGGCCAGTGCTTCAAATTATGGTTCTCTCAGATCAGCTGTAACTCTAAAAGTATTACCAGGGATAGCCATGTTGGCCATATAGCAAAGTACAGTATCATCCAAAATATATATATTGCAAGCTTTCGAAGTTCCACTGGTTTCTTCATTAGAAATTATACGGGAGATAAAGAAATTGACAATGCTAGTCATAGCCCTGCATTGGTCAAGATGTTGTAGATATTTATGTGTAAACTGAAGTCAAAAATAGGAGAGCCCATGCTGTGTTGTGGCAAGAGTGTTAAGCTCCAGTGTGACACAGCAGAGCTTGGAAATGCTATCTTTTCAGAATCTCAGAATGTGAGCTGGTGGGAGGTGTTGTTGTTAGGAGTTGTACAAAAAGTACCTCTTCCCAGCTTTGCCTGGGAGCCAATTTCAGTTCCCTGTTCAATCCTAAATTTCCTACTGGGCTCTGGGACTGGGCCCTCTGCCATTCTGAGGATCAGATGGGATGATTCTGTATGCTCTGCCCCATTAATCTTGTAAGAAGTTAAGAAATACAACCAAGAGATGGAAAGTAGTTTCCAAGGTAGAAGTAGCTTTAGCAAATGATGACCGAAATTTGCTTGGGATGTCCAGTCTTTCCTATCTCATTCTATACAAACAAATGAAAAATTTCCAATTTTTTCTTCTCAATGAGCAAGATGATAAGAGTTTCCTGCAAAAAAAAAAAAAAAAAATTAAGAAAGTAACCACATTCATGTTGTTGCTAGGTGATTTTTTTTTTCATAAATTGTATTAATGATTTTTATGCAGACTACAATGGCTGCTTCCTTACTGCATGGTCTTTTTAACAGTAGGAGCACTGGATAAGTAGCTTCTTTAAATCAATAATCCTGTCTGTGCTTCTGCTTGTGCTTGTTCTCTCTGCTTGTTCATTCTCTCTCTCTCTCTCTCTCTCACACACACACACACACACACTTGCTATGTGTGAGAGAGGAGGGGAGATTTGCTTAACCAAAGAAGAAAGAGGCAAATTTTTCATAAGGGCCTTTTGCTCATAGTGCAGAGACTTTGATGGGAGGGAGCACTCAATCATTTAGCCCAGTTGTTCTCAAACTGTGGGGTAAGATCTCCAAGGGGGTGTGAGAATTGCCCATGGGGAGGGCATGAGACTTGGAGGCCCTGATCCCTTCTCTTACTCCTCTTCCCAATGTTTTTCATGTGTAAAATTTACACACATGTTGAGTTAAATATTGAATTTACTTAAAAACAACTATTCTAATTGGAACAATGTTTTTTCCTTATAAAATATTAAAAGATGAATATATATAAATGTGCAAATGAAAACACACTGAATAAATAAAATATTTTATTCATATACTATGTTGAGTGCAAGGTGTAATGTATGCATATAGATGTAAGGGGGGGGGGGGGGTCCCAAGGGTAAAAAGTCTGAGTACCAGTGATTTAGGGGGAGAGCAGACGGGCAGCCATGGGCCGACCCAAGAAATGGAGTATTGGGGCTGCTGCTAACGCACGCAGTGGCCCCAATACACCCTTCTGCTAGCCCTAGAAGGAGTGCTAAAATGCCGCTCTTTCCAGAGCAGGCAGAAGTGGTGCCAGAAGAGGCACCATGCACCTGTTCCACACTCCTTCCAGCTCAGCCCATGTGGAGGCTGTGCCAGAAGGACGTCATCGGAGCGCTCGCCGTGTGCAATGGTGCATTCTCCAATGACGTCCTCAGGAAGCGGTTGGGGCGTCCGGCGTCTGGCTATCTCTCCCCTTCCCTGGCTCGAAGATGGCACTTTGCGCTGTCTGCAGAGCCCCTTAGTTCTTATGCAAGAGGAGGTGAGGTGTCTCATAGCAATTGTCATTTCCTCCGCAGGGTCACCCACAAACAGCAGAATCAGAAGCACATGGCATGAGGCAAGGTATAGCAAGTTGCTTTATACTATGTGGCTGAGTGATGATTCAGAGCCAATATCCTATATAAGTGGACCAAGAGACGGTCAGGTATGGGTTGTTGTGAGTTAGTGTCTTTTAGTTGAGTTGACTTGGGATAGACGTTGGAGTTGATTGGATGTCAGAGAGGAATGTGTATATATTGTATCATATTGTACAGATTGCAACTAAAGATAAAAGCCTCCAGAACTTTGGTTGAATCAACTGCCTGTGAGTCATTTTCTGGTGTGAAAAGTAGTCAGTACATTGTCAATACCAATAGCTGAATGTTTTTGTTTTTGGACTCTGCTACATTATTGTTTTGGCTGCATTTGGGTGACTTACATCCATACTGTGCTGGGAACCCTGACATATTGAGAGAACCCATTTCATTGAGAATGGAAACATTTGGCATATTCCTTACATCACTGTTGCTTTTTCCAGTAACCATTCCTAACTGGGTGCCTTCCAGATGCATTGGGCTACAATTCCTAACAGTGTAGTGGCTCCTGTGGCTGCTGGCTATTGGCTCCCATGCCAGTGGGGGAGTGAATCCATTGCAGGTTGTTATCCACGCTTTCTCCAAAATGATTACCATATATACTCAACTATAAGTTGATCTCATGTGTAAGTCAAGGGCAGGTTTAGGGGCCAAATTATGGATTTTGAAATGACCCATGGATCATATCAAGGGTCAGACTTGGGAGCACGTAACAAAGGATCTAAAGGATGAAGAAAAGGAAAACACTGCCAGAGAACTTACAAAATTCCAGCAGGCAAAACCTCTTTGTGCTCACACTGAAGGCTGGATGAATGAGAGAGTAGAGGGGGACAGTGCTTCCAGGGCCAGTTATATTCTTGCCTTTCCCCAGGGGATGGTTCCTTTTTTAGATAAGAATTAAAGTACAGTACTTACATTAACCCATGATGTTGACTCAGTTTTCTTGGGTCAATTTTTGACTAAAATTTCTAGACTTACGCATGACTATATACAATACCTTATTTTGAAATGTTTCAGAACCTTGGACAATTCCTTTCAATCTAGTCAAAATCTGGAGTGAATTCGCAGCTCCAATGACATGAGAGTCACCAGCCAATTCTGTTTTCCTGCAGATGCACTGGCTGGACTTAATGGGAGTTACATTCCAAGAAAGCTGAAGGACACTAGGTTGGAAAAGGACTGGTGTATTAAAGGACTTGTTGAAGTAATTGAGCAACAATTTGTGCCACCGGATTTCTGTGTTCTTCATGTACAGTGGGTCCTCCACATTTGCTGGAGTTAGGGGCGTAGGAACCTCATGGAAGTGGAAAAAACACAAAGAAAAAGGCATTTTTTTTTACCCAAGAGAATACCTCTCTAGGAATCTCTAGGTCCTCCGGCACAATTCTGTGGGTCAACATCTGCCTGAATTTGACCATAGAATTGCACTGTACTATTAGACTGTCAAATAGTCTAATGACTATTAGACTATTAGATTCTAGGACTTACAAATGCCTAGAGAACTCTTCTCTCTAAGAATTTCTATGTTCTCCAGTGCTACGATGTTGACCATAGACTTGCACTGGAAGAACTAGAGATTCCTAAAGAGAACATAATGAACAAATCTATGAATAATCAAATCTGCAAAAGTCGAAGGTGCAAATGTAGAGGGCCTACTGTATTCTACATTTATATTGGTGTACACTGTTGGATATTATTATTATTATTATTATTATTATTATTATTATTATTCAGTCATATTGTAATTCTGACGATTCGAAGGTTGGCAGTTCGAGGCCCAAGTGCCACGTGACGGAGTGAGCTCCCGTCACTAGTCCCAATTTGTGCCAACCTTGCAGTTTGAAAGCATGTAAAAGTGCAAGTAGATAAATAGCTACCACTTCAGGGGGAAGGTAACATCATTTCATGCAGTTATGCTGGCCACATGACCATCAGAGTTGTCTTCAGACAACGTTGGCTCTTCAGCTTAGTAACAGAGATTAGCACTGCCCCCTACAGTAGTTAAGACTAGACATTCATGTCAAGGGAAAACCTTTACCTTTACCTTTGCCTTTACAGTGTAGGATATTATTATTATTATTATTATTATTATTATTATTATTTAATTAAGCACATATTGTAATCAGAAGCTAAAGGAATTCCCAATCTTCCCTTTCTCCCTATGTCTTTCAGGCTTAATTATAATAAATGCCATTTATATATAACTATTGTACAGTCATGGCAATACAGTCTAATAGTACAGTTGCTTGTTGGAATTTATAAAACATATCTACACATTCACTAAATGGTACATTGTTCAGTATACTGCACTTAAAAATAGTAATCATTGGGATTTTTTGACAGTAATTCATATTGTTTCTATTCTTTCATCTAACCAACATAAGTCCCTAAAGCCAGAAAACCCAAGATATATGATCAAAAAACCAAACTGAAGGGTTCTGCCAAAAAATAACCAAGGATAAAATAATCCCACTTCCAATTACAAAAAGGCAATAATATGAAGAAATAAAAGTATAACTAAACCCTAGAGCAGAAAAGCCAATAAAATTTCTGAAAGGGTAAAAATACCCCACTGAAAAGTATGCAAATGCAAAAAATAAATATTATAATGATAATAAAAAATTCAAAACTGAAGGCCAAAAAAACCTGAACCCTGAAGTAGATAAGCCAGTAAAATTTCTAAACGGGTAACAAGACCCCACTGAAAATGTGCAAATTTGTTGCCTTTGAATTTAGCAGAGTCACATTGTGTGAGCTGAGGAGTTGTTATAATATATATATATCTTTTGAATGCTTGCAGGCCACTGAGGAAGACTGTAGTCGAAACGCATCTGGCCTTGAGTTTTTACTAATTACTACTATTGTTATATTATTTTGTTTTGTGCATTTACACACTTTTCAGCACTTGACCTGCCCCTTCACTGTCCCCTGCATTGGCAACATGTAGCACAAAGGCACTCTCTAGCCAGCCAGCCACTTTTGCAGTCTCTGCTGCCCTTCCGGCCCCACCATACTTGCCGTTAATTTGTTACCAATAATAATAATAATAATAAATTTTATTTTCAACCCGCCCCTCTGCTAGGCAACCGGGGCGGCGTACAACAAGTTAAAACAATACAGAAGTAAAACACATCACCAAATCCCCCCCTAACCCTCCCACCCCTTAAAAATAAATTAAACTGAGATAATATTAAAAACAACAAATAGTAAACATCAAGTACTAAAATCATCAAACAAATAGCAGCAACAATAACAGGTGGAAGTAGGGGAGCAGGTTGACAAGCCAGCCCATTTGGGGAGGGGAGCCGAGAGATTATTCCGGGAAGGCCTGCCAGAAGAGATCCGTCTTTACTGCTTTTTTAAAACAGTCAAGGGTGGTAATAAGATGGATCTCATCCAGCAGGCCATTCCATAATCTTGGAGCAGCAGCAGAAAAGGCTCTCTGGGAGGTCTGCAACAGCCTAGTTTTCATAGGCTGCAGCAGGTTCCTCCCAGAGGACCGGAGCGCGCGGGGGGGATTGTACGGGGAGAGGCAGTCCCTGAGATGAGTTGGACCCAAGCCATGTAGGGCTTTAAAGGTCAAAACCAACACCTTGTACTGTGCCCAGAAACGAATTGGCAGCCAGTGGAGAGATTTCAATACCGGTGTGATGTGCTTTCTCCTAGATACACCAGTAAGTAACCTGGCTGCGATATTTTGAACCAGTTGGAGTTTCCGGGTTAGGCACAAGGGTAGCCCCATGTAGAGCGCGTTACAGAAATCCAAACGTGAGGTTACCAGAGCGTGTACCACAGTTTCGAGATCCCTAGTCTCCAGGAAAGGGCGCAGCTGGCGTATCAGCCGAAGCTGATAACAAGCACTCCTGACCGTCGCATTCACATGACTAGTCATGTGAAGCGACGAATCTAGAAGCACCCCAGACTGCGAACACAGTCCTTGGAGGAGAGTGTGACTCCATCCAGGACTGGGAGGTGTATTCCCAAGCCTGGTTTTGGGCCCGTCACTGTTAGTACCTCCGTTTTGTCTGGATTCAGTCTCAATCTGTTTTTCCTCATCCAATTCATTACCACTCTAAGACAGTCATTGAGAGGAGAGACTTCACCTGAGGTCTGGGCAGACGATCTAGTCATGGAGAGGTATATCTGGGTGTCATCAGCGTACTGAAGACACCGTGCTCCATGCCTCCGAATTATCTCTCCCAACGTCTTCATATAAATGTTAAATAGCATTGGGGACAGGATGGTGCCCTGAGGGACAGCACAATTAAGCTCAATTCTAGACGAGCAACTGTCCCCGAGCCTCACCCTCTGGAATCTGCCCGAGAGGAAGGAACGGAACCACTGCAAAGCAGTGCCTCCAATTCCTAACTCAGGCAATCCAAGAGGATGGAATGGTCTATTGTATCAAAGGCCGCTGAGAGGTCCAAGAGCACCAGCAGGGTCACACTACCCCTGTCGATACCAAGTGGAGGTTGTCGGCCAGCGCAACCATGGCAGTCTCAACTCCAAATCCCGTCCTAAAGCCAGTTTGAAATGGATCAAGATAATCAGTTTCATCCAAGACAACTTGAAGCTGGGAGGCAACCGCCCTCTCGATCACCTTGCTTAAAAAAGGCAGCAAGGAGACTGGTCCAGGGGATCCAGGGAAGGCTTTTTCAGGAGGGGTTTGACCACTGCCTCCTTTAAACAGGATGGGACAATGCCTTCCCTGAATGACGCGTTGATAGTATCCCAAAGGAATACCCTCAGCGCGTCCCCCCCGGACGACAAGCCATGATGGACAAGGATCTAGAGGGCAGGTCGTCTTCCTCACTCTACCAAGGAGCTTGTCCACGTCATCGGTACTCACAGATTGAAGCTGATCCAGTGAAAGGCCATCAACGGAGTTGCTGGACACCTCACCTGCAGATTCTGACAAAATGCTGGCGTCCAGGTCGGCTCTTATTCAAGAGATTTTATCTGCAAAGTAGATGTTAAAAGCATCACAGCAGGCTGCTGTAGAGTTAAGTAGAGGGTTCTGCACAGGAGGTACCTGTGTCAGTTCCCTCACCACCCCAAACAGCTCTGCTGGACGAAACTCTGCAGATGCAGTGCGTGCAGAGGAGAAAAGTTTCTGCGCTGCACACAGTGCCTCCCAATAGGAATCAAGATGTTTCCTATGGCGAGTTCTGTCAGATAAGAGTCGAGTCTTCCGCCATTCGCGCTCTAGTCATTGTCCAGCTTGCTTCATCCTCTTAAGCTCCTCTGTATACCAGGGCCTACAATTAGGAGCGGGCTGGAAAGGACGCTTCGGAGCAATTGTGTCGATGGCCTTGGTGAGATCGGTGTTCCAGGTATTAACCAAGGCTTCGACAGAATCTCTGGTGTTACCAACCTTTAAACCCTCCAAGGCTTTCTGGAATCCCATCGGTTCCATTAGCCTTCGAGGGCAGACCATCCTAATCAGTCCACCACCCCCGGAGGGGCAGAGAGTGGCTCGTAGTTCCATCTTGACCAGGAAATGATCTGTCCATGACAAAGCGGAGGTTTTGATAACTTCCGCCCACGGATATTCCTGTTCCATACTAAAGACTGCATCGAGGGTATGACCCGCACAATGTGTGGGCCTGACAACCAATTGAGATAGGCCCATGCTTGTCATGGTTTCCATGAACCCCCGAGCGCTCCAGTTAGATTTGACAAAATAGTCTCGAGTGGAATGTTGAAGTTGCCCAGAACCAAAAGTCTGGGAGACTCCAACAGCAGCTCTGAGACCAGCTGCGTCAGCTCGGTCAGGGAGTCTGTTAAGCAACGGGGTGGCTGGTATACCAACAGAATCCCCAAACTATCTCTGGTTCGCAGGCTTAGGTACATACACTCGATGTAGGCTGTTTTCTGGACAGGCTTCCTGGTCAAGGTTAGGTTGTTTTTATGAACCAAGGCCACGCCGCCACCCCCCCGCCCACTTTCCTTATCTGCTCACTGACTGAGTACCCAGCTGGAAGGGCCTGCGCCCACGTCATTGCACTGGCATCTCCCAGCCAGGTATCAGTAAAGCATGCCAGGTCGGCCGCCTCATCCAGTATGAGGTCGTGGATGATGTGAGTTTTGTTTTTGAGCGACCTGGCATTGCAAAGGAACAGAGTAAGGGTCTGTGGAATGGATAGTACACTCTCCAAATTATCCTGGGCAACAGAGTGAACTGAAGAAGGGATAGGTATTAAACATCGATCCCCTCTTCTTTTGTAACATTTCTTCACTCTGTTACTGCCATACCTTCCCTTCCCCCACACAACCTCAATTCCTGCTCCAAGATTGTTCCCGGCTACATTACAAGGTGACAATAACAAATGATCCGGCTACTTTCCCCAGACCCACTGCAGCTATAGCTACAACGCTCCAGCAGCTTGTCCTCCATTCCCGTTGCTGCATGTGTTCTGGGCCGGTGAAGGGGGGCTAGATATAGCCTCTTGCGGAGCGTCAGGGCCACACCGCCTCCAGATCTTAAAGGGCTCTTGGAGAGCCAAGGCAGGGTTCCATCAGCTTGTCCTCTATTCCCGTTGCCACAGGTGTTCTGGGCCAGTGGGGGGGGGGGCTAGATATAGCCTCTTGCAGAGCGTCAGGGCCATGCCGCCTCCAGATCTTAAAGGGCTCTTGGAGAGCCAAGGCAGGGCTCCAGCAGCTTGGAGAGCCAAGGCAGGGTTAGGGTTACCATACTTGTTAACTGCCATCTTGGACTTACAGTGACCCTATGAATGCGAGATCTCCATGTCACCCTATTGTCAACAGTCCCACTCAGACCCCTCCAGAAGCATAGTTGCTGTTGTTGATGTTAATTTCCATCAATTTAGGTTTAACCTACGGTGACAGCCCATGATCAACAGCCCTACTCAGGCTGTGTTAAGTCAGGGCTGTGACTTCCCTGATTAGTCTTTTCTCCTGTAATGGAGTGTTGCTCTTTTCCTACTATCTTCCAGTTTACTGAGCATTATTGCCTTTTCTAATGAGTCATGTCATCTCATGATATGTCTAAAAAATGATAGCTTCATTTTAATCATTTTGTCTTCTAGGGAGAGTTCGGGCCTGATTTGCTCTGTGACCCATTTACAGTTGGCCCTCCGTTTTCGCACGTGATCCATTCTGCCCCCCCCCCCACGAAAATGGAAAATTGCTAACATTCAAGTCCCATTGAGTTAAATGGCGGTGCATGCCCCAGTTTGTCCATTGTGTCCCTCCCTGCCCACAAACGGGCGAGACTGTTGACTACAAGTCTGTAAAAATGGAGGGACACCTGTATTTGTCTTTTCTTTTCTTTTTGGCAATTCATTGTATCCATAGAACTTTCCTCCACCACACAATTCAGATGAAGCCACACAGTAGCAGTAGCAATATATATATAATTTTCACTGAAATCAAGCTTCCTGGAACAAACTTCCAATTCTCCATCAAAAAAGGTGCAACCTCCTATACACATCTGTATGTGCCTTGTTTTCAAATGAAATTGAAACTCTGCAGTTTGATGGTATGGCAGAAAATGTGGTGGTGTAATTTACATTATTTCATTTAATTCAAAATGCAGCTGTCTAGTCTTGTTATGTTTGGGAGGAGGGCTCCTGCTTGTTCTCCTGAATAAGGCCATGGATATCTCCCCCAAAGTCCTGCCTTAACACTGACTTTGTGGATTCAAGAGTTCCATTTCCACTGGGGCCTGAGTACATAGGATACAATTCTGCTAATGGTTTGCACGATGCAGAAGCATGGCACCCTGTGACACATATGTTTCTTTTTGGATGGCACACAGGGACTATTTTTTTGTCCTTTCTTGCCTTTGTCCTCTGTCCCAAACCTCTCTCACCCACAACTGTCAAGCCCTGGAAGGGGCCGCTGCTGTTTCTTGTCAGTGGGGAAGGGAAGAAATGCAATTCAGAAGAGAAAGAAGCAGCCGGCCTTCATTCTGAAGGGAAGGAAAATGAGGGTGCATTTCCCTTTACAAGCCTAGATGATCTGCATCTTTTCCTTCTGAATTGCCTCCCTCTCCTTCCCATTGGTAAGGAACAACTGCAGCAGTTTCTTCCATAGTTTTATAGCTAACAGGGTAGGAGAGGATGCAAACCAGCAAGAGTGGAGTGTCACATCTTGGCTAGTGTCTCCAAAAGCACAGTCCATTGTATTAATTTTTCCAAGGTACAGAGTCATCAGAGTCTAGGTGCCCCCCAAGCAATAAATCTATGAATCTATCTGACTATCTATTTATCTACCATCTATCTATCTATATCTCAAAACCAGTAAAATAGTAACAAGAAGAGATAGACAGATAGGACACAACAGATAGGAACTGATCTAATAAAATGTGGATTATAAGAATATATGCAAATATAACTATCTGCTTTTTCCACCAGGATTCTCTGGGAATTTTCTTCAGTGGATAGGAATTGTTAAAAAGAAAATTGTCTATTGTACAGCCTCACCAATAGCTATGTTTGTTTATTTGTTGTAGGAAACCATAACAATAAAGATTTTCATGTTTGCTCCACAGTATCATTGACGATAACATCATCATAATAATGATAAGATGAATGAAATCAGCAACTTGCTGGTGTTCATTCTCCCCATGGTGTTAGTTTTAACCCAGAGACACTGAGATACATCCCTGGCTCTGATTTTCATTTTAAAGCAATTCAGCTGTGACACATTCATATAGATTTTATGAGGGTGGAAGGAGGGGGGAAATGAGTTTGTTGCTCTTACCGCTTGTTGATGGTTGCAGACTTATTTCTGTATCAACGTTGAGGTTGGATTGGATTGGATAGAACATGTATGCCCCCTGCTGATAAGCTTTTTGCAACCTCCTTTACAGAAGAAGAAAGATAGAGCTATTTTGGAAATATTTTATTGCCAAAAGAAGGGAGGAAGGAAGCATTCCTAACCATATTTTCCCAAAACATTTGCTATCATGTGCATTCAGCACAGGCCCACTTCAGGGTTGCAACTATGGCAGGGAGGGCAAAATGGAGGCATTGCCCTTCCCATAACAGTTATGCCACCCAGATAAAATTTCTTTTAGTTTCCAAATTTCTAGCATTGCAGAGAGTGAGACACTGAAAATCATTCAAGAAAGGGGTCTGTGGCTTCACAAGGGATGGAGAAGAGACATCTTTGATCTCAAGATTACTTCACTGCTCCAAATGGAGTTTAAATTTCATTGTCCTTTGTCTCATTTCTCATACAGCCAAGAGAGGGGTGGCTTCAGCTTGCCTTGAGATCCCTCCAAACCAACTGAACTAGAGCAGAGACAGCATCTATACAAAATGTAGGCCTACGAATCCAGAACTGTCACTTTTGTTGCTGTATGATTTTTTTGACATCTTTTGCCTGATGAAGAAGCCAGTGGTGCTTCAACAGCTTGCACTATGTGTTCTGTGAATTTTGGCTGGCCAATAAAGATATCACTCTTTTGTGAATTATGGATTTTGTTTTATTTTGCTCTTACAGCCAGCAATGCTACCCCTTAATATACACACTTGGAACTGTTACAGTTGTTGTGTTTGCATTCCCTTGGTAACTTTGCCAGCCCCTTTTCTTTGGATGCCTGAACTGGAATTTTAGAAACCTCACCAAACTACACATCAGTCAGATTCAGCAATGCAGTTAAGGTGGTATCAAAGTGTTTATAACTGTTTGTGTGTAAGAGACCATAAGCTTCTTGGTAGGCTGACACTCTAACGCTGTTAGCCTTGGAGAGAAAGAAGTAGCAACTATCCCAACTATTATCTTATCCAGCACTTTCAGGCACTGAGAGCCTGATGCTGTTTGAGAAAGTAAAGTTGCCCTGGCCCACCTTCTTCCCCAGTGCTCTTTAACTCATGATAGGCTGGCAATTTGCTATTCATATGGTTGCCGAGAGTATGATTATTCTGGGAATGAATAGAAGGTATATGAGGATCACTCGCCTCACATGCTTGTTTCCCTCACACGCTTGTTTCCCTAATCCTACTGGGAAGGAGGAGGTGTGGGTACAGTGATCAAAATTAATCAATCAAAAAGGAACCGAGCTGGAAATTTGCCAGCAAAAATGGACCTTTTCAAGAAAAGTGACTGGCTGAAATTAGAATTTTAGCATTAACATTTTCCATAATGAAGTAATTAATTAATTAAATGAGAGCTAGTCTACACATAAGTGTATTATGCAAATTGGTGTGCATTTTCATACATTTCCATCAAGACTTGATTGACCAGATTCACCCTCCCTCTGCCAAAAATGCGCAGCCATCTGAATGTATGAGAAGTGATAGTGCACATTTCTGTGGATTTCAATGGATACTCTGGAAAGCCTGTTTCTGCAGAATGTAAGGAGGGCGTATTTTAGGTTTTTTTTTAGAGGGGCCCAAAAAGCCCAAACTCCTGTGAATAGCATGTGGCTCGATCACATTCTATTTGACTGGAATGAGGACAATTTTAAACATATAGATTAGCCCTAAGCCACAGTGCCAATAAACTTTACATTTCCTAGCTGATTCTTTTCCCCAAACCTGGCTTCCTTGGATTGTTACAAATACATTTTTCACATTATTTTAATTTCTGAGAGCTTGGGAATTCCAAGCTTTAGGTCACAGGTATTAAGGTCATCTTGTAAAGGTGGTGGTGGTTGTATCTCCATCTCAATGGCATTTTAAACAGAGAGTCTGTGAACATTTAGAAGGGAATGCCATAATCACAAAAAGTCAACATGGGTTCCAGAGAAACAAGTCATGCCAGACAAATCTGATCTCTTTTTTTGATAGAATTGCCAGCTTGGCAGATGAAAGGAATGCTGTGGATATAACATATCTTGATTTCAGTAAGACATTTGACAAGGTTCCCCATGACATTCTGGGAAACAAGCTAGTAAAGTGCCCTTTCAATGCAAATACAAGTTGTTTGAGTATTTTCGGCTTGGATAAAATTAACGTGTTCCCATTACAGTTCCCCTATTTGCCTGGATGTGAATTTCCATCTGTATCCCTTTTCCCTAGCACTATCCTGCTTTTAGCAACCTGATGGTACTGGGAAAGCGGGTTTGCAAGGAGATCTTGTCTGTCTGCATCTTCATTGTCAGCAGGATTTGTGGAGGT
This sequence comes from Phrynosoma blainvillii, assembly GCA_026167975.1. Classification (NCBI taxonomy): domain Eukaryota; kingdom Metazoa; phylum Chordata; class Lepidosauria; order Squamata; family Phrynosomatidae; genus Phrynosoma; species Phrynosoma blainvillii. Next base: position 137,030,936 of record JANUYF010000002.1, read on the forward strand.
TCACCAGACACTGGTCTAGTTGTCTAGTTGAAGCTTTGACCTCATTCCCATTCTAGCAATCCAGCTTAGTATCTCTAAGGAGGGGTTAAACTCTCTTGCCTCCATTGCAGTGATCCTGCTCAGAACAGTTGATGGGATAGCAGAGTTATACCCCCTCCCTCCTCCCAACAATCTGGATTGAGCTGGAAGGAGGAAAACAAGAGAGTGTGTCTATGTGTAGATGCAGTTTTCAGCTTTCCATCCAACACTATTCAAGATGCATGGAGGCAAAGGCCTGCCCAGCCTTTTCAAAAGGCCACAGGTACAGCCTGCCTACCTGTCTGGATCTTTTCTTAATAGCATTGTGCCTTCTATTTGTTGCTATGTTCCTTCAAGTAATTTCTGACTTATGGCGACCCTAAGGCAAACCTATTGTGGGGCTTTCTTGGCAAGTTTCTTCAGAGAGGGTTTGCCATTGCCATCTTCTGAGGCTGAGAGAGTGTGATTTGGCCAAGATCACCCAGTCGGTTTCTGTGGTTGAGCTGGGAATTCAACCCCAGTTTTCCAAAATCATAGTCCAATATTCAAACCACTACATGATGCTGGTTGTAATTATGAGAAAGAGGCATAAATGAGATGAGTCTTGAAAATGACTACATAAGTCATCAAGTGAAGCATTGGGAAGGGAGGGATATATTTCTTATTGTACTGATTTTTATGCTGTAAACCGCCCGGATTGGGCAACCATTGGGCGGTATAGAAATTATTATTATTATTATTATTATTATTATTATTATTAGGAATTTGATTGTAGGGGTGCTTGAGTTTCATACTGATGATCTACCTAAAGAATGCTGCACTATGGTCTGTTACACACCCACTCCTTGTTTTCCTTGCATTGCAGTTATTTCCCCCAAGGCTTTAACCTGCAAATAAGTCTCATTAAAGCCCACAGAACTTAACTGCTGAGGAAGGCCTCAAGGTTTTGATTACCCTTGGTGCATTTTTCTCAAGGTCACTTTGAACTTTCCCTTCTTTCTTTTTTTTTTCTTTTTTTTTTTTTTCCTTCCCAGAACAAAAGGGGATGGTCTGGGAAGCACTGGGTTGCCATGCAGAATAATAAAGCCAAGTGCTGTGAGAAGATTAAGTGAAATTCCAGCCTTTCTTTGAGAAATTAAATGCCTTGAGTGAAGAGAGTGGAGTGAATATAGCGAAGAGAATGAGATTCTTAGCATTGACTGTCGGTGGAAAATCTGATGTTAATGCCCCCTGCTGTTTAAGCCTCAATGGATCTGCTTCAGGTTTAAGTAGAAACATGGCTGTATGGAGCTCAAGGGCTAGCTAATGATCTGTACTTAAACACTGTTTTCAAATAAAAACTGGGTTGGGAGGGGGGGAGTGAGATATGCTCTCTGTAGTGTGGCCTAAAGCATAACGTTAAGAGGAATTTTCTTTGTTAAGAGACCCAGTAAGATATTGCTTTTAGAAGAGACAACCAAAATTGCACATCATAGTGAGCAAGAATTCCAGTGATCCTGAACTGTGCTTCCAACTGGGCGCTATGCACAACTGCAAAGCAGGAAAAAATGGCTGGCCATGATAGAAAAGCTCCAGGCAGACATACTCCATTGTAAAACATAACTACAATGACAGAGCTCCATTGGCTGCATCTGCACTGCAGGAAGAATGCAGTTTGACACACTTTAGCTGGCATGGCTCAGTGTTATGGAATTCTGGGATTTGTCTTTTGTTCTGGCAGCAGAGTACTCTGACAGAGAAGGCTTAAAAATCTCACCAAACTACAAATCCCAGAATTCCATAGCACTGAGCCATTGTTGTGGATAACACAGGAACCAGAGTTTCCCTTGAATCAGGAAAAATTGAGTTTATTCCTTTAGCGTCAACGGTCCTGAGAGTGCCCCCCCTTGTTAACCAACATCCTTACATACCATCTTACACAGCTAACTTATAATTATATTAATATATGCATAATTCCACATTTTGATTGGTTACAGGACACAACTCCAAAACCCCTCCTTTCATGATTATGTTACACTTCTATTTGCCGTGCACGAACAAATTTAGCTTTCCTCCCTACTGCCTGCTCATACCATCCTTATCTATATTAGCTTTGAAGCTGACTGTCCAGCCTTCTATTATTATTATTATTATTATTATTATTATTATAAAAAAAAACCCATGCACAATCAGGGCGGCTAACAACAAAAGGCCAAAAAAAAAACACCATTCTTTAGTTATCTATTTCACTGAAGCAGAGCTGAAAGGTCTTTTGCTAACTGCCTGCAGATGTACAGTTTTAAACATAGAAAATGAGACTCCAAGGGTCATCCAATCCAGCCCCGAATTAGCCATGAGCTTTGTAGTTTTTAACATTATTTTTCATCTCTTATACCATGGCAGTTAAAGTGGTGTCAAACTGCATTATTTTTTCAGTGCAAATACAGCTGTAGTTACGTCTGAGAATGCCCCCTCCATAAAATAAACAAAAACCGTATCTTTTTTAGCCTGGCAAAACCCCAACTAAAGCGTTTCTGAATCACTGCAGATCAAGAGACTGGGAAATAATTCCTGCTGTGCTCTCCCTGCTATGGGCCACATAAAGAGCAGGCAGCTGGAAAGAACATTTGGGTCCAGCTACGACTGCTTATCTCAAAGCACCCAATGCCCATTGGAGATGTCATTTCCTGGCACACCTATCCACAGTTCCTTAGAAACCTTTCAACTACAGTGCTGCCAGGCTTAAAAGGTCGGATTTGGGAGCCATGTTCGGTTGTTAAGAACCATGAACTTAAATCCCCAGCAGTTATTGTTGTTGTTAACTGCCCTCGAGTCAATCTCGACCCATGGCGACCCTATGGATGAGACATCTCCAAGACCCCCTATCCTCCACTGCTCTGCTTAATTCCTGCAAACCTATACCCATGACCTCCTTAATAGAGTCCATCCATCTGACATGTGGCTTTCCTCTCTTCCTACTTCCCTTCACCTTTCCTAACATTATTATCTTTTCTAATGAGTCCTTTCTTCTCATAATGTGTCCAAAGTATGACAGTTTGATCATCTTGGCTTCCAGGGAGGTTTCCGGCTTGATCTGCTCTAGGACCCATTTGTTGGTCCTTTTGGCTGTCCATGAGATCCTCAGTACTTTTCTCCAGCATGACATCTGAAATGCATTGATTTTCTTCCTATCATCTTTCTTAACTAGCCTTGTCTGACCCCTTTGCCAATTGGGAACCATTCTGTATCTTTCTATTCTGTTCTGACAGTAGCCTCTTGTCCTGAGTACCAATTCCTCATCAGGACTATCAGTTGTGTTGGCACTCCCATGTGTTTAAGGACATTCCATAGCCTTTCATGATCTATACGTTCAAAGGCTTTGCTGTAGTCTATAAAGCACATGGTGATTTTCTTTTGGAACTTCCTGCTGTGCTCCATTAGCCATCATATGTTTGCAATGTGATCCCTAGTGCCTCTTCTTTTCCTGAACCCCGCTTGGACCTCTGGGATTATGAGACTGCAAATCCAGTTTACATTCTTATAGCTGCTGGACAGAATGCCTGTCCCAGACTTCAAGAAGGAGTACAGGAAGTGCTATTCCTGTATTCAAAATCCAGATCTTGAATACAATGAATCACAAGTAACATCACTTGAAAGATGTTATTTTAAGATAGAATTCTTTTTGTTTAGAGAAGCAATATAACAACTGGTTATTCTTAGTGTAGTGTGTAATGTATTTCACAAACATTTATTTTGTAATGTTGAGTCTTTTTTCTATTTTAAAAGTATAGTCCTGTTATTTCTTTAAAAACTTAAAAGAATGAACAGTAATATGTTACTAATGTGCTTCTTTTAAAGTAACGAGTAACTGGTAATGTATGTTGTTACTGTTGTTGCTTGCTTTCAAGTAAGTTCCAACTTATGGTGACCCACGGGGGTTTCTTGGTAATATTTATTCAGAGGGGGTTTGCCTTTGCCTTCCTCTGAGCCTGAGAGAATGGGGGGGAGCAAATGGGCGGCACGGGGCCGCCCCAGGAAGCTGCTTTGCCGCCCCAGGAAGGAGCGCTAAAATAGCGCTCCTTCCACAAATCGCCGAAGGTGCAACGCAAAAGGCTGCCGGCGTACCTTCAGCGCCTTTTCCGCTGCAGCGTGTGTGGACGCTGCGGCGGATAGGTATCCTCGGAGCGCCGGACGTGTGGAGGGTCTGGCGCTCCGACAACGTCTTCGGGAAGGGGTTGGGGCGCCCAGCATGTGGCTGCCCCTCCCCTTTCTTACTCTGAAGACGGCGCTTTGCGCTGTCTGCTTAGGCCCAATGTGACTTTCCAAAGGTCACCCAGTGGGTGCCTATGGCCAAGCAGGAATTTGAACTCTGTTCTCTAGAATTGTAGTTCCATGCTCAAATCACTAAACCACACTGGCTCTGCTAATGTGTCACCCTATCTCCAAAATTAATCCTTTTTTAAAAACAAACAAACAAACCAATATTCTAGGCTCTGCAGAGCCAGAGTAGAAACTGTGGAGTAAAGCAGATCTTCCATGACTTCCAAGGCAACAGTAGTTTAGATTCTGGAAGTTACTTGCCTTTTTTGTTTGTTAACTGCCCTTGAGTCGATCTGCCCTATGGATGAGACATCTCCAAGACCCTCTGTCTTCCACTGCTCTGCTTAATTCCTGCAACCCTTTAATACCCGTGACCTCCTTAATGGAGTCCATCCATCTGGCATGAGGCCTTCCTTTCTTCCTACTTCCCTCCACCTTCCCCAGCATTATTGTTTTTTCCAAAGAATCCTCCCTTCTCATGATGTGTCCAAAGTACAACAGCCTCAGTTTGGTCATCTTGGCTTCCAGGGAGATTTCTAGCTTGGTCTGCTGCCAATAGGAAATTCTTCCAAATTTGGCTTTTCTTGACTCAACTAAAATTAATTAAGGGCTGTTGCAGATCGGCCCAAAGGGCCAACCTGGGGGTAGAGTTGGGCCGGGGCACCCGCATGCCGACCGCCCCAACCCCACCCCAACACCGTCCTGACACCGTGTGGCCATACATACGGCGCACAGTGTCAGGACGCCCTTCTGACGTAGCATGCAGGCACACTGCGCCAAAAGGGCACAGAAGAGCTGGCTCTTAGGGCGGCCTTTTGCCGCCTGTAAAAAGAGTGGCATTTTGCCACTTTTCTAGAGGCAGTAAAAGGAAGGATCGGGGTCGTGGTGTGGGGTTGCCGCGTTCCCAATCCGCTGCTCCCCGGGGTGGCTCTCTGCCACCCCAAATGGGCCCCAAACGGGCCGTCTGCTTTAGCCCTAAGTTAAGGAGTGTGGTTTCATTTTTTTCCTGCTTTCTGCTTCACAAAGAGTCTGTGGATTTTGGAGCTTGCTACCACTGTGTGATAATTTTATTATTGGTACCAGCTAACATCCTGTCTTACAGTAGCTTCTACATTTCTTCTAATGGACTAAGAAATCTGTTAAGATTTTTGTGTGCACTGTGAAAAAAATTGTATTTATAGATTTTCATGACCAGAGAAAATCTAATATCAACGATTACATTGAAGAATGTGATTCTATTTAGGTTATTTTAAAAATGGGGTACTTAAATGAAACAGGCTTCAGATGGCCAGGCAGGAGGGATATTTCTTGAAAACAACTCTGGTGACACCATACCATTGGCCATAATGAGTAAGGTAGATGGATCTAGACCAGGGGTAGGCAACCTAAGGCCCGGGGGCCGGATGCGGCCCGCCGAGGCCTTTGGACCGGCCCCAGGCAAGTCCTGCCGCCGCCGCTGCCGCCGCCAACCATGATGATATTGATTATTGTTGTTATTACTTGTTGGGATTTTCTTGGCAAAATCTCCACAGGGGTTTTGCCATGGCTTTTCTGGGGCTGAAAGAGTGTGCATGCATATATATTTTTAATTTTATTTTTTTTAAACTTTTTTAAAAAATATATTTTTATTTATTTAATTATTTATTTTTGGTGCTTCGGCCCCCCAATTGTCTGAGGGACAGCAACCCGGCCCCCGACTCAAAAAGGTTGCCTACCCCTGATCTAGACCAAAACATTTTGAGCACCAAACATTCTGAATCCCTTTTTGGAAGAGGTTTTTGCCATGAAGCAACTTGTTAAGTATACTCTTTGAGAAAATAAGTGGTTGACACTTATGTCAACAGAGGAAGAGGAGGAAAGCTGCAAACAGTGCATAGAAGATGAATTATTCCTTTCCTCCTTCCTATTTGTGTATGGGTCTAATGGCTTGAAGTAAGTGAAAACAAGCCAACTAAGGAAATGATAATAAGTTTGAAAGAATTCAGTTAAGTTGAAATCATGATACAAACAGTGTTAAAGTGATACATTGAGGTACTGAGGGTGTGGTCCATCCCAGGCATAATCAGTAGGGGACTGGGCTTAGTTACATTATTGTCTGAATGGTCCCCTCCAAACACCAGCTGAAAGCACATGTTCTGCTTCAGACAACCAGCCTTGGTAGCCAGGATATGTTGCCAAAGTGTTGCTGCTTTGTGTACCATGCAAGGCTGGAATGGAGAAAGAACATCTTTTCTGGGCAACTCTAATTAAGGAGCATTAGGAAGAAGTGGCAACCCTCCACCCTCTCTTTTCTCTCTCTTTTTTTCCTCAAATTTTCAATGTGCCCATGACTTAACCCTTTCCTTTCATTCCCCAAACTCTGTTTTGGAAGCAAAGCTGGAATCTGAAAGCAGCACCTCTTGAAGGCTTGGCAACCTCTTTAAATTTATTCAGGGCTGATCCCTGTCCACTAATTAAAGCTTTAGTTTTTAAAAAAGAAAAGGAAGCTAATTGCCCATGGGAAGGGTTACTCAGCTTGAACATATGCATCTTGATTCATCAAGATAGTCCCATCGGTGCTGTCTGTCGGGTTGATGTGCATTGGAATTGGCAACCTTGAAAATCCCAAATAAAAATAGCCAGGGCATGTGGTGTGGAAGAAAGATCTCCAGCAAATCAAATTCAGGCATAAATTAGTTAAGTCAAGAAAATAATACACATCTACATGCTGAAAAACAGCACATTCAGGAAGAGGAGGGTCTCCTAGTGGAATGGGGAATGTATGCATGAAAATTAAATCAGTTTAAAATTGTTCTCTTTAGAGCACCACCATGTTGCTATTCAAAAGCTAGCAAGGTATTATTCCGTTGTTGTTGTTGTTGTTGTTGTTGTTGTTGTTTGACAGCAAGATTCTTCTTGTTTAGATTATTAGAGTGAGACTATGAGGTTTACTTGGAAAGAAGTTCAAGAGAAATTAAGGAGATGTACCATTGTGGTGTTGGAGTAGGTCTCTGGAAGACTAGGGTTTGAATTTCCAGGAAGATTGTATGCATGCCTCATTGGAACTGAAGTGGGCCACTGTGACCCTCCAGAATCCAGATGTTCATGCCCTACATCTCCCATCATCCCCAGGCAGCATAACTGAATAATGAGAATAGAATTCCCCCCCCCCCTTTTTAAGCAACCCTACATAGGACTACACGCAAACTCCTGATGATTTTTTGATTGATTTTCACCTCCTACTTAGCACTAAGTCCAAATGAGTTCAGGAGGGCTTACTTATGAGTATTTATGCAGAGGGAGGTTTACTTCTAAACAAAGACACAATGCTTGTCGTTGTATGCCTTCAAGTCATTTCTGACATGTGATAACTCTAAGGCAAACCTATCATGGGGCTTTCTTGGCAAGATTTGTTCAGAGGAGATTTACCTCTGAGGGTGAGAGCATGTGATTTGCCCAAGGTCACCTTGTGGCTTTCCATGGTTGAGTGGGGATTCAAACCCTGGTCTCTTAGCATCCTAATCCATCACTCAAACCACTACACCACATTGTCTCAAAGGCACAATGCTACCAAACTTAAGTATGCATGTCACTTTGGAAATATGCTTCACTGTCTTCCACAGGGCATGGTGCTCATTTTATTCAGTGTGGCTTACTCCCAGGGAAATGTGTGTACAACCTAATGCTGCAGGCCTAACAGTATTTGTCTGGAAAGGAGGTACTCCCTGATCTACAGTTCTCAGCATCACCTAGTCACTGTACTCATTGGCCATGCTGGCTGGGGAATTCTGGATGTTGTAGTCCTTTTCCGAACTGATTGCCCCCAAGACATATGAGACTTCTTTTGAGTGAACATGATCGGCCCAATGGGTGGAGATATAAGCCTATAAGCCCTATCAATTGTTCCATACTAGATGGCGAAACAAATGTAAAACTTGCTTTCAATAATGTTTGAATTTTCTTTAACCGCTGAGCCAATGTCTTTCCCCTCTTACAGTCAATAGTTGTTGGGGTGGTGGTGTTTGTTTTTTTTAATTTTCCAACTTGGGAAAGGTATACAAAAGTATTGGTAATAATGAGGAGAAAGGAATCAGGCAACATAGTGGGAGTGGCCTAGCATATGATGAATGAGTGGCATCTGGTATTCAGTGTTCAGGTTTCCAAAATATGAATGAGATCAAAGTGTCCTGCAGCTCTTCAAGGGACACTGACTGACAAGTGAAAAATCCCACCCCCAGGGGTATTAAAATATTTTGTTTACTATATGAAATAACTAAGGTACATGAAAGATAAACTTTCTATATATCATTATGTAACTATACAGAATTAAGAACTCCACTGCAAAATACAGAATTGGGAAAAATTATACAGTAAAGTAAGAGCTAGCTATATAGCATATAAGAGAACTCATCTGTACATTATATCATTACCATATTTGTATCTGATATTACCTATATCAGTGGATTGCATTTTGCAAGGTTTCTAAGCCAAACTATTACCTGATTACCCTCCTGTTTCCTTCTCTCTTCCCCATCTCTGTCTTCAGATTCTGCTCCTCACCATTTTCCTGCCTTTCCTACCAAATTTTTACTTTTTCTATGTTATGGGTAAAACTATGAACACCTATTTACTCATCTGCTTAGCACCTTCCCTCTCCATAACCCATACCTACTTCTTTTACTTCCTTCCATATTATCCCTCATCTTTTCTCTAGCTCTTCCTCCATATCAACCTTTTGCCCAGGGGTATTAAAATATTATCGCCCCAGGTATCAAATACACTAGGTACACCACTAAAGTGTTTTATTGAGGTTTTATTCACGGTTTTAACAGTTTTATTCAGGCAGGCTTTTAATACATAATCATGGGGTGGCTTTTATATGGGCTCTGTATTATATGGGGTGTGTTTTGTAGTGATGTCTGTGGCGGGTTTGCTTGTTTTTAATGCATGTAACTGTATGTAATTTTATACTGTTTTATATGATATTTTAATTGTTTTTAAAACTTCTATTGTAAAGTAGTTTTTTAATGTTTTTTATTTGTGAGCCACCTTGGGTCCCTTTCTGGGAGAAAGGTAGCATAAAAATAAAATAAATAAATAAAGTGCTGTATCCCAAATAGGCACCTTTCAAAAATAATGTTCTATATATTAACAACCAAAAAGATAAGAAAACATATCCTGGGAGTTAATCGTTTGCATAAATGTTCATGTTTCTAACTTATATGGAAAATATGCATGGAGATTCATTTGCCCTCCCATGTATTCCCACAAAATACGTTTGAGGGAGATCCCAAGGATATAAGACAGGCTTTTTCTGTAGCTTTGATTGCAGGACTCCCTTCCATGGAAAATCAGAACGGCTCCATATTTGTTCAGTTTCCAGCAGGTAGCCAAAACTATACTACATTTGTTCCCCCACATTTGTGGTTTTGACTTTTGTGGATTTGATTATTCATGGATTTTATGAATATGTTCTCTCTAGGAATATCTAGGTCCTCCAGCAGAACCCTATAGTCAACTTTAACCAAAAGTCGCACTGAAGCATTTGTAGCTCCTCCAGTGCAATTCCATGGTCAATGTCTGGCAGATGTTGCCCACAGAGTTGCACTGGAGGACCTAGAGATTCCTAGAGAGGTGTTCTCTCAGGTAAAAACATAGTGTTTTTGTTATTTGTGGTTTTTCCACATTCACGGGGGTTCTGTGCCCCTAACCCCAGCGAATGTGGAAGGACGAGTGTATTTATATCGCCTCTCATTGATTTTGAAATTGGTTTTTGTGTGCTTTTGTACAGTGCTTTATCTGTTTTTCATATCCCCAACTGTCTTGATTTGGCATGGACAGTCCTGATTTATCCTTTTTATCCTCCCACTTTTCTGGCTTTTTAAAAAAAATCCCAGTTTCCTTTCCTTTCTCGTACTTTCCCCTTTGATCCTCAACTTACTTTAATTGCTGCAAACTTATTTCAAAGTGCACTTAATTCACATTCAATTAATTCACCAGGGGGTAGAAGAGAGGAAAGGGTAGAATCTTGGCATTCCCTGTAGACTAAGGCAAAAGTAAACTGCTGCAGCCTCTCCTAGCTTCTGTGTTCTTCCTTCTGAATAACTTTTCCCATCTTGCCTATTCTCTTTTTTAAAAACATTTTATTTACAAGACAAATTATGTCTACCATAAAACATTGTCAAAAACTAACATTCATATAAACCACTCAGTTAAAAAAAAAACATTCATCTACGTATGTTAACTTTCTCTCCTAACTTCTGTAGTTTCTAACTTAGGACTTTATCACATGGGGCCCAGTTTTGTCTTTAAAAAGATAATAAAGCACAAATAAACCATCCTGAAAATAAAGCGAAAATAGAGCTTGATCATGCTTGGTCCGGCTCCTTGTCACAGCCTGGTTTGCCTCAGGAGAATTGCACCATGGCAAGGAGGGCCAGGGAGATGCACACAGCCAGTCTGGCTCCTTGCTGCAGCCTGGTTCTGCTGCAGAAAATGGAGCTGCGGCAAGGAGGGGCTGTGTGTGGTCCTTCTGGGTGGAAGTCCCATCCCTTCCAGCCGGAAGGCCTACACCTTCTTGGGATTCTGGGAACTGTAGTTTTGTGAGGTGTAATGAAGCCATCCATGGGGTTTTCTTGGCAAGATTTCTTTAGAGATTTGCCATTGCCTTCCTCTGAGGCTGAGAGAGTGTGACTTGCCAAGATCTCCCAGTAGGTTTCATGGCCGAGCTGGAATTTGAGCCCTGGTCTCCAGAGTCACACACTCAAACCACTGGTTCACTTTGTTTTTGTTATTGTGCTGTGCCTTCTGTGCTTTATTATGCTTGTGTTGTTGTTGTTGTTGTTGTTGTTGTTGTGTGTCTCCAAGTTGTTTCCAACTTATGGGCCCAGAGCATCTCTCCCTCCCTTCTGTGCACTGGTTCATGGCAACTCTAAGATGAAACTATCATGGGGCTAGCTTCTGAGGCTGAGAGAGCATGACTTGTGTGTGTGGTGCCTTCAAGTTGTTTTCGACTAATGGAGACCCTAAGGTGAAACCTAAGGTGGGACATGGTGGCTCAGGTGGTTAAGACACTGACTCTGTTGATTGCAAGATTGGCAGGTTGACATTTCGAGGCCCGGTTGCTGCATGATGGAGTGAGCTCCTGTCACTAGTCCCAGCTTCTGCCAACCTAGCAGTTCAAAAGCATGCAAATGCAAGTAGATAAATAGGGACCACTTTGGTGGGAAGGTAATAGCATTCTGTGCAATCATGCTGGCCCCAGGATCACAGAGTAGTCTCTGACAACGCTGGCTCTTCAGCTTAGTAATGGAGATGAGCACCGCCCCCTATGGTCAGACTTGACTTGTCAATGGGGAATACCTTTGTCTTAAGGTGAAACTATCATGGAGTTTTCTTGGCAAGTTTAGTCAGAGTTTGCTATTGCTAGCCTGAGGCTGAGAAAGTGTACTTTGGGTTTTCCCCTAAGTCATGTTCCTGGAAGGTGGAAGTCTCATCCCCAGAAGTCCCCCTCAAGAATCTCACTCCTAGCACCTGGTGACACCCAGTGTGGGAATGCCACTGTGTGTGGGCACTCAGTCTCTAAAAGGTTCACCATGATTGCCTTACATCATCACACATAGCTGCGGCAATAGACTTCTATAACTGTTGCTATGTCTGATTATGCCAATGCAACCTACCTTTTAAGCCAGGCAAGATCCCAACCAAAAGGTTTCTGAGGTGCTGCAGATTGGGGGGTGGGAGGGTAGGAAATATAACTACAGCACTGTCCCAGTTATGGGGTGCATTGAGACAGGCAGCTGGACCCTTAGTGTCTGCTGCCAGTGCTTGTCTCAATGCATCCTATGATCAGAAGAGCACTGTAATCATCATTTCACAGTGCCCCCAGTCTGCAGCATCTCAAAAACCCTATCATCTAGGTTGCTGCCTCTCTCAAGAGGTGGGTTTTGGGGGTCATTAATGACTAAAAATGAATCCCCAAAATTGCAAGATCATAAATCTGGCTTTGTTGTTGCTGTTAGCTGCCTTCAAGTTGACTTCAGCTTATGGCAACCATACAAATGAGAGACTTCCAAGTCACCAACTGCCCTGCTCAGGTCTTGCAGACTCAAGACCATGGCTTCCCTGATTGAGTCTATCCATCTGCAATGCAGTCTTCCTCTTATTCTTATCTTCTACCTTACCAAGCATTGTCTTTTCCATCAAGTCATGTCTTCTCATGATATGACCAACAGTCAGTTTAGTCTGTCTAAGTTTAGTCAGTTTGGCTTCTAAAGAGAGTTCAGGTGTGATTTGCTCTTGGACCCATTTATTTGTCTTTTTAGCTATCCACAGTATCCTCAGAAGTCTCCTCCAGCACCACATGTCAAATGAGTTGATTTTCTTCCTATTTGCTTTCTTCACTGTTCTGTTTTCACAGCCATACATAGAAATTGGAAACTTAATGGCATGGGCCATCTGCAGACTCATAAACAGAACAGAAAGCCAGCCTTAAGTATACTAGATTGAAGCTGATTAATTGCTAGTCTTAATGAAAAGGCAAATAATGTGGATTTTAAAAGGGGGGTGGGATGGACAATCGTCTTCATCATAACAATAAGATACATTAGAATTGCAGATACTTACGGCTTTAATTTGAATAAGACTGTTCTCATTTTTCCCACAAGAGAGCAGTGTGGGTCTTTCGTTTCTGTCTCATATTTCCAAGTGCTAACTCTTTTAGACCATGTATATACATATACGTATATATATTTATGGCAATATCCTCATTTTTGGAGAGGGTTGTCACTGCCATTTCAATTTAATGCCCGGGGGGGGGGGAGGGTTGTACTAAATACGGTCCACTTGAAAAAAAGTATAATATCTTGCCTGTTTCTAATTCTCTTGTTTGTTTCTAATTCTCTTGAAAATGGGGCAGAAAAATGCCAGTTGATTTGAGGCACTGAAGCAAAAATAAAACATGCCTTAACTCTCTTCTCTGGGGGTGATTAGGGCTTTATCTGAAATGGATGCACAGCTGGTCATTGTTCACTCTCACAAATTGAATGCTTAGCCCACACACCCAGATTTTGAACTTGGGTGAGATTTTGAAGATGCTTGGTAGAAAAGCTTGGAATGTTTTATTTGTTTGATTGATTGATTGTTTTGGACTGCAGCTACCTGAATCCCACAGCCAGCATGGAAGTTGCAGTACCAAGAAGAACTTTTTCCAGATTTTAGGTTCAGTGTAATGTGCAGTACCCTACTAGGAAGATATTCTTTTGGGACTGATTGCTTTGGTATATAGCCCATTTTATTATCCCAATGGTTTGGATAAGGTAGTTCAGTCACCAACATACCAAGAGAAGGCTGATCTGACCTATTCCTGTGCTTTTAACAGGAGCTTTAGTGTGCAAAAATCAATGCATAGAGACACCTCTTTGAAGACATCTGTGTTCCATGCATGGATGTTGGATGGAGGGGCAGTAAGATTAACATCTGGACAAGGCCAGAAGGTCCAGCCACCCTTCACTTCCTACATACCGGCCCTAGGCAAACCCCATGAAAAGCCATGGATGAACTTAAACTTAAGCAGCATTTCTCAAACTATGACCAAGGACTATTATCAGGCAGTGACATCACTAGGAGGTGCAGGGGGTGCAGTCTGCACCAGGTGACACCCTAAGGGGGGGGTGACACCACTGGTCCTCAAACACCTACCTTTTGGCAGAAAGGGACTGTGACATTCATCTGCTTCCCTTTAAAATGCTTGAAGAGATGGTGGGAGTGGGGGGAAACTCAGTGGGAAGAGAAAGGCCATGCACCCCAAATTTTTAAAATTTGAGTTCAATCCTAGCCAGGGCTCAGGCTAGACTCAGGCCTGCATCCTTCCGAGGTCACTAAAATGAGTACCCAACTGTTGGGGGGCAATAAACTTATAGTTGTAAACCGCTTAGACACCCCATAGCGTGGTATGAAGCGGTATATAAATTAAGCTGCTTTGCTTTGCTTTAAAAGTTTAAATTACAAAATTTAAAATTGAAAAGTTTGATGTTTTTTTAAAAAATATTTTTAAATTTTATTTTAAAACATCACATTTTAACCAAATATTCACTGTGTATATGTAAATACATTTAGGTTGTGCTTATGATATTGTAAGTGGAAGGTATAATTTTAATTTGGCTAGTCATTACATTCAGTGATATATGAGAATTACGATTTATGAGTAACATTTGTACAGGAAAAGCATTACTAAAGAATGGTGTGAAATGGGAGGAGGTCAATGGGGGGTGACACCATGAGTTAATGCACCAGGTGACACCAACCCCAGGGATGGCACTGTCATCAGGCCATTTTTTTCTCCCTGTCCATTTCAACTCTTCTCTGTAGTATAGTGTTGTTGTTGGGCTGATGCCAACAGCACACTAAGAGAGAGAGAGAGATCTGTAGTGCATAGACATGCATGGGAGATAATTAGAGAGCAGAATTGGAGGAAAGAAAATGAATAAAAGAGAAGAAAAAAGTGGAAAGGTGCAACAAAAAGACAGAGTGGCCAGCCAAGTATGAGGGAAGAGGTAGCATAAATAGGAAGGAGAGGACTGAACCAGAAGAGACAAAAAGAACTGTCTTCTTACTCCAGTCTCTTAAACACACCTTAAAACACACCTCAATCCTTACTCCTCCCTCTCTTGACTGCATCTGACTCCTGTTTTAGAGAATAATAATCTATGATAGCAAACCAGTCAGAAACTTGTGCATGTGTGTTTGTGTGTGGTATGTCTCTGTGTGATGAAGAAATTGTGTGATGGTGGCCAGGAGAGGGAGGAAGGAAGGACAGAAAATTGATTGATTGATTGATTGATTGATTGGAGGGAAGAACATAGGTTGTTCGTTTGACCAAAAGTACCCTGAAAGGGAACTGAGGTACATTGGAAAGAGAGATGAGAGATTACCATGGTGGTGCTGGTGGTCATGGTGGTGGAGGGTGACAGAGGTCTGGGAACAGCAAGGCAGGGAATGAAAGAGAGAGATTGTTACACGACTAAGAAATGAATGTAACAAGAGCAGGAAGGAGGATAAAGGATACCACCAGCTTGCAGTAGGGGGCATGATATAAGGAGGAGGGAAAGGAGAAAAGGAATTTAAGAAATGATAGGAAATGTGTAAAAACACTTTGAGGGGGGAAATAGCATTTAAAATCTAAAATCTCTTCAAATTTTATCTTTACACTTCTGGATCTGCAAACTCTGATAAAATGGGCATGTAACAAGAGTCATATATTGCTTCCAGGACCATGATCTCTCCATAGAACTATACAACTCATTGGACGTTATTACACGGGGTCTAAAGCAGACCCAATCCACACTCAATCCCGTCCTATTGCAGTTTTTTTCCCCGTGTGTTCACACGACGTCGCACACAACCCCGTCCCAATGCGGCATCATCCCCGTTCTTTTGAATGCCGGTTTCTTGAGGAAGTACAAGTGTGCGACCAAAATGATACCGCAATGATAGTGCTTTCACCATATGTCTGATCACCAGATACGTATCCTGGAGCCCAGGCCCCGCGAAGGATTGGGAAGGAGTGTGTGTGACAGCTGGCTGTCTCACACACACACCTTCCCAAGAGAGAGCCGCTCTGAGCAAAAGTCCTCAGAGCGGCTCTCTTTCCTGGCTTGGGTTGGGAAGGGGTGTGTGTGTGAGAGAGAGAGACAGCCGGCTGTCTCACACACACACACACACACACACACCCCTTCCCAAGCCTGGAAGCCTGGTTGCTTTCCTTGGGACGAGGCCGGGCTCGGACCCTGGCCTCCTCCAAGGAAAGCAACCAGGCTTCCCTTGGGACGAGGCCAGGGTCGGAGGATGCCTCCGACCCTGCCCTCCTCCCAAGGAAAGCAACCAGGCTTCCCTTGGGATGAGGCCAGGGTCCGAGGCATCCTCCGACCCTGCCCTCCTCCCAAGGAAAGCAACCAGGCTTCCCTTGGGACGAGGCCAGGGTCGGAGGATGCCTCCGACCCTGCCCTCCTCCCAAGAAAAGCAACCAGGCTTCCCTTGGGAGGAGGCCAGGGTCGGAGTCATCCTCCGACCCTGCCCTCCTCCCAAGTCCCAAGGGTTGCTGTCACACACACCCCTTCCCAACCCTCTGCCGGCTTAGGAAGGGGTGTGTTTGACAGCTGCGGCAAGTGACAGCCGTGGCTGTCCTGTTTCTGCGCATGTGCAAGAACATCCTTGCTGGGTTCTGGAAGGGATCTTCTCACTTGTGTGTGAATGGCAGATACGGTTCCCAGGAGCGCATCTATCGCGGTTTCGTTAATTGCGCAATGATGCTAGTTGCATCTGATAGCCATTTCCGTCTTGTGGGGTCTATACCGGTATAGTTCTGGATTGATTCCATACCGCTTTCTTGCCGCTTTGAGACCCGCGTGTGATAACGTCCATGGTCAGAAGGAGTTGTGACAACTCCTGTAGCAAAGATCTTAAGCATTTCCAAAATAAACTGTTTCAGGATCAGTAGAAAATGACTGGTACTTCCAGAAAATACAAGAGTTAGCGATCAGTCTGTGGTCCTCATCAGTGAATCCACCCTGTGTTTTAGGCTGAACTGTGCTTTCTAAGGTGCTGAAGCTCATTGGGGGGAAAGAGTTCAGCACCTGCCATTAATCCTTTAAAGTTCAATCTAAAGCCTAGAGATGATATACTTGTCCACTGGCATGAGAGTCTTCAGCTATCACTGGCTGGTACTGGCAACCCAGAGTTTGATTCACATGTTAGTAATACAGAAGCCAGAAAGTATTATTGGAACCACTGTTCTTGTACTCCAGGGTGGACAAAATGCAACACGTGGGCCACATACGACCTATGGAACCTCCAAGAAGCTTCTGCAACCCTAAAAAAAAGCCTTGGTCCCCAAACCAGCCAAAATCATCCAAAACCACTAAAGAATGCAATGGTTTGCTTCCTCTAACCCCACAAACTTCCCAAAAACACAAAAAAGAGAAAAATTGGCTGAAAATCAATGGTGATGTCATGTCACTTTATATGTGCCACAATGTGGTGATGTGGCCCACGGGGTGGGCACAGGGAGGAAAAATGGCCCCCCAGCCCCTGCGCAGTAGCACACCCTGTTGTATTTTGAAAAGTCAGTGTAGCCCCAAAAATGCAACAATTGCAGTACTACTAAAATGGCTTGGGTTCTGGCTACTTGAAGCATCCTCTCATCTCTTTTGAATTTGCCCATCTAAGAATAGTTCTTGCACCCCTTTTGTGATTGCCTTTGGAGATATAGCTGGTCAGAATGTGAGAGAGGGTCTAAAATTAAATTCTTTTTTGGTCCCAACTAGAGTAGACCCACTGGATCGATTAGAATGGATTTACCTATATGTTGACCCACCATTCAACAATTGATTGAAAGTGTGTAATGCAGTTCGAAATGACTGATTGGATGCCAGCTTCAATGTGGCACTCCCTATGCCAAGAAGCCTGACCATCTTCCTCTTTGTCTCTATTCTACCTCTTTAAACAGACATTTGACTCAGGGTTTCATCTCATTTTATTTACCGTATTAACTGTTTGCTTTGGCTTTCTGTGTATTTGTCTTTTGTAGTGCCTTTAGCCTTTCTTTAACAAAAGAATGGCTTATTGTTTTTATACTTTTAAAAATATTTTTTTAAAAAAATCTTTTGGGAGTGGTGGTAATATATTCTTTAAATAAACAATACAGGATAAGACCCAAATTCAGGGCTGTCTTACTTGGGACTGATAGAAGAGTACAAATCTATAATGTATGTCTAGGGATTCATAATCAGAATTAGAGTAGTCTAAGACAAGCCAGGCAAAGTTAGGTGCCTCACAAGTCTATTTTTGCAGCGGTACTTCCCAGATACCTGCAGACTGCTCTTTTTTTCTGGCATAAAGGATGAATTGCCTCTTCTGGAAATCTCCAGGAGCATCAATTCATCTTTTGAATAGGTTGCAGCTCTCCTGAACTATTTAAGGTCAAAAAATACTGTCCCAAATACAGCCAACTCTGATTTTTTTTCCTTCCATTTTAGGCAGTCTCTGTCACCCCTGTAGCATCTTAGGGATAGAATATTAACCCCCATCACAGACCTAACAAACCTACCCACTCTAAGCTAAGGCATTCAGAATAGAGATGCAGTGGAGTTCTAGCCCAGATCCCCAATTCATACCTGAGATTGAAAGCATCCCCATAGTACATGGATGGACAACCTGTGATCTTCCAGATATTGTTGGAATCTCAAAAGCCCCATCAACTCCAGCCAGCATAGTTAATACCCAGAAATGTTGGGAGCTGTAGTCCAGTGACATTAGACTCAAAGGCCACAGGTTAGCCACAGGTAGAACTAGGGCCTACAGCATTCTAGTGTGTTGATTCGTGATGTAACAAGTAGGAAGCATAGTTCAGCTCAATGCATTTAGCAATAGCATTTGCATTTCTATACTGCTTCATACTGAAGTAAGAAGTCTCCAACTGGTTTACAACATGTAAGCCAATTGCCCCCAACAAGCTGGGTACTCATTTCACTGACCTACGAAAGGACGGAAGGCTGAGTCAACCTTAGAGCCCCTCAGGACAGAACTCACAACCTTGTGGTTGCAGTACTGGCATTTAACCACTGCATCACCAGGGTTCCTGTCTCATGGATGTCCCTGCCTCATGCTAAACCTTTGGAGTCTGGATATAAAGCCTCTGGACATCCTTAGATTATCTTTCACCTCTGCATGCCTGCCTGGCATGAGGAGGGACATGGTCATCACCATGCAGCGCCACAGCTCATAAAGTTACTTTTAACAAGTAATCAATTATATTTATAAACTAATGCAATTAGTTACAATTAACTACATATTTCACATTTTTCAAAAGTAACCAAAATAGATTCACTTTTTATATTTTATTATGGTCCACAGTTAAGATTAAATAAAGTATAGACCAAAGATAAAGGACATGTAATTTACATATGACATTGGACAGTACTGAAAGAAAGTGGAATCAGCGGGAAGTGAGATAGATAACAGAAGAAAGAAGGTAGAAAGAAACCAGCCATGGATCCTTCAGTGTCATTGTTTGCCTTCCCCTTGGATGAAACTCTCTGAATGCAAGGGCCTTGAAGAAGAGAAGATTGAGAGGTGGCACAATCGCCATCACTGCCCCAGAAATTAGAGCATAAACTGAGGGCTTCAAATTAGAAAAAAATAGATTCCACCTAAACATTGGGGGAAACCCAACATCCTGACCATAAGAGCTGCCTTGGAGCTTGGTGGACTCTCCTTATTTGGAGATCTTTAAACAGAGGATGGACAGACATTTTTAGGAACTCTTTGAGTCTGTGAAACTCTCTTCTCAGTTATGTCTGTGTGGATCAGCCAGAGTAACTCCTGTCTGGATATTTGCATCTGCATACTGCTTTCCCTTAGGGGCTTAGTGAGGGACGAGGCTGGCAGGAGACTCCTATATAACTTTTTTTTAGCTGGTAGAGTCTACCCTGCTGCCCCATTCCATTTGCATTGATCCATGCTGCCAGTGACAACGGCATGCCTTTTGACAAAGTAGGCATCAGAGTTCCCATCCTTTTGCAAAGTATGTTGAATCAGAGCCCTTCACTGTGGTGGGGGAGTAAACTAAAGGTTTATGTAACAGATGTTAGACAGTAGAGACACTAGCCTAAGCACTCAGTCACTAATGTTGGCATTGCTGTGGGGATGGTGTCCGTAATGGTGATGATGGAGGGTTGCTGTTGCTGGGTAGCTTGGAGGCATGGCTGCTAAATAGCTGCTAATGTCTCTGTATCACCATGCTGTATTTCCAGCTCGTCATTATGGCCGGGACCATTCTGCTTGCCTACTACTTTGAGTGCACAGACACTTTCCAGGTGCATATCCAGGGCTTCTTCTGCCAGGATGGAGACTTGATGAAACCTTACCCGGGAACAGAGGATGAAAGCTTCATTCCCCCCCTTGTCCTCTACTGTGTCTTGGCTGCGACCCCAACAGCAATTGTAAGTAGATAAAACCATAATCATTACTTTTCATTCTTTGCTGTTGATTTGTGGCAGGTACAGAAGAAAGATGTGAGAGATATTGCTTCCCCCCCCCCCATCCTTTTTTCTCAGTCCTAGTTGATATGCATTTGATAGGGAAGAGTCTGAAGTTGGCAGATTAATAAAACCTATGCTAGCAATTAATTACCTCATTCATTATCTAGGCACAATGACACAAAGCTTCATAGTCTGTGTCACCCAAACAAGGTGCAATTGCTGTGTACATCCCATTTGACAGATGGCTGCAAATTTACAGTTCAAGCACAACAGCAGCATGTGAAATCACTCCCCTAACATCAGGTCTTAATGAATCTGACTGTATAGAAGGCATAATGTTTTGAATGGCTTGCTAGATGCAAAACAAGCTGTTTTAATAAGATTCTCCCTTGACGGAATGATGCTTAGGAGCTAATGGAAAGCCTTCCTCTTTCACAAATCCCATTTCAGTTGTACCTGCCCCTCTCAGCATGATTTTTAAAGGTTACCAAGAAAGCTGTTTCTAAAGAACAAAGTTCCAAAAGTGCTCTTACTAAACTCTTTTTATTGCCAGCATGGCCTCTTTTATGCTCCCAAACAAATAGAATCAGACACTATAACGTTTTTGTTTTTTTAAACTGCTTAGAATGAGCTGCCAACAAAAGATGTATCCTTTTTGTTCCCTTTGGTTGACTTTCTTCTCCCTTTCTATCAAGGCAAGTTTACTTGAATATTGTCCTCACTTTTGAACCCCTGCATACATTTCAATTATGCTTCATCATTTTACCCAGCAAAGTGAGGTCTAAGGAGGATATGTTATTATAGCAATGCTTCTTCAAAACATTTTTTTAAGTTCATTGTGGCTCCGTAGCCAAATAAATAGAGGAAACGTTCATATTAAAACACCCAAATAGTCCAACATATGTTCATAGATATGAGGCATACGTTCACTAGTCAAGCTTTGTGGAACCACAAAAATGTATATAAATGCACAAATCCTCATTCTAGCATTAAACTTAAGGGAAAGTGGTTTTGTAACATAATCACTTTGTATAGTTCTCATTAGTTTAGATCTGTGCTGTCACTAATCAACCTTTTTCAATTTCTATGGAGAAGTTTTTAAGTGAGTTTTTGTGTCTCTGTATCTCAATGGATGAACTCATGTGTAAATTAATACCTGTTTGTGCTGCCCTTCTAAAAAATGTAAACATTTGAATGCTGGTAGATTTTGGAATTTGTGGCCCAAAATTAACTTTACCAAACTCTGCACCAAATACACAACTTTATTATTATTATTATTATTATTATTATTATTAATATACCGCCCCTCTGCAGAGCAAACTACAGAGGGTCACAGGGAATGAGTGGGGCATGTGACATGCGAAAGCAGGGCAAGCAGTGTTGTCCTGCTGTTCAATCACATTACATGGCAAAGGGTTCAAGTTACACACACACACACATGTACACAGACCTTTGGCCAACTTCACAGCATGTTTCCCTGAGGAATACTTTACTAAGGTAGAAATTGCCCCCTTTGTGCAGAAATACTGAAACAAATTAAAACTGAATACTTAAGCCATCAGACATATCTTGACTGTAATTCTGTTTAGGACATTCACATGGGTAGGTTTCCCTTATGCATGTGGATGTCCTTTTTGGGTTGATGTGGGGGGTCGATACTCCCTTCCTCCCTCCAAGGTGGCCTCCTGAAGCCACCCATTCACAGCCATTCTCAGCAAGCAGGCAGGGTTAGAAAAGTGTCTGACTACAGCCCCATAACCAGACACACTATGATAATAACTTCAGTACTGTAATCCACGGGGTTCCTCTGGCGGTCTTGGTGCTTCTATAATCACTGTGTGTCTGTCTGTGGTGATGTAGCCAGATATGTCTTTGGTCCTGCCTGTTTGCTGCAAAGCATGGAATGGCCATTCAGGTCAGCATCAAGGGCTTTACAGTAAACCAAGGAAGAGGATATACGTCTCAGCATAGCATACATCCACATATAGGTCTAATTTGCACTGCTGAAACTGAAAAATAGCTTTGATGAAGGGAGGCAAAGACTGCCCCTATACTGCAGAATTAATGAAGTTTGACACTGCTTTAACAGTCATGGCTCAGTGCTGTGGAATCCTGGGACTTGTAGTTTGTTGTGGCACCAGAGCTCTCTGACAGAAAAGGATAAACATCTCACAAAACTACAAATCCTAGGATCCCATAGCACTGAGCCATGACTGTTAAAGCAGTGTCAAACTTCATTAATTCTGCAGTATAGGGCCAGTCTTTGCCTCCCTTCATCAAAGCTATTTTTTGTTTGTTCATTTTACTGTTGTCCCATTTTTTTCACCATACCTTTGCCACCTGATCCAATATGATTGAGCTCTTAGTGTGGAGGCACTGTGGCAGGAGAGGATTGCTTTTCACTGCTTCCCTGCACCAGGTTCAAGCTCCCTTCAATTTCATGCCACTCTTCCAGAGTGCATGGATAGCTGCAGAGTGCACTACAAGGTTTTGCTCACTTCTCTTCCACCATCACAACTGATCAGTCTTAACTCTGCAGAAGTAAAGAAAATGCATTAAAACCAGGACAGTTAAGAAGTGACAGCACTCAGAATTTGGAGTATTTTTGCTGTTGTGAGGAGACGGCTTGCTCTACCCTCCGCCTATACCCTTCTTTCCCATCCCCCTAATTCTAAGGCAGATTGCCCACGATTATAGGGAAAGGGGTCAGCAGACACTCTTTCCCCTCAGATTAACCCATAAAACATGATCAACATGCTTTGGAAGCTTTTCCCAGCAGGCTGCTGGCATCTGTGCTTCCACATCAAAGATATAATGGTGCTGTTTGCCTAAGAGAATTTGTTGAAGTGAATGCAGTCTACCCTCAGTCTATCACCATGCTGATACTATAGGGAGAATGTATACCTCTCTCAATATCACTGAATAAGCAGAAGTTTGGTTTCTCATAGGCTTTCCTAATCCAATGCCCTTCGGATATGTAAGACTACAGTTTCCATCATATAACAGCCAGCATGGTCACCAGGATCAAGAAATCTGATTGATCCAGTTTTTGTCCCTGTTCTACCAACTAAATGTCCTAGTTTGGCAGGAATAGTCCTGATTAATCTTCTGTTATCCCACTTTTTCAGTTGCTTTTAAAAGTCCCAGTTTCTCTCTCCTCCTCCCAATTTCCCCCTTTGTCCTCAGCATACTTCATTTGCTTCAAATTGAGTTTGAAGTACAAAGTCCTTTGCACTCACTTAAGTCAGCAGGGGGGAGAGGAGAAGAAGGGAGGGGTATAATCTTATGCTTCCCAGTTGGCTCTGGTAAAAGCAAACTGATGCAGCTTCCCTTAGCTTGTACATACTTTCTAAGGAGTTTATCACACGGGGAGCCCCATGCAAAATTGCTCTTTAAAGTGGAAAAATGCCGCAAAAGCAGAAGCTTTTAATGAACGGGATTTCTCCCGGTCTGCCCCATGTGAAATGTGAAAGCGCTGTTAAAAGGAGGTTAATCCGAACGAAAACCCCTCATTTTTACTTTTGGGTTTTTCCGAAAGTAAAAAGAAGCGTAAATGAGGGGTTTTCGTTTGGATTAACCTCCTTTTAACATCAGTTTAACAGCAACGTCGTGTGAAATCATGACCGCTTTTGTGTTGTTGTTTTTCTAATTTAAAGCCCCATTTTCGCACGGGATTTCCCCCGTGTGATAAACTCCTTAGTAATAATCTTTGTCACCTTAAACACACTCTGATGTGTCTTGGTCACATGTATTCTGGTTTCCATCTGTGAAATGATCTTTCTGCCTCCAAATTGCTAAGATGCAGCATGGTTGAGTATTTTAGTCACAGCTGCAAACTTGTATACCAGGGATGAGCATCTTCCATGAGTAGTAGGGGCTATGGCCAAAACCCTGAACTCAGTACACCTCCCATTGCCACCATGCTACTAGGAAAAGAGCCACTCCATAGGAGTTTATCACGTGGGATGGATCTTGTGCAGAAATTGGATTTAAAGTGAAAACAAACTGCAAAAGCAGGTTGTTTTCACACGACATTTGGAGTTAATTCGAAAAGAAAGTAGAAAAAAAACCGCAAAAGCGGGTTGTTTTTCACATGACATTGGCGTCAAGGAGAAATAATGCATCATTAATCTGAATGGAAAGTCCCCAAAACCCTCTCCTTTTTACTTTCGGGAACTTCTGAAAGTAAAAAGGAGCAGGTTTTGGCGACTTTCCATTCGGGTTAATGTTGCATTATTTCTCCTTTACACAAACTCGTCTAAAAACAACCTGCTTTTGCAGGGGTGGGGGTGGGTTCTGGATTTTTAAATCCCATTTCTGCACGGGATTTAAGCAATTTGCCTCTGTGTGATAGACTCGTATGTTTTGCCTTTAGAAGAGGAATGACGAAATAGGAAAATGGAATTACACTGAAAACATACATTTCCTGAATGCTGTCATTGAAATTCAGCAGTAAGTGGCATACCCAACCCCTGCAATTTGTTTTGAAGACAGTGGTCCTTGGGCCTCATGTGGCCTTCCAGGGCTTTTTTTTTTTTTGTGGTTTTCAACCCTCCAAACTCCCTGGGCTGCCCTTTTGCTTGACAAAACATAGGGAGTGAATAGTATCTCCTGGGAATTTCCAGGGCTAGTCATTTATTTTTTCCCCAATATGTTACAGAATTCCCTACACTGTTTAACTTTTTTTTAAAAAAATGTTTGTTTTTCAAAACCAGAAGGCCTATGGCTATTTCCACTTTGTTGTTGCTTGGGTTTGCCATACATCCTCCCTCTCCATAACACCTCTTTCAGAGCTAAAAATTCTGTCTGGGCAGAATTCAAAAATGTCTTGGTTTTCTTACAAGATCCAGACTGGAGAAAGAGGGCAATTAGATAGCAGAGCTCCTAGGAGGAGGAAGAGAGATGTGCTGGGTTAAAGCAGGGCAGAGGATGCCCCCCAAGCAACCTGGGGGTTGCTTGGGGTTACTAAGGGCCTTTGCAGACTGCAGAAATAGTGCAAATCCTCACTTTTTTATCAGCTGTGTTGGGACTACTACCACAATTGCCAGGGCCATCCTCCTCCTCCATCTTAAGGGGAAGGCCCTCAATAGTGAAGAGGAGGAGGATGTCCTGCCACCATTTCTGAGATGATGCCTGGCCACAAGAAATGTCTGTCTTGTCTGTTGGACTGATTCAGCTAAAGAGTGGTGACTCCTCTTACAACTGCCCAGAGCTTATAGGGCATTTAAATTGAGAGCTGACTTTAGTGATCAGTAGTTTGAAGTAGTCAATTGGTAAATGCATCCTTCCCCCCCCCCCCCCGGAAAAAAAATGGTATCATGTTTTTCAGCATTGTTGCTCATCTCTGCAGCCTCTGGAAGGTCCTAGACTCACTACAGCCCATTACTGCTTTAAAAGAAGGTACATAGGGAACACTCATCTTGTTTTAGTACTTCTGGGAGCTGCACAGCTTCCTTCACTGTCCAACCAAAATTTAGCAGCACTGGGATCATTGGAGAATGCCTGAACAAGCCTTGGAGTGGCACATGGACTGCTATACATGTTTACCTGGGAGTAAGCCCCATTGAACATAGTGAGGATTGCATCTGACTGAATGCATAGGATTATGCTGTAAGCCTCAGTGCAACCCTCTTAAGCAGAGAGTGAATATCTGGCTCAAGGCTGATCTCATTCATTAATGACAGTAATGCCTCAGAGCAAGTATTAGTGGAAGAGGTGGGAGGTTCAGCAGGAATCTATGGTTGATGGAAGACTGTTAGTCCCAAGATCACGGAGAGATGGAGGAGCCTAGCAAGACTGTCATTAAGGAAGTGGCAGCAGGACATTTAAGGAAGATGGATGTTTAAGGAAGAGAAAGGCTGGGGAGATAGATGCTAGGTCTTGGCAATTTAAAGTTTCATCTTCCGAATCGACTGATTTTTCTACAAAATGCAAAAAGCGTCCTCTTTCAGTTGAGTACATTTTGTGGTTTGCTGCCAAATATTTTGACAACAAACTTCAGCACTCGTTTTTCAGTGGCACTTTTTAAAGCACTGTTAAGGGAAGCAAAAAAAGAGAGGGGAAAAAAACCTGTCACTCTTTGGTTGCACTTTGACCATCTCTAATCTTGTGTCATTGCTGAGGCATTCCACCCCAGAAACATGTTGGCAAAGGGCACATCGAGAATGAATAAAAAGACTAGAAAGTCCCAGATTTTGTTCCTATTCTTTTCTATTTTGTTTTGGAGATCCATACACTTTTGTTTATCCCAGAATATTTTCTGTCAGCACCCATTATGATCAGAGACTTTTTATTTTATTTGGTTTATTTTAATTTAGTATAAAATCAGAAAGAACAGAAACAAAATCTGGGACTTTTCAGTCAGTCTGGAAGCACCTACAGGAAGCAGGGTTACAGAAAGAAAAGAAAATCTTTTATCTTTTATTTTAAGGTATTTTGAGCCCCTATGAAGTCTTAAAATTCACCTGTCTCTTAAATTTCAGCTTTCATGATAGGTGAATGGCCTGTAAAAGTGGAGGAATGTTTGACCCAGCTTGAGTCCATGCCTCAACATTTTGTTACAAGTCTCATTTGTCCTGCTTCTTGTCTTGTGGCTTGAGACATAGCAATATAAAGATAGGTTGCCTGAGGTAAAGAAGGCCCATAGCCTTCAGTGGTTTTAACTTTCCTTTCAGAATTTCCTCCAGATAGGTTCACCTCATAAGCACTTGTCCTTCTCATGTCCCCTTTGGCTGCTAATCGTCCTCCTGATTAATTTAGTTCACTCTGCTCATGTTCTCAGACATGAAATGTGTAACTACATAAATTCTCACTTATGCTAAATTCAGGGCCGACATCCTGTAGTGTTCAGGCTTCAGCAGTAGTTGACACAAATGGTAGCAAAGCTAAAACAGCACCAGCATTTCGCCCACTTTCTCATAGTGAGGAGACTTTACTAGGAAACCTAAGAGACAGTGTAGGTGGCCGCTATAGCCCATCCCATCCCATCCAGAAGACTAAGGCTGCTTCAGATTAAGATCAATCAGATGCTATCTATTTTAAATGAAGTGTTATTCATGCAGAACAGGGCTTGAGAACCTTTGTCTTTCCTCTATGGCTCTGACAATCCTTTACCATTGGTTGTAGGGCAGATGGGAAATGTCAGCCCTGTTATAGTAAATTAAGTGTGTATCTGTGTATATGTGTCTTATCCTTTCTTCCCAAGGCCAGTTAGACCCATCCCATCCCTGATGACTTCTAGCCAGGCTACAAAATGCTTCGTTATTTTGGGGATGGTGGTGTGTGTGCCTTCAAGTCATTTCCAACTTATGGCGACCCTAAGGCAAATCTATCATGGGGCAGGATTTGTTCAAAGGAAATTTGCCATTGCTTTCCCCTGAGGCTGAGATCATGTGACTTGGCCATGCACACCCAGTGGGTTTCATGGCTGAGCTGGGAATGAAACGTTGGTCTCCAGAGTCATAGTTCAACACTCAAACCACTATACCACACTGGCTCCCTCTACTGGTACACAATCTTTTTTTCTTTTCCCAGCATCAGTAATAGGATATCATAACCCATCATCCCTCATTCACACACAGATGCCCAAACACATCAATTAAGCATGGCAGGACCATGTCTGGACCATGATCCTGATGACAGCTATAAAAACACACTAAGGGGAAACAAGAGTGGCTTTGAAGTTGCCTTTCAACACTAAGCATTTTGGCTTAAAAGTACTGAAATACCAAGTGAGAACAACAATAAAATTCACAAAACAGTGATATCTTTATTGGGCCAACTAAAAAGCACAAAATACATCATGCAAGCTTTTGAAGCTTCACTGGCTTCATCATCAGACAAAGATGTTAAAAATCAGACAGGAGAAGGGGAGTGGCAAAGTTAGATTCACAGATCTACATTTTGTTTCTGATGTTACAGTCAGCTTTCCATAGCCATGGATTTTATTATCCACAGATTCAAGCATCCATGGTTTAAAAATATTTTAAAAATATATAAATTCCAATTGATTTTGCCATTTTGTACAATGGACATAATTTTACCACACCATTGTATTTAATGGGACTTACGTATCCATGAATTTCAGTATCCATGGGGGGGTCCTGGAACCAAAGCCCAGAGGATACCAAAGCCCACTGTACTTCTGCTGTCAATGCAGGCAGAAAGTACTCCCCTTCTTGGTCATATGAGGATGGGGACAAAGGACAATAAAAGGCAGATAATAAAATTTCTGATCTTTTAACAGCAGCAAAGCAGCTTCTATTTGGATCCAGGCTCTCTCTATCTGGTGGAAGGCTGAGACATCTGAGGCCTTGTCTTCACTGGCCAGAATACTCTAGGGGCTGCCACAGCTGGTCCCACAGCTGCCCTGACCTGCCTCTGTTACCTGGTCCTGCATTCCCATATCACCACAGCTCTCTTCATGGTTGTCCCACTGGGCTGCCCGGCACATCCACCATGAGTTGCTCACTTCTGAGGTTAGAACAAGAAGACATCCAGTGACAGTCACATGCTGGGCACCTCATTCTGACCTCAAAATGAGTGACCCATGGTGACGGTGAACATATCAAATGGCATAGCAGGATACCCATCCAGATTGCCACCACAGCACAGAAACTGAGGGCACTGAATCTTCTCAGAAGATATGGAGTGACAGTTAAATTTTTAAAATTTGTTGTGATATAGTTATACCTCATTTCTGGTGCAAAACATGCTGGAAATCATCCAGACCGCTTGCACCAGAACTGGGATTTGGGCTATGTGTTATCAAAACAGAATGTCACCAGAAAGGGGTGGTGGTGGCGGCTTTTGACCTGATGAAGTCACCAGTGAAGCTTTAAAAGCTTGCATGGTGGATTTTGTGCTTTTTCTTGGTCCAACAGAGGTGTCACTGTTTTATAGATTTTGGATTTTGGTGTATTTTGCTGCATAGCCAACACGGCTACCCCTGAATGGATTTTTAGCCAAGAACTGTGTGCTGAAATCTTAAGCACCGCTAACCTGCCATAATTCTTCTTACAAATGCCCTGCTCCAACATTTGTGTTATGTCAACAAATAGGGATTTGGGAGTCGGTTTAGAGTGTTATGCTGTTATATCCTTAGGTGCACAGTCAGTTCCAACAGCAAGTAGACTTGGATTTGGTGGCTCCCATACTTCCCTTTGTGATTTTCAGTTTCTCACTTCTCCTTTTGCAGATTTTTATTGGAGAGATCTCCATGTATTTCATCAAGTCTACCAGAGAAAGCCTGATTGTCCAGGAGAAAACCATTTTGACAGGTGAATGCTGTTACCTGAATCCATTACTCCGGAGAATTATTCGATTTATAGGTAAGGCATGATAAATTCAGTACAAACTGAAATAAACAAAAAAGCACATGCATACACATCTCTGTGACATAGCATTTGGCTTAGTTTTGTATAATAATTTATGTTCCTCCCAGCGATTATCATTAGGGGAAAATTACTGGAGCTGTCTGAACATAACCACTGTGCAAATAGCTGTACATGTTCTGCCAGAGTATAACCTCTTATAGTGTAAATAAGCTGTATCCATTGTCACAGTGAGATCTTCTCTGAACTCCAGGCATTTGTGAATATGGCTGAATGATGATTTTATATCAAATGCTACACTGGCACCCAGTAGCAGGAACAGGAGGCAGAGGATTGCAGAATTGACTTGATTGGTCGGTAGGTTGGTTGATTCATTCATTTATTCATTCATTAATTCATTGCATACTCTGCTTTTCTCCAAGTACAGGACCCAAGTGACTAAATTGATATCAAGGAAGAGTAGGTGTGTCGTGAGAGCACTTGTGTTCCCTCACTGGTCTCACAAAC
The DNA here is from genome assembly GCA_026167975.1 of Phrynosoma blainvillii. Classification (NCBI taxonomy): domain Eukaryota; kingdom Metazoa; phylum Chordata; class Lepidosauria; order Squamata; family Phrynosomatidae; genus Phrynosoma; species Phrynosoma blainvillii. The sequence continues at coordinate 137,061,108 of JANUYF010000002.1, forward strand.
AACTATGCAGAGATGGTGGTTGTTTGAGTACACTGGAATATACTAGGATACAATCACCATTGTGCATTGGCCAGTTTGCAATGGGACCAAGAATGTGTGCAGACTACCACATATCCAAGGATTTGTAGTGTTTCTATCCATTATAAGGTTAGCATAATCCAATCACAGGTGATGATTTAAAAGTCCAGTTTAGGATATTTCCCAGAATGCTGTGATTGAGCAAAACTTGAAAGAAGAAACAAATACCGCTAATGGAATGGGTGGTCCTGAACTTTAATAATCTTGAGAAATCCTACGTTTATACTTCTGCTGTCATGTCTGCAAGGAGGGCTTGAAGGATTTGGAAACATCTCTGAGTTTCAACCTGTACTTACATGGAGACCTCACACTATAGGGCAACCATAACATAAAAAATTGATACAAGCTAACAGGGTGGCAAATGTGAAGTAGACCTAGGAATCAGTACTTTAGTACAGCTTATTGAGCAGAAAGATTACTGAAAATCATTTAATGACTTCATGTCAGAATTCATACTCCCCTGCAACATAGAACTGCGAGGGTACATTCCTTCTGGATGCCCTGGTGGTATCAGAGACTTTCAGGGTGCTTACATTCCTCAATACACTGGAGGCTAACCCATAGGCATAAGGGATTCTATACCACTATGCTAAAACCAAAGTGGGACCCACATTATTTGAACTGATTTCTCATAGTTTAGCAACATTTCTCATATCTTTCTAAATATATGGTTGTGACTATGCAGGTCACAAAGTTGCTTTTATCTATCAAGGAGAACCTAGGATTCTTAAGGCAAATCAATTCTGCAGCTAGCTTCAGGTTCTACAGCTTTTTTCACTGTGTATACATAGCCCCTCATATATCCTTTCTGTAGTGCATGTTTTCCCAGCCATCAATGATACATCCATCAAATTTCTCCCCAAACATTATTGCTGATGGGGGGGGGGGGTTTCTGAGTAACATGCATCATTAGCATTAATTATTTTCTTTGCAAGTTTAATTTGACATCAATACCACAAGTTCACAATATTTAGTTCCAAGATCGAGAATGCTAATATGAATATTCACACTCCTTTTGTTCTCCAGAGAAATTATTAAATGCTGAGAAGCTAACATTCAAAAGAAAATCCCAGATTTGATTCCCTTCTAATACTTTTGAGTCTGCCATTTCAATAAAGCCTTATCTCATTTAGGGAGTTCTGTAACTATAATTTCCCACGTTCCAGGAAACTGTAGCTTAAAAAATAGGAAACCTTTGCCAATGCTAGGTTTGAAAGAACGTTGACTTTAGTTTTATTTCAAAGTATGGTGAGAATCAGCCCCTGTTAGACTGGCCAGTCAGTTTCATATAAAAGTTTCAAAGTTTAGAGGCTTGGGTTTAGAAAACAAACTATTTGCTAGACATTAACAAGAAACTATCTTTTGGAATGTTAGAGAGAGAAACCCAGGAGAGATTGAAGCAAAGTCAAAAAGGGGAGCAGAAGAAGAGAGAAAGAGAGAAATGTGGAGGTTTGTGGAAGAGTCATAAGGCCTGAGCAGATGGAGAGGAAATGCCAACTTACCTCTTGGGTTTCCCGATTTGGGAGGAGAACCCACTGCCTGCACTGCAGGCTCCCATAACGGGCCAAACACTGATGGACAGTCTGTAGTGTTCCCCTTCTTTTGCAAGGACTGATCTGCCAAAATGGGGCATTCATGGATAGAAGTTGTGCCATGCCATCATTTTTTTCTGTTCTGACCTAAGTGCATGTGCACACATGTATGGATGTGCCACCAGTGGCCACCAATTGTCTTCCTCCTCACCCCAGCCACTAGCCAGTTGGATGCCCCATGCAACCAGCCACTCAATCGCACAAGGGATCAATCAACTACACAGTGTGTCAGTGCACTTAGTGACACATTGGCACAGCGCAATCAGGGAAAGTCTCTATACATGCCCCTTTCCCCCCATGGCCCCTGTTGGTCTTATTAAATCTGTTGCATTGTTGCTGCTGTGTTTGCCATTATTTTGCTCCGTGGTTTGTGTGATGGGTCATTTATGTGCTTGTGTGAATTGATTTGTGGGTGAGTATCAAAAGAGATTATGGCCAGTAATGGTGCCAGCAGCATGCCAGCCCTTTCCCCCATCTCCACATCTACTGCAGTTCGTACACCAGTCCAATGGTTTGCATTACCCAGCTTGAATTGGAGTAAATGGGGACCTATTTTGCTTAGCCTCAGAGCATGGCTTTGTTTTGTAGTCCCCACATATTGGCCACGTGCGTCACAGGATGGTTTCAACACAGGGTGGAGCAGCTTCTTTTAGCCTGTGCAGACAATCCCTAGATGCTAGAAAGAATAATCAACTGAGAAAAGTATGCAGAAACCAATAAGATTTCTGAAGATGCCAGCCACAGATGCAGACAAAACGTCAGGAATACATTCTTCTAGAACATGGCCTCACAGCCTGAAAAACCCACAAAAACCAATAAGATATTACTTGGATACCATACTCTCCAGCTATCCAGATTTGACAGAGAAAAGTGTAAATCCTCTGTCATCCCACTTTTTTCAGCTGCTTTTAAGATGTCCCCAGTTTCTCTCTTCTTCTCCCATTTTCCTCCTTTGTTCTTTTTGTTTGTTTGTTTGCATTTGATTGCATTTAATGGCAATTAAATTACTTAGAGATGCAACAGAGGAGCAAAATAAGCAGGTTTCAGGCCAGTTTCAAGGTGTGGCATTTAGATGATGCACTATTTGAAGCCATCTGGAAAGCACCCTGTAGCCATCTTATGGGGAGAAAAGGTGCTTCAAAAAGAAGTCACTATTTTCCGCTTCTTCCTGGAGAGTGCGCACATTCACATGTATGTATAAATGCACCAATGCCAGTGCGTCTCTAAACGGGTGCTCTTTCCAAACCCTAACCCTAATTGTGCATGTAAACGCCCCATTGCAGGAGTGCATTTACACAGCTGCCATACACAAATGGTGGGGGTAACAATGCCCAAAAGAGAAACCATGGAACCTCTCATGGAGATGAGTACAACATACACAAAACAGTCAAAGGGGGGCATAGGGTGAAGGAGGGGGGTGAAGGGATGCATGATTGTACCTTGTTGGCATCTGCAAGCGCACACCTGTGCTCTAATGCCCTGTCCCAGTGAAGTGCTGCACATACGAATGTGTGCAGGTTCACAGGGATGGCCATACAATGGAATGGCAAAGGGATGGTGGTGGGGACAGTTAAAAAAAAAAAAAAAAGCTTGAAGCCGTGCCATGTGGCCACGACATGTGCTGCTCAGTTGTCTGTGTGTGAGTGTGTGTATCCATTTAGATTTCTTCTGTTGAAATTCTGAAAAGGGAGCTAAAAAGAGTTAGAGAGAATATGTCTTTTACTTCAGAACTTTTAGTGTTTATTTTTGTGGTTGAGACCATTTTGAGTTAGGCAGTGACAGGCTCTGCAACTGTCCCTAAGCTTTTCTAAAAGATAGAGCTATCCACTTTTACAACTTGCTGCTCCATGTGTAAGAATTGGGCACCAAGTTGAAGAACCATTCCCAGCACATTTCAGAGATTTGAAATGCTTTACATAGTCATCCTTTGCAGCTCAGTAGAGTTTGCTAATGTTACTGTCCCCATATTGTAGATGTAGATTGCAAATCAAATTCATGGAAAAAGTTGAATGTAGCAAAGTGAAAAGCTCCACCAGTCATCACCAAATGTCCTTTCTGTGTCCTTTCCTTACACTCTTTTGCCAGTTGTTACCCCAAAAGCTGGGGGTCCCACAAATAATATTTAACAGGGGAATTAAGATAACTCAATTAAAAGTATACCTTGGCTGAAGTATACTGTCAGCCTTTGTCCTTTGCCTTTGTCTAATGGTTCCAAACCACAAAGAACTGCAGAGGCAATTCCAAGTAAGGTTCTTTTAGTTTTATTAGTGAAAGAATCAATATGCAAACAAACATGCTCTCATGCACACACTCAAGAACTAATGAAACAAAGGTGGGAGAAATAGTAACTTTGAGGATTGCTTAGAGGTGATACTACCTTTCGTGAAGCATAGCTCCAATCTGGAGCTGTGTCTGTAATGGAGATAGATGAATTGCCACTGTGGCAAGTGGGGGTAGCCATCTTATTGAGGAATCTAGCAGAAGTCAGGCAGAGGTTCTGTCCTGCTCCAAACTGGACTAAATTGCTAGTGCCAAAGCACCTACATTTATAACCAGAAATGGCTCCTAAGGGCAGGACATTAGGAGCTGATGGGCTTAAACGATCTTTCCAGGAGAGAAGAATGGGGTATGCAGTAACGACCAAACAATCAGTGTAAATGTTCTCTGATGAAAAGAGTTTGATTCCCAGAAGGAAATTTCTCAGCCTACCTCACTATCACCTCTCCATAGCCTAAGGATTGATTCCAATTTTGAGAGATCCCATCATGGCTGAATGCCTTGGGCTTCTCACCTGCTGTACTATCTGATTCAACCTGGCATAGCTGGTTTCCTATGCTGAGCTCTTGTTTGAGCTACTTGCCTGAAACATCACGTCTGATATTAAATTGATATCAGAGTCACAGAGAGATGGTGGAGGCTGGTTCCTGGGTTACACAGTGCACCCTCCCCATGGCATTTGGTGGTCTAAGGACAATGGTGGGGGACATCCAGGCCATGACAAGCAAGAGGTCCTCCTGGATCTCCTTGAGGACTCCTATGAGGTCTGGGAGGATGCCTTGTTGTCCAGTGTCTGGCTGGTGAAGCACAGTCAGATGCTGCTTGGTAGTCTTCTGCCCAAATGGCTGGGAGGTCATCCCAGTTTGAGGAGAGCAGGGTACGGGCTCCAAGTCTCAGCATGATGCCAAAGCTGAGTACTGCCAGCCATGTGTGTGTGTGGACCTTCAAGTCGCTTGTCTTATAGTGACCCTTTGAATTCTGTAGCATTTTGTTAGGCAAGGAATACTCAGAGGTGATTTTGCCAGTTCCTTCCTCCAAAATAGAGTTGACAGCACCTGGTATTCATTGGCTGTCTCCCATCCAAGTACTAACCAGCACTGACCCTGCTTAGCTTTCAAGATTAAACAGGGTCTGGTGCCTTTAGGGTATTTAGGCTGCTCACTGTCAACTATACTGACCACGTAATTGCATGCACAGGTGTAAGGTGGACTCACACCTGTATATGTCATCTGTTGGATGCCAACCTGTAATTTTTGCTCTGGTATTTGTGTAAGTTTTTCATAAAGGTAAAGGTATTCCCCGTTGACAAGGTTGTCAAGTCGTGCCTGACCATAGGGGCAGTGCTCATTTCTGTTACTAAGCAAAGATCCAGTGTTGTCAGAGATTACTCTGTGATCATGTGGCCAGCATGATTGCACAGAATGCTGATTACCTTCTCACTGAAGTGGTACCTATCTATCTACTTACATTTGCATGCTTTCAAACTGCTAGATTGACAGAAGCTAGGACTAAGCAAAGCAAAGCAGCTTCATTTATATACCGCTTCATATCGTGCTATAGGATGTCTAAGTGGTTTACAACTGTAAGCTCATTAGTGACTAGTGACAAGAGCTCACCCCATCATGTAGCAACCGGGCCTCGAACTGCCAACCTGCCAATCTTGCAATCAACAGAGTCAGTGGCTTAACCACATGAGCCACTGCAAGTTTTTCATAGTTTTTACTAAATTCATAGTTTTTACTAAAAAATATGACTTTTTAGTAAGGATAATAGTCAGGATAATAATATTAATAGTTGTACTCACTAATAATAAATACAAGCTGACTTGATTCCCAGTTTTGGGGGAAAAGGTAGAGTATAAGTAGAGGGAACAACAACAGAATAGTTGCATGCAGTCTGTGAAGCTGCGAACTAATACCATCCACAGGGAATAATAGGAGCTTTAATGGAAATGTGTGTGGCTAGTTACTAGGGAAACAGGAAAGAATGCAGGGGAGGTATGGTTTATGTAAGGACACCTTGTGAGTTTGTAAAGAAGAAACTATTTGAGCTTGGAATTTCATAGGTCACCATTCACTCTTATATCTTACTCCCTTAGTTCCTAATGCCCTAATAAGTGATGCAGATGTAAGCTATTAGATGGTTTTGGAAAATGAAAGAGAAGGCAATTAAAAATGATTTTTTTAAAATTAAAAAAATACCCTTGAATTTTTCACAGCCTCTGGGTGGTATTGATGTCTGGTAAAGTGCCATTAATAAAGAGCAAAAGGCACTCAGTCCTTTTGTGCTGCTCCAGCCTGTTCTGCATGCCACAATAAACTCATCAAGTATTCTTGCCTAGAGGACCAGAGTTAAAAGGGCTTGGGCAGCACTTACATGGCAAAATGTTTGTTCTTGGTTGTGGCATCGAGATGCTTCTCGGTGACCTTTACTTTAATTAGGGTTTGTCCCTAAACATTTTCTTTTTATGTTACTTTTTATATACCTCTTTCTTTTGCTAAACTATTGTTGGGTTGGATTCGGGGGGGGGGTTAATTCTAGGGCTGATTCAATTGAACTGTTTTCTATACACATAATAGCTTCTGAAACTATGTTATTGTTTATCAATATTTAAGACAGTGCTGAACCTACCACTGGATTTTTTTTTTCAAAAATGGAGGGTGAGACTTTGCTGCCTTTCTTGCTTCTGGAATTCCTGGGGGTTAATCCAGGGAAACCAAAAGAAGAGCACATTGCCTGCTACACCATCATTTGAATATCTTCAGAGTCTTGGTCTCTCATTCCATCTAAAGACATCATGCAGATACCATGATTGGCTCAGAAACTCCATTTTTCCACCCAACCCCGCTCGGCTTTTTGTTACATCTTGCCTGACAAAGAAATCAGGAAAGCTCACATGCCTTCAGACATATTGTATTGCCCTTTGGGTTGACCTAATAAATGTATAGCACTAATATGAATTTTGGATTATTTTTTTTTCTTTCTCATCAACATGTGTATTTGTGCGTGCACACAATCGCATATGCGTGCACTTTCAAGTCACCTGTCGATTTATGGTGAACCTATGGAAATGCTGAGTTGGTTTGCCATTGCCTTCCTCTGCAATGTAGCCTCAGTAGTGCTACTGAAAGTGGTGATCCTTGGACCAGTGTCAGTCCATGAGCCATCAGCTGCCAATCTATGGATAATTTCAAGGAAAGAAAGAAAGAATTATAGTCAGTGGGTACAAATATGGTACTGGCCTATAGCATATAGATGGAGGGGGAGTCTGCTCCTGCACATCAAAAAGCAACTGGTATTCCCTGGATGTCTCCATTCCAAGGACTACCCATGCCCAGCGTGCTTGGCTTCCAAGATCACCTTTGCTTTTTATGGTTCCCTTTGTTGATGTCAGATGTTCAAAGACTTGAGCCTCCCTAAAACTCCCCAGAACATATACTTATTTGAATATAACCTTTCTCGTGTTTCTGGAAGTGCAGTAGCTCCTACATTTTGGTTTCATCCGTACTGCTCTGGTAACACAGGAATGTGTAAAGGAAATTGGAAGGAACAAGCCTTGTTCAATTGCCAAAATAGTGTGGTGGTGACAATATTGCCATGGTTATTCCTACCTGTTCTTTCCTGTTGGTTTATTTTTACATTCCCTTATCACTGAAGCCACTAGGGAATTGAGCAGTGGGATACCAAGGCAGGGATAATGTGGTCCTTTAGATTCTAACTGCCATCAGTCTCAACCACCATGGCCAGTGGAAAGGGATGATGAGTTTTAGTCCAACATTTGGAGCAGGGGTAGGCAACCTAAGGCCCGGGGGCCGGATGTGGCCCCCTGAGGCCTTTGGACCAGCCCCAGGCCTGTCTTGCCACCGCCGCCGCCGCCGCCCCCCGCCACCCACCATGATGATATTGATTAATAATAATAATAATAATAATAATAATTAAAAAATATATAGTTGTTATTACTTATTATTGGGGTTTTCTTGGCAAAATCTCCACAGGGGGTTTGCCATGGCTTTTCTGGGGCTGAGAGAGTGTGCATGCATATTTATTTATTTATTTATTTTAAAAAAATTAAAATTATTTATTTATTTATTTTTGGTGCTTTGGCCCCCAGCTCAAAAAGGTTGCCTACCCCTGATTTGGAGGGACACGGCTTCTGCACCATGCCATAAAGCATGAGATGGGAGAGTCCTCCAAATGATGTTGAACTGTCCTCCAAATAATGTTGGACTGCACAATGCCCATCATCCCCACTGTGAACTATGCTGGTAGGGGCTGAAGGGAGTTGCAGCCCAGACACATTTGAGGGGCCAGATGTTCCCCACTAGTGTGGTTAAGGCTGGGAAGGACTCATATCTGAAATTCTGGAGAATGTGAAGCTAGATAATGATGTTTGATATACAGCACCTTCATAGTTTCGTGTGACAATCAGACAATCTTCTGGCAATGCAAGAAGATTCTTTCCCAGGGATGAACTATTGACTGTGATTTCCTTTCCAGTCCCACAGCAAGGTTTCCTCTTTGTAGATGCATACTGGGGGGGGGGGGGGGGGGGAGTTCATCCTTCTGCCATCTCTCTCATACTCCAGGCATCACCCATAGTGACCTCAATTTTCTTGTTGTTTACTGTATAACCTTTCTCTTGCCACAGGTGTATTTGCATTTGGCCTTTTTGCCACAGACATATTCGTAAATGCTGGCCAGGTTGTGACAGGAAATTTGGCACCCTATTTCCTGACTGTGTGTAAACCCAACTATACTGGGAGTGACTGCCGGGCTCACCTTCAGTTTGTTAACAATGGGAATATCTGCACCGGTGACCAGGATGTGATTGAGAAGGCAAGGAGATCGTTTCCATCCAAACATGCTGCTTTAAGCATTTATTCAGCCTTATATGCTACAGTAAGTACATAAGAGCTACATTTGTCCATTATGTTTCCCATCTTTTGTTTTATCTTTCTGAATGCTCTACAGACCTCCTACTTCTTTTAACACTGAAATGTTCAGTCACCTGTTATGTGAGCACTCCTTGCTGGAACATTTCAAGATAAAATTAATACAACTTTTACCTTGGTTTTGTCGATCTTGGCTCCTCTAGTGAATTTTTCCTGTGAAGCAGGGTTTGGTAACTTCTGGGCCACCAAATTTGGTTCGACTCTCAATTCCCATCCCACCCTATACTACCATTGGTTATACTGGCTAGGGCTGATGGGAGCTGCAATTTGCAGCAATCTATAACCACCACCTGTGACAATTCCACCTCAAACTCCCCCGCCAACATATCTTTTTTGCAGACAAAAACTGCTCCCATATTTTCAAAATATTTTTCTGACAATGAGAACCATACATTTTCCTTTGTAAAGAGAAAGCTGGGATCTTTGTTTTAAAAGGAGCCCTTGCAACCTGAGCTGAATTACCCTGAGCCACCATCCAATTTAGTTTCTGTATGCTGTATACTTATGTCAAGCTTCACAGGAAAAGAGACTCTCCTGGATATATGGCACTGAGCACTCCCAGAGTGTCTCATTATCATAAGCTTTGGGTCATGGTCCCCCATCTCCATGGGCTTCAGATTTCTGTATATTTGGGTTGTGTATGTGTGTGTTTTTAACTTCCATGCTCTCCATCTTCCACATTCAATCATCCATTTGTACCTGCCCTACTATAGCCTGGAATCCAGCTAGTATCAACAGTGAATATGAGATTCAGTGAGGTGTAGTCCAAAAAATAACTTTCCCAAGCTAGGATCATCCTCATTTTCCCCTGCCCTTTTCCAGTTACTCTTTCCCCCATATTGTTAGACTTTCATGGCATGGACATGGAACAGAGGCAGCACTCCATCACAGTGTCATCTGAACTGATGGGCTAGTCATTATAATTGTCACAAGATTTGTTTTTTTTAAAGAGTAGATCTTGGAGAAAATTAGTTCAATGATGGTAAATGTAATAATAATAATAATAATAATAATAATAATAATAATAATATTTTATTTATAACCTGCCCCTCTGCTCGGCAATCAGGGAGGCTTACAGCAAGTTAAAAAATACAACAATTAAAACATTCCAACTCCCCACCTCCTCCACCCCCACCCCAACCCTCCCACCCCTTAAAACTAAATTAAACTATTATAGAATTAAAATCAAATTAATCATAAAATGCAATACAAACCAGTTAGCAAACATGTCATGGCAGCCACAGAAGAGAGAGCAGCAGATTACCTCCATGTGGCCGGGCAGTTATTCTGGGAAGGCCTGCTGGAAGAGATCCGTCTTTACTACCTTTTTAAAGGCAGCAAGAGTAGTAATGTTAGACATTGTAAAATCAGTTCCTTTTGAACTAATTTAATTGATTGCTATATCATTAATTAAGGGCCTTTGTAGACTGCCAGAAATAGTGCAAATTGAGGCCACTTTAACTTTCCTGGCTCAGTGCTAGGGAATCTTGGGAATTGTATTTTTTTTTTTCTGGGATATTGAGCCTTCTCTGCCAGAGAGCTCTGGTGCCACAATAAACTACAGTTCCCATGATTCCTTAGCACTGAGTCAGGGCTGTTAAAGTGGCCTCAATTTGCACTATTTCTGGCAGTCTGCAAAGGCCCTAACTTCTTGATCAAGATGTCAGTATGATGCCAGACCATGGGATTTGCAGAGAGTGCCGCACTGGTTGTCACAGTTGACCTCAGGGGAGCACATTTTGTTGCTGACCCTTTCAAAGTGGCTCTTTTTTGTTGGGGTAAATTTAACAAGTTAATCAACAGGTTAATTCCAAGCTCCATCAAAGAATGTATTACAGATTTTCCCACTCATCTTGCAAAACCCTTACTGTGAAACTGAGATGAAATCTCTTCTGTTAAAGAGCACTTGTGATTTAAAGGTCTGCAGAAAATCTTGGTTCTGATGTCCTTGGGAATCTATCATCAGCTGCTCTGTTGGACCTCGTCTACTTTTATGCTTCTTGGGTTCAATTTTATTGTGCCTGGAGTGCCTTGAAGTTCCCAACTGCCACCTTCATAATCATAGACAGATTCACCCTGAAAACAGCATCTTTCCTCATCCTACTGCTGGTATACCTTTTCCTCCTAGAAGGACAAATAAACTCTATTATGTGGAAAGGCCAGTTATCACACCAGGATTGACATTACTGCTTGTGCAAACTGGTAATTTTTACTGGCTTATCAGAAAATAAATATGCTCCTGCCGAGTTGTGAAGGGTCAACACTTTCCCTTCTTGTTATACCTGTCCAACTCCCCTGTTGAGTAATTTAATTTGATTCTGTGGGGTGCGATTTGAGTTTCCCAGGGTGTTAAAGGAAAACTAAAATATGCAGGTATGAAAGTTAAACTTGTTGGAGTTCATCAGCAAAACGATGAAAGTGTGGGAGCAGACTAACTATTATTAATCTGCCTTCCTAAAGAATAAAGACTGACTGACTTAAAAATGACAAACGTGTAGTTTGTGGTTTAAAAACAAACAATGATAGCTTTAATAAATATTTACACAACAAACTGAATCCTATCCTAACTGGTATTAATATAGCAGGAAAAAAGCTGTTAATCTCACTCAGAGGAGGACTGTTACTGACTGAGAGGGGACAGTTTAGATTTAGAATTTCAGTTCAGAGAGTCAGTTAAACTGACTCCAAAAGTGACAGTTAGAATGAGAGAAGGGAGAGAGAGAAAGTCCCTATCTAACAAAAGAAGGAAAAGAGAAGGCAATGTATAATTCTTCCGACAGATTCTCAGGCTAAAAATGGGAAACGTGAAGGACAGGAAAGAGTGGAAAATCATTTGGATGAATACAGATATTCTTATGGAGCCTATATCAATCTTCTTTTCCATGTAAAACCATGTAAGACCATTCCTAGTTGTTAAGCAGCCACTGATAAGAAACTGCCTAGTAAAATCTACAGTTTATTACCGAAATCTAGATACATCTGTGATTCATTTTTGCTGCTTGAGTATTTTGTACCTGTGTGTATGTTATTTGTATTGAAATGAATCCACTATTAGTCCTACCTACAGTAGACCTATTTAAATCAGTAGGATTCCATATAGTTGTAGGTAACTAGAGTAATTCATTTCAACAGGTCTTCTCTTGTTAGGACTAACATAGGATATAGCCCATTATATTTATAAAACGGACATTATGAAACACACAAAAGTATACCTATCTCCCTGCTGCATCCACACTACAGAAATAATATAGTTTGATGCCACTTTAACTGTCATGGCTCACTGCTATGGAATTCTGGGATTTGTAGTTTGTTGTGGCACCTCTGACAGAGAAGACTAAATGTCTCAAAACTGCAGTCCCCAGAATTTCATAGCACTCAACCATAGCAGTTAAAGTGGCAGCCTCAGACTGTATCTGCACTACAGAAATAATGCAGTTTCATCCCACTTTATCTATCATGGCTCCATGCTGTGGAATCCTGGGCTTTGTAGTTTGTTATTGCCCAGAGCTCTCTTATCAGAGAAGGCCAAATAGCTCACAGAACTACAAATATCAGAATACCATTGTATTGAGCCACAACAGTTAAAGTGGGGTCAAATTGCATTATTTCCGCAATGTAGATACAGTCTCAGTCTTGAAATTTGGAGGTGTATCAAAAGGCATTTGAATAACAATTATTATCCCTAGACTAACCTAGACCCAATAATATTGCTGGGCTTGAAGAGTTTTCAGACACCTGGAAAGTAGCAAAAGTGTTCGTTTACAGCCATGAGCTAAGTCAATGAAACATATGCAAATGATCAGTTATCTTGTTTTCATGAAATGCTAGAAAACCACTTCAACAAAGACTTGGAAATGTTACTTTTCTTGGATTTTAGCTACCTGAATTCCACAGCCAACATTGCCGTTATTCCAAGCTTTGTTTAAAACCAGCCAGAAATTTTCTCCTTCACAGATTCTTACATTTTCTTCATCCTTATTTTTATTGTGTCAAAACATTTCTCAATTTTCTAAATTCTGACCTTATAGACATTCTATATAAACAACAATACCAATTTGAACATACTTTGAACTCTTTTTTAAAAAATAATTAATTAATTAATATTTCTTTCCCTATACCAATTACCCATATCTGACCCCATTTTTGTTTCACATAATCAATAAAGGGATTCCAAGTTTTCAGAAATATCTTAAGAGTCTTTTTTTCTGCAAGATTTGTGTTAATCTATCATTTTCCATCAATTCATATAATTTCCAAATCCAGTCTTTAATCTCAGGGATGAGATTTTGTTTCCATTTTGAGGCATGTGTTATCCTGGCTGCTGTGGTCATATAAAATATCAATCTGCCATAGTTCATTTCTAAGGCTGTGAAGAATCTGTGAAGGAGAAAATTATGTAGAGAAAAAAGAAAAGAAAAGAAAGAATCAGTAGTCTGTAGAAGGAGGTCAGAATGAATTGTTAGAGATGAATGTTTGTTATTATTGTTAGTGTCTTAGTCAATGTCTTTAGAGTTAGTGTTAGTTCTAGTTAGTGTTTTTGTCTTTGTTTTGTTGTTGTTGTTGTTGAATGAACGTGTCTTTTGATGTATTGTGACGTTTGTTTTTTAATTAATAAAATTTTAAAAATTAAAAAAAAAACAGCCAGAAATTATGTATCACTGAGAGTTTGTGGGCTTGCTATATTCAGGTCTCACAACATATTTTGAAAGTCCACAGTTATGTCCCTTCCATTTCTTACTAAAAACAAGCAAACAAGAAAAAGATCCTGATTCGTGAGGTGTACATCTGTCATATAGCTACATCTCCATAGCAATGTTTGCTAATGCTAAACTGAAAAAAAAATCACCTTGTAAGCAGCAGAGTCCTCCCAGTACATCTCTTTTTCCTGTTGTCGGAAGGGGGGAGGCTCAATAAGGAAGCATCCAGCTGTTTTCCCATAGCTAAATGCACTGTCACAGGCATCTGCAGAGTTTGCTGGGGGTCCTAGTGAGTTCTCTGCAGATGCTTGTCTCTCCATTTGCCAGCAACATAGAAATGGCTGTATTGCGGGGTGGGGGTGGGGGTGGACTATTTATAAGGTGAGTTTGGGGAGATTTTGGTCATTCCATGGTCATATAAGAATTCTGACCTATTAGGACTGATAGGTACAGGAAAGAAAAGGAGGCAACCTTCCAGTTGGCCACTAGATAGTGGTCTTTGATCTAGCATCCCAGTTTTTACTTTCAAGACCCACCTGTAACAGTTGGAACCTCCTCCATTTCTCTCCACTCTCTTTGTGTATGTAAGAGAATGCATGTGTGTTGGGGGAATTAATTTCAGACATGTCTGTAATTTGGGCTTACATCTTTTTTTTAAAAAAAAAAAGTCAGGTGTTCATCAGTAGTAGCTGAGGTTTCCATTTTATAGGTGTTGTGAATCCACTTTGCATTTCTTAATGGCCTTTAAAGGAACTATCCTGGGTGCTGAATCTATTTTTGGTGATATACAGCGGGCCCTTGGTATCTGCTAGGGTTTGGTTCCAGGGTCCTCTGTAGATACCAGAATCCATGAATGTGCAAGTCCTGTTAAGTACAATGACATAGTAAAATGCTGTCCCTTATATAAAATGGCAAAATCAAGGTTTGCTTTTTGGAATTTATATTTTTTGGAATATTTTCAATCTGTGGATGCCTAAATCCATGGATAAAAAAATGCATGGCTATGGAGGGCCATCTGTAGTGTTCAGCATCTTGGATTACACCTTTAAAGTCTGAAGAAAACTCAAAGGGGCACCCCTGATATGGAAATGCACGGCTGCCACTGAGATGTTTATTGGTATTTCCCACTCTCCGTTCCACATATAGAAAAGGAAAAAGGACTCTCTTTAATCTCATTGAATGACTACTTCTCACAGTTGTGTGGAACAGTTCATAGATGGTGTGAGTAGAGGATGATCAGAGCTTGAAAAAAGAAAGCTTATTTGGAGCCTCAGAGGGTAATCTGTTTTGGATGTGTTTCAGATGTACATCACCAGCACAATCAAGACAAAAAGCAGTAGACTTGCCAAGCCAGTATTGTGCCTGGGAACTCTTTGTGCCGCATTCCTCACTGGACTCAACCGAGTTTCTGAATATCGAAACCACTGTTCAGATGTCATTGCAGGCTTCATCTTGGGGAGTGCAGTAGCTCTGTTTCTGGTAAGTGAATGGCTCGCACTATTCCTTTCTTTCACTGAAAATCAATCTTCTATACTTTTGCTACCTAGATATCAACCACTGACCCAGGCAAAGCTCCTTTTCTCAAGAAAATTTAAAGTATTTCTCAAGAAAGACTATTTAAAGAAAGAAAGAAAAACAGTCACCCATCTTACTGAGACACCCCAAAGCAGTAGTATAGCATGTGGTAAGAGCCAGCATGTGGAATAATTCATGTGGCAACCATCTAGTACAGTAGTTCTCAAAGTGTTTACATGTGGCTGTCATGCACACACACCCCACTTGACATAGGATAGGAATAAAAATATTTTGTTTGTTTAATGTTCATATTTTTGTTCACAAATGCACATATATTCATATTTTAACATTTTATAAGGAAATAGCTCTCCTCGTTTCCCTCAGAAGAGGCTCCAAGCACTCTTCTTGGTTTTTTCTTCCTTACAAGGGCAGAAAATTTGGGGGAAGAGGAGGAGGAGGAATCAGGGCCTCCAAGTCTTTCTCCTCCCTTGAGCAACTCTTATGCCCTCCTGTGGGTCCTGCCCGACAGTTTGGGAATCACTGACCTAGTATAAGCCAGCCTTTGGAAAACTTTTAATTGTTTGTTACATTTCTTTCCTTTTATTCTAAGGGACTCATAATGGCTTTTAGAGCTATAATAAAATAATAAATAAAAAATGTATTTATATACCTCCCTTTGGTAATCCAATCAGGGCGGTTAACAACATTAAAAATAATACAAAAACAATATATCCCCCCCTTTAAAAAGCCATTAAATCAATTACATATTAAAACAACATATTAAAATTACAACAACAGTTAAAATACAGTGACAATGTCATAACAGCAGTTACAAAGGAGGGGGTTTCCTGAGGCCGGGATAGTCTATCCTGGAAAGGCCTGCTGGAAGAGATCCGTCTTGACAGCCTTTTTAAAGCTGTGTAGAGATGTCAATTGACGGATCTTGTCCGGCAGGCCATTCCATAATCTGGGGGTGACAACCAAAAAAGCCCTCTGGGAGGTAGCCGACAGCCTTCTCCTGCTTCTCAGCTTATCCTCATACGAACCTCATAAATTGTATCAGCTGAGAAGGAGTGATGGGCCCAAGTCACCTGGTGAGACCTTCAGTGAAAGTTTTAACCATCATCTTCTAATACAGGGACTTTACGGTCTATAATCTATTCATAGCCACAACTGGAATGGAACCATTTAGTAGTAGTAGTAGTAGTAGTATCCCGCTCTTTTCCCAGAACTGGGACTCAGAGCGGCTTCACAATATTAAAAAACAATACAATTAAAAACATAGAAAAGAGGTGCATGAAAAAGGAATTAAATTGTTACAGTATTAAAATAGATAGCTATTAAAAATAAAATGCATTTTTAAAAGATAAAAATGTATGTAATTATAGTTTTAACTGGTATTGACTCTATTCAGTGGGCATGTTCTAGTTGGGACTAGCAAGAGAATTCAAGCCTATGATTGTTCCAGGGACTGGGGGTGGGGTGGAGGTGGTGGTGATGGAGGTGGAGGTGGTTAGGCTGATGATGACCATGTTCTCCTTCCTCTTCCACTTTCCTTCCTTCTCTGTCCCACAGGGAATATGCGTGGTTCATAACTTCAAAGGAACACATGGAACTCCTTCTAAATCAAAGCCTGATGAACATCGAGGAGTGCCCCTGATGGCATTTCCAAGAGTGGAAAGCCCTTTGGAGACACTGAGTGCACAGGTGCCATCTACCCTGCCCCTTTGAACTTTGTTTTCTCATTTTAGGAACTTATTGAAAAGAGGAGGGAGCTGTGGCTTGCAGCAGCCAACCATGGCAATTTGGAAACAGCAGCTATAGGGAGTGTCCACATTTGGATGACATTCTAAGTGAAGCTGCTGCAAAAGCTGGGCTTGCACAGTTCCCCTCTTCTCCCATTCTCTAGTGCACATGTGAGAAGGGATTTCAGTCATGGGGAAGTCAGAAGTGTTCATTTCTAATACCTGTGAACTATCATAAGTTAACATGGTCAGAAGCCCAAATAAACCATAACCAGGGTTTCTTGAACCAAGTCAGCATTTTAACCCATAATTTGGAATTTGCTTCTCAAAATATAGTTACAGTAAACCATCGTTGGTCAGTTTGGATGACACAAGAAGCTGGAGGATTTGTTTTTTTTTTTTAAAGCAGAACACCTAAATTTCTAAATTCGTCACAGCCATGCCAGAGGGAAAGAAAGGGAGGAGGGAGCATGGGGGCACAACCCTTGCGGTAGGCCATTCTTGTTGCACTGAACAATAATTTAGCTTGACATCCAAATTCTCTTCTTGTGTTAGATCCATATCCCTGCAGATCCTTTGTCCCATACCATTTAGAAACCAAGTGCAGACTCTACATGACACTTTTAGGTCTCTTTCCCCCACTGCAGTCCACCAAGCTTGAGCCCTTCAGTTGTCTCAAGCTTTTTTCCTGCTCTCACATGCATTTTTTGACATCCAGAGTTGGTGATCCTTCTGCCAGTCTGATATTAAAGGCATAGCCGCAAGGCCTTAAAAACCTGGCAACTGCAACCAAACATCTTTGGACAAGAGACAGCTATAATAAATATATTTACACAGCATTCCCTACCCTGACACACTCCAGATGTGTAAGACTACAACTCCCATCATCCCCAGACCCTTGGCCAACCATTTGGGAGAACATCAGGTTGGTGGTGGCTATGTTAGATGAGGTTTTACAGTTTAAAATAAGTAGTCGCAAACTATATGCACTGGATTTTCTCTTGGATAAGGTCAGTTTTTTTGTCACTTATCCTAATCTTGATAGCACTGATTACAACATATCATACTAAAAACTGTTCTGTGCTTTTTGTCCTCTCTCTTTTTCCATAGAATCATTCTGCCTCTATGACTGAAGTAACCTGATCTGAAAGATGACAAGAGAAGCTATTTTTTATCACCCTCCTCCGTTACAATACTCCCACAACAACACACAGTTATACTAATTGTCAGACTGTGATAACCAGTATTATGTTATGTCTAGTTAGAAGCTAATGTTTTGTACATTTTTGTATGAGGAAGTGATGTAGCTCGCCCTCGAATTTCCCCCCTTTTTTTGGTCAGCTTTAATATATTTAAACCAGATTTTAAGACAAAATAAAATTAAAAAGAAAGAACAAACAAAAAAAGTTTTTTTAAAAAAACACAAGAGACCTTTTCTTGTTTAAAATGTGTTCTGAGGCACTACATCTTTGGGAATTGTTGATGTTTTGTGATATTTGTACACAGACCTTTTTTTTGGTTTTGTTTTATATACAATAAATCAAATGATAATTATAATACTAATTCACTTCTACCTTTTTGTTACCAGGGAAAATGCTTCCAGTAAGTAGGAGGACCAGATTCAGTCCTGCTGGTGCAATTCTGTAGTAATTCTTCTTCATTTAGGTGAAGTTAGGAAAGAGTTGCCACAGCGTAACTGAGATCTAGGTCCTTAGCCAATTGATTATGAAAAATAGGTATGGTTGAGTCCTGATTCAGCATGGTTAGGACATGTCTGCGGATTCGTCTACTGTGAACTTCTGTTCTTCCTGTATGAAACCCATAGGTGTGAATAGGAATTGGACAGGGACCCCTGAACCCCTGATTTTTAAGATTCCCATGCATCTCTATGGAGCTTGCTCAGGAAGTTTTAATGGATTGTGCTCAAGGTGTGCAATCTTCAGGTTGCTTACTCCAGAAACTGCTTAATAGCCTCCTCAGCCCTGAGGTGCTGAGTCTATGTACACAGTCTACACAGTGCTTCTTGTGGCTTTTCCCCCTTGTAGTCTTCCCAGCTGCTGCTCTATGCTCATGTGAACCCAGTTCCTAAAAAACATACCTCCTTGGAGCTGTTGCCATGGAAATTATGGAGAAAATCTGGCCATACCTGTGCATCACTGCCATGGACTATCTGAATACGTAACTGCAGTGTATGTGCCAAAGTTAATGTTGAGACTTTTTTATTTGTTTCCTTAACAGCAGTTTTGCAGAATCAAGAGCCTAGTAAATTAGTTCCAGAAAATCATTGTGCTAGTTAATCCTGAAAAGAACTAGCATAATATTCTTAGCATTTTTGTATGGCTTTTTGGGATACAGCCACAAGGTGTGAACTTTAGAGGAATGTGAAAGTATCATTGCAGTCATGGACCAAAGAACAGTGGTCTACAGTAAGCTCAAGTCCACCTCAGAGTGGGATTTTTTTTAAAAAAAATAAAGTTATGTTTCTTATGCTCTGCTTAGAGGCAGAAAACCTTCATGTAGGAAACTTCACAGACATGATCATCCAGTCATTTTCGAGAATGCTACCAAAATGCTCATTTCACTGTGTAATAGACATGTGTAACCCTTTGTTTGTGGCAAATGCATGCATTTTAAGACATGGGTGGCTCTGGAAGTGGCACTTGTCCTTGGAGTAAATATATCTGACCCTTAAGTAATATATACTTGGAATTCAATGCACCTCAATGTCTTGAAGGTTTGAAGCTATCCAGGTGGGACCACCTAGTGTTTTGGTTTTTTTAAATAGGAGGAGTGTAAATTGTTTCATTGCTGCATTAGAACATCATGCAACAGCCTAGCAAGGAGTCATGGGCAAATAAATTTGTGATTTAGTTCCACTGGTGCTAATCTAAAGTAACACCATTCATGTCAACAATGTGAATGGGAAATTTGATCCAGGGTGAGTGTGACATGTTGTAACCACATGAAAAGCAGCCTAGTTTGTGCCTGCTCAAAACTCTGAAAGCTTCCCTCCCTCTCAGCAAGGGAGGAGCTGACAGCTGAGCTTTCTCCATCTTTTGTTATCTCTAGTGATCACTTGCAACTAATCTGTGTTGCTCTTTTTTCCCTCCAACTGCCAGGGAAGAATAACTGCCATAAAAATAACTAGGATGTCAACAGAAAAAGAAATAAAACCCTCTGCCAGCAGCTTTCCTTGTTTGAACAGAGGGGACCTTCTAAATTAGCAGGACTTGGTTGCTTCTTATATGGTAAATGTATAACACAGGCCATCTTTTAATACATCTTAATAGATTTAGCTATGATGCCTTTCCCATAGAAGTGCCTGCTTGGTCATCACAAGAACAGGCAACGTCTCCCTTTTGTGAGTCATACTGTAAAGGATTTGTATCCAAAAACTTGTTTTCACTTTGCACAGTATTGTTAACAGTTCAAAGGGGGTAGAGGGGAATGAAAAGACTAGTTTTCTGGTCTGTCTTTTTGTCCTAGGGCTTTCCTGTTGCATCTCATTTTTCTAGCATGGTGATAACCCATTGCGTGTTTCCTTTGAGGAATGAAGCCCCTCTCTGTACTTTCGCTGAAATGTCTACCATGTTGGTTCTTGGGTTTTTGTATATTTTTTTCCAAAAGAGATTGACAAAAAAAACTTATCACAAAACTATTTGTGTCAGGGCTTTGTCGTTTGTTCTAGGAATTGGGAGGACACCATCTTGTCTCACAACCACATCCCTTGGCTTTCTAGGACACTCAATGGCAAATTTCCAATCCTAGCATTGTCTAGGATCACATGTGACTTTGGGCCTGGTCTCTGTCCCTTGGGAGCAAAAGAAAAACATCACTAGTCCCAGTATTCCTCAAAAGGCTACTACATGAAGATAAAAGGCAGCTGAATCAGTTGTGGAGAAAGTTACTGAGAAACTGTCACTGCCGGTCAAGTGGTTTATTAGCCCCATAGCTTATCAAACTTTTTTTTAATAATTAGCAAAAGTAAAAAAAAAAAACTGCTCAAGTTTTCAGAATAATACATTACTTTAAGAGGTCCGCACATTCCTCATTCCTGCTATACATTGTCCCATCAGAGGAACTCTTCCAGCCTGGAAATGTCTGCTTTCTTGCCAATTCAACTGTCATAATTTGTCTCACAGATACACTTGATAAATGTCTGAAAATACATTTGGGGACAGTCATCCAAAGTTGGCTGATAACACTCACTAGTCTCATTCTATCAATTTAGATAGTTACATGATGAACAATGGATTAAGGGCACTGGTCATGAGGCAGTGAGCCACTGGGTCATATCAGGTAGTCTCAAGACAGAAGAATCTCTCTTCTGAAATGGGTCTTTAGCTTAGGTTGCCTTTCTCTTTACTCTTCCACTAACACTCATGCCTGGTTGTGTTCAGTTCAGCCACAGTGTCCTAGTCATTTATGGACAAGCTTTGATGGTTTCCCCCCATGTTTTTATTTAATTCAAGCTTAAATATTTAGTCCAAGCTTAAATATTTATGCAGCACTTTTTTAATAAACATAATGCCTCAGATTCTGTATCAAGAGATATACATGTATCATGTAACTATGGGCCTTTGCAGACTGCCAGAAATAGTGCACATTAAATTGAGGCACTGCCCTGGCTCAGTGCTAGGGAGTCATGGGAACTGTATTTTTTTTCTGGGACATTGAGCCTTCTCTGTCAGAGAGCTCTGGTGCCACAATAAATTACAGTTCCCATGATTCCCTAGCACTGAGCCAGGGCAGTGCCTCAATTTAATGTGCACTATTTCTAGCAGTCTGCAAAGGCTATGTGTTACCATAACTGCACCTCCTGATACTACCCCCCATTTAAAAATTAATATTGTAAGCAGAGCCCTCCAAACACACCCATTTTCATGTTGTTGGAAAGTAGGGGGATGAGTGAACATGCATCCAGCTATTTTCCTGTAGCTGGATGTGCTCCCACAGGCATCTGCAGAGACCTCTGAAGGTTTTTGCAAGCATTCTGTAAGAGAAGTCCTTGCAGAACATCCAGATACAAAAAAAAAAAGAGCTGGATACATCCCTGATCATCCCCTTGCTCTCTGACAACATGGAAATGGCCACGTTGGGGAGAATCTGCAACTTAAAAGGTGAGGTTTTGTAGGGTGCTGACTTTTTTTGTTGCATGGTCAGAACAACATTCAATGACCATAAAAGTGCGTTATCACAGTGGGGGTCATACCATCACAATTTGCTAACAGGAAGATAGTGGAATACTTTTTAAACAAAAAGTGGGGAGAGAATGACATTATTTGCAAGAAACTCCCACTAATTAGCACCAATTCTTCTGAAATTAGGAAAAACTAATGCTCCTAGGATTGCCAGGTATTAAGGTTCTTAGGCCTGGCCTTCTTCTCCAGCCCTCAGACCCCCTTAGTACAAAACTTGGAAAGGGTGTGCATACACACACACACACACACACACACACACTGTTTGTTAGACTGAGTGTTTTCTATTTGATGAGCACACTCTTTGCAGTAGTGATTGATGCTTAAAATATCCTGCTTAATGACATCACAAGGAATGGCCCTTTGTAACATCACTATGGTTCCTCTCCTCTGACATCACAAAGCATTATCACTAGATGACAGGGCCTGTCCCAGCCCCTGAAATCTTAGGGCCAGGGATCGGCTAGTCCTGGCAACCCTAGGTGCTCCTGAGTGCAATTCACTTTTGGAAATGTTTAAGAGAGTTATTGAGAATCCATAACAGATTCTCTCCTTATCAAGCTATCTCAGGCCATAGTAGCCAGGCCACTTGATGTATTGCTAGGGAGAAGAAATGGAGAGCCAAAGAACTGGGCCATGAGTGGTATGGGTTGAAAATTTAAGGGAAGGTGGCATGAAAACTTAGATAGCACCCTGGACTCCTCGTCATACTGCAAAGAGGTCTAGAGGTACACTTCCACTTCATATTCTGCCATCCTCCTAATTCCCCATATCCTTGTTTCTCATTGCCTTTTGTCTGCTAGATTTTCTGGCAAAAAATTATTGAAAATGGAGATTTCAAGTGATGATGTAGGGTATGTCCCTTGTACAAGATTCATTGATATAAACTATTATGATTACTATTAACTGTGGACCAGAATCCCACTAGGGAGTTACAAATGTGTTAACACCACGTAGGGATCAAAACAGTCATGAGTGCATAACTCTAGGTTATACATTTGTAACTGTCATATAGGATTCCAGCCATTACTATTAGGATTTCATTTCTATTGCATCTTTTCCCTCAATACTGGGAATCAGAGTGGTTCACAAAAGTAAAAAGATTGAATATTTTGGCCAATAGGATATTTTGGTTAGCATACATAGCTCAAGGCCCAAGCCTTCCAACGTCACTCATCACACTCCTTTCTCAGTTTCACCAATTAAGATGGCAGGTGAAGAGAGGCAGATTGCATTGCTTCCCTCACAGTGCATACAAGGGCGGTATCATAAAGTTTTAATTATCACCTTTAAAAAGTTTTGACAGAAACTTTGATTTGTAGTTGTTAATATTTCTCTATGTAGCCACCATCCAGATTTACACATTTTTCCCAGTGTTTCTTGACCCTCTGAATACCGTTATTGTAGAAGTATGCAGATTGCACCTTATACCACTCTTCCACTTCATGAATTACATCATTTGTGTTGTCAAATCGTTGACCCCGCAACAGATTTTTCATTTCTGGGAACAAGACAAAGTCACTTGGTGTGAGGTCAGCAGAAAAAAGTGGATGCTGCAGAATCTCAAAGCCACATGCGCTTGCTTTGTTAACTGCAATTTGAGATGAGTGAGCTGGTGCATTGTCAGCTAGGAGACAAATGCTTCTGGAGAGCATACCGCAGCGTTTCTTTCAGAGCATCTCACAACTTATCCAGAAGATTGCTGTAGTATATGCCACTGATGGTTTGTCCCTTTGCAAGGTAATCTGTAAAAATTACTCCACGACAGCCCAAAAAAATGAGAGCATGACCTTCCCTGCTGACTTTTGCACCCTTGCCTTTTTGGGGGGAGGGGAATCGACATGCTTCCACTCCATGCACATGGTTTTGGTCTCTGGCTCATACTGATAGATCCAAGATTCATCCATGGTTACCAGACAACCCAAAAAATCCTCTTCATCCTGTTCCAACAGCGTCAACATCTGTCTTGAGAGGTCACACCATGTTTGTTTCTGGAAAGGGGTTAGCAAACGTGGAACCCAGTGTGCAGACACCTTAGACGTGCAGTTCATCATGACTAATTTCCTACAAACTACCATAACTGAGACTAGTTTCATTCATGATCATTTGGATGGTTGCTCGCCTGTCTTCCAGGATTAAACACTCCACTTTCTTCACTGTGGCTGCATCGTCCGCCAATGATGGTCTTCCAGGTCTTGTCTCATCTGTGAGGGACATGTGACCAGTTTGGAAATTCCTTTTCCACCTCACAATAGTGTCATAAGATGGGCAATCATTTCCATAAACTACCATCATGTCATCATGAATTTGCTGGGCACTATTACCCTTCGAATGCAGGAACTTTTATCATGCTGTGAACCTCAATCTTCCCCCTCTTACACTTTAGTCACTTCTGGCACAACCTGTCACAAAAATACACAAAGAGCTGATTTTCTCAATGGGACCAATGATGACACTGACAAAATTTCATCAATATACCATAATAACTTCCAGTTGGTAATTATTACTTTATGATACCCCCTTGTACAAAAACAAATTTACCATCCCTTGGACCCACTGGTGGCCACATTGACTCCAAGACTAGTGGGAGAAAATAGAACAAAATTAGGAATGGAGGGGAGTCTATTTCCTGTTTTCTGAAAAGATTGCATGTTCTTTAGTTTTACAAGATGTAGAGAGCCCTGTGCCTTGCTGAGAAGTACTGACAGATCTGGAGGAAGGAGCCAGTTCTCTTTCCTCTTTGGTGACTTTTTCTGTCTTGGAGAAACTAGGAACCTACACAAATGGCCTTGGAAAAGAGGCATGCACATCTCGGAACTGCAACTTGTCACTTTCTGTGGTTCTCAATCTTTGATCTTTCATTTATTTTGGACTTCCGATCCCTGAAGCCTCAGCCAACTTGGCCAACAGTCAGGAATTATGGGAGCTGAAGTCCAAAATATCTGGAGGACCAAAGACTGAGAACCACTTCACTTTACACCATTATTTCACTATCCATAGAAGTTTAAGAGAGTAATGTAATGGTTTGGCTATGACTCTGGAGATAAAGGTTCAATTTCCTGCTCGGCCATGGAAACCCATTGGGTGACCTTGGGTAAGTCACACTCTCTCAACCACAGAAAACCCCATGATAGGCTCACCTTAAGGTCGACATAAGTTGAAAACAAGGCACACAAGAAAGTTTAAACACCACTCCCAGGGCCATTCTAAAAAATCTTATTTAAACTACCTGATAACATCACTAAATATTACTTGGGAAACATGGGGAAAACATACATGCTAGCATCAGCCGTGCATCCCTCATGTTAGAATATGTTTTCATCTTCAAAGACCCAGTTTCTTCTATTTGATTGGAAGTGTGTTTACCCCATTTCTACTCCAAAATGTTAAATCTCAGGAAACACTGTATCAGATGCTATTTCTTCATGTTTAAGAGGCTATATCTTAGCCAAGACCCATGGTCATCTCACTAGACACATATATACTTATCTCTATTAAGAAGGTGCCATAGCAGAATGGACAGATATTGAATGTGCTATGATTTTATATTTCAGCAAACAGAAAAGGAAACCTTTCAGATAGCAAGGTTTGCCTTGTGTCTACAAATGACGGAGAATTTGAGCCAATAATATTGCTTGCCACACTGATTTGTCAATAGAAAGCACCTTTGGATGTTTTAAAAACAATCCAACATCTTCAGCTAACTATTCTAAGTCCACATCATCCAGAAACAGAGGATAAGTTCTTTGTAAGTGAAACATGCTTGAACCAAAGAGTGGGCTGGGGGGGGGGGGGACTAAAACTAAATGTAGTCTATCCATCAAAGGCACCAACATTTCCAGGGATAGGTGGGAAAGACTTGTATTATGCAAGATCGTAATGAAAATAAATAAAGAGGTAATAAAGGCTATTCCTATATACAAGCTTCCGATTCTCAAATAACTTTCTACACACATATGCACATGAATACAGGTGGCACAAGACATGTTGCTCCTTGTAGACAAAATGTCCTCCATTACACTGGAGGGAAGCAGGCTAACATAAGGGCAAGACATGCCACAGGGTACGCAGCTGCAGCATCCAACACCTCGGCCCTCAGCATCTGCTGTCTAAAGGAATGTATTTCATTCAAATTTGTGGTAGGGTTACTTCCTGATACATGTCTGTAGAGATATCTTGTAGCTTTGAGACTAACTGAAAGAAAGAAGTTGGCAGCATGAGCTTTTGTAGACTTAAGCTTATTTCTCAGATGCATTTGGTGGCTTGATATATGTTAACCGTTGCTTTACTTTCCAAATAGTAGCAAATGATAGGGCAGCTACTACAGTGGGGAGGGAATATTAATTCATCAGTATTTCACCTTCATGGGGTTTGTTGGTTTTTATGGAAAGAAACTCACACTGATTAAAAGAAACAGGCAGCTCCCAGATATGCTGGGAGAAATGTCTCAAGTAATGCATCATTACTGGAAGATGTAATTATCTAGATTACCGCACTACACTCTTATAGCGCTGCTATTCCACTTTAACTGTGCTGGCTGCCTCCTGTTGCATTCTGGGATTTGCAGTTTAAGGAGGGGCATTTTGAATTCTCAGCTAGAGAGTTGTAAGGCCTCATTGAACTACAAATCTCAGAATGCAACAGGAGGCAGCCAGACCGGTAAAAGTGGAATAGCAGCACTATACAGGTATAGTGCAGTAATGTGGGAAGAAAAACCAACATGAACAGTTTACACACTGCTAGACTAATGAATTTGTATGGACCAAGTGCTGCCTAGTTTTACAATTAAGGATGAACAAACAGAACACTCACAATCACAAACTCATTTACTAATTTATTATATTGTTAATAAGATCAGGAGGCCATTACACCACAAAATTAAATGATCCACTTCAATCACCATGGTTCCTTCCTGGGGTTTGCAGTTTGGGCATGGCATTTAGAGAGCCAACGTGGCATAGTGGTTTGAGCATTGGAGACCAGAATTCAATTCCCTGCTCAGCCATGAAACCCATTGGATGACTTTGGGTAAGTCATATGCTCTCAGCCTCAGGGGAAGGCAATGGCAAACCTCCTCTGGACAAATCTTGCCAAAAGCCCTCCATTATAGGGTCACTTAAGGTCGCCATAAGTTGGAAACAACTTGAAGGCACTGAACAAAAATTTAGAATTCTCAACTAGAGAGCTCTAGTGCCTAATAATAATAATAATAATAATAATTATTATTATTATTATACCCCGCCCCTTTGAGGTCAATTGGGGTGGCTTACAGCGTTAAAATCCAATACATCAACAACCCACATCCCTCTCCCCCTTAAAAAGTTATTAAATCAATTACAAGTTAAAACAAAGCAAAGCAAAGCAAAGCAGCTTATTTATATACCGCTTCATATCACGCTATGGGATGTCTAAGCGGTTTACAACTGTGAGCTGATTGCCCCCCAACAGCTGGGTACTCATTTTAGCGACCTCGGAAGGATGCAGGCCTGAGTCGAGCCTCAGCCCTGGCTGGTATTGAACTCGCAACCTTGTGGTCTATGAGTGAGTGGCTGCAGTACAGGCATTTAACCACTGCGCCAATAAACAATAATTTAAAAAACATCAATAAATATAATAGGACATAAGGAATTGCGGCCACATTACAATTCCTTTCAAGAGAGGGCATGAGAGGCTCCCCTAAAAGAGGGGAACTCCAAAGATTTTTGAAGCTGTCTAGCGATGTCAGTTGACGGATCAAACCACAAGCCCCAGCATTTCATAGGATCCAGCCATAGCTGTTCAAGTAGAATCATAGTGCTATAATTGTAAGGTATAAAAGTGCCCCAGATCTGTAGTTGTCAGTAGGGAGAAAAGCAAGGTAAGAGTTAAAAGTACATTATGGATTTCCAAGAACTACCAGAAGAGGGAGATAGTGTGAAAGTGACAATGAACACCCTATGAAATTCATGGGGTCCCCATAAGTGGATAGGCGACTTGAAGGCATGCACATGGACACACGCACTGAAACAGAAGAGCCTGCCAGCCTGGCACACATGAAGGGTCTGTGCATAGCATCTATGGATGTTTTTAAGCATCCAAAGTCATGTTCAGAACAATTAAAAGTCATCATAAATCACAGGAGCCAATTCCACAACCCACCCGCAGCATGCACCCACAGACAGCAAGAAAGCCTGTAGTCTTTCTCTGTAGCCCTCTCAAAATGGTGGCTGGAAGTGACATTTCATGGGGGAGGGTGTTGTGGGCATTTTGTTTTCACATGGTGAGGTCTGTGTGGTTTTCAGGAAAAAACTGCATGAAAACCACATCAAGAATTTATTTTTTTTTACAAGAGGGGGCCTTGTGGGACATGTTAAGAGCATCGGGGCCACAGAAGTGGGTTCCAGGGCCACATGTGGTCCACAGGCCACATTCTTTCCATCCTGATCTAGGAAAATACCTGTGGGCTGAGTTCTATTCCAAGCACATTCAACCTTCCAAAAATGGCAGTACAGATAAGCAGAGGAATGTTTTACACCATTATGAAATCTCCCTACATTAAAAGAACAAAATTAATTGTAAGCCTGTGTAATCATCAAGAACCACGCACCTTGCAAGAAGCGTTATCCCAAATTTTGCAGAAAGGTTATACACAGTGCAATCAATTTCAAATTTTATTTTCTTACAAAAGAGCCGCATTCTTTTTCTGCTGTACTTTGCTAATAAAAGGGGAGAAATAGTGCCTAACTATCCTGATTGTTCATCAAATGAATTACACAAACAAAATTTTGCTAACATAATAGTTTGCGTGTACAACCTCTTGTAGTTATTGTGTATATTTCTTCCTCTCACTTTTCAGAAAGATACAATTGCCACTTGAGAGAGAAATCGGTTCAGTGATCTAATACACAGTGCGTGGTTTTTACTAAAGCAAATGTTGCCGTTAACACTTCTTTACAGATAAACGATATTTAAGAGGAAGCCTTCTTTAAATAACATAAGCAAAGCAGACATAAAGATAGGCTTCAATTATCCTTTCAATGAATAAGTGTTGCTATTGCTGTTGAGCAACTGCAAGGAGACAGTAACAGCCATCAGGAGAGCGGGAAAGGACAAGTTCTCTCTGGGTCTACGTTGACACCACTACATAGGCAAGAATTCATTAAGATACTTCTATCCTTATTCAGCTCAGTACTGCCAGTTGATTTTCAGGTTTGAGGGCAGCTCTTGGGTACTCATTTCATCAAATTTTGACATGTCTTTTACAGGTATGCTGTAGAAAGCCAAGACATCTCTGACATTCTTCATTTGATGGAGCTGAGAATTGGGAACAGCACGGCCCAGATCTGCTGCCAGCTGTGCCAACAGGCGATACTTTAAATCACTATCTCCCAAAGATGCCTTTTGCCAATCCTCCAAGACTGAGGATCCAAAAATCCCTCGAACATGAGACTCCAGACGACTTTGGAGATCTGCAGGGGGGATGTATTTTTTGCTTTGGGGTGGTGGACAAAGGACCGCTGGCTCTTCATTCACTGGAGCAGCTGGTTCCACTGCCTCTGCCACCTCCTTCTTCCTGTGGGGAAAAAAGAAAACAACTTTTTAACAGCATTACAAATACAGCCGTCCCTTCGTTTTCACAGGGGATCCGTTTCGGACGGACACACACACACCAAAAATGGAAAACCACAGATATTCAAGCCCCATAGGCTTGAATGGGGGGGAGGACCCCATTTTATCCCCCTCCATTTCCCGCAAGTACAGGCGAGGAACACGGACTTGGAAGTCTGCAAAAATGGAAGGGCAACTGTAATCCTATCCTTCAGCAACAACAACCTTGTATCTTGAGACTAGGACACAGAGCAATGCGTTCAAATGTCGGGGGTGGGGGGGGGGGAGATTCAAGATAATCATTAGGAAGAACTTCCTGACACTAAGAGTTTTTCAACACACTTAGAGAGTGGTGGAGTCTCCTTCTTTGGAGGTTTTCAAACAGAGGCTGGATGGCCATCTGTCAGGAGTGCTTTGATTGTGCATTCCTGCATGGCAGAACGGGGTTGGACTGGTTGATCCTTGTGGTCTCTTCCAACTCTATCATTCTTGTTTGCTAGGGAAACAAGTGCTAGGGAATAATGGGAACTGTAGTTTATTGTGGCTCTTTGACAAAGAAGGCTAAAACTACAGTTCCCAGAATTCCCTAGCATTGAGCCAGGGCATTTAAAATGGTCTCAAGCTGGATTATTTCTGGCAGTCTGTTCAGGCCCTGAGTTCTGGCGACCCTAAGGCAGGGGAAAAAAACAACTTTGGGGCGGGCTATAAATAAAAATTATTATTATTATTTTTATTCTTTGGCAAGATTTGTTCAGAGAAGGCTTGCCACTGCCTTCCCCGAGGCTGAGAGAGTGTGACTTGCCCAGGGTCACCCAGTGGGTTTCATCATGTTCCCTTTCCACCAGAGGCACCTGGCAACCCTCCCTGCCTCCTCTCCTTCCCCAGCAAAATGGCCCCCCTTTCCTCCTTTACTGCAGTGACCTTACCTGAGCCCTCCCCACAATGCCCTGCGCGCGGGGAGCCCCAGAGTCCAGCGATGCCCCCAGACCCTGAACAGCCCCGAGGGAGCCGCCATCTTGCGTCGCACACCGAAGCCTCCGCCCTTCTCAGGGCACTGAGGCCGCGCCAATGGGAAGGGAGGAAGGAGTCCTGCTGGGGACTCCGTTGCATCATGGGATTAGGAGGAGCCTCTTTTCCCATAGAGATAGGAAATGGGGGTAGAAGATACACCCTCCTCTAACTGAGGGGACTCTTGTAGGCTTTCAAAGAAGCGGGCGTGATAGGCTGCATCCCCACTGCAAAAAATAATCCAGTTTGACTCCGCTTTAAGTGCCATGGCTCCATGCGTTGGGATTTGGGGAACTGTAATTTTGTGGAATTGTGGCACCAGAGCTATTTCTGACAGAGAAGGCTAAATGCCTCACAAAACTACAGTTCCCAGAATTCCCTAGCATTGAGCCATAACAGCTAAAAGTGGTGTCAAAGTGGATTACTTCTACAGTGCGGATGCAGCCTTAGGTCCAAAACACGCTGCAGAAATGATCCAGTTTGAGACCGCTTTAACTTCCCTGGCTCAGTGCTAGGGGATCCAGACAGAGAATTTTATACATAGCTATCTTCTCTACAGGAGAGAATGAGGAAATGTTAAAGGAGACTATCAAATGTTATAAGCAATATGTAGAACAGGGGTAGGCAACCTTTCCCCTTTAAGGGCCGAGGGACTTCAGCTCCCAGAATCCCAGGAGCTATTGGCCAACATGGGACTATTGGCTAACATGGCTGAGGCTTCTGGCAGCTGAAGTCCCTCGGCCCTTAAAGGGGAAAGGTTGCCTACCCCTGATGTAGAAAATATGTAAGGTATTACTATAGCAATATAGCAAGTACATTTCTATACCGCTTATCAGTGCATTTAATTGCTCCCTAAGTGGTTTACAGTTGCCCCCAACAAGTTGCATACTTATTTTAGCAACTTCGAAAGGGTACCAGGCTGAGTAGACCCTGAGCCCTTGTCTGGTTTTGAACTCACAACCTTGTGGTATGTAAGTGAGTGGCTGCAGTACCAACATTTAACCGCTGTGCCACAAGGGCTCTTCATTACTATTCATAGGCAATGCATTTGTGGGTGTTTTGTTGCTAAGGTTGTTGGTAAATAAGTTTGAGTTTTCCTTTGACCTTTTTTTTGTCGCACTTCCTAAGTTCTTAACATATTTTGGATGAGAATAATTATTCACGATGTACATAGACTAATTAATTTACACAGAGGCAAATCTGAAATAGGGATGCAGTGGCTCAAGTGCGTAAGATGCTGACTCTGTTGATTGCAAGATTGGCAGGTTGGGAGTTCGAGACCCGGTTGCTGCATGATGGGGTGAGCTCCCATCACTAGTCCCAGCTTCTGCCAACTTAGCAGTTCGAAAGCATGCAAATGCAAGTAGATAAATAGGTACCACTTTGGTGGGAAGGTAACAGTGTTCTGTGCAATCATGCTGGCTGCACAATCACAGAGGAGTCTCTGACAACGCTGGCTCTTTGGCTTAGAAACGGAGATGTGCCTCTCCCCCTACGGTATGACACAACTTGACAACCTTGTCAATGGGGAATACCTTTGCCTTTACTTTACACATACGAATTAATTTACACAGAGGCAAATCTGAAATTGCCCACCAGATGGCACAATAATAAAATAGTAGACGAAACAAAAGAAAAACTGGAGTAACTGACTCATCTGCTACATTGGACGTTATCACACGGGGCCTAAAGCAGAAAGAATCTTCACCCAATCCCGTCCCATTGCGGTTCTTTTTCCCGTGTGTTCACACGACGTCGCACGCAACCCTGTCCCAACCCCGTCCCAATGCTGCATCATCCCCGTTCTTTTGAATGCCGGTTTCTTGGGGAATTGCAATTGCGCGACCAGAATGATACCGCAATGATGCTGCTTTCGCCGTATGTCTGATCACCAGATACGTATCCTGGAGCCCAGGCCCCGCGCAGGCTTCGGAAGGGGGGGGGTGTCCCTTCCCAACCCAAGCCGAGAAAGAGAGCCGCTCTGAGGACGTCTGTTCAGAGCGGCTCCCTCTTGGGAAGGGGTGTGCGTGCGTGTGTGACAGCCGGCTGTCACACACACACACACACACCTTCCCAAGCCTGGAAGCCTGGTTGCTTTCCTTGGGACGAGGCTGGGCTCAGACCCCGGCCTCATCCCAAGGAAAGCAACCAGGCTTCCCTTGGGACGAGGCCAGGGTCGGAGGAGCCCTCCGAGCCTGGCCTCATCCCAAGGAAAGCAACCAGGCTTCCAGGCTTGGAAAGGTGTGTGTGTGTGTGACAGCCGCGGCAAGTGACAGCCGCGGCTGTCCTGTTTCTGCGCATGTGCAAGAACATCCTTGCTGGGTTCTGGAGGGGATCTTCTCACTTGTGTGTGAACGGCAGATACGGTCCCCAGGAGCGCATCTATCGCGGTATCGTTAATTGCGCAATGATGCTAGTTGCATCTGATAGCCATTTCCGTCTTGTGGGGTCTATACCGGTATAGTTCTGGATTGATTCCATACCACTTTCTTGGCACTTTGAGACCCGCGTGTGATAACGTCCATTAAGAAGTATGCAGGGGAAGACAATGGCAAATCTCCTCTGAACAAATCTTGCCAAGGAAACCCCTTGATAGAGTGGCCTTACTGTCACCATATGTCAGAAACAAGTTGAAGACATACAACGACAAAAACCATCCAATATTTCACAACTGAAAACTGGGAAACATGACCATGTAGTATCAGAGTGCAGTCAAGAAAGTAGAAGTTATTGAGAGAGAGAGCACACAAACTTGCAGAAGGTGCAGCAGTTTGCTTTTGCCTGAGCTGCTGGGAAGTGTAATATTCCGCCCCCTCCTCTCTTATCCCCCTCTTGCTGAATTGAATGCAAAGGATTTTTGCATTTTGAATTGTTTGCAGCAATTGAAGTAAACTGAGAACAAAGGGGGAAAGTGGAGGAGGAGAGAGAACCTGGAACAATCTTAGAAGCAGCTGAAAAAAGTGGAATAGCAGGGGATTAATAAGGACTGATCCTGCAAA
Organism: Phrynosoma blainvillii; assembly: GCA_026167975.1. NCBI lineage: Eukaryota > Metazoa > Chordata > Lepidosauria > Squamata > Phrynosomatidae > Phrynosoma > Phrynosoma blainvillii. The sequence continues at coordinate 137,094,756 of JANUYF010000002.1, forward strand.
ACTGTGACAGTTGAAGGGTATGGGAGATATTTTTCAGCACATGTCATCTGTTCTCAGGATTAACAGATATGTACAAAACGAAGGATTTTAATTATTTTAAAGGCCATTTGCCAGTAGCTCACACCTGCTGTCCTCGTTCCCTTCCACATGAGTGATTATGCCTTGGAAAGGCATGGACTCTTATACAGAGGGCAGAGTAGTAATTCAGGTTTGCAGCTGATGTGTCCTTGTGTCTGCAAATATGGCTTAATAACCCACAGTTCTGATATTGCTGGATGCATCAGTGAGTATTCATTCAAATGGAACAGCTTACTCAGCTTTCATTAGCCTACTCCATATGATTTTCTGCAAAAGTCCAGAAGGGTATTTTCAGCCCAGTTTTAATCTTGATATGCTCACCTAGGCATAGCCCATTCATTTTCAAGGATTTCACTTCTTAATACCTACCATTCCTACTTTTTCTCATGGCCCCAAGTGCTTTTGTGGTTTCGTGGTTCGAATGGGACTTGGGAGGTCCAGGATCCTGCTGAACCATGAAACTCACCAGGTAACCTTGGCCCAGTCACTCACTCTCAGCCTGATCTACCTCACAGGGTTGTTTTAAAATCAGAAAGAGAACAGGAGGCCCATGTACCCTGCCTTGAGCTAACTGGAGTAAAGGCAGGATATTAATTTATAAATTCATGACTCTTTGAAGCTGAATGATAATCAGGAACCAATGTCATGCTGGTTTTGTGGACTGCTATATACCCACCAACTTTTTCTTTTTCTTTTCAGCAGCAAACAAGTTTATTTATCAAGACCTGGGATATAGTTAAGCTACCATATGGTCAAACTGACTATTTATTGGAAAGAAACTCAAAACCATTCATTCATAGTAAAACATGCATGTCTCTTCTTTCAGCCAACCAAAGGTCCTTAAGGTCTTCAGATCAACTTTGAGCAAGACCCTATATACTAATTGTTGCATTTCTAAGATGGTTTCCCAATTCATTTTAAGGTACATATGGTAGCATTTCATGTTTTTGTCCAATGACATAGCATTAGACTGAATGGAAGCACCCCCAGCAAAAGCTAATTTTGTAGTATTTAAGGATGTCTGCAAGTTGGCATGTTGGACCTAGCTATGCAGGTTTGTATCAGCTGACCGCAAGGATATGGAGGGGGAGCAAAGCTCATCCACATTCCTTCCAAGTAGCCCCTCAAATGTCCTCTTAGGATGACAAGCCATTTTCTAAGAGAGGTCTGGACCAAATTAGTTGTAGGTGGCATTTACACAAAATTTCCTCCAAAGCATTCCATTGAAGTTTAGGCCACTCCTAAATGGCGTGATGCTCATGAATTGTGTGTGTTGATATTAGAGCTTGTATAAAGAAGAGTCTCATCAGAAACTGTGCCTAAACTGTGGTGTAAAATTAACACTTCCATGTAATGTCTGTTCATTCTGATCCCCAGAAGATGGACAGCAGTAGTGCCGCTTCTCCTTTTTCTAATCAGAAATGGATGTGTGGCACTGAGTACTTCAACCATATGAATGAGCCCATTCACAGGATCAGGAGGGCGGCTGCAATATGCAAAGATTCAGTGGCAAGCTGACTTGTCTGTTTCTGCCAATGCAAAGATCAATTTGCCCGAGCCATAAGTGGTAGTGAGATAAAGTACTGGATCAGAGAGATCAGCTAAGTGGCCTCAGGCAAATGGGTCTTTCAGCTTAATAGGCGCATAGTAGGATAAAAAAAGGTAAAACACATGGAAGCTGGCTTGAGACATGATGAAGGAAGAGCGAGATACAGAAGTTGTTCAGAAGAATGTCATCCTTGCGTTTAGGGTGCTTCCAGCTCTAGGTTTTAATCTTGCAACTGCCCAGCCTTAGACATGGAATTCTACAAAGTATCCAGGAATTTTTCACACTACTCAGTTATTATTCCTCTTTAACGGCTGTGGTAGAATCCTGGAATTTGTAGTCTAGTGATCAGGTATTTAGAATTCCCTGCTAAAGGGCTCTAGTGCCTCATCAAACTTCAAAACCCAGGATGCAGCCATAGCAATTAAAGTGGCATCGTAGTGCCATAAATGGGTAGCGTGTAGCGGTCTGAGATATTGCCAGCTCCTCTGAGGTTTTCACACTTTTTCTGGTTCAAAAATGATGGCAATAGCAGTGGTGAAGAAAAAGAGTAAATAGGTACCCAATGCTTTTGGATGTGTAGTGCTAGCAGACCTTGGTCTAGAACAGGGTGGGCAATTGAGGCCCTCTAAAATCTAGATGTTGCAGTTCAACTCCTGTCAGTTCTGGATAGCACAGCTAATCGTTTGGGATGATGGCAATCGCACTCTTAACATCCAGTGGGCCACTGTTGCACAACCCTGGTCTAAAAGTACTGTTATTTATTTATTGTTAAACTACTGGACAGGTTTTTAGGAGATAAAATCCCAACGTTCTTCTGCTGCGGTGGCAAGCCTTGTATCTGAAAAAGAAAGTATAGAGGAGAACCTGCATTGTGTAGTAGTTTGAGGAGATTATCACACAGTAGTTTGCCATCCCTAAATCATCCAGAAAACATGAGGGTGTGATAGCCAGTCACGCTTGTCCCCATTATTAAATCATCATGGAAGTATCCCATTAAAACGTTGGCAGATTCTCAATAACTGGAACTTCCCGTTGAATTTTGGACAAGGAGTTTGAATCTCCATTCGGTCATGAAAATCCACTGGATGATCTTGGGCAAGTCACACTCCCTCAGCCTCAGAGGAAAGCAACGGCATCTGCAAACACCCTCTGAACAGATCCTGCTAAGAAAACCCCATGATGGGGTCACCTTAGGTTTGTCATAACCCAGAAACAACGTGAAGGCACATGACAACAAAAATAATTGCCAGTTTGAAAGTATCATAAATCAACCATATATATTAGGCTACCTATAAGACAAACCATGCTACCTGCACTTTTCTGCCCATTTGGGTGAGGGAACAGCTTTGCTTTGGCTCACACTACTTCTGGCTCATGAAGAATGGCTTTTTAAAAAGAATGTTCCAAGAAAAAGAATAGCAACACTGAGAGACATGAAATAACAGCCGTTGCTCCTGAGTTTCACAAGGATTTATTTTTTTATTCCACATGGTAGGAATTTAATTCACAGTTCATGCATTGCAAACATAATGGACTGAAAAGGGCATTCCATATTTCTTTCTCTTACCATTATTCTATGTCAGCTAGCAATCTGATTCTTCTTTCTTTCTTTAACAATATAAGGGATATAGTCATCCCATTCCTTTGCTGGCTATAGAAGCCATAAGAGAAGCTGGTTATCCAAACAGAAAATTAAAGGCAGTGAAAAATTGATCCATAAAACCCTCCAATTTGTAGATGTAGTGAATATGTAGATGTAGTGAATTTTTTTTTTTTTTTTACTTTTATGCTGAGGATTACTAGTGTGCAATGGTCCCCTTATTATGCCGATCCATTTATTTGCAGCTTTTTACTGAGATGTAGCATACCATGGTTCTTCCCCCCCCCCCGCCCCCCCGCCGCACATACACATCCTTTTTGGACCCCTGCTTTTTCCAAAAAGCAACAACCTAGCTAGCTCCACTCTTTTAATACTCTAGTATGTGTAACTGGCAGTAAAAAGTGACTGAGTGGCTGCCCCGCTGCTCTTTCCAGAAGTGATGTATTGGCCTTGGCAAGCCAAGCCATTGATCTGAAAATGAAACGAAAAAGAACAGCTAGTCAGTTTTTGAAAATAAAAAGAGAGAGAGAGAAGCACACACTTAAAATGATTCCTAGATGTTAAGAAGCCCCTGTGCCAGGCAAAGAGTACCAAGTTCTCAATCCGGTCTTGTAGCAGTTATTTGCCTCTTAGGTACACTCAGTACCTCTCTGCAGGGGCGTCACTAGAGGTATGCGGAGGATTCGGATTGCACCAGGGGGACACCCTAAGGGGGGGTGACACCACTGCTCCCCAAACATCTGACCTTTGGCAGAAACTGGTTGTGGTGTTCGCTTGTGTCCCTTTAAAATGCCTTTCCTGATTGATCCCGGCCTTAGGAGCTATACCGTTGCCCTCTGTGTCTCTGTTTGCCGCTGTCTGATTCTTCTTATTGTCTATTTGTTTATTGTCTATTATTTATGTTTTAGTTGGTTTTAATTGGATGTTAGTTTAATACGTTTTTATGGGGAGTGTGGAGGATTGGGGTTTTTAGATTGTATTGATGTATTTTTAACTGCTGTAAGCCATCCAAATTTCCTGGACACACTGATTTTTTTTTTTATCTAAGCTATTTGCTGGACAGTCAAAATCAAACTGTTATACTTAAGGTAGCAAAATTTTTGTTACCGTACTGGGTGATGCCAATGCCCACTGCCTCTCTGCATTGGAATTATGGCCCTTTTAAAGCAGGGGTGGGAACTGCCAGGGATTGGGCTTTGTGCAGGAGATCCACAGCCATCCCAACCCATCTCCCTCTTTTCCTTTTACTTCTAAAAATGCCCTGCTACATCCCTAGGTCTACTTCTTGGTTGAAAGCATGCCTTCAGAACTGAAAAGAGCCACGGAGGTTAAAATACGGTGATATCACACACACATACACATGCACTGCATAGGAGGTATCACTGGCATTTTTAGTACCAAAGTTAAAAATGGGCAGCTGGGGACATTTGAAGATCTCAAAAACAGCCCTGAGGGCCAAATACAGCCCCCAGGTGACATTTTGTCCACTCCGATTTTAAAGACATACCTTTGCCCGTTTCATGAAGGCCTCTTGGGCAGCCTTCTTGTTCTCAGGTTTGCCAGACCAGGCAGCAAGAGCCGATGCCTGCAGGGCCCGTCCGTAGGAGAAAGTCAACTTCCAAGGTTTAGGTAGAGGGCACAGATTGATGGCATTGAGGTTGATGGAAGCCTCCTCTTCACTTTGGCCCCCAGAAAGGAAACAGATTCCTGCAATTCAAATCAGAACACAAGGGTTGTTGTTGTTATGTCTCTTCAAGTCATTTGTGACTTACGCAACTCTAAGGTGAACATATCATGGGGTTTTCTTGGCAAGATTTGTTCAGAGGATGTTTGCCATTGCTCTCCCCTGAGGCTGAGAAAGTGTGACTTGCCCAATGGGTTTCATGGCCAAGCTGGGATTTGAACCCTGGTCTCCAGAGATGTAGTCCAACACCCAAACCATTACACCACACTGGCTCTTAAAAACAAGAATCCAGAAGCATAAAGACCCAAATGCCTACTTGAACAGAGAGGAAGGAAGAGCTGGATTAATCACAATGATGTATACATCACAGCATATGACCTGGTCAGTCTCTGTGAACCTGGTTTGATGGTGGAATCAAGCAGTTTATTTAAAATATTTTTATACTACCTTTCAAGACAAATGTCTTCTCAAGGCAGCTTTCAAATAAGAACCCATAAAATACACATCCAATTAGCCAGCAAGTGTTGTTGTTTTTCATACAGACCAAAGGTTTATTTTTTTAAAAAAACCCAGTAACTAAAATTACAGCTTTTAAAATATAGACCAATTTCATTAATTCTATTAAAAGCAGATTGACATACGGAGATTTTAAAATAGAGAAGGATCAGATGCATCTTGCATGGGATGGGTGTTCCATGAAGAGGGACCTATCAAAGAAAATGCCCCATCTCTTTTGACCATGAACCTTATGGAACTTAGGGCCTTTACAGACTGCCAGAAATAGTGCAAATTGAGGCCACTTCAACTGTCGTACTCAGTGCTAAGGAATCATGGGAACTGTAGTTTATGGTGGCACCAGAGCTCTCTGGCAGAGAAGGCTCAATGTCCCAGAAAAAAAATACAATTTCCATGATTCCCTAGTACTGAGCCAGAACAGTTAAAGTGGCCTCAATTTGCACTATTTCTGGCAATCTGTAAAGGCCCTAGTTTCATGTGCAAAAGTATTTAAAATATTGTATAAAATTACTTTCAGGCTATGTGTATAAGATGTATATAAAACATAAAAGAATTTAGTGTTCAGACTTGGGTCCCATCTCAAAGATATCTCATTATGTATAAGCAAATATTCCAACATTCAAAAACAAAGTCAAAACACTTCTGGTCCCAAGCATTTCAGATAAGGGATTCTCAATCTGTAAATTGAAACTGGTAGGGAGTGAGAAAGAGATGTTGTTTTCGCATGTGGCTGAGATAATTACAGCTTCAACCACAGACAGAAATTTCATAATTAGTAACATCCTATTTTTCTTGGGCTGTCAGCAAAAAATGTGACATCAGACATTTAGTTCAAAACCAAATATTATTGGAATATGCATTGGTAAATCAGAAACATGACACAGAATGGATGCAAGTATGGAAATACATCCTTAAATGAAACTGCCTGAACTAGGTCAAGCTGAGCCATGAGCATCTGAATGGAGACATGTAAATGCAGGGAAGTAAACACAAATTATATAGCAACATGGCAAGGACTGATGAATTACCAGGGACAGCAGCAGGGACAGTGCGAAGGAGAGCCGTAACTGTCGCCATGGCCACTTCTTCAGGGGTGTACTTCTTGGTGCAAGCATGTCCAGCAGTGACCATGTTGGGCTTCAGCAGGGTCCCCTCCAGATAGACATGGTGATCATTCAGAGCCTTATAAACAGCAGCCAGCACCTAGGACACAAGGAGGATTTTGAGTGAAATTTTTGCAGCACCATCCTATGTATGTTTGCTGAGAAATGAGCCTAGTTTTATCAAAGGTGTTTAATGTCAGGTAAGAATGCACAGGATCATGGACTCGGGACTGTTCTGCTGTATGTATGGGGAAGCTTTCCTCCTTATAGTGAGCCCATGGCATTGGAATATTAAGCCAAGGTGGGGACTTGTGGCCTCCAAATGTTGCTGGACCTCAACTCCCATCAGCCCTAATTAACATAACCAATGGGGAACAATGATGGGAATTGGAATCGTCATCTGGACGGCCATAAATTTCTCAAGTACACTTGTAATTGAGGTAAGAACAGAACTCCTTCCCAAGGTATTAATCTAATTGCTATATTACAGGTCTATCATCATATTGCCAAGACTGTTCCCAAGGCTATCATTGGCTATAGCTCATGGTGGATCTGTATCATCTCCACTACCAGAGGCAGCACATCTCTTTATATCAGTTTCTAGTTGTTCAAGTCATTTCATCCCAGAGGCAGCACATCTCTTTATATCAGTTTCTAGTTGTTCAAGTCATTTCATCCCTAAGACAAACATATCACAGAGTTTTCTGCACAAAGTTTGTTCAGAGGAGGTGTTGCCTTTGCCTTTTTCTGAGAGTGATTTGCCCAAGGTCACCCAATGGGTTTTGGTGGTTGAACAGGGATCCAAACCCTGGTCTCCAGACTCATAGCCCAATGCTCAGATCATTACACCATATCAGTCTCTGGGGAACATATACTGAAGGGTGTGGCTGTACTCATTCCTGCTTGTGGGATTTCCATAGGCAATTGGTTGACTTTTGTGTGAACAGAATGCTGGACTAGATTAGACTTTGATCAGATCCAATGTAATGTTTTTATGTTCTTAGTTCTCTACATATCTCTGCTAACAGGGTTATTGCTATCTGATTTTTTAACTTATCAATTTTGTTTTGTTTTTGCTATTGCTATGTTTTATTCATCTGTGTTACCTATTAACCACTTTTGCACAGAAGGGCAGCAGAGTCATTTTGAAACAAATACCTAAGAATACATCTTCAGCATATACGGTATCCTTTTCACTATAAAATGGATTATCCAGAATCACTTCATACTCTTTCATTTCCAATGTGAAAACTGCTTCAAAGCACACAGTGCATGGAATTTGCTCCGCATTTACATTAGAGCATCATAACTACAGTATGTGTATTAACTTATAAAAATTGTGAGTCACTTCTTTATTGCAAAAAAATAGTCCAAACACAATTTATTTTTCCACATACAACATGTAAAGCACTTGCAGCAGAGGAAGGACCTATTTAAAGTTCTTCAAAATTGTACCCAACATATCTCTAAAGGAACATCTAGGGGTAGCTGTGTTGGCCATACAGCAAATCCTTTTGGATGTTTTTGGATATCTTTGAAGGCTTTCCTACCTAAAAGTGTTTAAGCCACAGGCAGAGTAGCAATGCAACAAAGGAGTACTCTGCACCCATATTTTTCTCATCTCAATAAGAGAGGTATTGCAGCACATGAGAAAGACACTGATCATCCAACTCCAGCTCACTGGTGGGCACATATGTGGTAAAATGGAAAACACATGGTGGTATCAAAGCATACATGTGATTTTGACCTGCCAGGGACACCATTACAGCCTTCTAAAACAGAAAGGTGACATAAGTGTCCATCTTCCTTGAATTCACCCTTTGTTCTCTACCTGCTATCAAATTTTTCACTAAGAATAAAAAATGTCTTTTCTTGCTATGGAAACTCCTCCTAGCAGAAAGTGCAATCATCCAGAAAGCTGATGTTTTGGATGTGATTTACACTGCAAGAAGAAGCAATTATTTCAAGCTGCCATGAGCTCTGGAGAGGCAAGGCAACACATTTTTAAGTAAACTAGGCAACCAGTGTTAGTTTAAATCAGAGGTGCACAACCGTTTGTGTCCCCAAGGACCCCATGTGATGCAGACTCAAGAACTGGCAATCACATGCCTAACACTTATGTGTACATGTATACACAAGCACAAACAAATGCGCACACAATCTTTATTGGGGAAAAGTGAAAAGACTTGTCTCTTCAACCACCTCCATTCTCAGAATATATTACAGCCATTCCTTTGGCGGTAGCAGAGAAAAAGCTGTTGGCATTAAAATGGCCAGTGTGGTGTAGTAGTTTGAGCACTGGACTAAAACTCTGGAGATCAGGGTTTGATATCCCACTCTACATTAAAAACCCATTGGGCAAGTTACACTCTTTCAGCCTCAGAGGATGGCGATGGCAAACCACCTCTGAGGAACTTGCCAATAAAATCCTATGATAAGTTCGCCTTAGGATCACCTTAAGTCAAAAATGACTTGGAGGCACACAACAACAACAAGAACACTAAAATGGCAGGAAATTGAGCTGGAGAAAAATTTACCTGAGGTGCAAATGAGATCTTGGTCATGCACCCATGGTATTTAAAATCTGTCCTATATTCTAAACTGTCCAGAAACAGTGGAATCATTTGCAGTAACAAGCCTTGAAGTTTAAAAATAAAGTTCATATATAGGTTTTGAGATTTGCATATGGTATTTTAATTAATTTTAATATTTTTAATGTTTTAACTTTATCAATTGTTTGTTTTTTAAATCTTCTATTTATACTTTTATTAATGTTTTTTGTATTCTGTTTAATTTGTATTGTTTGAAATACATCATTAGCAGGTTTTTTTGGGGGGAAAGGTGGAATATGAATGAATAAAATAAATAATAAATAATAAAAATAGACTGAGTTGAAGAGCTTTCCATCACTGTAGTCTGGGAACACGATATAATTTGTGGTAGCGCTCTTACTTTTTCTGTTACATATTGGCACCGCTGGAGGTCATGGTCTCCGTCAGGCAGGATCTCAGGTTCCACAATCGGGACTAGTCCATGCTGGAAATTATAAATTAAAAAACAGAGTTTAATGAAAATCTGGATAGCCTATATCTACCAACAGTAAGAAAAGAATCCCACCACTAATCAATCTGTCAGAAACACACCAATATCCCACGGGGGTCTAAAGCACTCGCATCCCCGTGCGATCACGCTTCCTTACCCCGGCTGATCCCACGACGTCGCAGGGAGACCCCGCCCATCCCTGTCGCATCCTGGCCACATCCCCGTGCGATCGCGCTTCCTGTCGCCGGCTGATCCCACGACGTCGCAGGTAACCCACTCGCATCCCCATCCCAATGCAGCATGATGCTGCATCATCCAGGCATCATCCCCATTCTTTTGAATGCCTGGTCGAAATGGGAATTACATTTCCCGCGACCTGAATGATGCTGGGATAATGCTGCTTTCTGGGTAAGGAAGCGCGAAGGGACGGGGATGCGACTGCTTCAGCCCCCGTGGGATAAGGTCCTTAGTGTGGGAAAAGTTATACCTGTTGGCAGATACTGGCATAACGTGCCAATGTGTTAGCGTTCTCCTGGATGGCAAGAGCAGAAGGCGTTGTATCTGAGATTTTCAGCACAGCACGCCACTTGCCAAAATCAGCTCCATCTTTCTTGTACTGGGCACAACGTTCAGCAAGGCCATCCAGACCTGAAGGCAAACATGGAGGAGGCTCTTAGAGAACATATCACTACAACAGGTATTGCTCAATGTCTTTCAGAAACATTGCACCTATAACTAGGTGGCTCAAACTGGAAGCACTCCTGCAGAAGCTTTAGAGAGGTTCATGTTTTATTTAAATGCCTACCAGTACAGTTCTTTATCCCTGCTTCTGGGATTATTAACAGCCATCATTCTTGTTACCCTGGGTTCTTTTTCCAGGCATCTCCCACCCACCTCTTACCCACACAGAGACACTAAACAGACCTCTATTTTCTTGAATTTCTACTTTCCTGGCACCCTGACTTTTCTAGAGGAAAAACAGCACTGCCTTCAAAGCTTCAGTTTTCCATTCCTCACTATCAAGTGTTCCTTGTTTCTAGTGCCTATATGAAACCTCACAAAAAAACTAAAAGAAGCTTCCACAAGAGGTATTCTCTTGATCACTCTTCTGTGACTGACCTTTCTATTTTAGCAGTTTAAATGTTTGTGAGCATTCTGCATTTACGACAAAGAGCTGAACAGTGTGGTGTAATGGTTAGAGTGTTGGGATTCAATGTGAAGTCGTAGGCTGGGGAGAACCAGGTTCTAGTCCCCATTGAAGAGATATCTGAGAGACTACTGCCTCCCATATGATGCTGCCCCAAATGTGAAATCCTCAAAGGATGTCCTGTTGTATGCCACAATATGTCACAGGATTAGGTTGGTATGTATACATAATGGGGGTTTCTCTGTGGCAGCACCCCAACTGCCTACCCAAGGAAGTTAGGCAGGTTCCATCCTTTTTTGCTTGCACAGGTGGCTAAAATAGTGCTGTTCTACATGGCTTTTAATGTTTGCAATTGCTCTGTTTTAACTAGTTTAAAAATTGTATTTTAGGATTATTTTTAAATGATTTTAAGATGTTTTCAAAGAGTATTTTAATATGTCTTTAAAATGTTTTGTACTTATCGAGTTGCTCTTATTTGTTCATTGCCTCGGCAGCTTTTCAGGGCCAGGAGGCATGCAGACATATCTTGAATAAATAAATAAATAAATAAATAAATAAACCATGAAGTTCTCTCAGTCTGACTTACAGGGTGGCTGTTGTGATGATAAAGTGAGAATAATACGAACAGTGGCTCACCTTGAATGGTGGTTTCTCCATTTGTCCCTGCCAATGGAGCTGTGCCTTTATCCAGCTGTGAATATTTAATACAACCATTAGCAAAACTCTATCAAAACGTCCTGGGAAGTATATGTTTGTTGCATAAAGGCAAGAACTAGTTCCAGCATTGACTGCACTTGATTCATTTGTTATCTTTGTGATTTTGCACCATTCAATAGACTGGCCATGCATTGCTTGAGGTCTTCCAAGGAATGGAAGCAAGCATGATGTACTATCTTCACTTTTAAAGGTTACCATGTGCCAATAACAAGAGTAGGAATCATGCAGCCCTCCAAATGTTGTCGAAGTGCAATTCCCAGTATCCTTTGACAACATAGCCAGTGGTAAGGAATACTGGGAGCTGCAGTCCAGCTACATCTGGAGAGCCTTATAAGTCCCATCCCCAGCCTACCACAACACCTCTTCCTTCCACAACAAAGCTACAGCAGGAGGCATAGACACAGACTGGGCATTTCTCCTTTTCAGTGGTGAATTGGTTAAAAATCTTGAAGAGAATCACCTTGATTCCAACCACGATACCCTTGCCTTTGATGACGGCTGGGAAGAGCTTTCCATTGTTATCCTTCTGATAGAGGGTCTCATGGAAAAAAATGACACCCCCAATCTGCTGACTGATAGAGGCATCTGAAGAGAAGAGGATATCACGGAAGGCACGGCGATTCTCTTCTGTGTTCTCCACTTTAATGCGCTGCAACCTGTTGCCCATAGTACCTAGGAAGAACCATCATCAGGTCAGAGGGTGCAAGTTGTATTGCCAAATACATCCATTTTACAGCAATTTCATGTCAGTCTCTCTCTATTTTCTAGTGGACTCAGCTCTCCCGTTCCAACAGCTGAAGTGCATGAATAACCATGTGATGTAGCCCTCCCTGAACTACTCCATTTCTGATTGCAATTGCAGAATTTTATGTTGAATTGACTTATAACAAAACAATAAAATAAATATCCCCTGTTTGCAGAACACTGGCCAATCTTCTCCCAGTAGTCTCTCTGTGTGGAATTTGTTGTGTGATATGGTGCATTCAAATTTGCAGTCTGAAGCTATAAAGTTCGGGAAAGGGCCAAATGATACAATCAGAACTGAATCTGTATATTATTTTTGAATTTCCTTCTTTGACTTGCACATAGCTGTTCTGAATACAGGCTTTATGTCTGCTATGAATGGGCAGCCTTCTTAAGCAATTACATCTAAAATCATTTATTTAGCTTTACTGATTCATCATCACTTAATAATACATTAATAACGATTATTCAATAAAACTCACCCACAGATTCATCTGCAGCCAGGATTCCTTTGCCAGAAGCTACTATCCTCTGAGCTGTGTCAGAGAGAGCCTTCTTCTGCTCTGGAGAGAGAGCTGGAAACTGGTGGGTCATGATAGCTGAAAACCAATCACAATACCAAATTCAATAACTTCAATCTATAATTTTGAACTTTTGCTGTTTTATGTTACATACCTGCAACAGACTAAGGGTCCCTTCACACTACACAGTTATAGCACTATGATTCCATTTTATCTGCTATGGAACCATCCCATAGAATCTTGGAATTTGTAGTCTGGTGAGGTGCTAGAGCTCTCTGGCTGAGAATTCTAAAACACCTTCCTTAAACTGCCAGCCCCAGGATTTCTGTGGCTGTCAAATTGGAATCATAATATTATAACTGCGTAGTACGAAAGTGCCCTAGGACAGTAAAGGGAGATATTATATCTGGAGGTGTAGTCTCCCCACTTATATATAAGATAATATAAGCAACTTAACAATAAACAAGGGTGGATTGCAAGATTATTCTTCACCTCACCAAAGTACAAAACCCTATGTAAACCAGGCATCATATGTACCACTAAAGTTGACTTTAATCATGGGTATTTTAATCTCCTTTTTTCAGTATCACTATGGTTGACCAGTGTAATCTAAAATTATTAAGAATGAATACAGTGAGCCCTTGAAGGGCCAATGTGGTTCAGTGGTTTGAGTGTTGGACTATGACTCTGGACACCAGGGTTCAAATCCCTGCTCAAACATTAAAAACCCACTGGGTGACCTTGGGAAAGTCCACTCGTTCAGCCTCAGAGGATGGCAATGGCAAACCCCCTCTGAAGAAACTTGCCAAGAAAACCCTATGATAGGTTTACCGGCTTAGGGTCTCCGTAAGTCAAAAATGACTTGAAGGCACACAACAACAAGCAGTGAGGCACTGGGGGTTGGTTTCAGGATTTAAATGAAGATTTATTAGCAATGTATTAGTAAGTTACTTAAATGAAGATTTTGTAGCATAACTGGCATATACAGTGGAACCTTGGTGTTGGAGTTTGGTTCCAGGATCCCCTGTGGATACCAAAATCTGTGGATGCTCAAGTCCCATTATATATAATGGTGTAGTAAAATAGTGTTCCTTATATAAAATAGAAAAATCAAGTTTTGCTTTTTTCATTATTATTATTTTTTTATGTCATGGATGGTGGAATCTGTGGATGCAGAATTCGATGGCTGTAGCGGGACAACTCTGTATAGTCAGGATTTCTTTGCAAGGCATGATACCTAATGTGTGATTTTGAGTGCCACCTTTCTTAACAGGGATACAGGGTTTGGACTATAGTCTTTCTAGTCCATCATTCTTTGCAGGAATCCTAATAACCAGCATGTGCTAAATTCCTCAGCAGTTGGCTAAAATGTCCTTGGCCTGCTTTCCATCCATACCCAATATAAGTGGTCTAATAGGCAAACCTTTTTTTAAAAAAAATAATTACAAGCAGACATTCAGCCATAAATTGATGCTCAAAGTTTTCAGTTTTTCCTATTTTTCTTGATGGAAATGGTTATATCCAACACGACGCTAGCAGAAAATAAAAATACAAGAGTTGGCATTGTTCTGCTTCTGGTTACACAACTGCTAGCGGGGCTGGTAACTAGAGTGAGCCAACTTCTAGCTTAATGAAGTTGCAAAGAGTTGCACAAGTTGCCTTGTGAAACACTTTCTGCAAGTGGACCAAAGGTATCAGATTAGAGGTTTTCCGTGGTGCAAGAAAGGCAACAGGGTACAAATGATAGAAGCTTTGCTAATAGAATTACTGTTGTAACACCACTGGATACAACACAAAGAACATTGCTTATATATAACCAACTTAAGCTAAAATCACACTTGTTTGAAACACAACTCCCCTGCTCCATCAGTTCCACTGACTGCTGATTTCTTTCCAGGTGCAATTCAAAGTGCTGGTTATGATGTATAAAGCCCTATGCGGCTTAGGTCTAGGCTATCTAACACTCAATATTTCCTCATATATGCCTGCCTAGACCCTGAGATCTGCAGGAGAGGTCCTTTTCTTAGTTCCACCATCTTCACAGGTATAGTCGTGGAACACAGGAGAGAGCATTCTTAATGACTGCTCCTACATTTTCAAACTGTTCCCGAGGAATCCTAGAATGGTCCCTTCCTTGCTGTTGTTACATCAACAGACCAAGCTTTTAGAACTGAAGCCATAACCAAAGCATTGTAAGTGCAGTAGTGTTTTAAATTGTATAGTTGCCCCTCCGTTTTCATGGACTTGAAGTCCACATCCCTCACCCATTTGTAGGCGACAAACAGAGGGGGACAAAATGGGGGCACATTCCCCCATTCAAGCCTATAGGACTTGAATATCTGCAGTTTGCAGTTTTCACCGGGGGTGTGTGTCCAGAATGGATCCCCTACAAAAACGAAAGGGTGACTGTATTGTTTAACTTTAAAATATCTTTTTAGAGTGTATGTTTTAAATATGGTTAATAGTTTGATTCAGTTTTAATGTTGACTTTTAGTATGTTTTTAATTGTAATATTTTTAATGTAGAATTCAAAGACATAGCCATGTTAGTCTGGATCAGTATGCAAAGGAGGTCTTGCATCACTGAAAGAAGTTGGTATCATATGATTTTGTAGACTTATATAAGTCAACTTCATCAGATGCATCTGATGAAGTAAACTTAAGTCTACAAAAACATCTGCTACAAGCTTCTTTCTCTCAGAGGCTCTACAGATGGCCCCTAAGGGGGATCCCCTAGGACAGGGGTAGGCAACCTTTCCCCTTTAAGGGCCGAGGGACTTCAGCTCCCAGAAGCCTCAGCCACGTTGGCCAATAGTCCCATGTTGGCCAATAGCTCCTGGGATTCTGGGAGCTGAAGTCCCTCGGCCCTTAAAGGGGAAAGGTTGCCTACCCCTGCCCTAGGAGGATCCCCTAGGAGCGTTGGATCCGGCAATTTGCCTCTCCAAAAAGAGCTGGCAAATGCCGCTCCTTTTTGGAGCAGCAAAAAGCCACCCTTGCCACAGTGGTGGCAATTTTTCTGCACTCCTTTGGTGCAGCATGTCTGTACCCTGTGCCAAGGGAGTGCCCTGATGCCACCCAACATACAGTAGGATGCGTGGCATGACGGTGGCATCAGGGTGGAGTTGGGGCAGCCGGCGTGTGGTCGCCCCACCCCAACTCCACCCCCAGGCTGGCCCTTTTGGCCGGTCTGTACACGTTAGTCTCAAAAGTGCTAGAAGATTTCCTTGCATAGCTTTTTGATGTGTAAGTCACCTTGAGTCCCAGTTTTGGGAGGAAAGGTGGGATAGAAAAAAAGTTAGCAGCAGCAGCAGCAACAATCCAAATCAAATCTTTGCATAGCTGCTTGAAAAGATGATAAGCCAGGCATTAGGCCTCACATAGATGCTTTTTGATACAGATGCCTTTTTGATCAGGATCACCTCCGCTATGATGCTTCTGGTTCATGTCAATATGACATAAGCAGCAAAAAGTGTTGTTTTAAAGGTGGGAATCAAAACTCAGGAGAAGTCAGTGGCAAGCCAAACCAGCAGGCAAGTATGGCATCAACTGAGGCAAATGAGAGTGGTCACCTGTACAACTTTCAACAGCACTCCTGCAGAGATGCTCTTCTCTCTCTGGAAGTAGACAAAAGCCCAATGCTGAAGTGGCAAGCAGAAGCACTTTTCCAAAGAACCTTTCTGCAAAAACCTTTCTACCATCACATAATACAATTCTATAATAAAATAAATAAACAAACATATATCCCAACATCTCATTGACCACAAGATATCTTGTGCTGTTTTGCTTCTATCACTGCCACCACCACCTTTTAAAGGAGAAAGACATGTGTTAGGTGGCACAGATAATGTCTTAGAACCGTTTCATTATAAAATGACATGGGCTTCCATTGGTAACATCTTACTTTTTGTTTTAATGTTTGTCAAATGTAATGTCAAAACTGCTTTCCAAGATTTATCTGAAAAGTAGTACAGAAATACCTGGAAACCAATTGGGGCTATTTTACCTATTGATCAAACTTTCTTGTTGTTGTTGCTATGTGCCTTCAAAGTTGTTTCTGACTTATAGCAACCCTAAGGCACCCTTTCATGGGTGGTTTCTTGGCAAAATTTGTTCACAGGAGGTTTGTCATTGCTTTCCCCTGAGGCTGAGAGCATGTGACTTGCCCAAGGTCACCCAGTGGGTTTTGTGGCTGAGCTGGGAATTGAATCCTAGGACGTTATCACACGGGGTCTAAAGCAGACAGAACCCCGTCGCATCCCTGTCCCATTGCGGATCCTTTGCCCCTGTGATCACACGACGTCACAGAGAACCCCCTCCCATCCCCCTCCCATCCCCGTCGCATTGCGGCATCATCCCCATTCTTTTGCATGCTGGTTTCATTGGGAATTACATTTGCGCGACCAGAAGCATACCGGAATGATGCTGCTTTCGTTCATTCCAGAATGATGCTAGTTGCTAGAGACCCGCATGTGATAACGTCCCTAGTCTCCAGAGGAAGACACCAGAGAAGAAGAAACAGCAATGTAATAGTAAGAAAAAACAGGATGGTTTGGATTCAAATCCAGCTTTAACATGATGACTTGAGTTTACCTGATCAAACTTCCTGTCCAGTGAAGTCAAGTCATCATGTTAAAGCTAGACTGGAATCTAAACCGTCCTGTTTTTCTTACTATTACATTGTTGTTTCCTCTTCTCTGGTGTCCTCCAGCAATGCAAGCGGAGGAATGGTGGTCCTGGGAGATCCCCTTCTCTTTTCTCCTTCCAGCTCTTTCAAGGGTGAAAAAATACAGATATATTTGTTTGCTTTATTATCAGTGGTAATTATTAATTATTTGTGTCTGTTCCCCTACTGTGTTTTATCTTGGAAGCCACCTTGAGTTTGTCAAATAAACAAGGCCTCAAAGATAGTCTTTTAAAACAAAGAAGCAAATATTTAATCCCCCCCCCCCCCCCCTTGAAAAGCAGCTTGGGAGGC
Organism: Phrynosoma blainvillii; assembly: GCA_026167975.1. NCBI lineage: Eukaryota > Metazoa > Chordata > Lepidosauria > Squamata > Phrynosomatidae > Phrynosoma > Phrynosoma blainvillii. Next base: position 137,112,431 of record JANUYF010000002.1, read on the forward strand.
AAAATGGCCAGAGACAAAAGGTTAAACCAACTTTTCTCCCAGTTTGTTAAATTGAAACATGCCTCTTTGGCGGCTGCTTTCTTTTCAAAAGCAGAGAAAAACATGTATGGTTGCCGGTAGTCCAATGCTAAAAAAGCAGGGAACACGTAGTCCAATTTACCTTTTAAAACCTGGGCCAATGTACCAAGCAGTGCACTTTTTAACTGCAGACTCAGCAAGGTTGTCTCCAGCCATACATCAAATTTGTTCCTAAGTAACCACCTGATCTTCAATATATTACTCACATTTTCCACAGTGCTAATTGACCCTGCAGCTTTAAAAGCTGCTCTTTTATTTATTGCCGGGGGTGGGTGGGTGTCATTCCTGGTATTTGTTCATGTATTTCTCTCTATACCTTTTATTTCTTTAGGACAAATTCATGTGTACCTTTGGAAGTTTTTAGCCATGTAGGCAAAAAGGTTAATTCCTGTGTTGCACATGGAAGGGAATGAGGCTTGCAATTGGCTTAATCATTAATTATGGCTGTTGTTGCTCTATTGACTTGCATATGCATCCTTGCCCTTCTTTCCAATTTTGAATTCTGACCAATAAGACAGCAGTTGAGACTGGTACATTAACTGGTGCCAGCTGTAGCTACAACTAAAAGAACAACAATTCTTAACATCTTTCTAGGATAACAGGCAACAACTTTGTTTTGTGGGCCACCCAACTTTTAGAATAGTAGTGCCATGAATAGCAATAATGTCTACATAGAGAGGGACAGGGTGGTGTAGTGGTTTGAATGATAGACTGGAGCCCCATTCACACTATGAAAATAATCTGGGATAAATCTGGGTTGAATCCTTGCTTGTTCACACACAACCCTAGTGTACTCAATGCACGGGGGGGGGGGGGGCGGCTGGAAAAATCCTCACTTAACCTGGGATATTTCTTGATAGTTTTCTTGAAATATTCACATCGATTCTCATCTTCAGCAGTGTGAATAAGCTTCCGAATTGAATCGGATCACTCTGTATTGTTCAAGGGAATGGAGATGGCTACATTTTACCCTGAAGCAATGGCATGTGTGAATAACAAAAGGGTTACAATGACTCGAAGAGATTCGGGAACTCAAAACAAAATGGGAACAACAAAACCCGATATGCATCAGTGTGGTGATCCTCATCTCCTCAGGAGAAAAAAAATGAGTGTGAATGCCCCCCCCCCGACACTGGGAAACCCCTGCTCAGCCATGGAAACTCACTGGCTAACCATGACCAAGTCACATTTTCTTTGCCTCAGAGGAAGGAAGAAGGTATTGGCAAAAGCCTTATAAATAAATCTTGCCAAGAAAACCCTGTGGCAGCCTTAGGGTTGACAGAAATTTGAAACAACTTGAAGACACACTACAACAATAATACCTTAACGGCAGGGCTGTTGGTATGGTATGGGGAAAATGAGGATGTTGATACTCCCAAATAAGAAATTTGCCACCCTAATGAAATTTTCCTTCAGCTCCCAAATTTCTAGCATTGCAGTAACTTAACACTTCAGTCAAGCATTTAGAAATACAGTTTAGACAAGAAAAAGGGCAGGGAAACTTACCAAAGGAATCCAAGCACGGCAAATATAAGATTTCTAGATGAAAATGATATCCAGTCTTTGCAATGCTAGAAATTTTGCAAGAAATTTTCATTTTAGGAGACAGATTACTTATTTGGAGGGGGCAATGCCATCATTTACCCTTACCTGTAACAACAATCCTGCTAGACTGGCAAATCTTAATCAGACTTGCAGCATATAAAAACCTAGCAAGGTCAACTTGCTACATAACAAGAAAACAGCCATTTTCTATTCCCCTCATCTGGAATACAGAAGTTGCCTTGATTTAGTGTCCATAACTGTTTGCTTTGAAAACAACCTGCAGCATTGTCCTTAGATTTTCAGTAGCCTCTCCTACCCAGTAAATCAAAGAGTTAATGCCTTTGAAAATATAGGTTCCATTTCATTATAATGACTAGTGAACAAAGCAGGATAGCTGAATGGTTCCCTATAATGGGTCAAGATGGATTCCCAGTCTTTCAAAACATCTGCACTGAAAGTGAAACAGACGGGCAAAATAAAGTGGTTTCTAACCACTTTGAAGGTGGGACATTTAGACAACACATGCCTTGAAAGTGGCTGGAAACTGGAATGAAGCCATACTCCAGGGCTAAAAACTGGAGCAAAAAGAAGTTGGGATATTTTGACTCAAGGCAGAAAATGTACATCTTTGCACCTGCATATAAACACACTTGCTTGAGTGTGGAGTTGCGGCTAGCAAAGAAGTGAAAGTGCAACAACTCCTATGCATGTAATTACAATATACACCAGGGATAGGCAACCTTTTTGAGCCGGGGGCCAGGTTGCTGTCCCTCAGACAATTGGGGGGCCAAAGCACCATAAATAAATAAATAAATAAAATTAAAAAAATATGCATGCACACTCTCTCAGCCCCAGAAAAGCCAAGGCAAAACCCCTGTGGAGATTTTGCCAAGAAAACCCCAAGAACAAGTAATAACAATAATAATCAATATCATCATGGCGGGCGGCGGGGGGACGGCGGCAGCAGGACCAGCCTGGGGCCGGTCCAAAGGCCTCAGGTGGCCGCATCCAGCCCCCGGGCCTTAGGTTGCCTACCCCTGATATACACAAACCAACAGGAGGGCATGGGGTGAAGGGGACATGCATGGGTGGCCTCCATGATTGTGCTTTCCCAATGTATCACTCACACATTGATGCATCAATGCTCTGTACAGGTGGGCATCACACATGCAACTGTGTGGTCGATCAAAGGGGCAGCCATGCAATGGGAGGGCATCTGGGAGGATATGGGTGGTACTAGGAGATCACAGATGGTATGTTTGTGTGATGGTGCATATGTATGGTGGGGAGGCAACAACAATAAGAAAAAATTACCCAGCTTAACACCGTGCCTATGGAGTGGGCCATGCAGACAGTGGGGTTTCAACCTGCTTTTAGAAAAACCAGGATCAAGCTGCTTTTTCCTGTCAGTCTGTTCCAGACCTCAGACAGTTGGTAACAATCTACTCACACTTGGGATAATTTCCAGAAGCATATTTTAATCATTCATTTCAGGCATCTTCATATATTCCTAGTAGTGGTTCAATAAAGCTATTTTAGAGTCTGGATTTAAAGGTCTTATGGGGGAGAAGCCCTTTTAGATGGTACCTCCTTTATTTCATTGTACGCTAAACCAGGTTTGCTGTGTTTAGGGGCTCTCTTGCCTATTCTGCTGAATGGGGCCTGGGTATCTGTCATAAGCTCTTCCCTTGTTGACACCAAGATTAATAAAAGTTCTAGACCGGAGTTTAAAAAAATGTGCTTTCCAAATGTTTTTATTATTATTCTTATTTCTATAAAACACAACATAAGACAATACTTGTTGACCTAAATATCAAACATGATATACAGTGTAATTACTAACTACAGACATTTACACACATAAAATGACTTCTTTGCCCTTACCTTTGAATATTCTGTTTCTCTTTTTTTCTTATTTTCTGTTGTAATGTTTTCTTTTAACATTTCAAATTATATAAATTTTATTTATTTATTTCTGTCCCCCTCTGTTATTAAAGTTTCATTTCATGACATTTCTTCTTCTTCTCTAGTTCTCTTATCAGTGTATCATCACAGCTATTTTTGTCAAAGTATATATCATTAACAATTATTGTTTTTATTTCTATTTTTATTTCTATTTCTATTTATTTCTATTTTTCCTGATAGATATTTTCAATTTTATAATATCTTATTCTACTAAACCAATCACCCCCTTTTCTCCCCATTGTTTTGTTAGGTAGATGCATAAAACTGACCATTCATATTTTTTGTTTGTTTGTTTGTTTCATCTCTTAACAAATAGATCAGTTTATCTATTTCCATGAAGTCATACAGTTTGGTTAGCCATGGTTCTTCTTTACTTTTCCATTTTTTTGTGAAGATAAACATTGATGGTTTTATCATATGGAAGAGTATTTTACATATTTTCTTTCTATTTCTTCATTAACCATTCCCAATAGTTAGATTGTAGGATTTAACTTCATCTTTATGCCCAATATATTTTCTATTTCAGTATTTATTTGTTTCCGGTTTTACATTCCATCACATGTGGAATAAAGTACCCTTTTTCTCTAGAGTAGACAGTGCCAACATTCATCCTTTGAGGATTTTTAAAAATATTTTTTATATTTTTTTTCTGGTGTCAGATACCATCTATATTGTATTTTGAAATAATTTTCCTTTATATAATAACTTAGTGTATGTTTTAATATCTTCCTTCATGTTCTTTCCCATTCTTTTAACAGTATAGGTCTTCCTATGTCTTGAGCACAATTTACAATGCATTGTTTAACTGTTTCCTCCTCTATTTCCATATTTAACAACACTTTGTAAAATTTTGAGATTATGTGTTGGTTGTCTTGTATTATTACTTTTCCAAATTCTGTTTTTTCTTTTTCTATCTCACACAGTTTTTCATCCATTTTGAACCATTCTGTAATTTGTTTGTATAAAAACTAATTGCACTTGACCTTCCTTCATTAGTTCTTCCATTGTTTTCATTCTGTATTTTCCTTTTTCCATACTTAAAAGCTCTTCATACAATACCCATTCTCCTTTTTTCATTTTTTTTCTATCTCCTGTAGAATGCTTCCTTTATTGAAGTCCATTTTAGTATTTTTTGAATGGTTTGTGCTTTATATTTCTGTCACACTCTCAGCAGGGATTTTCTTATATAATGATTGTTAAATTCACTGTTTACTTTTGACTTTATCATATATTAAATATGCATGCCAACTGAATTTCAATTCTGGGCTTTCCAGCTGTAAGAGTCTTTCATTTTTTATTCTGGCCCATTCTTTAACCCATTTCAGGCAACGGGCATGATAATATATTTTCATATTTGGAATTCCCCAAACTTTTTTTTATTGTCTTGTATAATTTTCATCTTTATTCTGGACTTCTTTTTGTTCCATATAAATGATGATAATTCTTTTCCCCATTCTTTAAAGGGAGTGTCATTAGTTATAATTGGGATGGATTGAAAAAGAAATAAAAACTTGGTGTTACATTCATTTTTATTGTAGACATTCTGCCTATCCAAGACAAAATTCAGTTTTGACCAATTTTGAGGATCTTTTTTTATCTCTTTCCATACTTGTCCGTAATTATTTTTTTAAAAGACCAGAGTTCTTTGCTATTATATTTATTCCAAAATATTTTGTCTTCTTTTCTATTTTGAATTCTGATAAATACATCAGTTTTTCCTTTTCATTCTCTCCAGATGTTTTGACCTACAACTCTGAAACTAACTCATGGTTAGTGGTCAGGGATTATGAAAGTTTTGACTCAAAATCTGGTTTGTTTTCAAATGAGAATTAAAATCACAATGAAACAATGAAGAGCTGTGCTTTTGCCTCCAGGACATAAATTGATTGTAGAAAGTCTTCCTGTGGATTTCCAAGAGAACTGGTTACAACATTATGGGCTTCTGGATGCCCATTGTATGAGAAGGATGCTTGACTAAATAGGCATTTGATCTGATCCAGCAGGGATCTTCTTGTGTCTTTAATAGACAATCACCTGATCCTATGACAAATTGTTAATCCCCCCCAAATGCCCGATGTGTGAGTGTTTGGGAAGGGATTTACTGGCTGCCATTTTTGTCCCCCTTTTAATAGAAATAATACTTTTGGATTGCAAGAGGTTCAAAACTAGTAAAGGTATTATAGTTCCACAGGGGCCTCTACAGACTTCAAGAGACGTCAATGGAACTTTAAGCAAACAAAGCTGTTTGCCCAATTCAGTCCCTGGCAGAGATACAACAGGACATCAACATGAAATGTCAATAGTACTGGAATCAACATGAAATGTCAATAGTGCTGACATCTACATGAAATGTTGATAGTCCTGGAATTTGGCCATCATTGCTTAATGGGAGGGGGGGGAGGAGAGAGAGAACAGCAAAAGAACAGAAATCTCCATTGACATCGGAACAAAGACTGCCTCCTGTTAATATTCTAACGGACTATGGCCAAAGTTCAGGAGTCTGGGGAAATAGAGAGGGAGACATATGAGGACAATTGATAAATTGTCATCATACTGTCAATTTCTGGTCACCTTCAAAGGTGGTAATGTGATGACAGAGGCATGGTTTGTATGCTGGTGTTTTAGGTGGAAGTGCAGTTCTTCAACTGTCCTCTGAATTTTCTAGGCCTTGAACACAACTGATAGAATTGGTATCTTTTAACCCACCCCCCAAAAATAATGCTTAATTTGACACCTCTAAAATGTTGATTTTACAAAGTGATTTAAGAATCAAGACCCCATATTGTCTATATCTTTAAATCTGGAATGCAGTCACCTGCTGATTCAGTGTGTATATCCCCTGTGTAGATTTGGAACCCTTCATCCATCTCTGTATATCAGGTTTGACTGTCCAGATATTGTTGTTGAATTGCAACTCCCATCAGTATAGACAACAGTGAGGTACTATGGCAATTGCAGTACAACAGCATGTGAAAGACTCCCCACACACTCACACACCTAAACTGAATGTGTGACCACTTTCACCATTAATGTTTCTGACTGGAAGTTGAAGAAAGTGGCATAATCTGCTATTTACTGACTTTACGTATGTGCTCCACATGTACCCAGAGCCACCCTGTTCTGGGTGTGTGCCTGGCAAGGGATTCCTCCCCTCCAGGAATCCTAAAAGAAGGTGCATACCTTCCAGCATTACACAGATGAAAACCAGGACACATATGGTCAAGCAACATCAAGATGGCAAAAGTTATTAATGAGGAAGAATATACAAACTAGAGGGGGCTGCAGCAGATTGCTTTTGCATGGCTTGGGCATTGGACTATGATTCTGGAGACCAGGGTTCAAATCCCAGCTTGGCCATAAAACCCACTGGGTGACCTTGGGCTAGTCACACACTCTCAGCCTTGGAGGAAGGCAATGGGAAACCCCCTCTGACCAAATCTTGCCAAGAAAGCCCTGTGATAGGGTCACTATAAATCAGAAACAACTTGTAGGCACACAGCAACAACAGCAACATAGGGAAGGGCATGACTCTGTCCCTTAATCTCCCTCCTGCTGAATTAAATGAGTGCAAACTCCTTTTGTATTTTGAGCTCAGTTTGCAGCAATTCAAGTACACTAGAAACAAATGGAGAAAGTGGGAGGTAGAAAGAGAAACTGGGATGTTTTAAAAGCAAGTGGAAAAGTAGGACAATCAGGACTGCCCCTGCCAAGTCAGGATAGTTGGAGGCGTTGTTCAGCTTTTCATTCTCAGTTCATGTAAAAAACAATCAGAGAAGGCAGCTAAACTGTAGTTTGTGCTATCTGCGAGGATAGCATTGTTTTATAGCAGTCATAACCAAACCTGGTCTCTTCCAGATGTATTGGGTTATAGCTGACTGTGGGATATCGAGAGTTGTAGCCCAAATTATCTGAGCAGCACTAGGTTGGGGAAAGCCATTCTATAGGCCAGAAGTAGCATTTATCTATGAAAATGAACAGCACCAAGCCTTCTTTTAAGGAAAACGGAAAAGGATGTCATACATTCCACAAGGAAAAAACTAGGCTTATCACTCACCATACATAGAAAAGGACAGCTACAGCCATACACATTTCTAACAAGTATATCTGCCTAGAGTCACAGTTTCAAAACAGTCTGTTCATTGAAGACATCTTTCAAAAAAAAAAAAATCTTGGACTATATAGACATGAAAGAGCCCTTAAAATGGGATAGTAGAGGGACTAGCTAAGAGGCAGAAACTTCTTTCAGGAAAAGGAGTGTGGTTAGGAATGCGTCTTTTACACATACAGGAAATATGGAGTGTTACAGCTGTTGAAGGGCCCCTTCCAACAGTTATTGGGCAATCTACCTTCTGGGCAATTACAGCTTTCCTCCAGTATGAGGTTCCTTTCAGCCTACCAAAACAGCTTAGTATGCTTCACATATACAGTCAAAGCACTTTGATGCCACTTTTATACTGGGACCTGTATTTGGGTGAGAGTCAAGAAATAAGATGACAACCAGGAATGAGAAGGACAGCTATGAAAGAACTAGAAAAAATCCTGAAGAGGAAAGATACAACTGAGCACTAAAGTTATAGTCGTCCAGGCAATTGTATTCCCCATCGCCATGTATGGATGTGAGAGCTGGACAGTAAAGGAAGTAGATAGAAAGAAAATAAATTCATTTGAGATGTGTTGCTGGAGAAGAGTGCTTAGGATATCATGGATAGCCAAAAAGGCAAACAAATGTGTCCTGGAATGGATCAAGCCAGAAGTCTCCTTGGAAGCCAAGATCAGCAAACTCAGTCTGTCATACTTTGGCCACATAATGAGAAGGCATGGATTACTAGAAAAGACAATAATGCAAGGAAAGGTAGAGGGTAGTAGAAAGAGAGGAAGACCACACACCAGATGAATAGACTCAATCAGGAGGGTTACGTGCATGATCTTACAGAACCTAAGAAGAGCAGTGGAAGATTGGGATACTTGGAGATGTCTCATTCACAGGGTCGCCATGAGCCAGGATTGACTCAAGGGCAACTAACAACAACATAAACCCACTGGGTGACCTTGGGCAAATCACACTCTTTCAACCTCAGAGGATGGCAATGGCAAACCTCCTCTGAAGAAACTTGCCAAGAAAGATCCATGACAGGTTTGCCTTAGGGCCTCTATATGTTGGAAATGACTTAAAGGTACACAACAAAAAACAACAACTAATACTAAACCTAAACACAAATTCTTGAAACTATAGATCTAAGGATTCCATAGGATAGACTCATGACAATTAAAGTTCTACCAAAATGCTATAATTATGTAGTGTGCAAGAGGCCACTGAAAGGCAGGGCAAAAGCCAGCTTTGGAGAGGGGGGAAAACACACAGAGAACTATTTTAAACACTTTTTTGCCAAGACTCTCAGGGAGGACCCAAAATCTATCACTGTTTTATGAGAGGTGGGGAAAACAGGAATTCACACAGTTTGAAACATGCCTTTTCATTTCAGCATGAATAATTATACAAAAAGAGCTTATGATTTTAATCTAAGCTTATATGGCTAAGTGTTTTATGTCAGCCTCTTGCTTTAATAAAGCTATGATGCTTATCTCCATTAAGTAGAACTGCAGCTAAAAATAGGCATGTGAGTGTACAGACGCACGCATGTCTTTCACAAAAAAGTAGAAACCTTCCAAATCAAACCTATGGTGGCTGCAGCTGCTTCAGTTGTTGTTGTATGCCTTCAAGTCATTTCTGACTTATGGCGACCCTAAAGAGAACCTATCATGGGATTTTTGGGGCAAGATTTTTCAAAGGTTTGCCATTGCCTTCCCCTGAGTCTGAGAATGACTTACCCAAGGTCTCCCAGTGGGTTTCATGGCTGAGCTGAGAATCAAACCCTAGTAAGCAGAGTCACTACAAGCCCTCAGTTTTTCTAGTTTTGGTGCAAATTTGTGCTTGAGAGACTCTCCAGCAACAGAATTTTCAAAGAGCACATTAGACAGTTACAATGCCATGATTCCACTTTAACTTCTGTGGTTCTGCCCTATGGGATTCTGGAATTTCTAGTTGAGGGCACTTCTTCTTCTTCTTGTTATTATTATTATTATTTAGAATGCTCAACTAGAAAGCTCTAGTACCTCACCAAACAAGCCCTAAGATTCCATAGGATGCAGCCATGGCAGCTAAAGTGGAATCATAGTGCTATATCTGTGTAGTCTTAGGTCAACTTTCAGTAAGCCTAAATATCCTAAAGGCACCAGATCCTGCCTGAGCTTGGAAGCTAAGCAAGATCAGCCCTGGTTAGTACTTGGATGAATACCAGGCTATATTTCTGGCAAAGCCACCCCTGAGTATTCCTTGCCTAAGAAAACCCTGTGAAATTCACAGGGTCACCATAAATTGACAGGCAACGAAGGCACATATAGACATACACACAAGTTGACTGGCATGGCCCTATTGGTTTTGCTTAAATTGAGATGAGCAATTTCCCATACTCAGAGAGCTGCATGAGGGACAGAAGACCACAGGGCAGAGTATACTTCTTATCTGAAAGATAAGGCAAAAAGTCGTTATTATTTTGCAGTGAAGGTAGTGGAGACAGCAGCTACCACCAGTGATGCTAGGGCATCAAGGATTCCTGAAACCTGCAAAAAATGCTGCCTACCCCTATCCCAGGAAAAGAGGTAAAGCACAAGATTATGATTATTATTATTATTATTATTATTATTATTATTTATAAAGTGCTGTAAATGATAATACATTGGATTGGGAGTTCCTGCATGGTAGGGGGTTGGACTGGATGGCCCTTGTGATCTCTTCCAACTCTTTGATTCTATGATTCTATAATTCTATGATTCTATATGTATCAGCTAGACTTGAGAAAAGCAAAAATTAATAAATCTTTCAGTTTGCAATGTTACATTAGTATTGAATAAACACTGGGGCCTTTCAAGCCAGCTTCTTGGCTATTTAAACCCCCAAAATGGGTTGCATAAGAATGACCAGATCACATGCAGGGATCTGTATTCCTCTCTGACACTTCTGGAGTGAATGCAATCATATGACCACTGTTCAGTTGTGTTCACAAGATCCTATGTTGCTTCCCATGAAGCTAGCTCTGAAATCTGCTGGACTGTTTCTTCTCCAGTGTTTAATGTGGAGAGTCTTACCACAAGATCCCTAGTTCTTTCATTCACCTCCTTTCTGATATCATATTAATATAAAATGGACTCTCTGAGGCCCATAGCACAAATGCATCCCCATCAAGAAGATCTGGGACCATATTTGGGGATCTGGAAGGCTCACCATGGAGAGGCTCAAGAGCACATAGCTGTGGAGAGATTGATCAAGATTGAAATCTGCATAATCCCTTTGCCAATGGGAGTGACTTTGGGTGATAAAACTCGTGTTTACATGTGAACAGAAATGCAAGAGTACTTCCCCCTGGTAGAGATACTGCTTCGTCAAGAGACATTTATATTGATTATTCAACCATTCCCAACTTCCCTTCCCATGCTTCTCTCTTGGAAATCTACTGTAACCCCAAATTCTTCCCCAGGATAGGTTTTGCACTATAAATATGCCATCTTGGGCACTACCAATTTGGTTTTGCTTGAGGTCAGGCAACACTTTTTGTCTCTGTCTCGCCTGATTCCTCAGCTTGCTGGCCATGCCATGATCCCCAGGCAGCTTGCTGAGCCACTTCACTTCACTGTGTCCCCCCAGTCAGAGCTCTGCTTCTAGAATTGGTATAGCGTTACCCTCTGCATTCCCTTAGGGGGGTTGCAGACTGCCAGAAATAGTGCAAATTGAGTCCACTTTTAGGGTTAGGGTTAGTGCTAGGGAATCATGGGAATTTTTTTTTTTTCTGAGACATTGAGCCTTCTCTGTCAGAGAGCTCTGGTGCCACAATAAAATACAGTTCCCATGATTCTCTATCCCTAACCCTAACCCTAAAAGTGGACTCAATTTACACTATTTCTGGCAGTCTGCAACCCCGTCTGTTACAACCTTCTATATCATTAGTTCTTGGATGTGGGCGCAAGAGAGTGTCTTTGTGTGAATGGTGACTTCCTTCTGATTAATAAAAAACTTTGGAGTTCTACTTTTCAAAACTGGTATACACAGGCTAGATCCCCACTTTAAATTGCCTGAGCTGCTTCCAATTCAGCTAATAAAATTCCTCCATTGAATATTAATTGCAGGTGCCCTCCCAGGCCCCTTGCAATTTGGGTAACAAGAGGAATGTTCAAAGAAGTGGCTTCAGTGTTGCTGTTCACTGTAAACTGAAAGCCTCTTCTCAGCTGCCCGTTGGCAGAAGGTAGATTGCATAAATGGAAGTAGATAGGCAAGGATTTATCACTTTCCAGTGATTAACAACAGCAACAAAGTCCTCTTAAATTATCCTGCTAGAATAATAATAATATTTTTTTAAAAAGTTGGAGGAAAGAGAAAAAAGATAACCAGGAATAGATAGATCTGGGGGTGGCTACTTGGTGGTGGTGATGTGTAAACTATGCTACATGGGGTACAAATTCCATCTGTAGTTTGTTGTGGCACCAGAGCTCTCTGATAGAGAATGCTAAATATCTCACAAAACTATAAATCCCAGATATCCATAGCATTGAGCTGAGGCAGTTAAAACGGTGTCAAATTGCATTAATTCTGCAGTGCAGGTGCTGCCTGTTTGTGTCTCCCTGTATATATAAGAACTTTTTCTATGTATCTCATGCCGACACCTCAGTGATATAGCTAGGTGAAAATGCTATAGCTAGTAAATGCTATTATTATAATGCTATTATTATAAATTGGCCCATAATATATGATCATCTCTTTTTATATCCTTCACTCCCACTTTTTGTGCTGACTGTGTACAATACAGATTGCTACACATGTGAACAAGCTAAAGCTGCAGGAGTTTCAGTGGCTGTTTTGGGGAAATTCCAAAGTAACTAAAAGTAACTGAAAGTAACTGGGGAAAAATGAGCAATGTTACAAGTAGAACATCACATTATTATTTTTTCATCACCATCCTAATAACAAGAACATGTTATTTTTTAACATGTTTTTTAAAAAGTAATCCTATGAGTAAAGTACAGAAACAACCAAAATCTACAAAATTTCAAAGCTTTTGAAGCTCCATACAGCTTGCAACATATATTTTGTGCATTTTGGTTGGTCTCATAAAGGTATCACTGTTTTGTGGATTTGGGATGTAATTGTACTTTGCTACGTGATCAACACGGACACACCTGGATATATGTTCTATGAGAAAGTAGCTTTCTAAGCCAAAGCATGAGACCCCAGGATTATGGGTCTCCCATCTAGTCTGGTTTTACACTGGAAGCAGATAATTAGCAATGCAGTAGAGATCTGAGCCCTTATGCTGCAGATATGGTGGCCAGTTCTTGGTGAGATCAGTGTGTTTGCCCCAGAATAATCCTCGGTAATGATAACAGGGCTCAGCCTTGAGTTCATAAGGAGAGATATCCACTCTACTCTGTCCAGGACAGAGGTGGGCAACTTGTGTAGCCCTCCAGAAATGTTTGACTATCGACTCCACACTGCAGAAATAAAGCAGAAATAAACTTTAACTTCCATTGTTCAATGCTATGGAATAATGGGGTTTGTAGTTTCATGGGGCACCAGAGTTCTTTGACAGGGAAAGCTAAATCTCTCACAAAACTACAAATTCCAAAATTCCATAGCACTGAGCCATGGCAGTTAAAGAGATGACAAACTGCATCATTTCTGCAGTGCAGCTGCAGCCTCAGTGTGATGTTCAACAATACCTGGAAGATTTTATGTTGTCCTTAAAATTGTCCTGATCTAGGGCAGGTAAAACTCTTCGAGTGAGCTTTGGCGACAAGAAGAGACATCTTTATAGAAGATGAAGGCACTAAAGCAAAGCATTGCGTGACAGGATTCAGAGAACAAGAGACTGAGGGGGGTTGCAGACTGCCAGAAATAGTGCAAATTGAGTCCACTTTTAGGGTTAGGGTTAGAGTTAGGGAATCATGGGAACTGTATTTTATTGTGGCACCAGAGCTCTCTGACAGAAAAGGCTCAATGTCTCAGAAAAAAAACAATTCCCATGATTCCCTAGCACTAACCCTAACCCTAAAAGTGGACTCAATTTGCACTATTTCTGGCAGTCTGCAACCCCCTTGAGGTGTGCACATTTTCAAAGATTAGTATGTCCGGTGTTTATAACTGAAAGCAAACTCAAATGCTCAGGGAAGCAGGACTATAACTCAAGATAAGAGTTTCAATCAGAGTTGGCTCTCTTACAGGGCCCCAGCTTGTGGATTAAGCTTTCTTCAGGCACTCTTAAAGACAACAAGTGGAGAACTTTGAAATTTACCCAAGGCAGGGGTTGCCTGTCGATTCAGGAAGCACATTCCCAAAGCCTAGTTCCTTCTCTCTCTCTTGCAGTGTAATAAGCTGGGGTAGGAATTGTGGAGCCCACCAGATGTTGCTGGACTGCAACTCCCAGGAATTGTGGAGCCCACCAGATGTTGCTGGACTGCAACTCCCGGTATCATCATTAGCTCTGCTGCCTAGGGTTGCTGAAAACTGGCATTCCAACATCACCAAGAAAGGTGCAAGCTTACCAGCACTGGTTTAAATCAAAGGTGAAGAATAAAGGAAGCTGGCATATACTGAGTCAGACCTGGGTCCATCAAACCCAATATGCAACTGACAGCAGTTCTTCAGGTTCAGACTGGAATCTTTCCCACCCCTTGCTAAAGACTTCTATGCCCTGGTCTCCCATCCACCAACCCTGCTTAATTTCCAAAATAAGGGAATGTCACATGGGCTCAGGGCGAGGTGGTCGTATGGTCGTACGAGAAGCCTAAGACCCTTCAATTGTTGTTGGCTTTTCAGTTCCATCAGCCACAGCTAGCATGGTCAGTGCTTCAAGATAACAGGAGTTGTAGCTCCCTAATATTTGGAGAGCCAAAGGCTCCTCATCTCTGATTTAGTTTTCTAAAGGGACATCTCTCCCCCACCTTTTTTTGCAAGGTTTGCACCCATGGAAATGGGCTGGGGGAAAAGAGTCTATAGCAAGGATACCCCTCCCATGCATCTTTTATGCACAGTGGTCATTTATACACACCACTTTGTGAACACAGGTTATTCTCAAGCTCTGTTGGAGTGGGGTTATTAACTCTAGATCTTCATTCTTTTCATCTTTTCATCTATTCATCCTAAAAACACACCATATATTCTGTACTGGGCACTGTTCATGCTAATGGGGGATAGGAAACTGAACTCTGCAGGAATAGCAGTGCTGCCCATAAGACAAATTCCAAAGTCCATATTGTGGCAACACCTTTATCAAGCCAACCGAAGAGGCACACCATGTACATGAATTAGTTTTAATACACACATACACATATATTCCAAAAAGCAAACCTTGATTTTGCCATTTTATATGTGGGACACCATTTTACTATCCCATAATATGTAATGGGACTTGAGTATCCACAGATCTTGGTATCCACACGTGTGTGTGTGTGTGAAAGGTCCTGGAATCAAAACCCAGCAGATACCAAGGATACACTGTATATATCAGTTATGCTACAAAATCTTTATTTAAGTAAAAAAACAGAAAAAATGGCTACAAGAATATTCCCTTGGCTTGGAGCAATGGATGCATCTATACTGTAGAAATAATGCAGTTTGACACCACTCTAAGTGCTGTAGCTGCATCCTATGAAACCCTGGGCTTTATAGTTTTATAAGGTCTTTAGCCTTCTTTGCCAAAGAGTGCTGGTGCCTCACAAAACTCCAAATCCCAGGATTTTGCAGGATGACACCATGGTAAAATGGTATCATCCCAGTTTGGCCATGTAAACCCACTGGATGACCTTGGGCAAGTCACACTCTCTCAGCCTCAGAGGATGGCAATGGCAAACCCCCTCTGACAAAACTTGCCAAGAAAACCCTGTGATAGGTCACCATAAGTGGGAAATGACTTGCAGGCACACGACAACAAACTGCATTATTTCTACAGTGTAAATGCACCCTAAGAATACATGCAGTGCATCTATATGTGGAAATCCCATTGAGGCAAGAACATACAGGACTGCTGCCTACATATGTTTTTCTGCAATGGGCTGGAAGACAGACAGGAATATGCAAATAGCCAACCATAGTATGCCAGCTTCTCAGTGGGAAATGCACATGCATGCACAAACATACCTCTTTTTCTCTCGCTTATTTTCTAATGTTGCCAAGACATACCAATAGTTAAATAGATGCCAACACGTACCGTTTGGGTAGTTTCTCTTTGACTTGACCAGAGGTTTCTGCTAATGAGGAGGGCTGCAGCAAACAGGCCAAATCAACAGTGCTGAAACATTTTATATCTTTCCACCTAATGTTAAAAGTTAACTTTTCCTCTGTTCTCCCCCCCTCCTCTTCATTCTGGTTGGAGGGGATGTGAACGCTCAGTAGCTGTGGTTGGCTGCGGACGAATGACAGTGCTCAGCCAATAATGTTTGCCTCTGGATCTTTCTCACACCCTCCTCCCAGCACCAATGTGCATAAACCAGTCTTCCTTAGTATATGCTCATATGATGCAATCCAGCTTTCATAGGGAACAACACACGCACGCACACACACTCACACACAATTTCAGATCATGGTCAGATCCCTTTTAAAAAGTCATGAGTTACAGTTAAACCTACAAATAGCTAATAGTCAGGATTTTTAAAACAACTCCTTAACTGTCCTCAGAGGTCACTGAACAATTTCTTTTTAGAAACGCATCCAAAATCTCTTCCTTTCTGCAGCATGAGGTAGCACCTGAAATAGGTGGTATTCTTCCTCTACCCTCCCTTGGCTAAAGGCAACTTGGAGGTACAATGGGCCCTTGGTATCCCCTGAGATTTGGTTCCAGAATCAGAGAAGGAGGAGCAGGCACATGTATCACTTGGTTTGCTGAAACGCATTGTTTCTATTTAAATCACAGGAATTATTTCTCAACACACAGCTATACAGGTTTCTGCATATTCCTACATTCCTAAGGACAGCCATGTGGTGATGCATATGTGTTATTTTGCATATGTGATGAATATGTGTTCCTCCCAACACTGTCTCCTGTTCTTTCTTTTTTAAAACATATGCTTTACGGGGTTGCCAAAGTTATAAATAAAATTGTATCATGTTTCCTTTTTAACAGATTGGCAAAATCGGCAGAAGAGACAGGCCAAGAGGAGGGAGGCACACAGCTCTGGGGATGGAATGAGAGAGTGAACACACACACACTTTTTACATAATTCAAAGGTAAAAGGGTTCAATTCCCCACTTGGTCACTTGGGCAAGTCACATGCTGTCAGCCTCAGCAGAAGGCAATGGCAAACCTCCTCTGAGCAAATTTTGTCTAGAAAAACCCATGATAGGTTCACCTTTTGTTGTTGTTGTTAGCTGCCTGTCATGGCATCTCCAAGCCCCCCTATCCTCTGCCTCCCTATTAAGGTCCTACAGGATCAGGCCCATGCTCTCCATCTGGCATGTGGTCTTCCTCTCTTTCTACTGACAGCTACCTTCTTGGCCAGGGGTAGGCAACCTTTCCCCTTTAAGGGCCGAGGGACTTCAGCTCCCAGAAGCCTCAGCCATGTTGGCCAATAGTCCCATATTGGCCAATAGCTCCTGGGATTCTGGGAGCTGAAGTCCATCGGCCCTTAAAGGGGAAAGGTTGCCTACCCCTGTTCTTGGCCATTTGATGAGGAATTTCTAACAGAAGTGCACTATCTGATTCAGATGCAGTGATTGCTGCATAAATTGGCTTTAAAATCTTCAGGGAATTCTGCAGCTGAACCCAAAAGACATCTTCAACAAGAACAGGGTTTCTTATACTTCTGGGTACTTTAAGATCTTCAGCTGTTACTGTTTCTTGAAGAGCTTCTTTGTTGTTTTAGTAAACTTTCCAAGGAGATCACCAGTCCACCCCACCCAAGTTTTACTACAGAGCTTCAGCATCACTATTTCATCCCCCCCACTTGCTTCTTCTTGAAAACTGCAGCTCCAATATGAGTAGCTTTTGCATGTTTTATCACAGGGGTAGGCAACCTTTCCCCTTTAAGGACCGAGGGACTTCAGCTCCCAGAATCCCAGGAGCTATTGGCCAACATGGGACCATTGGCCAACATGGCAGAGGCTTCTGGGAGCTGAAGTCCCTTGGCCCTTAAAGGGGAAAGGTTGCCTACCCCTGTTTTATCATTTCTTTTGCTTACCTATAGATCATTTGAACGGTGTCCAGTTTCATAATATTATTAAGAAGCAAATTTAGCCCATGTGATGCACATCCTATTGCAATTTTATGTGGATACCCATTATAATTACCCATTATAATCTCCCATGTTGCTTTCATATTGCTGGCATTGTCAGTCAGCAAAGCGAACACTTTATTTCTCCCAATTTTCTGTAGGATTTCATATATTTTACAACTGATATACTCTGCAGTGTGTCTGTTTTCTCCTGTTCCCATGCTTCTGTAAAAAACTGGATAAGGTGTTATCACAAAATTTATAATTCTTTTTCCTCTCATATTTATCCATCCATCTGTAAGTAGTGCAAGACACAGTGCTTTGTTGATTTATTTTCCTTGCACAGATTCCATTACACGTTCGTATTCTGACTCCAAAAGAGACTTGCTCAAAGAATGTCTGCTGGGTAAATGGTATGATTGTCTTAATAATTTCAAAGCATCTTGCAAGTATGTATTCTTATTGAAAATCTTGCAGGAGCTTAATGAATTTCTTCCTGATCTACAGGTATCATCTTGTCTACAAATGAAAGTTATTGAGTGTTTTTTAAATTATTTTTAATAAAACATGCAGAGTCTGTACAACAATGACAAAAAGGAATACAGAAAAATAACAAAAACAGCGATTTATAACATGGGCGAAGGGTATGTAGCTGATGAACAATTATTCTGCAGCAGAAGCACGGAAATGGTTCTCAGCGAAAGCCTGTGAGTCCTTCTTGTCCAGCTGTAGAGTGTCTTTCCAGAGATCTAGCTGTGCAGTGGGAGGTTGGAGTTGATGGGAATGATAATTTAAAGATCATCCAATCTTCTTGAAATGTATCAGTATTTTTTTGTCCATTGCAAAATCTCGTCATATCAGAAAATTTCTCCATCAACCATATATTCCAAATTCTAATCTACCACTTATCAATGCTGAGGTTACCTAACTCCCAACATTTGGATACTCTTAATGTAGCAGCAGTGATGAAAAAAATGATCAGTGTCTTCTGTTTCAATTTAGAATTATCTTTTACAAATATTGCTGCAAGATTGTTGCATTCTTCCCCCCCCCCCCTCCTGCATGTAAACACACACACACTGCTCTTATTCAAACTAACCAAGTGATTTAGGTCACTCCCCCTTTGGGATTAACACACATTCTCTCTAAAAAAATTTCAACTGAACTGCATGTTTTCCACCTCCATCCTCTTTCAACTTTCTTTGGAAAGATGGCGAGATAAAGATTTCTTTTTACTTGAACTATTCACTAGCTAGATTAGGATATACATTTTATGTATATATAGATTAAAACCATTAGGAAACTTTTGTTTTGTACTACAAGCTATTTGTGTTGTTTTTGGAGTCAGGGATGGAGCAGACAGCCCCAAAAGGACGTCACTTCAGGGAGTCATCGGCATGCAGTGTTTAGACAACATATGCTGTGATGACATCTTGAAGCTGCTCTGAACCCAGGCAGCTGCCCACATGTAGGCAGCTTCATAATGCTCCAGAAGAGTGGTGTTTACATGCCGCATGCCACCGAAGCATCATGAAGTGGCCTTTTGGCCATGGCACAGGTGGCAAAGCTGGCTTTTTTCCACCTGAAAAAAGAGTGGCTCTTTGCCCCTTCTTTTTTGGCCAGCTGAAAGGCAGATTGGGGCAGTGGCATGTGTTAGCTGTAGCCCTAATCCATCTTCAGAAGGGGTAGCTTCAAGCCACCCCTTCCTGCCAGTCTGTTTCATTCTTCAGTCTTAGTTCTTAAGGAAACATAGGGCTGGTACAGACGGGCTCTAAAAACTGTCTTCTGGGCAGCTGCGGGCAGCTTGGGGGCATGGTGTACACACGTCGCATGCCTCCATGATGCTCTGAAAACACCCAGAGCGGCCGCATGTCACCCAGCTTCTGAGCATCTTAGAGACATGGCGGTTACACGTCGCAAGCCCCTAACATGTGGGGAAGCCATGGTGGGGCTGTGGAAGAGCCGTTAAAGGCAGTATTTCCGTAGCCACCGGCCAGTGCCACAGTGGATTGGGGCCGCGGTGTGCAGCTGCCATGGCCCCAATCTTCATGCCGCCTCATCTGGGCTATCTATCTATTTCAGCCCATAGTTAGACAAAGGCACATTTCTGCTACTCTGCTTTTTTAAAGCTAGACCCTAACAGACTTGGCTTTGACATTTTTGATATTTCAGTATTTTTCCAATGTGAAGTCGTAGGCTTTCATGGCCAGCATCCATAGTTTTTTGTGGGTTTTTTGGGCTATGTGGCCATGTTCTAGAAGAGTTTCTTTCTGACGTTTCGCCAGGATCTGTGGCTGGCATCTTCAGAGAATACTGGAATGGAAGAGAGTGGGTCTATATGTAAGGAAACACAACCTCCAAATGTTTTACAAACCAAGCAAGAAAATCCAACAAATGCTGCGCTCAGCGAAGGATAGCAGAGACCCTCTCACAGCCGCAGGAGTTTACCGCATACCATGCAGCTGCGGACAAGTCTACATAGGGACCACCAAACGCAGTGTCCAAACACGAGTCAAGGAACATGAGAGACACTGCATACTGGGCCAGCCAGAAAAATCAGCAGTAGCAGAACACATCATAATCCATCCTGGGCATAAAATGCTGTTTGAAAACACTGAAATTCTGGACCATGCCAAAAACTATCAGGTCAGAATACACAGGGTAGCCATCGAAATCCACAAACACTTGGACAACTTCAACAGAAAAGAAGAAACCCTTAAAGTAAACAAGGTTTGGCTACCAGTCCTACAAAATAAGAAAATCAGCACTCAGCAAATGCAAATGGGAAACCAACCAGGGTCAAGGGCTTTCCCAGCAGACAATAGCAGACAATATCCCTGTTTGCATATCCTCCCACCCTGAAGCCATGCCATCAACAACAGAACAATACCTATTCAACACAGAACAATACACAGTTTATATGGGAATCACTCCTCCCTACCCAGGGTCTCATTGTATATATATACCCATCTCTTCCATTCCAGTATTCTCTGAAGATGCCAGCCACAGATGCTGGTGAAATGTAAGAAAGAAACTCTTCTAGAACATAGCCACACAGCCCGAAAAACCCACAAAAAACTTTCAGTATTTTTTGGGGGTTGCAGACTGCCAGAAATAGTGTGAATTCAGTCCACTTTTAGGGTTAGGGTTAGAGTTAGGGAACCATGGGAACTGTATTTTATTGTGGCATCAGAGTTGTCTGACAGAGAAGGCTCAATGTCTCAGAAAAATAACAGTTCCCATGATTCCCTAGCACTAACCCTAACCCTAAAAGTGGACTGAATTCACACTATTTCTGGCAGTCTGCAACCCCCCTTTGTTTCCTTACTAAAGGCTGAAGCCTTAGGAAAGTTAAATTACCCTAAAAAATCAAGAGCAAATAAATAAAGAGAGCAAAATCAAAATTGGAGATAAATTTATGATTAGACCAATGATACAAGAAATTTGATACAGAACTGCATCTCAGAATCCTCTAACTTTAGGGCATGCAATCCACATGTGCGCATAAGAGCATCTAGATTTTCATCCCCTCCAGCACTTTAGAAAAAGCTTTAAAACTATTCAGGGGGGCTTGGAGTTGTCTCATCCATAGGGTCACCATGGGCTGAGATTAACTCAAGGGCAGTTAACAACAACAACAACAACAAGTGTAAGATGCCATCTATGGATGCTTTTGAGTATTTTCCCTCACATACACCTTTTTATTTTTATTTCATTTTTATGTTTAATTTCTTTTATTTTTACTGACATATTATTTTATTTCTATTTCTAATTTATTTCATTTCATTTTTATTTCATTTTTATTTTTATGTATTTTATTTTTATTATTTGAATTTATTTTACTTCCTAAGTAAAATAAATTATGAAGTAAATAAATTTGAATTTATTTTACTTTATTTTTATTTCATTTTCACTTCAACTTTTATTTTTGTTTTTATTTTCATTTCAGTTATTTCTAGTTTATTTGTTTCATTGTCATTTTTCTTTTATTTTTAATTATTTTTCTTTATTTGTTTGAATTTTAATTTATTTTGATTTTTAATTTGTTATTTTTAATTTATTTTAATTTTATTTTTGTTTATTTATTTATTTATTTATTTGGAGTATGGTTAAATAGATGGTTCTCTGCCCTCAGGCTTACAATCTAAAAAGA
Organism: Phrynosoma blainvillii; assembly: GCA_026167975.1. Lineage (NCBI taxonomy): Eukaryota > Metazoa > Chordata > Lepidosauria > Squamata > Phrynosomatidae > Phrynosoma > Phrynosoma blainvillii. Next base: position 137,134,425 of record JANUYF010000002.1, read on the forward strand.
CATGACTCAAAAGGAGAAGGGAATTTTAAAAAATTATATCAATTTCTATTTTTATTACATTTAATTTTATTAAAAATAATAAAAAATAAAATAAAAATAAAATATTTTTTATATTTTTTTCTTTTCTTTTTCTTTTTATTTCTTTTTATATTTTTATTTTTCTTATTATTTTTATTTTCATTTTATTTCTATTTTCATTTTCATTTAATTTTTATTTATTTCATTTTTATTACATTTCACTTTCATTTTTTAATTTATTTTATTTTTATTATTTATTTATTTTTAGTTATTTTATTTTTCTTTTCTTTTAATTTTCTTTTAAGAAAAAGAAATATAAAATAAATTTAAAACATAAAAATAAAATTGAAATGTAAAATCAAAACAAAATTTGAATTAAAACATAAATCATAAAATAAAATAAAATAATAAAATAATAAATAAAAAATAAAAATACAAAAACAAAATAAGATAAATAAAATCAGATAAGACAAATTAAAAAGAAAAGAAAATAACTTAAAAATAAAAATAAACAAAATAAAACATAACAACATAAAATAAGAATAAAATAAAATAAAATAAAAATACAATGAAAATAAAAATAAAGTAAAAATAAAATATGAAATAAAAAATAAAATTAAAACAAACAAAAATAAAATAAAGTTTAATAAAAATAAAATTAAAGAAAGTATAAACTAAAAATAATTAAAATAATAATAAAAATAAAATAATGTTAAATAAAATAAAATAAAAAACATAAAATAAAATAGAATAAACATAAAAATGAATAAAAATTAAATAACAAATAAATATAAATAAAACAATAAATATGGAATCCAATATTAAAATATGAGGTATTTTGTTAGATGAGAATATTTATAATCAAGTTTGGAGTCTCTATCTGCACTGCAGAAATAATCCAGGTTGACACCACTTTAACTGCCATGGCTCAATGCTAGGAATCCTGGCATTTGTAGTTTGTGGTGGCATGAGAGTTCTCTGACATAGGAGGCTAAATATCTCACAAAACTACTAATCCCGGATTTCCATAGCATTGAGTCAGTTTAAATCCAACTTCTAAAACAAATCTTTTGTTGTTGTTAACTGCCCTCGAGTCAATCTTGACTCATGGCGGCCATATGGATGAGACATCTCCAAGACCCTCTGTCCTCCACAGCTCTGCTTAATTCCTGCAACCCCTTCATACCTGTGATGTCCTCCTTAATAGAGTCCATCCATCTGGCATGTGGCCTTCCTCTCTTCCTACTTCCCTCCACCTTCCCCAGCATTATTGCCTTTTCCAATGAGTCCTCCTTCTCATGATGTGTCCAAAGGACAACATCCTCAGTTTGGTCATCTTGGCTTCCAGGGAGGTTGATCTGCTTTAGGACCCATTTGTTTGTCCTTTTGGCTGTCCATGGGATCCTCAGCACTCTTCTCCAGCACCACATTATCTCAAAGGAATTTATATTCTTCTTATCACCTTTCTTAACTGTCCAGCTCTCACATCCATACATGATAATAGGGAATACAATTGCTTGTATGATTTTAACTTTTGTGCTGAGTTGTATATCTTTGCATTTTAGAATCTTTTCTAGTTCTTTCATAGCCACACTCCCCATTCTTAGGGCCTTTACAGACTACCAGAAATAGTGCAGCTTGAGGCCACTTTAACTGTCCTGGCTCGGTGCTAAGGAATCATGGGAACTGTAGTTTATTGTGGCACCAGAGCTCTCTGACAGAGAAGGTTCAATGTCCCAGAAAAAAATACAATTCCCATGATTCCCTAGCACTGAGCCAGGGCAGTTAAAATGGCCTCAAGCTGCACTATTTCTGGCAGTCTGTAAAGGCTCTAGTCTTCTTCTGATTCCCTGACTGCAGCCCCCATTTCTATCAGTTTGATCCCAGGTATGCAAATTCTTTTACTATTTCTATTTCTTCATTGTGGTGAACTTGTGAAGGCCCTTGGTGGTCGTATATTTTTGTTTTCTTTATGTTCAACATTAAATCTGCCTTTGTATTTTCTTCTTTGATCTTCCTTAGTAGGTGTTCCAGGTCTGTGAGGTTTTCTGCTGGTACTGTGGTGTCATCTGCATATCTTAGGATGGTTGATATTCCTTCCTCCTATTTTCACTCCTCCTTCTTCTGTGTCCAAGCCTGTTTTTTTCTTATAATATGTTCTGCATAAAAGTTGAACAGATAGGGTGAAAGGATGCACCCTCTTTAATATCCTTTAATCCCAGCCTGGATGGAAAGAGGGAGGGAAGGAGGCAGGAGCAAAAGCAAGCCCCGCCTGCATGGAGAAAACCCACACAGGCTCCCTCCCCAACTAAGGGACGAGAGAATAAAGAATTAAAAATAAAAGGCGGCTGGTGTTGCCTCCTCCTTCTTCTTCTTCCTCTCCCCCATTGCTGGTCCGGATCCGAGGAACCATTGACTCGCTTCGAATCGGGGCTTTTCTCAGGTATTCTGTCTCTGGCTTCCTTGGAAAAGGATCTGCACTACTAATTGACTACTAATTTTGGGGGATTAAAAAAAAAAGAGAGAGAAATATTTTCCTTTCCCCCTCTCCAAAGCAAAGCAAGGGTGTAGGACAAGTTGCCTCAAAATGGAGGATATATATATACACACATATCCTCCATTTTGAGGTAACTTGTCCTACCCCCTTGCTTTGCTTTGGAGAGGACGAAAGGAAAATCTCTTTATATATATATATATATATATATGTGTATATATATATATATATATATATATATACACACACACACACACACACACACATATATACACACACTGTAATATTATACACACACACACACACACACACACACATAAATATATATCTATATATTTCAATACAACATAGAAATAGAGATGCCGCCTGCTGCTGCTGCTGCTTCGTCATGCTCCAAACGGAGGACATTTTGAAAGGCCTACTAGAGAGGAGGAGGTTGGAATAGAGGACAGGTCCTAGAAAAGGAGGACGTGGGGGGTAATCCTGGGTGGGTGGGGGGATTACAATCCTCAAGGGTCCCCCCACAATTTTGAGGTGTTTGTGTGTGTCCCCTCATGGCGTTACATGGGGTCGCCATGGGCGGCTCTTCCCAAGCGTTCCTGTGAAAGGCGGCCATTTCGGGGTCTTCTGAGGGGCAAGGGGGGGGGGCTCCTTTCTTTCAAAATGGAAACTGGGTTATTTGGGGCCCGAGGTGGGAGAGAGAGGAGAGACTCGAGGCTTCCCAGATAGCAGGTGCTTAAAATTTTCAAGATAAAAAGGCCTAGGGGGCGCTGAAAAGGGGCTGAGGGGCGATTTGGGACCAAATATTGCCTCTCGCTGAGGTAAAATATGGAGGCAAGATTCCCCCCCCCTCCATCTTGCCCGTCTGAGGGTACGATTTAAAGCAGGGGCAACCTTTCCCCTTTAAGGGCCAAGGGACTTCAGCTCCCAGAAGCCTCAGCCATGTTGGCCAATAGTCCCATGTTGGCCAATAGCTTCTGGGATTCTGGGAGCTGATGTCCCTCGGCCCTTAAAGGGGAAAGGTTGCCTACCCCGATTTAAAGGAACTTACTGAAACAAATGGCAGTACTTGCCCATAGGGAAACATAGGAAACGTTGGAGATGTTTTCTATAGGTTTTTGTGGATTTTTCCTATGGGATGTTTCCTATGTTTCCCTATGGGCGAGTAATTCCCAATATATCCCTGTGGTCAAGTATTCCCCGATGTATCCTTATGGACAAGTATTCCCCAATTATCCTCTATGGCAGGGGTAGGCAACCTTTCCCCTTTAAGGGCCGAGGGACTTCAGCTCCCAGAAGCCTCAGCCATGTTGGCCAATAGTCCCATGTTGGCCAAAAGCTCCTGGGATTCTGGGAGCTGAAGTCCCTCGGCCCTTAAAGGGGAAAGGTTGCCTACCCCTGCTCTATGGACAAGTATTCCCCAATGTACCCTTATGGGCAAGTGTTCTCCAATGATTCCCTATGGGCAAGCATTCCCCAGTGTTTCCCTGTGGGCAAGTACTGTCATTTGTCTTAGTACATCCCCAATTTGAAGTGTTTTTCCCCCCATTCCCCTCAAACATCCACATCTTTCAACAGAAGAGTTTCTGTCATCTCATATAGGCACCTTTTTCTTTTTTTGGGGGGAAGGGGGTGTCATCTATTTTAATTTATGGTCCAAAACACACTGCAGTAATAATTCAGTTTTGAGACTGCTTTAACTGCTTTAACTAATTGGGAATTGTAGTTCATTGTGGCACCAGAGCTTTCTGACAGAGAAGGCTGAATCACAAAACTACCCAAGATTCCCTAGCGTTGAGCCAGGGCAGTTAAAGTGGTCTCAAACTGGGTTATTTCTGCACTGTGTTTTAGACCTCTTATTTAATGCTGCCTACATTTACAGTCTCTGTAGGGCTGTGTCCTTACTGCAGAAATAATCTAGTTTGATAGCACTTTAGCTGCCCTGGATCAGTGCTATCAGGTTTTGGGATTTGAAGTTTTGTGAGACATTCAGCCTTCTCTGTCAAAGAGCTCTGGTGCCACAACAGACTACAGTTCCCAGGGTCCCATAGCACTGAGCTGTGGCAGCTAAAGCGGCCTCAGACCAGATTATGTCTGCAGTGCGGATGCAGCCTATATGAGGGAATTACTGAAGTTTAGCAGGGACTGCTAGAAGCGGCTGAAGGGGGGAATTTTTGGCATCCTTTTTGGTATCAGTGGCAACCAGGTTGATCTGACACCCCTTAAAATGCCTTTCTGATGCTTGATAAACACTCTTTAATTTTTCTTTCCTGGGGTTTTAAAATCCTGCCACTCGCTTTATAGTGAGTGGTGTCAATCCCCTCCCCACCTATTTTAAATTGATTTGTTGCTGTAATATATATATATATATATATATATTCCTCTGCTTAGTTTTTAAATGATTTTTTTGCATCTGTTATAACTATGCCATGTCTTCTGTTTTGTTGTTTTATTGTATTTGTGCTGGATTTAATCCCTCTCAAAATTTTCATTAGTGGACAGCCTGTGAAAATGGATAATAGGGGGCTCTTTTTCAAAATAAGAGACCATTGATCACCATAATCTCTGTCCAGAGATGCTTCTGCCTGTTCTTAAAATAGTAGCTTTCCAAAGTCTGACCCTCCTTTCTTCATTGCCCAAGATCACCTCTATAACTACCTTTAATCCCAAAAGATCTCTGCTTTATAAAGTAACCAAATCTTTTCCTGCCAATTCCCCCCACCTCCCAAAGGTGGAATGAAGTCCATTTTCACCAATACTCAAAATAAGTAATTCCAAGAGATGTTGGCAAATGCTTCTCTGTGTCTAAAAAAATCGAAATGGTATTTTTGTCATGATGTTCCAGAGGTTCAGTAGTACTATCCTTAGTTGTCTTTTGGGCACAAATCCATTCTGATCCTCATGAATATTCTGAGAAATATATTTCTCAGTCTGGTTGCCAAAATAGTACTAAATATCTTATAATAATTTAATGATTATTTTATCATTTAGCAATAAAATAGTTCTATAATTATTTGTTAATGCCTCATCTGTAATTTTCTTTATGAATCACTGTAATAACAGCATTTCTCCAAGAGTCTGGCATGTACCCTTTTCCTAATAACTCATTGCATACCATATCTTCTGCCTACTTTTTTAAAAAAACAATTAAAGGGTTTTGGGGTTTTTTTGCTCAGAGGAAGAGTCAGAGACTTTTCTCTAGATTAAGGTAGCATCCAGGAGCTCTCTATAGAGTTATAAATCCAGCTGATTGAGCTTGCTGACAGAGCCTAGTGAAAAGGCCAAGCCACCAGGGGCCCTTTACGTGGGTCTTTACCGGGGGCCTTTTTTGGGGAGAGGCCCACAGTCCTGTTTCAGTGCTTACTTAAGATTTCTCAATATGGACACTGAGGGAGCTGCTGCAGTCACCTGCAACACTTGTGGGATGTTTGTCTTCTTGCCTATCTTCTTGCCTAGAGATGTGGAGAACTTCACCTGCACCAAGTGCAAGTTCGTAGCCCTCCTGGAAGAGAAAGTCCAGCAGCTGGAGGCCTGGGTAGCTACACTTTAGCATATTAGGGAACAAGAAGTTTTCTTGGACAGAATGGAACGAACGGGCTTGGATGGGGACCACACAGAGGAAGTTGTTGGGGAGGAGGTCACTTCATGCATACAGGAGGTAGACAGCTGGAGTAACATTACACACAGAAGTAGGGAAACCAAGGATCGTTCTGGGAGCTTAAAGCTACAGAATCGATTTGAAGCTCTCTTCCTTATCAAGAATGAAGAGGAAGAGCAGCAGGGACAGTCCTCAGGGACAGTGCAGGGGATCCTGAGAGTACCACCGCAGGGAACAGCCACTGCTAAGTCTCAGAGGAGGCGTGTGGTGGTAGTGGGGGACTCCTTGTTGAGGTTTGTGGGCCTGACAAGATGTCTTGGGAGGTGTGTTGTCTCCCTGGGGCAAAAATCCATCATGTGAAAATCAGGCTGACAAGAATTGTCAAGTCTACTGACTATTACCCCTTCCTCTTGGTTCACATGGGAACCAATGATACTGCAAGGCATAGCCTTCAGAATATCAGAAGGGATTGTGAGGCTTTGAGTAGGAAGCTGAAAGAGCTGGATGCACAGGTTTGAGTAGGAAGCTGAAAGAGCTGTATGCACAGGTTGTTATCTCATCTCTTCTCCCAGTGAAGGGCATGATCCAGGAAAGGAGAGGAAAATAGAAGATGTGAATAACTGGCCTTGAATGATTTGGATTCTTGGATCATGGCCTGTGGTTCCATGAGGGTGGACTTCTGGCAAGAGATGGGCTGCATCTCACACCAGTTGGCAGAAACATTTTTGCTAATAGTCTCAAACATTTGATCAGGAGGGCTTTAGACTGAGTCATGTGGGGGAGGGCGATGGTATCTTGGAAGGCAGGAGTACATCACGGGATGGAGATAATAATCAAAGTGTTATAGAGGGAACAAGGCAAATGATGCAAGGGTCCAACAGTGGGAGGCAAAAAAACTCACACAGGCAGCAAGTGGGGAGGACCCATGGTCTTAGATGTCTCTACATTAATGCACAGACCACGGGAAATAAACAAGATGAACTTGAACTCCTAGCACAACAAAGCAAATATGATATAATAGATATCACTGAAACCTGGTGAGATGAGTCTCATGATTGGAATGTAGGAATAGAGGGGTATAACCTTTTTAAGAGAAATAGGCCAAACAGGAAAGGAGGAGGAATAGCATTATATGTCAGGGATGTTTACACCTGTGAAGAGATCCAGGAGTTAAATCTTAGAAATTAGGTGGAGAGCATCTGGATAAAAATTAAAGGGGAAGGAAACAACAGGGATGTTCTTGTGGGAGTCTACTACAGACCCCCGACTCAGGCAGAGGAATTGGATGATGCCTTTCTAGAACAGATGACCACACACTCAGAAAGGAGAGATGTAGTAGTGATGGGTGATTTCAACTATCCTGATATTTGCTGGAAGTCAAACTCAGCCAATACCTCAAGGTCTAGCAAATTCCTCACTTGCTTTGAAGACAATTTCATTGTTCAAAAGGTGGAAGAGGCAAAAAGGAGATCAGCTACAGTACAAGGTGTTGGTTATGACCTTTAAAGCCCTAAATGGCTTGGGTCCAACCTATCTACGGGTCCTCCTCCTTCAATACAATCCACCCTACACACTCAGGTCCTCTGGGAGGAATTTGCTGCAGCCGATAAAAACAAGGTTGTCTGCAACTGCCCAGAGGGCCTTCTCTGCAACTGCTCCAAGATTGTCAGGGCCAGCCAGGTGGAGGACATGGAGGACTCAGAGGATGAGGATGCTGAGCCAGGTTCTAGCTTGGCTCTACCAGCTCCAGTGTACTTAGCTGAACCTGGACCTAGCTCTGTGGGACCCACTGAACCACAGCCACTGCCTCAGCAGCCTAGCCTCCCCCCAGCAGAGGTTCCAGGCCTGGGAGATATAGAGGAGCAGGACACGGAGGGTACCTACCTTTACTCAGAGAAGGTCAGAAAGGGAATGCCTCCGGCACTCTCTCAGGTTATATGAGAAATGCGCAGCTAAGTCCCATGGGACATTTGAGACAGCTGTGAGTGGGAGCTGGGCCATATAAACAGCTGGGAGAAGCCGAGCTCTTTGTCAGAGCTTATCTGAGTTTGCCGGTGAAAGCTTTGGACTCTTGACTTCCTGACTGACTTGGAATTCGTGACCTTTGGACTGGATTGGATGACCTGCTTTCTGGAACCCTGGACCTCGGACTGTATTCATTGATTTGCTCTGTGGACTCTCGAATCCTTGTTTTGGCTTCTTGGAACATTTGGACTGGTACTGTACTTTTCAACTGTTTTTGTGCTCGAGCTTGACATTGTTCTTATCAGCTACTCTGTTGGCTTCTTTTCCGGACACAGATTATGGAATGCCCTGCCGGATGAGATCCGTCCTATCACCAATTTAACCAGCTTTAAAAAAGCTGTTGAGACAGATCTCTTCCGGCAGGTCTTTCCTGAATAATTATCCCACCCTCAAGAATCAGTCCACCTCTCTCCCACTATCGTTGTTGTTATTGCTGCCACGACTGCTGTTATTGTTTTTTGGTTTTGTTTTGTTTTGTTTTACTGTGATGTATTTTAAGTATATTTTAATAGCTTGATTGTTTAATATTTTAAGGGGTGGATGGGTTTATGGGTTTTATATTGTATTTCTATTGTATTTTTAATTGTTGTAAGCTGCCCCGGTTGCGTTTGCAGAGGGGCGGGATGGAAATAAATTTATTATTATTATTATTATTATTATTATTATTATTATTATTATTATTATATTTGATCCTAACCAACAGGGATGACTTGGTAAATGGAGTGCAAGTGGTGGGATCCTTAGGTGGGAGTGATCATGTTCTTCTGGAGTTTCTTATAGAATGGAAAGGAGATGCTAGGCACAGTCAGACATTCATTGTAGACTTTAGGAGTGATCCTGTGGTCAGGAATACTAAAGGAAAAGGGATGGATGGGAGTTTCTCAAAAGGGAGATAGTAAAGGCACAATCTCAAACTGTTCCAATGAGAAGGAAAAATGGGAGGTGTCTCAGGAAACTGGGTTGGATGACAAAAGAACTTTCCACTGAACTAAGTTTTAAATGGGAGATATATAAGAATGGGGAAAAGGGGAAATCACCAAAGAGGAATTCAAACAAATAGCTAGCACATGTAGGGCTAAAGTCAGGAAAGCCAAAGCACAGAATGAGCTCAGGCTTGCCAGAGGAGTTAAGATCAATAAAAAGGGCTTCTTTGGGTATTTCCATAGCAAAAGAAAGAAGAAGGAAATGATAGGCCCACTGCATAGAGAAGCTGGAGAAATTCTAACAGGGGACAGAGAAAAGGCAGAACTACTCAACACCTTCTTAGCTTCAGTCTTCTCACAAAAAGAAAAGGGTGTTCAACCAGAGGAAAATGGAACAGAGGACACAATAGGGGAAATGCAGCACAGAATAAGTAAAGAGGAGATACAGGAATACCTGGTTAACCTAAATGAATTTAAGTCTCCAGGACCAGATGAACTACATCCAAGGATATTATAAGAACTGGCAAATGTAATCTCAGAGCCACAGGCAATAATCTTTGAGAACTCCTGGAGAACAGGAGAAGTCCCAGCAGACTGGAGGAGGGCAAACATTGTCCCCATCTTCAAAAAGGGGAAAAGAGGATCCCAACAACTATCGTTTACAGAGTCTGTGAACATTTAGCAGGCAATGCCATAATCACTAAAACTCAACATGGGTTTCTCAAAAACAAGTCATGCCAGACTAATCTGATCTCTCTTTTTGATAAAATTACCAGCTTGCTAGATGAAGGGAATGTGGTAGACATAGCATATCTTGGTTTCAGTAAGGCTTTTGACAAGGTCCCCCATGATATTCTTGCAAACAAGATAGTAAAATGTGGGCTAGACAATACAACTAATTGGATTAGTAATTGGTTGACTGACAAACTCAAAGGGTGTTCAGCAATGGCTCCTCTTCATCCTGGAGAGAAGTGACCAATGGGGTGCCACAGGGTTCTGTCCTGGGCCCAGTGCTATTCAACATCTTTATCAATGACTTGGATGAAAGAATAGGGGGCATGTTTCTCAAATTTGCAGATGACACCAAATTATGAGGAATAGCTAATACCCCAGAGGACAAGATGAAAATTCAAAATGGCCTTAATAGATTAGAAAGATGGGCCAAAGCTAACAAAATGAATTTCAACACGGAGAAATGTAAGGTACTGCACTTAGAGCAATAAATAAATAAATGAAATGAAATGAAATGCATAGATATAAGATGGGGGACACCTGGATTAATGAGACTATGTGTGAAAGGGATCTAGGAGTCCTTGTAGACCACAAGTTGAACATGAGTCAACAGTGTGATGCGGCAGCTAAAAAGGCCAATGTGATTTTAGGCTGCATCAATAGAAGTATAGTATCTAGATCAAGGGAAGTAATAGTACCACTGTATTCTGCTTTGGTCTCCACCTGGAATACTGTGTCCAGTTCTGGGCACCACAATTAAAAAAGGATATTGAAAAACTGGAACGTGTCTAGAGGAGGCACCTAAAATGGTGAAGGGTCTGGAAACCATGCCCTATGAGGAACGACTTAGGGTACTGGATGTGTTTAGCCTGGAGAAGAGACGGTTAAGAGGTGATATGATAGCCCTGTTTAAATATTTGAAGGGATGTCATATTGAGGAGGGAGCTAGCTTGTTTTCTGCTGCTCCAGATAACAGGACCCAGAACAATGAATGCAAGCTACAGGAAAAGAGATTCCACATAAACATTAGGAGGAACTTCCTGACAGTGAGAGCTCTTCCACAGTGGAACACACTCCCTTTGGAGGTCTTTAAACAGACACTGGATGGCCATCTGTCAGGGATGCCTTGATTTTGAGTTGGCCCTTGGATGGCCCTAGTGGTCTCTTTCAACTCTATGATTCCTGTCTTTGGAAATCTTGTGTGCGCCTTCAACCTGTTTCCAACCTATCACAGAGTTTTCTTGGCAAAATTCATTCAGAGACTTGCCATTGTCTTCATCTGAGGCTGAGAGTGTGTGACTTGCCCAAGGTCACACAGTGGGTTTCCATAGCCAGGGGATTTGACCCCTGGTATCCCAGAGTCCCAGTCTGGCCAACACAAGAGAAGTTAGTGTAACTTCAAGTAAAGTTAAATTATTCTCAGAGCCAGACAAGTTATTTTGGCACGTGAGACGCAAACTGCCACAAACACCTCTTTCCATCCCTGGCAGTTAAAATGTAATAAAGCAACTTCAAAAGTAAAAGTTTCCCTTTTGTGACACAGAAAAATCTGCTATTTTAGGGATCTCCCTCACTCTATCTAATTAGCATTCAAAGAGATTGTCCTTTTTATCTGTTCTAGTGTTAACAGGCATAAGGGAATCTTGTAACACCTTAGAGGAGGAAATTTCTAACAGAAGTTTTGATGGCTTCATTCTACTTCATCAGATGGACTGAGTCCATGGGGGTTGCAGACTGCCAGAAATAGTGCAAATGGAGTCCACTTTTAGGGTTAGGGTTAGTGCTAGGGACTCGTTTGCACATGCGCAGTACTCCTGCGTCTTAAATGCGTCGCGGCTGCCATTTTGGAAATCAAAGTGGTGGCTGCGACATGCACCGCGGCGGCGACAGCCACACGGAGGCTAAAACACACGGCGGCGGCGGCGGCGGCTGCAGGGGTCCACCTGGACCGGTAAGTCCGGCGACCTGGGCCGGAACCGGCCCGGGGCCGTAGGTTGCCGGCCCGGGGCCGTAGGTTGCCGGCCCCTGATCTACAGTTTGAACATATATATATATATATATATATATATGTGTGTGTGTGTGTATGTATATGTGTGTGTGTATATATATATATATATATATATATATATATTATCCAAAAGCAAACTTTGGTTTTGCCATTTTATATAGAGGGCACCATAATGGGACTTGAGCATCCATGGATTTTGGTATCCATGGGAGGTCCTGGAACCAAACCCCAGCAGATACCAAGGGTTCACTGTACCTACACTTGAAGGGCTTACGCTTTCACTCCTCCATCAACATCCCTACCCCAAAAATTGTAACTGGAAGGAAACATCAATGTGTGTGTTAGTCCTAATACTGGGGAACTTCAATCCTAATACTTTGTCTTCAGTTTTCTACTAAGAAGTTAGTGGGTCCTATGGGTCACAATTAAATCACAAATAAATTTTAAAATTAACCTATTGGCTCCTTCTAGCTGAAATACTCGATTGACACCAAATCCCATCTGATTTTGGAAGCTGAGAGGGCTCATCTCTAATTGCATGGGAGACTGTCAACAAATACCAGGTGCTATAGGCTATATTTCAGAGAAAGGAACTATTACAAGAATTGCTTTAATACAGGGGTAGGCAACCTAAGGCCCGGGGGCTGGATGCGCCACCCCCCCCCCCTCGAGGCCTTTGGACTGGTCCCAGGCCGGTCTTGCTGCTGCCGCTGCCCCCCGCCGCCGCCACCCGCCATGATGATATTGATTATTGTTGTTATTACTTGTTCTTGGGGCTTTCTTGGCAAAATCTCCACAGGGGTTTTGCCATGGCTTTTCTGGCGCCTGAGAGAGTGTGCATGCATATTTTTAAAATTCTTTTATTTTATTTTTTAATTTTATTTATTTATTTATTTATTTTTGGTGCTTCGGCCCTCCAATTGTCTGAGGGACAGCAACCCGGGCCCCGGCTCAAAAAGGTTGTCTACCCCTGCTTTAATATAGCCCCCCCCCTTTGTGGGTCTCCTGTTATGGCCCTAAACTGGAGAAAGCCCAACCGCCATGGATCCAAGGCGAGAACCTCACATAGGCACCTGAGCAGTCACATCTGCCTCTATAGCAATTAGCAGATCAAAAGGCTAGGCTTAGGCGCTGCAAAAGTAGGACATTGACACCCTCTGAATTCCAGAGACACAGAAATTTACAACCGGCTAAGAATGAGATAACATAACATCCCATCTTTCCTCTTTGAAAATTGTCTACTTGAAAATTGCCTATCCAGAATCCTTTGATATACAATAATCAATCTTCGCCCCAGGCTATTTTCAGCCTATATTAAGACCTCCAAATCTGTGTTCTGAGAGCTGGTTTTTGGAAGGGAAGGGGGGATATCATGCCCTCCCTGAAATTCCTAACCAGTATTCCTCGGCTGCCTCCAATGCAACTTCACTCCAAAAGGAGCTGAGTTAATTTTCTACAAGGAGTGCAGAGTTTATACTTAACTATTTTGTGTGTGAAACCTTTCTTACAGATTCTGTGTATCCTCTGCCTGCATGTGTGTGCTTGCTTGTTGATTTATTTTTCTCCCTTAATACAAGTACCATTCTTTGGAAGAATGCTGTCTCTGCAAAGGTTCTCTCCTCTCCCTGTATACATTGGGCTGCTTATTAATTCTGAGCTAATTAAAATTCCCCAAGGTCAAGTTCTTATTACAGAACTGACAAAACCACCACCGAATATTCTTTGCCTAAGAAAACACTGTGAAATCCATGGGGTCACCATAAGTCACAGATAACCTGAAGGCATGTATGCACACATTGACTTCTTCAAGAAGTTTTTCCCCCAGTGGCAAAAAAACCCCAAAACAACCCACTGATACATCGTAGGTGATGGGCAAAATTAAAGCTTCATCAAACTCCATTTTGAAACTCCTCTGGAATATTAAAAGGCCCATTGTTGTACAGATATGTTTTTAATTTTTTAGCCAATAATCCCAATGGAAGGCTTCCCAAAGTATGCCATTTAAGCTGGATGAACAATATTAAGTCTTATCTTTACAAATGAGGAAGTACTTGTATTTCCTTATGGCCTCAACTTGGAAAGTACCAACAGCAAATGAAACACTTTGGAATATTCCATCCCTTGCGTTCTATAACCTCCACTTCTACAGTTTCCTGTGAGTCCGAGGAGCTTAAGCAGGTAGAAGCGGAAATGGTTTTTTTGATAACACTTTAGTATTTTCTTTATCACTTTAATATTATTTAAACACTTTAATATTATTCTCTATCTAACCAGGCTATCATCTCTTCATCAGCTCCCAAAACAATAAGTAGAGTTGCCGCCAACTGCAAAGAACCCAGTTAATACTGTTTACTGACGTGCTGCCCTCCACTTTGCAGTGGTAAAGCTTACAGGATTTCCCTTTAACTAGACAACTGTAGTACAGAGACTGAGAAACAGTCTAGTATGGGATCGCCCTGGTTTAATTTGAGGTCTTTCAGCAGAAGAACAACAACAAAAAAACAAAAACATGTTTTTTGCTTCTTTTAATTTCTGACTTCTTGACCTCTATAAGTAGATGGATAGAAAAATTGTAAAGTGAGAGTGAACAAGATTTATTTTAATGAGAGCTGGTATGGAAGAATGGTCAGCCAGCGTGATGTAGTAGTTTGGTCACCTTTAATATATATGCCTTTTTTTACAACTGAAGACCCTCAAAACAGATTATTCAGGTATGCAGTAGCCTAAGGGATAGTGGTAAAAGTTTCTGTTCCTTCCTTTCTTTGCAGGTTTGAATCCAGTGATTAACCTTATTATCCTGCTATAAGAAACATTACCTGGCATCAAAAATGGGCTGAATGAAAGACCTGGGGCTTAAGCCTGTGTGTTGCCATCCACTGAACGTTCTTAGCCATGCTCCCACGAGGACTGCATCCTTGGGGGAGGTTCTGCCGTTGGTCCAACCCATGGATGCAATTCCTGGCCTTGACAGTTGTAACATTTGGTGTGCTAGCTCCTCTGACTTGCCAGCAGCTCCTTCATTCTTATTTCTATGTACGACGCTGGTACTTGAACCCCATGAGCCAAGATTTCATCAAGGAAAACCAAGAGGAGGGTCAGAAAGCACTTCATTACTTTGAGAAGCTGCAGGCTCCAAACTCATCAAAGACATTGGTTGGCGAGGCCATGCAACCCTGGCTGCTGATCACCATCATCACAGTGCAGCGGCATCCTGATTTCCACTATGTCCTCCAGGTGGCATCCCGCTTCCATCGCCTTCTCCAGCAATGTGGTTCCCCTTGCCAGCACCACCGGCTCTTACTCTGCAATGTGGACCCCAGTCCTGACACCCACTGGGATGCCAAGCTGCTTGCCAATTTCTTTGCTGCAGTGAATCGCTACAGTGACCATGAGAATTCAGACCTCTCGTTGAACCGCTTTGAAAAGGAGAAGCAGGATTACACCTACTGCCTTGAGAAATCACTTCAGGTGTACAAGCCGGAGTATATTCTGCTAGTCGAAGATGATGCTGTCCCAGAGGAAGAGATCTTTCCTGTGCTACATCACTTGTTGCGGAGACGGTTCTCAAAGCCTCACCTTCAGGATGCCCTTTATGTGAAATTCTACCATCCTGAGAGACTACAACATTATCTCAATCCGGAGCCCATGAGGATCCTTGAGTGGCTTGGAATAGGCATGTTCTGGGGAGTGCTTTTGGGGTTTCTGTACACCTGGGCCACTGGACGCTCTAGCCTGAGTTGGTCCACTGGGCTGTTTTTTGCCTTGTACAGCATGCTGCTGGTAGAGCTGGTGGGACGCCATTATTTTCTGGAGTTCCGCCGCTTGGCCCCTCAACTCTATAACATTGTGCCTGTGACAGAGTGCTGCACTCCTGCCATGTTGTTCTCGGTTCCTTCTGCCCGCCGTGTCTTAAGTTACTTGAAGGAACTACGCTGTCGCCAAGGCTTTGCCAAAGATACCGCCCTTTACTCGCTACTGCGTCAGAAGGGGGAGCGGGCATTTGTGGTGGAACCCAATCTGGTCAGGCACGTGGGGATGTTTTCTAGTGTCAGGTTCAATGACAACCCAAAACTACTTTGACAGTTCAAGGGTCAATAAGAGTCAAAATAGATGGACATAGCTCTGTGGGTGATGTCTGCAAAGTGGGAGTTGTTTGTTTGAATGCTTTGCATAAAACACAACATTAAAACTAACATGCTGAGAAAGTTAAATAATCTTTTCCCCCTGAAATGCTAGCTTTCTCTGGGTTAGGAGTAAATAGGACCAGGATAAGCAACATATGGCCCTTCAGATATTGCAACAGCCATTCTGCCTCACCATTGATTGGCTAGGGTTGATGGGAGTTACACTTTAACAACATTTGGAAGGGCAGAAATGGTCAGCCCCGGCTTAGAGACATATCATTAATCAGGGGGGAAGCCACTAAATATGGCTGCAGTCTAAAGCAGTGCACGCCAGTAATGAGAGACATCATGTGGAGGTTCTATTTAGCATTAGAAAATAATCAAGGGAGGTAAAAACATGGCTCTCTACAGGAGTAAGAAACCGGCAGGTGTCCAGATGTTTTAGATTCTAATGCCTGTCACCCCTCTCCTCTGGCCATGCTGGATAAGTATGATGAGAGTTAGGGTCCTGCTGCACAGAGGTTGCCCACCTCTGGATGAGAACATAAGTACAAGTGAGAAATGCTTTCTGTCAGCAGACTTAAGTACTGTAGTCTTATCCATTTCATTTCTTCAGCATTTACCACCTCTTGCCCAAGGTGCTAGTCGATCTGATCTCTACCAGACTTCTTAACAAGAAGTAGAAGTGCCTTATCTAGCCAGCACACAGCTTCTAAGAAGCACTTTCTGGTCTCTTTTACAATATGATAATTCAGATGAACAGCAAAGCCCCCCACCTTTTTCTTTCTCTGTTTTCTTGTATTGCTGTATAATGGTGCATATGCAGATAATAATTTTACAATGTATTTCCTGATGTGTAATAACATTTCTTTCCCATCTGGCAGGATAGCACAGGTGCCTCATTTTCATTTTGGAGTGGGTGTGAAAACTGAACATAAGGGCCTTTACAGACTGCCACGAATAATGCAGATTGAGGTCACTTTAACTGTCCTGGCTCAGGGAATCATGGGAATTGTATTTTTTCCTGAGACATTGAGCCTTCTCTGTCAGAGAGCTCTGGTGCCACAATAAACTACAGTTTATTCCTTAACACTGAGCCACAGCAGTTAAAGTGGCCTCAATCTGCATCATTTCTGGCAGTCTGTAAAGGCCCTATGTTAATTTTTCCATTTGTGGTAAAGATTTGGCAGCATGGTGGCTTGCAAAACATATCCTTAACCTAGTCTTTCCCTCTACCCCTTTAATGGAAGGTTTATACCACATGCCCACTGACAAGATTCTCCATGCAAAAAGACACATGGGTGTGGAAGGGAAAACCTCATATTCTCTCCAGAATTCCTGTAATGTGCCGGCTAAGTAGGTGGGGCAGAAAGTTCTCACTTCAAAACTTCAGCCATAAACTTCTGCTTTGAATCTGGGTAGGGCCCAGATGAAACCAATACATACTTGAGAACAGTAAAATGATTGTACTTATGAACTTTAGCTCCAAAGTGTCAAGCGGCTCTGTTTCTGTGTGGATGATAGATCCACTCCTCTTGCAGGTGACCCAAGTTGTATGGGTGCCGGATCTGATCCCACCAGAGGTTTGGTACAGGGAGAGGTCCCAGACAACTTAAAGCTTCTGTGTAAGGAGCCGTCATGAAATAGTGCTCCCTCGGCAATGGATCCCCCCCCCCCCCAAGTGCCATTCAACCTCTAATGAGGCAGGCTGCCAGTGTCTGAGCATCAGTGCTCTGTTCCCAGCCTTCCTTATGCTGCAAGGATGGCTAGATCACAAAACATGAAGTGCTCTGAATATTTGACCCAAGTTGTGTGAAAACTAACTATTCTCAAGCTAACACATGCATTGGGCAGCATCTGAAGGATATGATTCCCTCCCCCACGTGAAATACTGCTGTCTGAATGTAGCTTTTGGCAGGCCAGCTACAGAGGAAGTAAATGGAAGTGCCAGACTACGTCCTGCACAATTATTATTATTATTATTATTAAACTTTATTTCTAGAGCGCTGTAATTATACACAGCGCTGTACAAAGTAAAAAAGTTACAAATATAAAAAAGCCTGCCCACGGCGTACACTCTAAGAAATAAAATAAATAGATAAACAAATTACCATATAGAGGAAAGAAAATTAAAAGATCAATCCAATCCAAAGTGATCTTTGCAACACATCAGTCTTAATATAAAGGAAGGAAGCCACAACTGCTTCTGCACGTTCCTACCCTAGTCCTTTTGCTGGCTGCTTTTTCTTCTACCTCTGGGCTGGAGAACCTTTTTCCCATCAGGCATTTTGAAATTCCAAGTCACACCAGTCTCACCCAATGGCAAGGGATGATAGGAGTGGAAGTTCAAAGCATTTGGAGGCCTAACATTTCCCCACCCCTGGTCTAGCTGCAGTGGCTGCTATGGGTGAAAGTTATGTTTGAATGCTGGGTTAAAGTTTGCAGCTGGTAACCACAGTTCCAGAGTTTGCAATTGGGGATCTCTAGCAGTTGATGTACTACAACACCCATCATCTGTCACCATTGACCTGGGGCTGATGGGAATTGCAACCCAGCAGCATCACCTGGGCCATGTTGTCCACTCTAATACATATGACCAAAGAAACCATTTATGCCTTGCCTAGAAATTTGTATCAGATGTTTGGAATGTAGAGCTTTAACCTGAAAATAGGTGAATACCTTGTCATTGCACACACACATATGTATTATTTTGCTTATCTAAAGCCAGATCCTTCAGTGAAGTAGGCTTATCGACTGCAACCCAAAATCCTATTTACAAACTGTTTCCTGTCCTGTAGAACCAGTTTATTCCCATTTTGAGAATATGCTGGCCACAGGGCTGTTGTAATATTGAAGAAAATTTGGTCTGCGGCTGCTTGAACATTGAACTCTACATTGAATGAGAACTCTTTGAATTATAAATAGAATGATCTTACTCCACACCAATAATCATCTAATTCAGGCTCACTGCTTTGGAAGTTCAGGAAAAGCCTCACCTTAAAAGATGATTAAAAAAAAAAAAGATAAAATGATTATAGGAATGGTCCCTAACAAGACAAATTGAACATGTTCTGAAGTCTGACAAGAGCTGTCAAGGGCTCAGCTTTCTCCTCAGGCGATCCCATGCAAAGGAAGTTAGAACTTTTGGGGTTTTTTTTTCATAGTTGGTTTTGTAAAATTTAATTACAATAAAGTAACTATGAGAACTTTCTGTCAGTGTTTTTATTCTTTTTGTAGGCTGCCTTATTTGCATCATCCCCTAAAGTAGTGATTCCCAAAGTGGGTGGCATGCCCTCTCCTGGGGGTGGTAGAAAGATCCAGGGGTTTGGTGAGGGGGAAAGGCATCAGGGTGCCTTCAGTTAAAGCAGGGGTCCCCAAACTTTTTGCTCTGGGGGCTGGTTTGCTGGGCCCCAGATCTCAGGGGGGGCGGAGGCGTGCGTGTGCATGCGCACGACTTGGGTGCCATTTTGTGTTCCAAAACGGTGCCCGGATTTGTGCACATGTGCCTGGTGTCGCGTGTGCATGCGCACAACTCCGGGCGCCATTTTGGGACACAAAATGGTGCCCGAGTAGTGTGCATGCGCACGCGATGGTGGGCACCATTTTGTATTCCAAAATGGCGCCCAGAGTCGTGCGCATGCGCGCACAATGCCGAGCGCATGTGTGTGACTCCGGACGCCATTTTGGAAGACAAAATGGTGGTCGGCAGTGCGCGCGAGCGGCGATGGTGGTGGCGGTAGGACTGGCAGCGGGCCGGTAAGAAGGCCTCGATGGGCCGGGTCCAGCCCACAGGCTGTAGTTTGGGAACCCCTGAGTTAAAGTATTGGTGCACAAGAAAGACAAGGGGAACCAACAGCCTTTAGGACCATGGTAAGGATGAGGGTGACATGAAAACTTCCTTTCAGAGTCCCTTAAAACCACCACAAAGGACGTTTTCACACGGGGCTTTAGGAGGACTCAATCCTACCTCCGTCCGGCCCCACTCCGGCTCCATTTCCAGATTGTTCACACACGCGCGGCGGCAAACCCCGCCCCTTCCGGTGCCATCCCTGCGTCCGTCCGGCTTCTTGCTCCGTGTGTTCAGACGCACGGAGCCGTAAGTCCGGCCTCACTCCGGCAGAAAGGCCTGCAACTCCGGCTTCTGCGGCTTAAAGGTAATTCCGGGTGTCAAAGGGAATTAGCCTGCCGGCGGCGGAGCCATTCCGGAATCGGCGGCACGACCCGTTCCGGAATGGCTCCACCCGGCTTTAGGGAGGGTAGTGTGAAAACGTCCAAAGCCTCACTTCATGTGGTGGTGTTTCCTGCTCTTCCCAGCAAACTCACTCTATAAGCAGCATCTTTCACAAGAAACTCTTGCAAGTCTTGGTAGACTTGCTTAATAAATAAAGCTAAGGGCTGTGCAATTGGTTCTTTTTGCCCAAGAAAATTTTAAGTGTTTAACACAACTAACCACACTAACTTGAGCAATTTCTCTTAAAATTGAGAGGATTTTCAAAAGCAGTTTATGGCAGAGCTTTGGATGGTGGTGGGTGGGTCTCTATTCTTCAGGGGAAGGAAAAATGAGGATTATTATTATCATACCTGTTTTGTTCCCTTGTTCCCCCCCCCCCCCCCCCACACACACACACTTCCTCTCTTGTCCTTTGTCTCTTGTATATTTGTTTTGTTTCCTCTTGTATGCCTCTCTCTGTGTGTGGCCAAATTATATGTAGTATAGTTGCAGTTAGCTACTTAGGATTAGTGCTGAGAGTGTGGGACGGGGCAAATGCTGGGACTGTGGACAACGGTTGGTGCTCTTGTGCTGTATTTTTTTTTTAAACCTGATAAAATGTGTTTAAGGGCACTAAAGTAGCTCAAGGGGATGCAGTGGCTTAGTGGTTAAGATGCCAATTCTGACAATTGGAAGATCAGAAGGTTGGGAGTTCGAGGCTCAGGTGCTGCATGATGGGGTGAGCTCCTGTCACTAGTCCCAGATTCTGCCAACCTAGCAGTTCGAAAGCATGCAAATGCAAGTCGATAAATAGGTACGACTTCGGTGGGAAGGTAAACAGCGTTCTGTGCAATCATGCTGGCTACATGACCACAGAGGAGTCTCTGACAATGCTGGCTCTTTGGTTTAGAAACAGAGGGCCTGAACAGACTGCCAGAAATAATCCATTTTGAGACCACTTTAACTGCCCTGGCTCAGTGCTAGGGAATCATGGGAATTGTAGATTTTTGAGACATTGAGCCTTCTCTGTCAGAGAGCTCTGGTGCCACAATAAATTACAGTTCCCATGATTCCCTAGCACTGAGCCAGGGCAGTTAAAGTGGTCTCAAGCTGGATTATTTTTGGCAGTCTGTTCAGGCCCAGAGATGAGCACTGCCTCCTATGGTCAGACACAACTAGACATTCATGTCAAGGGACTACCTTTACCTTTACCTTAACTGCCATGGCTCAATGCTATGGAATCCTGCTGGGCTCTGCAGTTTTGTTGTTGCGGGACCAACCAGTAGAGCTCTCTGACAGAGAAGGCCAAAGACCTTATCCAACTACAACTCCCAGGATTCCATGGCCCTAAAAATGGTGAAGGGTCTGGAAACCATGCCCTATGAGGAACGACTTAGGGAACTGGGGATGTTTAGCCTGGAGAAGAGAAGGCTGAGAGGTGATATGATAGCCTTGTTTAAATATTTAAAGGGATGTCATATTGAGGAGGGAACAAGCTTGTTTTCTGCCACCCAAGAAACTAGGACCCGGAACAATGGATGTAAGCTCCAGGAAAAGAGATTCCACCTCAACATTAGGAGGGACTTCCTGACAGTAAGGGCGGTTCGAGAGTGGAACACACTCCCTCGGAGATGGTGGAGTATCCTTCTTTGGAGATCTTTAAGCAGAGGCTGGATGGCCATCTGTCGGGGATGCTTTGATTGGGAGTTCCTGCATGGCAGGGGGTTGGACTGGATGGCCCTTGTGTTCTCTTCCAACTCTATGATTCTACGATTCTATGATTCTATGAACCGCGGCAATGAAAGTGGGATTATTTCTGCAGCCTCCAAAGAAAGTGTTTCCCAACTCGACTCGGAAGTGGGAGGTTGCTCGCCTCCTCTTCCCTTTCCTAAGGCTATGGTGCGCCAGCCATTTTGAGTAAGGGCAGGCCGAGGGTGGGGTTCGAAAGGGAAGAAGGGGCGAGACGGGATTGGCTGGGCGGTTGCTGCCGCGTCGCCGTGGGAAGAGAAGAGGAGAAGGACTGTTTCCTGCTGGCGCCGAGGAGGAGGAGGAAGGCCGGGGTCCTTGGTGGGCGCTGGCGGAGGGTCTGGGCAGAGCAGGGAGGGCTGGCGGAGGGGAGAGAGGCGGGCGACCCTTAGGGACTCGGCCTGAAGGCGGAATGGAGGCAGCCGAGCCTGGGTTGACACAGCTTTGGAGCTGCATCTGCACTGGAGGAATAACCCAGCTTGATACCGCTTTAATCTCCATGGCTCAATGCTGTGGAATCCTGGGAACTGTAGTTTGTTGTGGCTCCAGGGCTATCTCTGGCAGAAAAGGGTAAATATCTCACAAAACTACAGTTCCCAGAATTCCATAGCATTGAGCCATGGCAGTTAAAGCCGTCTCCAACTGCATCCATTCTGCAGCCGTAGTTTTGGGAGGCGTTCAGCCTTCTCTGGCCGCATCTGCACTGCAGAAATAATCCGGTTTGAGACCCCTTTAGCTGCCCTGGCTTAGTGCTATGGGATCCTGGGAATTGTAGTTTGCTGTGGCGCCAGAGCTCTCTGACAGAGAAGGCTGAATGTCTCGCAAAACTACAAAACCCAGAGTTTCCTAGCACTGAGCCATGGCAGTTAAAGTGGTGTCAGCTTGGATTATTTCTGTAACTCAAATGCAGCTCTGGTGCATCTACACTGCAGAAATAATTCACCTCGACACCATTTTAAGTGTTCTGCCTCCATCCTGTGGAACCCTGGGATTTATAGTTTTACAAGGTCTTCACTGTGAAAGAGTGCTGGTGCCTCTGTTGTTGTTGTTGTTGTTGTTGTTGTCTGCCTTCAAGTCATTTCCATTTTAGGACAATCTTATCATTGGGTTTTCCTGGCAAGATTCTTCAGAGGGGGTTTACCTTTGCCATCCTCTGAGGCTGAGAGAGTGGGACTTGGCCAAGATCACCCAGTGAGTTTCCATGGCCCAGCCGGGATTCGAACCCTGATCTCCAGAATCATAGTTCAGTGCTCGAACCACAAAACTACAAACCTTAGGATTTCATAGGATGGAGCCGTGGCAGTTAAAGAGGTGTCAAACTGCATGATTTATAGCGTGTAGATGCACCCTTGGACTGTCGTTGCCAACTTACATGCTATGGAGGGTAGATTGTCTAATAAGCATGTGCAGAGTTCCCTTAGGAGCCAGCGTGTTGTAGTGGTTTGAGTGATGGACTATGGCTCTGGAGACCAGGGTTTTCAAATCCCAGCTCAGCCATATAAACCCACTGGGTGACCTTGGGCAAGTCATATTCTCTCAGCCTCAGAGGATGGCCATGGCAAACCCCCTCGGAAGAAATCTTGCCAAGAAAACTGTGTGACCTTAGGGCCCCCATAAATTGGAAGAGTCTTGAAGGCACACAACAACAACGAAAACAACAACAACAAAAATTCCCACTCAGGGAAAGGAAGACATCTTTTGAGCTAAGCTTAGTTGGTAATGGTGGCTCTTCCCAGTGTTGCTCAGTTGCAACTCCCATCAGCCATGGCCAACATAGCCAATGGTGAAGGATGATGGGAGCTGCAGACCAACATTTAGACTAAATTTTAGAGGGTCACACACCTTTTCCTTTCCTTTCCTTTCCTTTCCTTTCCTTTCCTTTCCTTTGAGAAACAACATTTCCAAAGGCTGCCTACAGGCAGGAAAAAGGGAAGGTAAAATGAAAGAATGGGATGTCAAGCTGCTACTATATTCAGTTTCTAAGCATCTTTTCCAAATTTTATATAAATAATCAAGTAAGTTGTCTTTTCTAATTGATGTTCTGTCTTGAGGCTCAGGTCAACAAGATCTCACCCAGTGTGAAAACAATGCAGACTACAATTTACAGTAGAAGAACTCAGGATCCATAACTTTTTGTTTTGACTGAGCCTTGCTTCACAGGACAAGGTCCCGGCGTATAATACATAATATTTAAGAATATTGTTAGTAGTAATAGTAGTAGTAATAATATAATAATCTTAAGCAATATTCTTTAATAATAATAATAATAAAATTTATTTATATCCCGCTCCTCTGCAGAGCAGTAAAACATTCTTAAATAATAATATTAGTACCCTTATTAAAGGGATGACAACCCTGTTTTGGTCCGTGTAATGCAGGGGTAGGCAACCTTTCCCCTTTAAGGGCCGAGGGACTTCAGCTCCCAGAAGCCTCAGCCATGTTGGCCAATAGTCCCATGTTGGCCAATAGCTCCTGGAATTCTGGGAGCTGAAGTCCCTCGGCCCTTAAAGGGGAAAGGTTGCCTACCCCTGGTGTAATGTGTTTTGCTAGTTATGATCTATGCTTATTCAACCTGGTCAGAGTCTATGCTTTAAGATTTGATTGTGTTCTTCCAAATTCCTCTTGATTTTACAAAGAAAATGATATTTTTTAAGCCTTGGTCTCTTGCAATTGCTATTCCTGAGAAACAACTGCAGACGAATGAAGTAAGCAACCAGGGATTTCCAGGTTCCCGTTGTGGATTCCAGAACTGCAATGGGAATAGTTATTTGTGCATATTTTGTTGCTTTTTTGTCCCCCTACCCAGCTTTACTAGTCATTAAAGGTCTTTTTCTGTAGAATGAAATAGAGAAGAAAGCAAACAAACAAAGTGCTCTTTATTTTAGGAGAAGTTGGAGAGGTGGAACTCTCCACTCATAGCTATCATGTCTGGGATTGGGAACAAACGGGTGGCTGCGGAGTCCAGTCCCTCAGGACTTCCAGAAAAGAAAGCCAGCGTTGAGGACTCTGGGACTACTGTAGAGACCATTAAGCTTGGGGGTGTCTCCTCAACGGTTCGTATTTCTTTTTGCTCTATCATCATCCTTTGTACCTTAGTGATTACCCTCCCCTGCCATAGTCTGGTGTGTAGCCCAGAGCTTAGTTTACCAACTTAGAGAGAATGACACCTGCAATTTAGCCTGTGTTTATATTGGTACATTTTCAGGAAGAATTAGACATTCGTACCCTCCAGACCAAGAACCGAAAGTTAGCGGAGATGCTGGATCAGCGACAAGCTATCGAGGATGAACTGCGAGAACACATTGAGAAGCTGGAGCGACGGCAGGCCACTGATGATGCTTCACTGCTGATTGTCAATCGCTACTGGAGTCAGGTCTGTTGCTCACTTCCTCTTGAAGTTGAAAGCTGGGGTGGTAGTTGGAGAGCATTGGAATGGGACTTGAGAGATCCATGAAACTTTAGTGAGTACCTTGGACCACTCACATAGGGCCAGAACAGACCAGCTGGTAAAGCTGGCTTCTGCGTGGCTTGGGTGTGTGCCGTTTAGATGCTGTATGGCTCCAAGATGCCCGGAAGCCTCTTGGCTGACCAGACGTGGGCGGCTTCAAGATGCTTTAGGAGCACGGCATTTACACACCTCACACTTCTGGAGCCGTCCCGGAGTTGTGACTGAACTGCCTAAGGCAGCCAGTCCAAACAGGAGTGGATCTTTCTGCTTGTATTTGGGCAGGTGCAGGGCAGATTGGGGCCACAGCGTGTGGTTGCTGCAGCATTGGGCTGAGCAGCGCCTGGGCGGCCCCAATCTGCCCTTTTGCTCTGCCCCATACTCTCTGAGCCTCACTGACCTGTCTCACAGAGTTGTTGAGAAGGTAAAATGGGCAGGAGAGTCATGCACACAGCTTTGAGCTATTTGGAGGAAAGATGGGATATTAATGTGACTAATAAGTGTATGAATAAAGTTCCACTCCTTTAATTTTGTTTACTCCAGTCTTCTTAAAAAGTAAGTCTAGGACTCTTTGTTCATGTCCTACAGTTTGATGAAAACATCAGCATCATTTTGAAACGTTATGACTTGGACCAAGGCCTTGGAGACCTCTTGTCAGAACGTAAAGCCCTGGTGGTACCAGAACCTGAACCTGATTCAGACAGTAACCAGGAACGCAAAGATGAGAGGGAGAGAGGTGAGGCTTCTGAATCTGGCTGGATATACTTTCTCCTATGATATACTTTTATTTGAGAGCCAGGGTGGTGTAGTAGTTTGAGCATTGTACTATGACTCTGGAGACTAGGGTTTGAATCCCATGGAAACCTCCTATGTGGCCATGGGCAAGTGACACACTCTCAGCCTCAGAAGAAGGCAAAAGCAAACCCTCTTAAAACAAATCTTGCCTATAGGTTTGCTTTAGATCAACATAAATCAGAAGCGACTTGAAGGCGCATTAACAACAACAAGTGTCATTATTTATTTATTAGATATATATCTCTTTCTCCCAAATTGAACTCAGTGTGGCTCACAACATGAATTAAGATGAGGTACAGGAGTTAATAACAGTAATAAAGGAATTTAAAATGATTAAATAAGTTACCATATTAAAGCATCAAAACATTAGGGAGAATGAGGTGGCCACCTCAGGTAGCAAATTTTGGGTTTCTTGAAAGTGGTTAGTAATTTATTTTGTTGTATTTTTCTTGCCAGAGATGGGGATTAATGCTTAAGGCATTTTATGCCTTCTGTACCAAAATACCTTATGTGTTTTTGGGTATCATGCAACCTTGGTGGTGCCATTTGCTCTTGTGTGTCAGACTGCAAAATGGCTTGAGCTGCTCCTGTATCATGAGATATTTATGAACTCAAAGAGGTGGAGGTGGATTTCACCTTAAGATTCTTGGGAAATTCATGCTGTGTGATGTCATGGCCTTGTTCTTGCACTGTCTTTTGCTAGGAGAGATATTTGAGCCTGCGTTCTCCTTTCTGGCCACCTTGGCCAGCAGCACCAGTGAAGAGATGGAATCCCAGCTGCAGGAACGTGTAGAATCTTCCCGCCGGGCAGTAACTCAGATTGTGAACATGTATGATAAACTGCAGGAAAGGGTGGACGTCCTGTCCCAGAAGCTGAACAGTGGAGGTATGGTATATACCATGGTCTCTTCCAGTTGAGGATAAACTCAGGTACATTCCATTTATTTATTTGGTGTTTTGACCATGAGTCAGACTGCCAACTACCCTTCTTTACTCAAAATGATTGGTTTTATGCTGGTCTTCCCTGTTATAGTGTTTGTTGACAGTGCTGGGTATCATTAAGGCTTATTACTCCTGTAGGACTGTTGGTATACTAGTTCTCTCTCTTCTGCACAATGTTGTCTTCAGCCCTAGACTAGATCAAGAGCTAGATCAGTGGTCCCCAAATTTTTGGAGGCTATCACCCCTTTCCTCATGGGTGACAACCCTAGTGCCCCCCATCCCCAACACCTATTTCTCAATATTTGGTCTACTGTTTTGTAAATCCAAAACAACCAATCTTAGATCCAAAACACACTGCAGAAATAATCCAGTCTGAGACCACTTTAACTGCCTCCCTGTTGCCCCCTTATCCCTCTGGATCTTTCCACTGCTCCCAGGACAGCAGTACCACCCATTTTGGGAATCACTGAGCTAGACTAACTTTTACTAACGGTTTGAGCTGTGCATAGTCTTGACTCCATGCCTGAGCATGTAAAAAGTGAGTAGGATGCTGAAGTGTTTTTAAAATTATTCATTTGTTTTATTAAACACTCAGTAACTTGAAATTAGATTTTAGTGAAGAAAAGATTACTATCCATTATTCCCACATTTTTGAAGTCTTAAAGAGCTGAAAGTCTTAAATTTCAAATCAAGAAAACGCTTAGCCAGTACTGAATTTTGTTAGAACATACATAAGACTACTAGCTTTAAATATTTTTAACAGTGGGATTTCAAAATCTTTTTCTTTTTTTAGATGTTTCGTTGATGGAGGAAGCTGTCCAAGAGCTGAATTCTTACCTAACAAATGAAAACAGGCGGCTTCAGGAACTGGCTGATTTGCTTCAGGAAAAACACCGAACCATGTCTCAAGAGGTACAAGGAAAGGGTGCTGAAGCTCAGTGACAGAAATCTTGCAGTCAGCTGAGTTCTTTGGCTTTTTTAATTTGGACACTCAAGTAGTGGAGCTAAGTGTGTGTGTGTTTGTGTTTTAATCAGACCAAGAAGGTAGAATCATAGAATCATAGAATCATAGAATCATAGAGTTGGAAGAGACCACAAGGGCCATCCAGTCCAACCCCCTGCCATGCAGGAACTCCCAATCAAAGCATCCCCGACAGATGACCATCCAGCCGCTGCTTAAAGACCTCCAAGGAAGAAGACTCCACTACTCTCCGAGGGAGTGTGTTCCACTGTCGAACAGCCCTTACTGTCAGGAAGTTCCTCCTAATGTTGAGGTGGAATCTCTTTTCTTGCAGCTTGCATCCATTGTTTCGAGTCCTAGTCTCTGGAGCAGCAGAAAACAAGCTTGTTCCCTCCTCAATATGACATCCCTTCAAATATTTAAACACAGCTATCATATCACCTCTCAGTCTTCTCTTCTCCAGGCTAAACATCCCCAGCTCCCTAAGTCGTTCCTCGTAGGGCTTGGTTTCCAGACCTTTCACCATTTTAGTTGCCCTCCTTTGGACACGCTCCAGTTTCTCCACATCCTTTTTGAATTGTGGTGCCCAGAACTGGACACAGTATTCCAGGTGAGGCCTGACCAAAGCAGAATAGAGTGGCACTATTACTTCTCTTGATCTAGACACTATACTTCTACTGATGCAGCCTAAAATTGCATTGGCCTTTTTAGCTGCTGCATCGCACTGTTGACTCATGTTCAACTTGTGGTCTACCTGGACTCCTAGATCCCTTTCACACGTAGTCTCATGGGGCACTGTGGTTGTATACAGTGGGTAATGGGTAATGGGGCAGTGTGGTTGTATACAGTGTGCTGTGGCACAGGCTGAGAGTGTTCACCTTGTGATTGAGTCCACTCACCACCTGAGGCCTAGAATGGCTCCCCAGAGTATTTGCTTTGTGGTTTGTTTGTTTTTAATGTGGAGACACAGAAAGAACAAAGGCTTCCGAATAGGGAATGGTGGATTTGAAGCTGATAGAAAATGGAGCTTGGAATTATCTCCTGTGGGACCCACTGTAATAATTATAATTAATAGAAATTTACATTTCTTTTCTTCTGGAGATGGAACATGTGTTTTAGGCTAGCTGCAAAGCAATAGGGAGAATCTGTAATTTGAGGAGTCAAGATTCAGACCGGAGTATCAGGAACCGAGAAGTGAAGAAAATGGGAGGCAGTGCCATTAGAATGGCATTCTACTAATACATCAGGGTGGGCAACCTGTGGCCTGGCCTATCCCCTAATTACCTCTTGCATAGATTATTGCACTGAGCTCCATGTGAGGCTGCTTCTGAAAAATCTTTTGAAAATGCAGCTAGTGTAACATGCATAATTTAGATAGCTTTCTGATGCTCATTTTGTTAACCAAACTACACAGGGTCTGTCTCAATTGCTCTGGCTTCTAGTTCGTTTCTGGTTGTAGTTCATGGTGCTGGTGCTTACCTCTTAAGCCCTGAAGTGTTTGGTGCCCCTTAAGCAAGCACTTGGGTCTGCCGTTTAATTTATGTATTTATGTAAATTAATTTATTTTATTTAATCCTTAATAAATTTTAATTCTTTTTTGTATTTTGTTTATGGATAGCTAGCTTTGGTTATTTCTGTGTTTGTTCTTTTTGCTGTTTTTTTAGCCTCTTATAATTATCAGAGATTAACACTCTGATGTGAGGAAAATAAAATCATTTATGGTACTGACATTTTGGTTGTGGGGTTCTTTTCACACTTTGCATTTGAATTATTCTGGTATTGAGGAGAGGGAGAGATTGTAGTGAAAGACATTCGTGCAATAGAATGGA
This sequence comes from Phrynosoma blainvillii, assembly GCA_026167975.1. NCBI lineage: Eukaryota > Metazoa > Chordata > Lepidosauria > Squamata > Phrynosomatidae > Phrynosoma > Phrynosoma blainvillii. Next base: position 137,164,275 of record JANUYF010000002.1, read on the forward strand.
GAAGTAAGGGGGAATTTTGTTGTTAATCAGCAAAAAAATCTCTCAAAGTGTCAGCATAAAAAAACCAACAGGTGCAAACATTGGATCAGTGAGCAGAAAATCAGGATTAGGTAATTGTTCTATGTGTAATTCTGAAGAATGTTATTAATCACAAATTGTGTTTCCTTCTTCCTCTCTTTCTTTTGCTGCAGTTTTCCAAATTGCAAGGGAAAGTAGAGGCAGCAGAGTCTCGAGTATCTGTGCTGGAGACCATGATTGATGACTTGCAGTGGGACATTGATAAAATCCGTAAGCGGGAACAGCGCCTCAACAGGCACCTGGCAGATGTCCTGGAACGAGTAAGCATTGTGGCTCTTGGTAGAGGTCCAAGGGTTGGAACAACACTCGAAAATATTGGCACAATTTTGTCAGAAGGAAAAGACATGTGAAAAGCCTGGACCTTTTAGTTTTACTTTTAGGTCTACATTCCAGCTGTTAATGAGCATCCCTTAAAGCATCACGTGATACTCTACAAGAATGCAGCCATTTCTTTTGAGGCCATACCATTTTTAAAATGAGAATTGTAAAACAAATGGGCCCCCAAAAAGAGACCTGATTGGAAGTGGAGAGGAGAACAGGGCAGATGAAAAAAAACCTAAAAAAAAAATTGGCTTAAAAACAAAAAAAGGAAACATGGAAATTAAAAAAGAAGAAATGAACACCAAGAGCAATGGGATGGGGTGGGGTGGGTGGTGGATGGGATAAGTCCAGATCAGGGGTAGGCAACCTTTCCCCTTTAAGGGCCGAGGGACTTCAGCTCCCAGAAGCCTCATGTCCCATGTTGGCCAATAGCTCCTGAGATTCTGGGAGCTGAAGTCCCTCGGCCCTTAAAGGGAAAAGGTTGCCTACCCCTGGTCCAGATGAATCAGGAGGAGTACCTTTTCCTGTTGGATCTGTTGTATCATAGGTATTCAGAGCTGCTTATGTCCTTAAAAGAACATTTTGCCACATTATGGGGAGTTGCAGACTGCCAGAAATAGTGCAAATTGAGTCCACTTTTAGGGTTAGGGTTAGTGCTAGGGAATCATGGGAATTTTTTCCCTTTTTTTCTGAGACATTGAGCCTTCTCTGTCAGAGATCTCTGGTGCCACAATAAAATACAGTTCCCATGATTCCCTAACCCTTAAAGTGGACTCAATTTGCACTATTTCTAGCAGTCTGCAACCCCCCTATGTTCTTAAATAGAATCATTCCACAGGATTGCAAGAAAAGCACAGTCTATGGAATCTGGTTCAGATATCAGCATTCAGATGAACATTTCTTTCTCTTCTTCTTTTTTTTGACATTAGGAAAAGCTTGTTCAAAAATGAGTCGGCGATAGCCAGTAGTGTACTCACCTTTGGTGTCACCTGGTGTGGAGGGTGGTGCCCCAGAATGGAAGGGGCAGGGCTTCCAGGAGAGGCCAGGACAGGCAGGAAGGAGGGTCGGAGGAGCTTGCACATGTGCTGCGATCTTCCTCCCTGCGGCTTGGCTTTCCTCAGGGGAAAGCCAGGCAGTAGGAAGGAGGGTCGGAGGAGTGTGTGCGCACTTGACAAGGCAAAAGACCCACCCCTTCAACCTGCTCTCACCCTCGATCCTTGCCACTGTTCAATTTTCCTCTGAGGAAGACCGGGCTATGGCAAGGAGGAGAGGAGGGGGAGCCGGATGTAACCCCCCTCTGAGATGTCACCTGGTGCAATCCTCACCTCCCTCCCATGACACTACTGGTGATAGCACATTCTTGTACTAACTGCCTCTGTGTTATGAACAGTGCTGTGTATCAATCACTTAGCATGAGATCCATTTGTTTAAAATCTGGGTTTCCTGGCTTTAGGCCAGAGGCAGCTTTGATTGGTTTCCCTAGTGATTTATACTGGGAATTGGATGGGGAGTATCAGTTCTGTTGGATCTCTCTGTGGCTTTCAGTACCATTGACCATGGTATAATTCAGAGAAATCTGTCTGAAATGGGAGCTAGAGGTGCTGTTTTATGGGAGCTCTAGTCTTTCCTGGAAGAATGAGCTCATGTAGTGATGAAAGAGGGCTGCTGGCTGACACCACAGTTGTGTTTCTTTCTTGTGTTCTTATTTCTGTGTTTAACTGGTTTATTTTTATCTCAGGTTTTAGTCAAGATTTTGTTTTTAATCTGTATTTTCTTACAGGTAGCTGTCTTGAGCACCATTTTATATAAATTTATAAAGTATAAAGTATATATAAATTTATAAAGTATATAAATTTATACATATTTAAATTTGTAATTCATAGATAAATAACTTGACACAAATAAGGATAACACTGGGGAGAGTGTGTAGCAAGTTGGGCATCTGCCACTAGGCAGATGGGTTTTAGAGTCCTTGAAAAAATTTTTTTGATGGAACAGTATGTTGTTTTGTGATCACATGCTCTAATTGTGTTCTTTGGCATATGTTTAAAGATATCTGTTTATTTTAAAAAAAGTATCATCTTTGCAGGTGAACTCAAAAGGTTATAAGGTGTATGGCGCAGGCAGCAGTCTCTATGGCGGTACTATCACCATCAACTCTCGAAAGGTAAACTGTGAGTCTATGTGAAGTTACAAATGAAAGCAGTTATAGCTAGAAAGGGAAATAAAAAGGGAGAGATAACGAGTTCCTGCGTTATCTTTTGTTTATAGTTTGAGGAGATGAATGCTGAACTGGAGGAAAATAAGGAGTTGGCCCAGAATCGCTTGAGTGAGCTGGAGAAGTTACGTCAGGATCTTGAGGAGGTGACAACTCAGAATGATAAGTTGAAGGTATAAGCCATCAAATGTTCCCAAATTCTTAAGAATGCTTTATTTCTCTCCTGCCCCCCTCTGCTGGATTAACATTGGAGATTCACTTGATTTCTGCAACTGGAAAGGATTAGTTTTGTAAGACTAAGAATGTATAGGCAATACAACAGAGATAGAGAAGATGCAGTCTGGCCATTTTTTTTGGGCTGCCACACCCAGATTTTTTTTGGGTGGGGAAATTCTTTTTGAGGTGGGGGGACATTCTGCCCCCAAATACCTCCCAGTGTAAGCCAGAGGACATAGAGTCCAGTTTTACCTAATTTCTCTCTGCCTGCCATGCAGTTGTTTTAGGTCAAGGGCTAATCTTTTTCCAAGAGGAAATGACCCAGAATTTGAGTTTGAGTTATTTCCTAATGGGAAAAAAGCCTCTTCTATAATGGCTCAGAAAGAGCAAAGAAGTGCTGAAATAGCTCCCCAGCCCCTAGTAGGTGTGTGCAGCACTGCAGGCAAAAGTGCATATTCTTTTTGCAGGTATAGTGACAAGCGTGTTGCCCTAACCTCTTAACAGATGCTCACCCATGCCTAACAGGAAAATCTCTCTCCTTGCAATTGTGGGTGTGCTGTCACTTTGGGTATACCTCATAGTTGTTCTTGCATCCCTTTAAAGAGAGAACTTATGCAGATATGCAACAGTTAGCCGCCTTTTGAAGACCATTAGGGCTAGGCTGTAATCAGCTTTTGCAGATGGGCATGGAGGGGACCCAGAAATGAAAGGACAAAATAGATGTTAGAGCAAGGACGATGTCCCATCTCAATGAAGAAGCCCTGTAGAGCCCTTTCTGCCAGGAAATCACAGTGAGCAGCCTGGATAGATGAGGCCAGCCCGGAGGCTGAGATCACCTTGCTGCCAGGAAGGTGCTACAAATGGCTTCTTTTGTAACTCACCACACAAGGCAGCCATATTATTTCTGGCAAGAACTCCTAATGCTCCTTTGTGTCTGTATGATGATTGGCCAGATATCATGCCAGTGAGGCCAAAATTATTCACCCACTAGCAGAATGGATAGAGGCAGGTTCAGAGTAGACACAGAATACATGGAGTCCTCTGTGTTTTGAACTCAAAATAAACATTTTATCTCATGATAAACATTTTAGAAATGACCAGAGTGGGGTATATGTAGAACTTGGCTGGGATCTATACAAAGTTAACTCTCATTGATTTGAAAACAAAATTTTGTGTGCATGTGTGCATGTAATTTTGGTCTTACTATTTTGTTTTATTTTGTTACAGTACGTTAGTGAACATTTTTTGTGCAATGCTGCCACCTTCTGGGCTGTTTAAGCAAACTTGGCATTTAGAATTTCCTCTCTTATCTTTATCTCTAAGAATGAATCAATGTATGGGTTATCTTCTAAATGTCCATTTGAACTGAAAGCACCAGATCTAGATAGCCTTAGACTTAGCAAGGTAGATGACTCAGGTGCCTTCAGACTGTGCTCATCTTCACCATTTTATAAGAGTGCCCAGATTCATGGGGTAACAGATTGGATCCTGGATCCTTCTTATCTTGTTATATATATGGGCATTATTTAAAATTATGGCGAAAGAGTATGTGTATTATGTCTCTCTTTGGAGAGTGAGACCCAGAATATCTACTGCATTAAATTTCACTCAGCTTTCTTTAGTTCAGGGGTAGGCAACCTTTCCCCTTTAAGGGCCGAGGGACTTCAGCTCCCAGAAGCCTCAGCCATGTTGGCCAATAGTCCCATGTTGGCCAATAGCTCCTGGGATTCTGGGAGTTGAAGTCCCTTGGCCCTTAAAGGGGAAAGGTTGCCTACCCCTGCTTTAGTTGATTTCTACCAGGCTTCAACCAATGCTTCTTGAAACCAGCAGTTATATTTTATCAAAGCAAGGAAGGGATACTGCCCTTGAATATCTTCACAATATGTGAAGTTGCAAAGGAGATATAAGAAAAACCCAAACAACAAAGTGGCTGTCCATTGGGCCCATTGAAAACTGCTCCATTGCTCTTGCAGCATTGCTTACATTTACCCTCACAGTGAGTGTTGGCTTATCCCACTGTGGTCTCAGGGACCTTGGTTTCTGAAATGCCACCAAAACTGGCATGTATCCGCAGCTGCACCTCACACATTGAGTTTGTCCAGTCTGTATGTAAAATATTTAGTGTGGTCCAAAGCCATGAGTGCACAGTTTAGCCCAAGAAAAAGGGTTTGCAAAGTTTGGGGAGATGACGTGGGTGAATGGGGGGAATTCAGGATAGATTTCTCCTACTTGCTTTGTGCTGAAGCTTGTCTCTATGATCTTGGTTCCTGCCCTTTGGAACATGTCAGCCTATTTCTGTTCAGCTCTGTTTTGTGGCTCCATCCAGGTGGACCTCAGACGGGCAGTGGAAGAAGTGGTAAAGGAAACCCCTGAATACCGCTGCATGCAGTCCCAGTTCTCCGTTCTCTATAACGAGAGCCTCCAACTAAAATCGCAGCTGGATGAGGCCCGTACTCTGCTTCATGGCACCCGAAGTACCCATCAGCGCCAGGTGGAGCTCATTGAGGTAAAGATTTCCCCTTGCTTTTCCTGTTCCCTTTTACTTTGATCCTGGTGTGTGTGTGTCTGTGTGTGTGTAGGTTTACAGATTTGAGTGTTATGCACCAGCAGTGCTGCAATGGTGGTCTGCAGAAAACAGAAATGACAATGCTCCTATCCAGGAGGCTTGCAATCTAGGTAAGGACAAATAGGATTTTTTTTTAAAAAAAAAGGTATGATGATTGGTAGTAGAATAATGAAAATAGATGCAGGTGGATTTGGTCTTCTTGAATGCCACTTAGCTGGTTATCCGTGATGGGTAAGAATTGCCTCAACATGCATAGATTGGTGGTACCAACTGCTAAGCAGGCAAGTGCTGTAAGTTCTGTAGAAGCCAGTTCAAATCCCCAAGGGAGCTTTCCTACCAGAAAAGGAAAGAAACCTAGATCATGAACTTGGAGGTGGGATGGGGGTGGGACATGGTTCAGTGGTAAGGTGAAACAGTCAGCAGAGTGTTGCAGTTAAAAGTGTTAAACTAGATCTTGGGAGACCTTGGGTTCAAATCCCTACTGTGATGAAACTCAGTGGAGTACTCTTGTAAGAGATATTCATGTTTGTCTGTTTCAATGTAAAAAGAAGGGGAGGAAGGGGGGAAAGGACGTGCTTTGTAACTTTTAAGACTAACAGTCTTATTGTAGTTTTATTGTTAGTTTGATATACAGGTTGAGTCTGGAATTCTAAAATGCAAAATACTCCAGAATCCAAGATTGCCCACATGGGTGGCTGAGATAGTGGCCCTTTTGCTTTCTGATGGCTCGGTGCATACAAACCCTTTCATACACAAAATTATTGAAAATATTATGTAAGCTATATGTATAAGGTGTATACAAAACATAAATGAATTTCATATTTAGACTTGGGTCCTGCCTCCAAGATATCTCATTATGTATATGCAAATATTCCAAAATCTGAAAAAAAATCCAAAGTCCAAAACACTTCTGTTCATAAACATTTTGGATAAAGATATGGACAATACTGTATATTGCTTAGTTTCAAAGGTGTCACAAGCATCTTTCCCCCCCTCTTCCCTTTTTCATAATGAAACTCACTGGATGATGTTGGACTAGTAGCTTTCTTTGTCAGCCTAACATGCCTCACAGGGGTGTTGTGAGGTTAACAGTGGAGGAAGGATCATGTAAGCTACCTTAAACTTTTTGAAAGAAAGTTGATATATAAAAAATGCAACATTTTCTGCACACGCAAAAAACTCACATTTCTGTATAAAAACCAACATTTCTGTACAGAAAACAGATTTCTGTGCATAAAACAGTTTTTTTTTCTGTTTCTCTTGCCAGCGGGATGAAGTCAGCCTGCACAAGAAACTGCGAACGGAGGTTATTCAGCTGGAAGACACTCTTGCACAGGTCCGGAAGGAGTATGAGATGCTGCGGATTGAATTTGAACAGACGCTTGCAGCCAATGAACAAGCAGGTATGTTCTGCCATCTTCATATGATTCTTGTTTTAGGAAATCTCTAAATTGATTGAAGCCATCATGATTGCAGGCATGTGATTCGTTTACAGTCCTCTGATGTGGGATGGGGAAGAAAAAAAGCTTCCATGTCTGTGCTATTGACTGTAGCAACAATGCCTTGTAATTTGCTCAGCAGTGAAATGTTGAAATGCAGGTTCTCATCATGACAGTCTTTTTAGTCACACCTCTCAAGGGCAATTTAAATATGCAGCAGCAGCCATAAGAATCTGTACCAGCAAGCCACTCCTAGCAGCTCCATCTCTGTCAGAATCAGGTCTTTTGCACAGCTAATGAGCCTTAGTTTTCTACTGAAAACTAGGCCAACCACCAAACGCTGTAGATTGCAACAGGGATATCATGCAGCAATATTTGCTTGCTGATTCCCTTTCTGCTTCACCTCAAAGAGAAGAAGGAATTTGAAGGAAGGCTTTAGCCAAAAAGTCTTGAAATTTCAGTCCTATGAGCTCCGATTCCACTGCCCTACTGATTTTGGTATCTTTTGAAACCTCTCATTTGCAGTTTCTCTGATATGAACCAGCTATAGCTGTTAATTGGTTGGAAGCTGAATAGGCCATCCTATGAAGGAGGGCAATTCCTGAGAGAGGGAAGAGTTATTTTGTGTAATGCAGCTGATTCTGTGTGTTGTTTTTATCTAGGTCCCATTAACCGTGAGATGCGCCACCTCATCAGCAGCCTCCAGAACCACAACCACCAGTTGAAAGGGGAGGTACTGAGATATAAACGGAAGCTGAGGGAGGCTCAGTCTGACTTGAGCAAGGTAAGGAAGTAGAAGAAAGAAAGGGGATACTGGAAAGAAATGGAAATAAGACTTGGGCTTCAAAGTGTGCATGTATCAGTGGGAGGCATATGCCGGGGAGGTTGTATACTTTTTTAAAAAAAATTATGTATTTCACAGTATTTTTATGCAAGTTTTTGTTTGAAAAAAATCTCAAAACAGTTCATAATAAAGACAGATGCACAAAAACCAAGACCCCAAAGAATGAGATAACAAAACAAGAAAATCCAACAAAGACTACTAATTGAAAATCAGAGATAGTGTTAACAGTTAGGGGGAAAATGATCAGGAAAATGCCTGGTAAAGAGATGAGTCTTCAGTTGGGAGTGGAAACAACCATCATGGGGAGTCCATTTAATTTTATTAGGGAGACCATTCCACATCATAGGAACCATAAAAGAGGAAGCCCTCTCTGTATTGTAACCACTGCACTGGCTTACTAAGTTGTAGTACAATAAACAAAGTCTTCTTCTCACCCTGAATATAAAGACTGCTGTGGTTTATGTGGAAGAAGGCACCCTTGCAAATTGGCTTGGTCCTTAACCGTACAGAGTACAGGTAGGGAAAGTGTGTTCTGTGTGCTGCATGTGGACCCCAACTATATTTTGAGCCTCTTAGGACTCCTCAGGATTTTTTTTTCTTTTTCTTTTTGTTAAAAATGCTCCATCTAGACGCATAGGGGCAGTATTGCCAGGCAAGTCTTTTTTAAAAAGGAAATCAGTCTAGGGGCAATTTGGGGCCAAAACAAATATAAATTTGTAGTGGGGTCTAGTTTCCAAGGTTCAACAGAAGGTCAATGCCCCAGTCCACCAGTCTGGTATTTGGCATTATAACACAAATTAAAACCTTAGACCTGGTTCAGTATCACTTTGCCATCCAAATATGATGCTTGGCATCTATAGTCTTTATAATAATTTGTATTCATAAAATATATATTTTTAAAGGTGATAATCTGGGTAACCAGGGCATTTGGGGGATCCTTTGAAACCAGGACAATGGCATGTTCTTTCAGAGGTTGTACATTACATTTGAAAAGCTCTTTTTTTGGAAGCTTTTGGACAAATCAAACCAAAGAGCAAGAGAAGCCCATTTTTAAAAAAATCCTTGTGGAAAATCATCTGGTGTATGTTACTTTTCTTCTTCCATTCTGCTCCAGACCCGTTCCCGCAGTGGAAGTGCCCTTCTCCACTCCCAGTCCAGCACGGAGGAGACCAAAGAGGAGCCTCCTGAAATCAAACAGGAACCCGACGATCCTTCCTCACAGACCTCAGCCTCCAAGGGACTCCCTGAGGATGCCCCAGAAACCAAGGCAAAACGAGATGAAGAGGAACGGGAGCGTGAAAGACGGGAAAAGGAGAGGGAGCGGGAGAAGGAGAAAGAGAAAGAGAAGGAGAGAGAACGAGAGAAGGAGAAGGAAAAAGAAAGAGAACGGGAGAAGCAGAAGCAGAAGGAATCGGAGAAGGAGAGGGAATCTGCCAAAGAGAAGGACAAAGGAAAGCATGATGATGGAAGAAAGAAAGAAGCAGAACTGGTCAAGCAGCTGAAGGCTGATCTTAAGTAAGATAATCATCATCTTTCTCTGGAGAATTCTTCTTTAATGGTTGAATGAAATGGTATTTGATTTGCAGTTGGAAAATACTGCTACTGTGACAAAAAGAAAACGGAGAGAGATTACCTCTGGGCCCTTGGTCTTGAAAAGTTACTGCTGTTTTGTCCATTCCTTAGAACAGTATTATTTCAAATTGTGTACATGAATTTGCCAGGAGAACTGGGTTGGTGCATGTGTAAAGAGATGGTCCTTTGGGTTTCAAAATATCAAGGACCTGAAAGATCAAAACTAGCACATTGATGGACTCAGAAATGAAGTGGGTGCTGGTGGAATGGACTTTTATCATCCATTCTTTCTCAGCCTGCATTCGCTCTGCAGAAATCATCCAGTTTGACACTTCCTTAACTGCCATGGGTGAATGCTATGGAATTCTGGGAAGATTGTGAGATATTTAGCTTTCTCTATCAGAAAGCTCTGGTGCCACAATAAACTACAGTTCCCATGATTCCCTAGCATTGAGTCAGGGCAGTTAAAGTGGACTCAATTTGCACTATTTCTGGCAGTCTGCAAAGGCACACAGTAGTAAGGCTGGAGGGAAAGTGCATCAACAATAACCAGGTTCACATGTGATGGTAAGATATGGCTTGTTGAATATCATCCTGGGTCTGTAGCATTCCCACAAATAAACTACTGTTTTTTTAGCCAGCTTCAAACCACAGTTGGAAGGCACCGCTACTTATCTTAGGATAGGAGAAAAATAGACCAGAATTGGAAAAACAGGTTGCTTTGCTTGGTCATGGCTTAGCATGACATGTGAAAGTAGCCAGTTTTGTTGGCCAGTCTTGAGGGTGGGGAATTGGGTGCAGCTTCTCTTTGCTGGAAGCAAACAACATCTTGTTTTTTGAATTTTTCAGTGAAGGAGAAATGCTTTCTCTGGAGAATCTGATTGTGATCACAACAAATCAGATATTGTGATCCAGTAATATAGGTGGATTGAAATTTTCTGGTTGTTTTCTGGTTGTCTTCCCTTTGTCACTTATGGTGTCACATGCTAAGATGTGCTAGTCCTAATGTGGTAGAAGAGCAATTATTGATTTGAACTATATTTTATATTTCACTCCACTCAGGAAGGCTCAAGAAAGCCAGAAAGAAATGAAATTGCTGTTGGATATGTACCGCTCTGCCCCAAAGGAGCAAAGAGATAAAGTTCAACTGATGGCTGCGGAGAAGAAGGCCAAAGCTGAGGTACTCATGTCTGCCATGGCTTAATTTATGTATAAAATTATTTATACCCAGCCAAATATGAAACCCTACATATAGCAATAAAAAGACCCCCCCAACAAACAAACAAGCAAACAAACAAATTAAAAAACACCATAGGAAGACTCCTTATACTCAATAAGTCTTTCTAGTGGGGTTTTGTGAACTCTGGCAGCCACTTTTCAGGATTTTCAGCAACTCCCCTCCAAGTTCTGATGAGGCCCAACCCAGCTTGACTTCTGAAATCAGATGAGACTCGGTGTGTTTGGGGTAGTATGGTTGTATATAATACTTGCATCATAAAATAATACAGTGAAATGAAATAAATTTAGAAGTGCCCTCCATTGACACTTTAATGTGATCCATTGCTGTGAATATCTCATTTGTTTCCTCCTGTGAGACACAGGAGCTCTGTGTAAGATGGAATTCTGCTGAGTATTGTGTTTTTCACTGTATTTCACTATGTTGTGAAACTTGTTTTTCCTTTTTGTTTAACTCAGAATTCATCCTTGAAACCATATCTTTTGTAGACAGAGATTTGTGGGCAAACTCCTTGTAACTTCTTTAACATATCACTATCTTTTTAAAAAACAAAATGAAACACCTAGGGTGGTCATTTTTTAAATCAGTGTCTTATTTCTCCTCCTTTGCACAATTCTTCTCACTGCAGCTGGAAGAGTTAAGGCAAAGAGTGAAGGAACTGGAAGACAAGGAGAAGAAAGAGAGCAAAAAAATGGCTGATGAAGATGCCCTACGGAAAATCCGGGCAGTGGAGGAACAGATAGAATACTTACAGAAGAAACTAGCCATGGCCAAGCAGGTGAGGAGCATTTATCAGAAATCTTACATATGAATGATGTAAATCTAAAGATTTCAAAGTGGTGTACAACTGTCCTAAAGAATACAATATAAAAATCATAAAACCAATGTAACGTTATCTATAAAATACATGGTAAGTTGAAAGCTAAGAAAATCATTCAGTTTTCAACAGGTGATTAAAAATAAATATTGTAACAATATATCTATTATTCTGGAAGAAGAGTACTCCACAAAGTGGGTGCCACTAAGTAAATGCGATCTGTTTATACAGGGTGAGGCTCCTTTATCTGAAATGCTTGGGACCAGAAGTATTTTGAATTTTGGATTTTGGAATATTTGCACATACATATTGAAATATCTTGGAGATGGAATCCAAATCTAAACATAAATTCATTTATACTTCATATACACCTTATACACATAGTCTTAAGATAATTTTATACACAATATCTTAAATCATTTTTGTGCATGAAACAAAGTTTGTGTACAGTCAACAAGCAGAAAGCAATGGTGTCACTATCTCAGCCACCCATGTGGACAGTTTTGGATTTTTGAATATTTTGGATTTCTGATTTCTGGATAAGGAATATTCTGCCTATATTTAAACTGTATATAATCTACCACAGATTGAAAATTGCAAGGCACATCTGCTCAGAGGGAACTAAAAGTAAGGTAATGGGTTTGGTAAATCATCCCATGGTGCTCTCCCAAAGCCTCTGTACATATATTGTAAATGGCAGGGGTGGGGAACTTATTTCAGCTTGAGGATAGCAATTTCAGAGGAGTCCTTAGGGGCTAAATTCCAGTCATGGCTGGTACTATAGGAAAGAAGGTGGGAACAAAGTTCTGGCATTTTGGTGAAATTTCTTACTGTCATTGACTAAGGTTTAGGGGAGATATTTTGATCTTTTTGAGTATAGGAGAAAAACCTTAAAAACTGGGAAATGACTAACTGACAGTGTCATAGGGGGTCTAGCTATCTGTGGGCCAGATTCAGCCTGAGCACCTAATTTTGCATCTGCTAAAGGGGAAAAAAGAGGCATTTGCTTTGTCGCCAATATGCAATAATCAGTTTGCTCCTGATCAAGAAAATCAAGAACCCATTGCCTCATCTTCTGAGATGCAGTGTATCATATCCTTTACATGGGTTGAATCCATCCTTATCACTTCTCAGACAGCCTTGCATGAATTCTTTTAACAAGGAGACAGGTTGAACACAGGGTTTCCCATCCTTTTACGTAGGAAAGACTGAAATCACAGCCTTATTTCCCAATCAATTTACAGGAAGAAGAGGCACTGCTTTCTGAAATGGATGTGACAGGCCAAGCCTTTGAGGACATGCAAGAGCAGAACATTCGCCTGATGCAGCAGCTGAGGGAGAAGGATGATGCCAACTTCAAGCTCATGTCAGAACGTATCAAATCCAACCAGATCCACAAGCTTCTAAAAGAGGAAAAGGAGGAGCTGGCAGACCAGGTTCTTACCTTGAAGACACAGGTGAGTGGGAAGAGTAAGAGTTGGAAGCCACTCAGAATTTTGTGTTCTTATGACACAGGATTTGAAATACATTGGTGCAGTATGCACATTTCTAAGCTAAGCAGTTCTCATTTCCTCTGTTTTGCTTCTTGGAGGTGGATGCCCAGTTACAAGTTGTACGTAAGCTGGAGGAGAAGGAGCATCTCCTGCAAAGCAACATTGGCACTGGAGAAAAGGAGTTGGGCTTGCGGACTCAGGCACTAGAGATGAACAAACGTAAGGTAGGCATAAGGTAGAGGCCATGGTACTAAATTTCTTCACCAACCATATATTTCAGAAGGAAACTGTGAAGGAGGCACTAGACAGACTTGACTTCAAAGCAGCCAGTCACAGTTCAGAGAGACTATGAATGGGGGCTGTGGGAGATCAGAAAGTATAAAAAGGTAGGAGTGTGTGTCTAAGCACAGAGACAAAAAGAGAAGCTTTGTCAGTTGAGAGTTGACAGTTGGAAGAGTCAGTGGGGAGTGGGGAATAACAATTATTTGGCTTTCTTTTAAGATTTTTATCTTGTGTTTTCTACAGATTTTAAGGAGAAAGAAAATAAAATAAGTTCAAGCAATAATAAAACAATGCAATCAAACCAGAAGTGGGCAACATGTAATAGCAATAAAACAAACAAGGAGGGGAATGCATAGTTGTCGTTGTCGTAAAATTGAAAGCAGATTTCATTCGAAGGGTAGACTTTGCTTGTAGCTGTAAAGATGGGTACAAAGATACACTTGTAGCCTTCTTTCTCTCTGTTTCAGTGATTGTGTGAATCCTTTTGAACATTTGTCTTAACCTTAATAGGGAGGGATGGTTATTTTATCTGATCTTCCTCCAGGGGAAAACACTGAGAAATCCCAAATAATTCTGTAATTAGGACACAAAAACAGATTGCAAACCCTCTGGAGTGTGTAGATATATAGAAAGAGAGAAAAACCCTGGTGACAGAGCAGTTTGATGAAGACCAAAAAGGGCAGTGGATGAAAGGAAATACTGAACTTCAAAGGAGTAATAAGCAAGGCAGCCAGATGAAAATAATTAAATTGGCTGAGGCCTTTCAGGAGCGATAAAAACTGGGAATAAGAGGAGAGTAGAATGAGTTGAGGGTAGAAGGTCAAGAGAGGAAGGGAGATGGTTGTTCTGTTGGAAATATTGTGAAGTGGTTCCATGCTGAAGAAATAGCATCAGTGTAATAGATTGTATTGGTCCTATTGCCCCAGCAAAACTGAGCAGAAGGTTGTGTGGTGATGCCAGCAACAAATGATCAAGTCCCAGTGCTGTTAGTTCTGATATAAATGTATGGTGCAGGAATAAGCAGAAGTAGAAATTATCTTGATAGATCACATATGGTGTCTCTGTAGGCTCTCAAAATAATAAGGCTCTCAAAATATAATTGGAATACAACTGTAATGTTTTCTGACCACTGGCTATGCCGACCTGAGCTAATGTCCATTCTAATCCAGTATCTGGGATGGGAAACTCTGAGGGTGAATCTATACTGACAACATTTGAGTCACTGCTTCTGCCTCTTTCTGCAGTATACTTCAGTGTATTATTTCGTGAGGATGCAACCCTTATCCACTATCATTGTCATCCATTTTGCCTTCAGCCTAGTCAGGCTTGTGTATTCAGCAATCTATTCTGGGAACTCATAAGAAGGATGTTAAAGGTATCTCCTTTGGATCTAGAGCAGGGGTAGGCAACCTTTTGGAGACCTGGGCCGGTCCCCCAAAGTCCAGGTCTCCGCTGGGCCGAGGGGGGGGGAATGGCGGCGTGCGCACTCACGTGTGCTCCCTCCACCGCCGTGCGCGACCCCCCCGTGCGCCGCCGCTGTGCGGCGCGCATGGGCACAGCCGCTGCGGCGCTTGTCACGTCCGGCATTTTGATTTCCAAAATGGTGGCCGCCACTCGTTTGCGCATGCGCAGGAGTACTGCGCATGCGCAAACGAGTCGCGGCCACCATTTTGGAGAACAAAATGGCAGCCGCCACTCGCGCCTGCCATTTTGATTTCCAAAATGGTGGCCGCCACGCGTTTGGAAATCAAAATGGTGGCCGCGGCGCACGCGGCCACATGGACAAGAAACGCGCGGCGGCGGTCTGCCTGGGCCGATAAGTCCGGAACCGGCCCGGGGGGCGTAGGTTGCCAGTCCCTGATCTAGAGCAAAGGGGCTATTTTGGGAAATTAGTGGACAGCTCATATGTGCCCATATCTCTGTGTTAGTATGCTTTTTATGAAACTGATTATGAAAGTCCCTCACCCTGTTTAAACAGCTTCCTGGGACAGTTTATAAAAACTTAAAAACAAAATTATTAAGCTACCACAACATAAAAGAGTGGTTTATGGAAATAAATTCGCAGAGATAATAATAATGAAAACACTGAAGAAGCATGAAAAAAAAATGGGCAGATGATTTAAAAGCATAAGAAAAAGGGGGAAAATGGTCTGAAAAGTGTCTCTGCTTGGTGCAGAAACAGCATCAAGGTAAGTGACAAACAGTTCTCCTAGGTGAGAGTTTTTCAGAAAGAGGCTTATCTGGCATTGACTTGGATATTGATTTTAAAGCTTCCAGGTGGTGGCAGTGATGGGGAGGAGACAGGCTCCGATGGATGTGTTTGCGCACATGTGTGTTTCTGGTTCCTTTCTCCTCTATCATTTTTTCTTTCTGTTTGTGGCTTGTTACATTTGTTTCTGCTCTTTCTCTCAGCGCCCGGTTTTGATCTGGATTGGGTTCACATCAGATCGCAGTAGTTCTGAAGTGTCACAATGTAAAAAAGAAAGAAATTTGCCTGAATGTAATGAAGGATTTAAAAATGGTATCCTTAATTGTCAAATAAAGTGTTGTTGACATACATGATGCCACCTGTGTGAAGCTTGACTAAAGTCCTCCACTACCTTAATGCTGTCAGATTCCCAGTACTTTTTACTACATTAAAATGTCATAGAATGTGACTCTGAGGAACAAACCATGTGTGCACACATAAGGAACGTGTGTAAATTCCAGTCACCTAGCACTCTGTGGCTTTGCTCTACCCCTCAACCTTTCCCACAGTTCCTATGGATGTCTCTGCATCATTCTGCTGGAAATTCAGGTTGAGATCCAGCCAGAGTACTTATGCTGTTGGTGGGTGGTTTTGATGGAAACAGATTCCTCTTCCTACTTCATCCCTGGATATACAACTGGTGCATTTTCCTTGGGTGCACAAGGGGCATTGTGCAAGGGGGTACAGGCTGCTTCCTTCTGCATTATGTGTGTACGTGTGTATTCACATGCATGCATAACTGGGGTTGTTGTATGTCTTCAAGTCATTTCTGACTTATGGCAACCCTAAGGTGAATCTATCATGGGGTTTTCTTGGCAAGATTTATTCAGAGGAGGTTTGCTGTTTCCTTGTCCTGGGGATGCTTGTCTCTGTCACCAAGAGAAGTCTACAACAACTACTACTGCTGCTGTTGTTGTTGCTATCATTATTTCCTGCCCTTTACCTAGTTCAAGATTCATAGCAGCTTACAACAAATTAAAAAGGAAATAGTTAAAATCACAAAATGAAAAAGGTAAAAAGAGATTAAATGATCAAAAAAATTAAACTATTAAAACATACACCATTAAATATGCACGCACACACACACACACATCTAACCTTAGGGCCTTTGCAGACTGCCAGAAATAGTGCACATTATATTGAGGCACTGCCCTGGCTCAGTGCTAGGGAGTCATGGGAATTGTATTTTTTTCTAAGACATTGAGCCTTCTCTGTCAGAGAGCTCTGGTGCCACAATAAATTACAGTTCCCATGATTCTCTAGCACTGAGCCAGGGCAATGCCTCAATTTAATGTGCACTATTTCTGGCAGTCTGCAAAGGCCCTTAGTTTCCAATACATGCACTCAACACTATGAAGGACCTGAATATGAATTTTGGACCAGGTCAGAAAAACCCTGCTAGTGACTAGTATGTGGTCATTTGATACATTGTGGGATTGTAGGATAAGCTTTTCAGTTTTGAACATTCACATTTACCCAGGAAGTTACCCACAGCTGGCTAGTCTCATCTTTGAAGTAGGCTTGAAAGCTTGACCAACCTTTATAAGAGTATTTGAAGGAAGGCCTGCAGATGTTCATTAATGAGAAGGGTAGGCCATCATCTTCAAACATCTGGATACTTACATCCATTTCAGTTGAAAAAGTGGTATTTTCACTCTGTTTTGCAGGCTATGGATGCAGCTCAGCTTGCTGATGACCTTCGGGCTCAACTGGAGCTGGCTCAGAAGAAGTTGCATGACTTCCAAGAGGAGATTGTAGAGAACAGTGTGACCAAAGAGAAGGATATGTTCAACTTCAAACGAGCCCAGGTAACTGGCATGTGGTTGTCTGCTTGGCTGGCCATCTTGAGCAATATGCCTTTGCTACCTGTTATGTTTATTCAGGTTACTCAACTGTCTCATCTCTTTTGCCACCACTTTAGTTTCTACCTCCTTGGCATCTTTGCCTCCATGACATGGCTCATTTCCAGCTGCCTCCCATTTTTGCTTTCTTCTGTGGCAAATACTGGTTGTGAATGTCCATGTAAAAGCTGCCTTGCAGACCACAGATCTATTGTAACCAGCGTTCAATTTCCAGTGGGTATCCTGCCAAGAAGGTCATAAACTGGGCATAAAGCCCACCGTGGTTAATTTGTCTCCAACATCTGGGTAGTCAAATATATTAGCTATTCCATTTCATTAGCTATTAAAATAGTTATCTTCCAGAAATTTACCTAAGAAAAGGGTGAGCAGTCTGGCAGGTGTTTCAGACTACAATCCACATCATCCTCAAACATTGGCCATCCTGCCTGGGCTGATAGGAGTTGTAGCTGAAATCATCTTGCATATCCCTCAACCCCATTTCTCAGGCATCTCGTATACTGGACTGATGATCCCAGAGCATTGTGAGTGTGTTATGCATTCTGTATTTCATCTTGAACTTATTCTTTGGGATAAAAAGGCAAGAGGGGAGCTGCCTTGTGAACAATTCAACAGACTTACCCATTCATTGCTAAAAGTCTTGCACTCTGCAAAGAGTGCTACTTCCAATTAGAGTAGGCCATTGAACCAGTGGGAGTTACATATGTACTGTGTGAGGTAGTGGTTTGTGTGTTGGACTAGGACTCCGGGAAGTCAGGGTTTGAATCCCTGATCAGCCATGGAAACCACTGGGCAACCTTGGGAAAGTCACACTCTCAGCCTCGGAGGAAGGCAATGAGAAACCCTCTCTAAACTAATCATGCCAAGAAAGCATCATAATAGCTTCACCTTGGGTTGGCCATATGTTGGAAATGACTTGAAAGCACAGAACAACAACAGACTTAGCATTCTGTAATTGATTCAATGCTTTGGCTGGGACTAGCAAGTGGATTTAGAGCCTAATTTGCCTGGCTAATATTTCACCTACAGGAAGATATCTCAAGGCTACGGAGGAAGCTGGAGACCACCAAGAAACCTGACATGGTTCCCAACTGTGATGAAATCCTTATGGAGGAGATTAAAGATTATAAGGTAGGTAACTTGATGCTGAGGTCCCCTGTAGATGATGGATTTGGGCCTAGCTAAATTTTGGGTTAAGCATGTCTGTAGAAGTTCCCTCAACAATGACTGTGGGAATAAATTTACAAAGTATGGCTCAAGCACTCCGTAAATAGCTCCATGTGTAGACAGGGATGTGTTATGTCAGGCTTGAGTTTTCTGGTGAATCTTCTTGTATGGAGTAGAAGATGAGAACTTGGTTTCATGATGAGCCCCACTTCTCTGCCTCGCTCTTAACCATCCAATTTCTTTTACCAAGGCCCGCCTGACGTGCCCCTGCTGCAACATGCGCAAGAAAGATGCTGTGCTCACTAAGTGCTTCCACGTCTTCTGCTTTGAATGTGTGAAAACCCGGTATGACACCCGGCAGCGCAAATGTCCTAAGTGCAATGCTGCTTTTGGGGCCAACGACTTCCACCGTATCTACATTGGCTGAGTCTGCCCATTCAGGGGCCCAAAGGCATCTCAGCTGCCAACCCTCTGTACTTGTTACTCATCAGCAGGCTGGATACTGCTCCTCTCTGTCAGCTGTCTTCTTGTCCTCCAATTTTTTTTTAAGACAGATCTTTGGTTAGAGAAATGGGGTTATTTTTGTTTTGTTCTGTTTTGTTTTCTTGTTTTTTTCTCCCTTTCCCCTTCAGTTTTGTTTTGATTTGCTTTTCATTTAGTACTGCCAGCCCCCAAGCGGGTCCTTGTTCATTGCCTCTGCCTACTAGGGATGAGTGTTTATTATGAGAAATGGTGTTCAGTTGAGCCCTGACACAAGCAATAGCTGTGAAATAGGCAGCAGTTGAATCAGACAGTGCCCTTAACACTAGAGAACTGGCTTGGGTTAGTTTAATGAGCTTTCTTGTGACATGTTAAGTTTAGTTTCCATCTCTGTTTTCTAATAAAGGAGAAGAGTCATCCTCTTGGTCATAATGTTCCCCTCTGTTGTGTGTATATGTGCTTACAGTTACGTTTGCTGAGAGCCTTCAACAGCTTTATGGGTCCATAGGGTTTCTCCCTTTTAAAAGTTCTTCAGAGCGACTTGTTATAGCCATTGCATTATAAAGGAGGGAGGGGCTTAGTTCTAGTAAGAATAGTGGTTGCAGTGGAACCACTAAGGTATTCAATGCTAACCTTCTAAAATAGGGCAAGACCACCAGTGACATACAAAAAGCAACTTGTTGCATCAAAGAAGATGTTGCCTTCTCTCTATATGACTTGATGCACCAAGAAAAAAAAAAGATGGATTCACACCTGCTTGTAGGCACCAATGTGTGACAGCCTGTACTCCTGAAGAAGTGTAATCCACCATACCAAGTGAATGGAGCCTTCTGTTTGAACTAGAGACTACACACCTAAAGTTGCAAGTGGGATCTGTCTCCTTTTTCATGGCAGATGAATCATGCAAGTGGGGACAACTCGCGCACCAGAACAGCATCTGATTCAATCTGCTGTGTGCCCTGAAAAAGGCTATCTCCTGTGACCTGTCCTGTACTGGATCTACACCTGGGACTAAAAAAGCAAGCTGGACCTTTAAGACCACTGTTCCACTGAGAAATCCCTTTTAGGCTAGAGTAGAGGGGTTAGGGTAGGGACAAATAGTGGCCAGTATATCAGATACTTCAATTCAATTTACTGTGTCAAATTTCACCCCCCCTTTCTTTTTTTTTCTTTCTTTTTTTGTTGCTATAAAAAGGATCAGTTTGAAAGTAAATTTGTGCCAATAAAAATTGTGGTTCTGTGTAGTGTCTTGGTTCCCCCTAGTTTTTTTTTTACTTTGGATGTTTCTTCTCACTGTTTTTGCCACGGAAAAAGTCTGGGGTTTCTTTGTTTGCAGGTTATGTGTGTGCATTTGAATTTTTGACTGACCAAGTTTGAGACAAAGGATGAAGCAGCAAAATTGTTTAAGAACTCCTGCTTAGGGGAGGTATCATAGGTGTTTCCAAAATAACTTCTGGAGATCTGTGCAGTTCAGGTTCCTGGTGACATTTTGATTTGATTTGAGAAGTCTTTTTTGGCTTCTGTGACTCTTTAAGGAGCCATATCTCCATTATGAAGTTATGATTATCCCAGTCATAAAACTCATAAAAAAGAAGTGATTGGCAAGTGAGCCTAGAATCACATTGGAGTTTTTTGCGTTCTTAGACTAATGAGTATTAAAACATGGCTGATCCAAAATCACACATTCCTGAAATTGTGTTACTTTAGACAGATTTGGATATAAATTTCTTAAATTTCTGTCCTGTTCAAATTGGTAGGATTTTAAGAGGTTTAACTTTGGTGGGGTTGCATGAAGGATGCCAGAGCACTTCTCTGGAATGCTGAAAGCTTAATAGACATCACCTTGGCAATGCTTTTTACAATTCTGTTAAGCAGGCTGATATCCTTTGTACTGTAGATGAAATTCAGAGAGAGATTATGTGAGAGCATTGCTTCAGGTCACTGAGAGAGCTTAAAGGTGCTCAAGCACCAAATCGTTCTAGACCAGAGGTGGGATACTATCACAGTTTAGGGGGCAGCATTGCTCTCTCCCAGGAAACTTTGGAGGGGAGCATCCCTGGAAGTCAGCTTGGAGGTTATTTCTACTGATGGAAAAAAGCCTCTCCTGGATGCAAACTATCTTATTAGGACCAAAACATGGACAAATTGCTCCCCACAATTCTCTCTGTGTATTTTCCTTTCTTTCATTAAAAAAAAAAAAATGGGGAGACCTTGGGGCCACAAACATTTCCCATCTCTGCTTTGGGCCCTAGCATTTTTTTTCAGGGTGAAGTGGGGTACTTTGGGTGTTAGGAGCTGATGGGAAGGGAGTGGTGGCAAGATATTTGTGGCTGGTCTGCATGAAATGGGGTCAGTTCTCTGTCTCCACCCTCTCTCTGTATAAGTCATCTTGTCTTAAACTTCAAGCAGCAAAATTGTTTGGCCCTATCAACCTTACAGTTACTTTTTTTAACACATTGCCCCACAGGATTATTGTTAGTGGCTGGTGCTATAGGGTAGCTGTTTCTTCCATAATCATTTTGCAGTTTGGTATTCTCCCTTATGAGCAAACAACCAATCAGATGATCTTGGAAAGTAGTACAAGAAGGCGGCAAAAAGGGAATAGTCATTGGCTCTTCCCAGTAAATGATGATTGCTACCATGAAAGCCTCATTACGCTGTTGATAGAGCTCTCGTGTCATCTTTCAAAAAACTGCCTTAAGTTACTATTAGATCTCAGGATAGTAAAGATTCTAAATTAGTTCTGCACTGCATGAAGGAGGACTTTCTTTTATCTTGTATCTTCTGCTACTCAAATATCTGGTACAGCATGGTAAGGAATCTTGTTAGCTGCCTTTAAGTTAACCTTGCTTATGGTGATCCTATGAATGAGAGACCTCCAAGTTACCGTACCCTATTCTCAACAGTCCTGCTCAGGTTTTGCAGACATAGGGCTGCGGTTTCTTTGACTGAGTCTCCATCTGGTATGCAGTCTTCCTCTTTCCCTACTGCCCTCAACCTTACCAAGCATTAATATCTTTTTTAGTGGTCATGTCTTTTCATGATATGACCAAAGTATGGCAGCCTTAGTTTAGTTATTTTGACTTCTAGGCAGATTTCAGGCCTGATTTGTTTTAGGACCCATTTATTTGTCTGTGGGCCTCAAGAAGTTCTTGATTTTCAACTCCCATCAGACTAGGCAGAGTTCCAGTGGTCAGCGATGAATGGGAGATAAAGGCTAATGACATCTGGAGGGCTAAAAAGTTCACACTTATGGTATATATTAAATATTCTCCTATGAATTTCAGTTGGACTTTAGAGTGTCTCATTTGGTTTGGTTGGTGTCCAATGTGTTATTGTTTCCCACCGTAAAAGTTTCTTGTGGAAATTTCTAAGTTCACATGATATGTTTGCTGAAATATTACCATTGATTATGACATCCAAGGTTGGATATTCCTTTAAATTATTTTTTTTTACCTCTCCAAAATGGCTTTTTGTCTTGTGACATTAGCCAGCTCTTCTCCAGCAATTTGTCAAACCATAATGAAAACTGAGCAGCCTAAACAAATAATATTAAAATTTATTGAAAATTAAAAAAAGAAAAGAACAGAACATATAACCACAATCCCATCCAGAGTTTTTACCCAGAAAAGGAGTTGGCTAAGGGCAATGTGTAGAAACCCATAAAAGACTTCATTATTAATTTACACCAAAAATGTGAGATGTATTGGAGTGCTGGTTTTCTGTTGGGTATTTCGAAAATAAATGCCAGCATACACTGGGTAGAATGGAAAAAGGAGGGGTTTTTGGACTGCGCAAAATCATTGCCTAGTTACTCAGAGAAAAGAGATGCTTTCTGGGCCATGGCCATCATGCACACATTTTGGGTTCTTGGGCCTTGAATGTCTGCCTTGTATGCTAGAAGAAAGGCCTTCTGATGGGATTCAGAGATAGACTGTTATTTTCATAGGGCTGTGTTCAGATTCTCACACAGGCATTAAGGAGCATTCAGGATAAGCCCATGCGGTATATAGATAGGTCAGTTATTGTACTAGTCCCCAAGTATATCTGTTAACAAATCTTAGTCAAGGCCCCAAATGCCTCTTACTTTGGTGTGGTTGCAGCCTCCCCAGTCACTTCTCATGCCATTCCATGCTAAGTGTTCTGGGCCTAGGGATGGATGAAAATCTTTTAGTTCATTTTTGATGAGAATTTACCAAAAGTCATGTATTTATTCTTTTTTTAAAAAAAATCATTTAAAAAAATGATGTATGAGAAGTCAAAACCTACCAATTTGGCTATCCTGGCCCAGGGCTTTGAGAGCTTAACACTTAAAAATCTGAGGGTTCAGCCATATCAGTTCTGTATTAGAGCTGTCACCATTTCATTTCCTCAGAAACCAAATCTTCAATTGTCAGCAAAGCAAGCAAGTACAATGTTGCCCTCTCAGTGTTTTTAATAATGGTACTAATTGAATTTAGCCAGCACAGATGGAGAATTCCATTCCATTTTGTTGTCTGAAGAATTCACTAAAACTTGTGGACACTTATATGTCTTGAGTTAGAAAGAACTTTAAAAAACAACAACCCTGAATGGAGGCCAGCCAAATTCTTCATCCCTATCCAGTCCTATGGTTAGGTTGGATTCCATAGTTACCTTCCATGTTGGCAGCACATCTCTTAACAAGGTACATACCATGGGCTTGGCTGGTAAGTGTATAACTCAGCTGGATTATGTGGGAGAATAAATAGATATCACGTGGAATAGCATGAGTGCTCAAGGAGACAGAAACCACACGAGTCAAATCGCATGTGAATTAGGCAATACTGGCAGTACTAATTTGCATGTAGACATGGGTTGGGGGTATGTGTTAGGTGGAATGGTTTGCCAGTTGATTGTATGCCATACATTGTTTCACCCACTGCTTGCATAGCACCCGCATCAAGAACAGACATTTACAATTGGAGAGCCAAGCCACCACTGGCAACTTTAAACAACACATTTCACTGAAGGATACCACTGCGCTTCAAAGACATTAAGCCATAGTGTTGACTTTTGGCCAACCTTTGGACCAGAGGTTCCCCATCATCAGCATAAAACAACAGGTTCTGAGATCATGATGAGGAATCTTGGGCCAAATATCTATCTATCTATATATCTATAATGCATGTATGTACTGTATATATATTATAGAACTCTAGAACAGGAAACACCTTAAAATGCTACCACAGATAAACTGTCTGTATCTTCAGAAATGCTTTTAAAATGTACTTTTGTTGAAAATGGAAGTGCAGGGCCACAGAACCTGCTGAGGGCAACCATGGGGTTATTTTTTTAAAGGCAAAAAGCTAAATCCAATGAGTTTCCCTCTAAAATAGCCCTCTTGATTTCAATGGGATTTCACCACTTTACATGTGCATTGAATGAACGTCCCATTCATTTCAAGAGGTCCTCTCTGGTTGGGACTGATAAGTCCAACTCTTTTCAATGGATCTGTTCTAGTTTTGACTAACGGTGGATTTAGTCTAAAGAACTGGCGGATAGAGCTGGGTCCTGCCCTGGCAGTTGATTCAAAGAAGTAGCAAAAGAGCAGAACTGTGTAAGGAAATGCAACACTAAATCTCCAGGGTGGTGGATGTGTGGCCTTCCAGATGACACCAGACTGCAGCTCCCATCCTCCCTTACCATTGGCTGTGGTGATTAGTACTTGTGGGAGTTAAAGTCCAAAAACCCCTGGAAAGCCACATGTTCTCCATACCTGCAGTATCAGATTGCTGATAATCGATCTATATACATTATCCAGAATGAGTCAGTAATATCCCTGACATTTAAGATGGAGGCAGAAAGCCATGTTTTCAACGGATTCCTGCAAAAAATATCACCTTTGTGTAGTCATCTAACATATCCAAGAGCAAGTGGTAAACAACTGAAGGATTGTTTTTGAGGGGCTGGTTTGCAAAGGTGGAGTGTTCAAAAACAGGACTCCCCTGTTTGCAATCCAAAGTGGCAGTCAAGAATGCTACCATCACATGCTTGAATCAAAGATCCAAAATATTGCAAGGAGGGTGAAAAGTCTTGCCAGCATACTTATGGGGGATCTTTGGGCTTGTACAAAGGTTAGGATGGGGAGTATGGAGGCACCCAGCTATGTAGAGCAGTGGAAGACTGCTCTGTTGGAAGCTTCTTCCCTTCCCATCTCATAAGGGCCAATGAGTTGCTGTTTTAGTTTGATTGGGGTGGTGGTAATAGAGCTATGTCTAATCACCATGTAGGAGGACAAATAACCAAAACCAAAACAAATACAACTTGTGAAAGGAGATATCAGATGCTTCCTCGCACAAGCTTTGCAAAGATACAACCACGTATGCAGCCAGGGGCTGCACAGATATAGTGCCATTCTTGACTCTTGGTCTAGGTCAGCTCTGAATCATTTCAATAACAGAAGCATTTATTTATAGTTTACATTAACCCTTGCATCTGACTGGCTGGCTAATGGGAATAATGGAGAAGAATAGCACACACAGGATCTTGGGTGCTTCAGTGTGTAAAGATCTATTTTCCTAGGTAGGCCAAAACAACTTCAGATAGGAAAATCCAAATAAAATACCACCAAGATGCGTGATTCTGAATCATTGCTTTAAGTCTCTTTCACTTTTTTAATTAATGCACAGAAAGGGCTGAAAAGTAGAATTTCCATTTTGAGTGTGTGGTAAGCAGAAAAACAGGAACCACATGGCCTGGTGGTTCAGAATTTGCTGCAGCCTGAGGTCAGTCCTTCTGGTAAACTAAAACTTCTTATGCGGAGTCTGTTTCTCCTTTGAAATGGTCTCACAACCAGAAATCAGAGACGCTGTTACCTTCCAACATTTTGTTGTAGAAAGGAAGTTGCTGTCAACTGAAGGAAGTATTGCTTGCTGATTGCAGTGCCTTTTTCTGGTATTACCCCAAGAAGTGCATTTTGAATTGTTAACAGGGCAGGGGTAAGTGGGAAGGACTGGAAAGTGGCCATTTAAGACTCCGCAGTCCTGTTTGTCCTCTGAAACTCTTCCAGCTCCAGTTTCCTGTTCATGGCCAGCTGTAGTTCTTGCTTGATCACCTGAATTTGCTTCTCCAGTTCTGAGAGTTCTTGGATCACTGAGTTCCTAGCAATGTTAACAGCATCTGCTTTCCCATTTGTGGTCAGTAATGCTGGAGAGTCCCTCTTCAGGGGAGGAAGAGGTATCTCTTGCTCCTGTTGCTGCTGTTGCTTGAGGACCACTTCATTCTGCCTTTCCTCACTGCAGATATATTTCTTCCGATGGCAGTTGCCTGGACTGGCTGTATTCCACACAGAATGCTCACTGTTTGCTGTGTTGGACCTGGACAAAGAATGACACATGTACAGTTAGGAGATGACCATCTGTTTTAAAAATAAAAATACTCTGTATACCTTATGCCTCACCCTTCTGATACAGTCAGAAACACAGAAAGGCAATAGTCTGATCAAGAGTGGATTGCTAGTGAGCCTACTTGCCTGGTCCAGATCTCACAGATTACTCTATGAAGATAAAAACAGGTTAAATTACATGGAATGGAAATTAGGGTGTCACTAGTGGCTGTGGGGAGTGTGAAATGCACTGGGTGACACCTCAGGTCCACTGGTGGAAAGGGGCTCCCTTCTGGGTCTGGTGCATGTGCTGGCTGGGTGGTAAAGCAAGTTGCCTCCCTTTCCCACCGGGCTAGCAGCTCTGCCAGACCTGGAAAAGACTGTTGAAACGAGGAGATGGGGTATTAAAAATGATTCACATCAGGTGTCAAATATACAAGTTACACCACTGCTCCTCCCGCCTGGTATTTGGTTCCCAAATTCAGCCTGATGAGCTGCCTTTTATCTGGGAAAAATGTGGGGCAGAAACTACAAAACTGTAGACGTTGAAGATAGTTTGGAGAAGATAGTATAATTCCTTGTTCAGTGTAAGGCCAAGATGTAGAACTCCATGTCATACACAGTTTGATGACCCTTATGGTTTAAGGCCAGATTTTGAGGACAAACTTTGAAGAATTTCTCAAAATATTTGGAGGTGCTTCACATGGGACATTTTTCATACATGAAGATAATCTCCACAAATACAAACACACACACACACACACAGATTGCTAGTTATGCTATAAAGATAAAGGTAAAGGTTTCCCCTTGACATGAATGTCTAGTAGTGACCGACTGTACAGGACAGTGCTCATCTCTGTTACTAAACTGAAGAGCCAGTGTTGTCAGACGCCTCTATGATCATGTGGTGGGCACAGAACGTTGTTACCTTTCTACCAAAGTAGTACCTATTTATCTACTTGCATAATAATAATAATAATAATAATAATAATAATAATAATAATAATACATTTATTTATACCCTGCCCCTCTGCAGGGCAATTGGGGCGGCTTACAACATTAAAATTATCATAAAATGCAATACAATCAGGACCTAATAATCCCAGAACCCACCTACCCCTTGAAAAGTATTAAATAGTGTAATTAAAACATACTTAAAGGAATCTCAATAACAGCAGACTGTAAACAACAAATGCGGCAGAGAATTTAAGAGAGGAAGGGTGGGCTAACCCTCAAGGCCGGGAGAGAATTACCTAGGTTGGTTGAAACTTGGATTATTGACAGGAGTAAATATCTGCATGTGGACTCATGCTACATTAAGCCATCTATTCTCCCCTGACTTATTAAAAAGGCCCTGAATATACCTTGCACAGCCATTCCATGCTTTGCAGTGAGCAGGCAGGCTCAGAGAAGCATCTGGCTATGTCCTCACAGTGGATCTCAGTGCTGATGTCATAATTTTGCATCTAGCTATGAGGATGTAGCCAAACATTCCTCCAAGCCTCCTTACTATCTGCAAAGCACAGAATGAGGCCACTTCCAGGGGATTTTCAGTAAGAGAGGGCTTTGCATGTTGTGGAAAGAGGAAGGGACCCACAATGCTCAAAAAAGGACATCTACATACATAAGGGAAACTTATGTAATGGTGATGTCTCTAACATAATTCCAGCCATGCAGTGTGGGTGCAGACACAAGCAAGCCTAGGCAATTCTCTCCAAAGCTGAGAAAGTCCTGACTTGTTAGTTCCAAGGCATGACCTGTTGCATCCTTCCTCAAGTTAAGGCTCCCTTGAACTTGTTGATGATGCTCCATGTCTCTATGCCTAGGGAATTGTGGGAACTGTAGACAAATCAAACCAAAGATCCCAAGGTTCAGTGAGACTGGTATGGGGATACGAATCAGAAAATGGCCTCAAGCTGAATGGAAGATACCTAGGATTACCTTGTGTACAACTTCAAAATTTCTGGAGGGAGAGAGGAAAGATATAAAATACAGAGCTTAGAAAATTTATATTTTGGCCTATAATCCCAGAATTCCCCCATCCAACATGGCCACTGCCTGACAGAGTTTAAGCTTTATAATAATAATAAAAAATACCTTTTTGATAAACTATAATAGCTGTTCAGCAATATGTGACCCTCTTAAGGTCCTTTGCTACAATCAGGTAATGATAGCAGAGAGTAGTAAATTACTGGTATCTTACATCCAGCTAACTGACACAACCCTGTTAAGATCTCAGCTTCTGCTGTATCGATGTGGAGAATTTTTGACCCCAGGGCCAACAGATGTGCACTTAGCAAATCCATGCTGATTGAAATAGATGAAACCTGATACACTTGAAGCTGTAGGTCTGCATGTACTCTATTAAAAAAAAAGAGCCTTCTGAGAAATGTGTGATGGAAGCAAGTATCAAAGGATTGTTCCCCAGGGAAATAGTAATACAGCTCAAGTTATTTTCATCATTCTTCAGTTTCTTCCCATTTTCAATGCAGCAGCTATCTAAAGGAATAAATGAGTGTTATCATGGAATGAAAAGGAGCTCACTACACTGTTCCACCACATTAATTCATTAATGCTGTGCTCCTGGGCTCTGGTTCGGCAACATGGCCCTGTGGACATAAATCTTCAGTGGAAATGGAAGGAGTTTGAACATGCTTGGCACTGGGAGAGGTCTGATTAAACATAGTAAATATTAAAAGAATATTTTTAGGACTGGGTTTCTATCCTTGCTTCCATAGAGTTTTTGGTCTCAGTCTTTCAAGTAACATATTTCTGTTGAAAGCATTTCGAAAGTCACATTTGCCTCAGGATCAAGTTCTGTCGGACTTCCACAATATGCCCTATGGTTAAGCTGGTTTAGTTATGCAGACATGGCAAGGAGACAAAACCAGGTTGGTGGAAAAATATGAGCAGACACATATTTTATTAGTCATGCAGTGAGTAATGTCGGAGAACTAACAACACTTCAATAAAGATTATATTTATTAAAAAAATTCAATAAAGATTATATTTATAAAAGAGAACTAACAACACAACTGTCAAGCTCATAACGTGTTGCAATGCCACTCCATAAAGTCACAGTATTTAAACAGCAACTCTAACATTGCAAAGGAGCTCAGCAATGTAAATGTCAGTGACATGGTGCTACATAAAATCAGCTCAGTGGTGGCTGTTGGATCTCCCATGAGAGGCATACTCTGGGGTTAAAAGAGCTATCTATGGGGCTGAATACACATGGATATGGATATAAATATGCACCTAGCATGCTGTAGTGGTTTGAACATTAAACTATGACTCTGGCAACCAGGGTTCAAATCCCCACTCAACCATACAAACTCACTGGGTGCCCTTGGGCCTTAGTGTAGTCATAAATTGGAAATTGAAGGGACACAATAACAAAACAACAAAGAATAGGGATATGATTCAGTACCTTGGATAGCTCTTTTAAATTCTGAAATAAAATCCAGAGCAGATGGACTGCAGCCCTAACACTCACCCTCTTAATCTACTGAGTGTGCATCTGCACTGTAAAATAATGCAGTTTGACACCACTAACTACCAATACACCTACAGTCTCCTGGGATTGGTAGTTTTGTGAGGCACCAGCATTCTTTGGCAGAGAAGGCTAAAGAGCCTGCAAAAACTATAAAACTATAAAGTTTGGGATTTGGGCATGCAAAGCATGTTAATCTGCCTGTGTAAGCCTAAACTGGATACATCTTGTGGGCAAAATGAGCTGATCCAAATAGTTCCCTTGCACATGCTCTGCCACTGCCCCAGATGGGTAACTTGACTGAGAGGTGCAAATGCCACCTGCTTTTCTGAATGTTGTTGCAACAGACAGATTCAGGGGCTATGGCTGAACTGGGTGCCACTTGTGCTAGCTATCATTCAAAGAAGACTATCAAGTTTCTGGTAATCTGCTCTCTTTCTTTTGATGGATAATTTACTTTTAAATGTATATGCAAATGGGTTTTAACTGTAGACTTTTCTGCACAACACTTCAAGCATCTAATGAAATGGACATTGTCCATGGATAGGTCCTGCTATAATAAAGAACAAAGAATAGGGATATGATTCAGTATCTTGGACTTGTCCCCTCGATCCATGGTCGTCCGGGGGGGGGGGAGCGCGTTGACAATATTCCTACGGGATACAATCAACGCATCCTTCAGGGAAGGTACTGTACCATCTTGTTTGAAGGAGGCGGTGGTAAAGCCACTCCTGAAAAAAATCTTCCCTGGATCCCCTGTATAGAAACAAATATAGGCCAGTCTCCTTCCTGCCTTTTTTAAGCAAGGTGATCGAGAGGGCAGTTGCTTCCCAACTCCAAGCTGTCTTTGATGAAACCGATTATCTAGATCCATTTCAAACTGGCTTTAGGGCAGGATTTGGAGCTGAGACCACCATGGTTGTGCTGGCTGACAACCTTCGCTTGAGCATCGACAGGGGTAGTGTGACCCTGTTGGTGCTCTTGGACCTCTCAGTGGCCTTTGATACCATAGACCACTCCATACTCTTGGATCGCCTGAGAGGCTTAGGAATTGGAGGCACTACTTTGCAGTGGTTCCATTCCTTCCTCTCTGGCAGATCCCAGAGGGTGAGGCTCGGGGACAGTTGCTCATTTAGAATAGAGCTTAATTGTGGCATCCCTCGGGGCGTCATCCTGTCCGCAATGCTATTTAACATCTATTTGAAGCCACTGGGAGAGATCATTCAGGGGCATGGGGTGTGGTGTCATCAGTATGCTGATAACACCCAGATATATTTCTCCATGACCCGGTCATCAGCTCAGACTTCAGATGGTGTCTCTCCTCTCAATGACTGTCTTAAAGAGGTAATGGACTGGATGAGGAAAAACAGATTGAGACTGAATCCAGACAAAACGGAGGTACTAACGATGACGGGCCCGAAACCAGGTTTGGGAGTACAACTTCCAGTCCTGGATGGAGTCACACTATCCTCCAAGGACTGTGTTTGCAGTCTGGGGGTACTCCTAGATTCGTCACTTCACATGACAAATCAGGTGAATGCGATGGTCAGGAGTGCCTGCTATCAGCTTCGGCTGATACACCAGCTGCATCCTTTCCTGGAAGGTAGGGATCTCAAAACTGTGGTACATGCTCTGGTAACCTCCCGTCTTGATTTCTGTAATGCGCTCTACATGGGGCTACCCTTGTGCCTAACCCGGAAACTTCAATTAGTTCAAAGTATGGCGGCCAGGCTAGTTACGGGAATATCCAGGATAGAGAGCACATTACACCTGTGCTGAAATCTCTCCACTGGCTGCCCATTAGTTTCCGGGGACAGTACAAGGTGTTGGTTATGACCTTTAAAGCCCTACATGGCTTGGGTCCAACCTATCTCTGGGACCGCCTCCTTCCATACGATCCTCCCCATGCACTTTGGTCCTCTGGGAGGAACCTGTTACAGCCTATGAGAACTAGGCTGTCGGTGACTTCCCAGAGGGCCTTCTCTGCCTCTGCCCCCAGATTATGGAATGGCTTGCCGGACGAGATCCGTCTCATTACCACTCTAGACAGCTTTAAAAAAGCATCTTTTCCAGCAGGCCTTCCCTGAATAACATCCCAGCCCAGAAGACAGAAGATCTGACCATCGCCCTTCTACTGCCTTGATTAATATTGCTCTGTATATTAGTATTGTAAAATTTATTGTAATTTGTATTGCATATTTTAACAATTGTTATTTTAACTTGCTTTAGTTTTATTTATAGTTAAGGGGTGGGTGGGTGTGGGAATATGGTACGGGATTTGGATTGATTTTAATTTAGTGTGATGTTTTAATGTGTTGTATGCCACCCCGATTGCATGGCAGAAGGGCGGGATATAAATAAAAATTATTATTATTATTAAATGTGTTAGTTGCTACATTAAAGGACTCTTATTTTGTTTTGTTTGCTGTTCATTTTGTCATACAGTGTCCTCTTCCAAAGAATCTACATGAAGAAGATTTGCCTGATTAGTTAGTTTCAGGGAGAATTTTCTTACATCAAGTGGATTAATATGTTTTCTGCTATCTGATAATGCAAACAAATGTAACTTTGTACTGGGGGCTAGGGAATTAAGATCTACATTTCTTGCTTACTTCTGAATGTTCTTTTTAGTTTTGTTATGCCCTATGGCTGAACAATGATGTCATTGCTACAGGTGTTATAAATTGATTGATTTAAATTCATGATTAATTATCTAAGATTAATTTAAGAAGGTGTCAGATTTAAAGAATCTGTATTAGAGTTTATAATTTTGTTTTTGTTCACTTGTTTGAGGAAACAGTGTAATGAGAAGCTGTGCAATTATAGCCCTGTTTTCTCGGTAAATCTCAATTGATTTTCCAGGAGCTTGCTCTGATGTAAACATGCAATAGATCACCTAGCTAATTCACTGGCCACTCTATAACAAAGGGCCTGGGTCGAGTGGCAGCTATTTCTTTATTTAAATATTTATATATTGCTTATATATGAAATGTCAAAGTCGTGTATCTCAATAAAATGTAAAATATACACAGAACACAACTACACAGAAAACAATGAAGACATTCTTTTATACTTTTATCTGAAATTCCAAAATCTGAAATACTCCAAAAACCAAAAGGTGATGGGACCAAGTGAAATTCCTTCCGTGAAGATCTTAAAAGTTAGGCTGGCTCATATGGGGAGATACAGTCTTCTAAATAATCTCAGGCCATGTACAATTTTAAAGGTCATAACCAGCATTTTAAATTCTGCCCAGAAGTGGACTGGTAGCCAGTGAAGCTGTTTCAACAGGGGAATGACATGATCATCTTAGGTAGGTTGATACATAGGAACAGAGATATCTAAGAACCAATTTTCTCATCCCAGCCAGAGCAGGCTCTCTGAACAATCACTAAAGGTAATTGATTCAATGAGTCTGCTCTTGTTACAAATATAGATAAAATAATGTAGGTTGAGTATCTGTTATCTGGAATTCCAAAATCCAAAATCCAAAACTTTTTTATGGGTAGCTGAGATAGTGACACCTTTGTTTTCTGATGTTTCAGTTTCATGCATAAAACTTTGTTTCATGCATAAAATTATTAAAAATATAAGATATAATTAGCTTCAGGCTATGTGTATAAGGTGTACATGAAACATAAATGAATTTTGTGTTTTAGACTTGGCTCATATCTCCAAGTTATCTTATTATGTATCTATATGCAAATACAGGTATTGTAAAATCCCCAAAAATCTGAAATCCAAAACACTTCTGGTCCCAAGCAACATAGTATTGTAAAATATTATATATATATATATATATATATATATATATATATATATATATATAAAATTTATATGGTGTTACAATCTCTGTGGTTTTTATTCTCTATTTGAATCTGGCCATGTGATGGGGATTTTATATATATATATATATATATATATATATATATATATATATATATAATCCCCATCACATGGCCAGATTCAAATAGAGAATAAAAACCACAGAGATTGTAACACCATCACAATATGAAAATATCAGATTCCACAAGTATGGAGCAATGGTACAGACTCTCAACAAGAAAAGGAAGATCTCATAACGCTTCTGAATGATGCTTGGTGGTTGACAAATCTCTAGGGAAAAAGAGTTCTAAAGTTGAGTAGCAGGAGTTAAGAACAGCAACTGATGCACTGCTGTTATTTGAGGGAGATCCCCTTCCCAGCCAATTTGAAAGACTGTAAAACTGCTGGAGTTTGGAAAGTTAATATTAAATGTTAGAAACTGGGAAATTAGTTCCTTGCCATCAACACCAAGCATGTTAATAATTTAGTTAGTTGAGTTA
Source organism: Phrynosoma blainvillii (assembly GCA_026167975.1). NCBI lineage: Eukaryota > Metazoa > Chordata > Lepidosauria > Squamata > Phrynosomatidae > Phrynosoma > Phrynosoma blainvillii. Next base: position 137,198,275 of record JANUYF010000002.1, read on the forward strand.
CCACTGCCTAACTTGTTATTGAAGATGTTATGGTGAGACACACCATAAGGTTAACAAAGAATGGCACAGAGGTTTGGTACTGTTGAACTTTGTGGCACATTTCATTAGCAGTTCCTTCAGAGACACTGCCCTTTTTTAAAAAAAAGTTGCTTCCCTCCAACCTGAAATTCCCTCCCATGTGGACTACAAAACCCATAATTGTAGGTATTCAACATAGCTAGAAATTGTCAGATTGAAAAGGGCTGTCCTGGCTGGGAGCCAGGGATCCCAAATTTAATCTATGGCATCTTTGGTTTAAATGATCATATATCTAACAAAGCTATTATTCTTTGCACCTATCTTACCTTAATTGCATAAATACAAGGAGTGGGTAAAAAGAAGACAGTGTGTGTGTAAAAACACAGTGAGATTTTTGTGGAGAGAGAGAAAGAGGAGGAAGCCATGAAGGAAGGAAATGGTATAGGTGTGAGAGAGAAAGTTTTCATTGAATTATCCATGTGCATAACACTCTTGACATGAAATAAGATTACAAAGTATTTCAGTGCATCTCATCCCAAATAATATTATACAAGATTGTATGTTATACAATAATGTAGAACAGAAAGCAGTCCAGAATATAATAAGTAGAGGAGGAGAAGTTAATTCCCAGCATTTCGACCATTGGTCACAATGTCTTGGAAAGTTGAGAGTTGCAATTCAGAATATTTGGGGGGCACCTGGTGGGGAAGACTGAATATTTTTTTTTCAAAAGCAAACAATATTTTCTCAGTTCAGGCCTTAACCTAGTCTGGTGTCTTATCTCCATCCACTTATATCTAACTATTTATCGTTTCCACTCTTTCTATTAATAATTAGTACCATTGCTTCTATAGCCAGAACTGCACCCCGACTTTTTTCAGTAGGATCAGGAAGCCCTTGAAGTTTGCAGGTGTGCAAAAAGCTTCAAGAAAAACCACCCTCAAATGAGAAAACCAAAAATATGTCAATATGGACAGATCCATTTAGAGAGTGAACCTCCCTGGATATTAAGGAAATGTCTACATGGGCCATTTGTAAGCAGTTTTCCCAGCCCTCACATTGCCCTGTCCACACAGGGAAGGGTCCAATTTGACTGCAGACTGTTTACATATGGGAAGGGAAATCCCACAGCAAATCTGGGTCATTCCTCACTTAATCTGCTTTTCAAACACTTACCTTTTGCTCGGGATCTTCCCAGAAAATCTGGAGCATTCCGATGCTGGGTGGCTGTATAGAGAGCACCCTCCTGTGCCGCCTGGTGTCAGTGGCACAAGTTGTTCCTCTGAGGTTACAACAAGGTGCCCAGCCATGTTGATTGATGCTGGGCACCTTATTTTGTTACTTCAGAGGGAATGACTCACATCAGCAGCAGTGGCGGTGGGCATCACAAGGGGATGCGGTGTAGACAGCTGCCTGGTGTTGCTCTGGAATGCACAGCTAGTAGAGGGAAATTGGGCCAGCCTAATTTCCAGAGTATTTCAGAGCCAGAATACTTATATAAGTAACATAATCACCTGCATGTGTGTGTTTTCAAGTTGCCTGTTGAATTATGGCACCCCATGAATTTTGTGGGGTTTTCATAGGCAAGGAATCCTCAGAGGTTGTTCTGCCAGTTCTTTCCTCTGAAATATAGACTACATCATCTAGTATTTCTTGACAGTCTGTCATCCAAATACTAATTCACCTGCTCAGCTCAGATGGGATCTAGTTTCGGGTATTTAATTATTATTATTTGGACAACAAGGCTGAAATATCATTACATTTTAAAAGTCATGAAACAATGTCACTTTACTAATGTAATGAGTCAGACTTTACCTTTACTTTCCACAGTTATTTTTTTCAGGTCAGTATAAGACATTTTTAGAGGTATTTTGATTGGAATTTTCCAGGTTTTATGCCATTCTTTTACTAATCCTAAGATCTTGCTTCCCAAAATAAAACTAACAGAAAACTAGTGAGCAGTTCAACAAGTAATACAATGAATTTCCTTTCAACGTTCCAACAAATAACAGTGACAAACTACCTTTCAAACACAATGATGAGCAAATATGGAAATGACTTCCATGTCCTTGTCATGTTACTGTCAAGCAAGGGCTACTTTTAAAAATTAACTTGTTATGCTCTGGTTACATAACTCTTAAGAGGGCTGAGTAGCATAGCCCCCCCCCCCCTATAGATGGAGGCTTTCATGTTGGTGGTTTGGTTAACTCTGTTCTGTGTTTTATACAAGACATCACATGAGTTGTCTAAAGTGCTGATCTCATTTTAAGGATACCTCCTTTAATGTCCTGAATATTAATTCCCAGATACAAATTGATTTACCATCACATTGACCTGGGAGCTACTGGCCATTCCTGGTTCTCTTAACTCTCTCAACCTACGGCTCGCAGGCCAGTTCCGGCCCAGGGCCCCAAACTTACCGGCCCAGGCGGACCCCTGCCACCACCACTGCCACCGCCGCCGTGCGTTTTGCTTGCCGCGCGGCTGCAGCTGCCATTTTGTTTTCCAAAATGACAGCCGCGACGCATTTGCGCATGCACAGGAGTACTGCACATGCGCCAACGCGGTGCGGCCGCCATTTTGGAAAACAAAATGGCGGCCGCGACATGCACGGAGGTGGCGGTGGCAGTGCACGCGGTGGCAGCGTGTGCGGGGGGGGGGGGGGTCGCACGCGGTGGTAGAGGTTGCGCGCACCACCATTCCCCCCTTCAGGCCCGCCGGAGAGGAGGACTTCGGGGGAACGGCCTCCGGCTGAAAAAGGTTGCCTACCCCTGTCTTAATTGATAAGAGTGGCTTCTGGAGAGCCTCCAACTGTTTCCATTTCTTTCTTTTCAAAAAGAGAGAATCATACTGTTGGAAGCCTCCAGACTCACCAGACTTGCCCACAAATACGAAGGAGTCAGAGAGTGTGTGTGCATAATAATTGATTGGAATATAACTGCTATTCTGAAGAAAGTCATGTAGCTGACATTTTTATTTATGATTTATGGCTCACATGGCAGAAATAAATATGAATGTCAGTTTCTCTTCCACATGTGACTGTGTAGTACAATTCTATTTTCCAAAATGTTTTCCTTTTCTTTTAAACCAATACAGTTTGTATATGGGGAATTAATATCTGCAGATTCATTTGGAAACAAGGAGTTTAAAAAGTCATTTTTCTTACCTCTTTTCTATTCGCTTTGCTTTAGGCTGGTGTTTGTCTTCAATAAATGAACTATTTAGGGCACGGTGCAATCTCTAGAGGAAACAAAGAAAATAAATGAATCAGCAGGGAACCTGCCATTGCATTTTAAGATGAAGACAAAGTACAGAACTTGGGCTTCATGTGCAAAGCCCCATAATATTTAAAAGATTTGCCAAAGGCTGGCTGTATATATGAAACCTCCTATGAATTTAATCTCAGGATAATGCCAGGCCACATTTTTTTCCAATGCCTCTCTTGTTTGTTGAGGGACCATAGTTATATGCAAAAGGGCTTGCATTTAATCTTGTGAACTCCAGCAATAGTTCTGGGAAAGTAGCACTTTTGTTTAAGATCCTTGTTGTCAGTCAAATACTGATGGTACTAGGTTACGTGGGCTAGAGCTTAGGAAATTGACAATTTGAAATGACAGTTCCTAGAACTGGAGAATATCGGCCATGAATATGAGGACTGAAAAGAAACATTTCCAAACATTCCAGTTGAATGACTCAGTATGTCAATTCCATATTTTCAAGTCATCATGTAGGGAACAGACACATAAATTTCACTGATTTCAGGGTTGCTTTTAAGAATGAATCTGTTCAAAAGTTTTCTCCCTAGTGGGTGAGAGTATATGTATATATATATATATATATATGCACATTTTTCATTTTTTTTCCATTTTGCATTTTGGAACATTTTTGGGTGACAAATTCACTTAAGAGAAAAAAATGTTAAGGTCACTAACTGTATTCCAGTTTACCCTTTATTCCTCGGTTATATCAAACATTGTGGAAATCATTTAGATCAGGTCCTGAACTATGTAACACCCCAACTACATAGCTTCACTCTTTGTTTTACTCTGGTTTTGTTTCTTGGCCACATGGCATCTTGGAAAGTGGCTTTTGAAGTTCCCTGTATTCAGCCTTCTCATGTCTGCTGGGATTCTTTTGATTCACTCCATTCAGAACAAGACTATTTCTTTTCATAGATTTGACAATATACCTGACTTGTATGGAGCCAATATTTCATCTTGGATTTCTTTTTGATTCGTGGGATTACCAGCCTGTATACAATATGTTCTCCAATAGTAGTTAGAATAGACAAGATGAATCCAATGCATAACATCACAAAGAGGCCAGAAAAGTGCTTGATGCCCATCTGCAGTGTCTGTCAGGGAATTAAAAAAGACGGCATTGATGTGTGAGTGACATTAGCCAAACTATAATAAAAATCAGTCAAATTCCCATCCACCCCCTCTGCCACCCCCCAAATTATTGTTTTTTCTAATAAAGCTTGGGTCTAATAGTTTAATAGTTTTAGACCAGATTGAAGGACCTCAACCTGCAATTCGGGAACACTTTTTGATGAGGTAATTTAAAACTTACAGAGGTAATTTAAAACTTAAAACTTACAGACATACAATTACACAATTCAGAATTGTGGCATTGTATATTATTATTATTATTATTATTATTATTATTATTATTATTTATATCCCGACTTTCTGTCAATAATGAGACTCAAGGCAGTTAAGAACATATTTAAAACAATACAGATTAAAGTTAAAAACATTAAAATTCACTAAAAGACAACACGGAAAACTTAAAAACAGCACCCCATAGCATTAAAAGCCCATTGCAGTAAATTTCCAGAGCATAAAAATATTGTTATTTTCTGATGGAAGAAGAGCAAGGATAGGGCCATTCTTGGGTCTCTAGGGAGAAAGCTGAAAAGTCTAGGAATGATCACTGAAATGGCCTTCTCCCTTGTTCCCACCAAACAAGCCTGGAAAGGTGATGGGATAGAGAAGGGCCTCTCCAGATGGTCTTAGAGCTCTAATGAGCTCATAAAGAGATATGATCCTTCAGCTAGCTGGAACCAAGGCAATTAGGGCTTTATAGCCCTATACACAATGGTTGTATTTCCAGGAGGAGAATTGTTGTAGCAATGATCATTGTGTGAGTAGAGAAAGCAGCATGGCTGTTGCACAACAATCATGATCCAAAACAGTAAGGCACTTTGCAGAACAGGTGTCCTTGTGCAATGACAGCACAAGGTGGGGGACAATGACCCCAACAGAGCTATGGGACACTAATAATCCAGAATGGAGGGCAGTGGAAAATCAAGGTGCCCAGCACTTGGCTGGATTATGGTGTCCCATTGTGAGATGGTAACCCCCACTGTGCATCAGGATATCTCGAGTGGTGTCCCATTATGCAGTGGGACTCCCTTTTGTACAACAGGCCATCTTGTGCAATGCCCTGTTTCTCATCTACCAAGGTTGCTTATCTTGTTGGCAATATAGCTCCGACATCATGAAGTTACACATCACAGCTCGAGACACAGAATCTCTGATAGCTATGTCTGTTTTCTTTTTTCCTCTTTAGCTGTACTTGTTTTTCTTTTCAGGAGATCCCCAGAACTGCCATCAGATGCAACACAACGGCAATAGCAAGAAAGGAATATTAAGAGCAGGGTAGGTTCATCATGGGGTTCTTGAATCAAGACCTGGAATAAACATCTGCAATCTCTGGACAACTTCTGGGGCACCAACACTGTGGCAGAAATCATAGGACAGAGTTGCTACCCCCAAAGGTAGAGATGCTGATGTTTTGTCTGCCTTTGAAATAAATGAGCAAAAGGGGCTGGTAGCAGCAAGTCACCTGTCATTGCCATCTCCTCCTAATGCTTGGGAGCAACATTACTTTAGACCAGGGTTAGGCAACCTTTCCCCTTTAAGGGCCAAGGAACTTCAGCTCCCAGAAGCCTCAGCCATGTTGGCCAATAGTCCCATGTTGGCCAATAGCTCCTGGGATTCTGGGAGCTGAAGTCCCTCGGCCCTTAAAGGGGAAAGGTTGCCTACCCCTGCTTTAGAGCACTGTGGATAATTACAGAGTTACATTGCTCACAGCTTATTCAAATGGTGCTCAGTGCCAGAAGAAAGTGATAGAGATGTCAGGGAGTGTGTTGTTTAGAAACAAGTCCTCTGTGGATACCTGAATAATTGAGATCCTGAGAAAGCCAGGTTCAGGTTTTATAACCATCCATTTATTGGTTTGCGAGTCATGGTTTGATCTGCCAACATCAACATTTTTGTTCCATCTAGATCTTTTAAAGACCACCACCTTAGCTTCAATATAAGGTATTTCACCTTGCTTGCTACTTAGCCAGCACTTATCAGTTTGAAAGCAAAATGTCAAAAGTATGACATATCACTCTGGGATATAGATGAGCACCAGGATCTTCTCCTTTACAATCATCTTGAAAATGAAACTTCAATACATTTGGTACATAAGAGCATCCTGATGGATTGTGACTCACACTAATTACTGGGATAAGAATGCAATTGGATTAAGTCATCAACATAATTTGGAAACAAGTACTCAGTCAAGGTACTTAAGGTCCAAAACACAATGCAAAAATAATCCAGTTTGAGACAACTTTAACTGCTCTGGCTAAGTGCTATAGAATCTCAGGAATTGTAGTTTATTGTGGCACCAGAGCTCTCTGACAGAGAAGGCTAAATCTCTCACAAAACTACAGTTCCTAGAATTCCCTATCATTGAGCCAGGGCAGTTAAAGCGGGCTTAAGCTGGATTATTTCTGCAGTGTGTTTTGGACCTAAATGTATCGGCACTTTCCTGGAGTAGATCTTTAAGCTGCATTGATCTGAGTATCTTTCTCTCCTGATACAGGAGAGGCCACTACGAAGCACAAGGGAAACTGGAGATGAACATGTTGCAACAGCCCTTCATTAAAGCGTACAGTACAGAGATAAAATTCAGGCACACATTTTGATGAGAAGCAGAGGTGGAGGAGAGGGAGGCAAAATAATTACAGCAACATGGCTTGCAGAATATGAGATGATTAACCACCACAGCAGCAGATTTATATACAGGCAATTTTCTTTGTTTAACAGATACACTTTAATGACTCTCTAGAGGTCTCATTTACTCCTATTCATTCTAAGGCTGTTTTACAGATATGTTTCTAAAATGCACATGGTCAGGGCCTCTAAATTCCTGCTGTCTTCAAATCTCAGTCTGAACTGAACTTCTAATAATGGCCATATAAATTGTTCCAAATTCCCAGGGAACCATGAAAGCACAGTGGGTGAGACATCTAACAAGTCATTTTTGCTGTTGTTAACTTTGACTTATGGAGACCCTTTGAATGAGAGATCTCTAAGTCACCCTCTCCTCAACAGCCCTGCTCAGGTCTTGCAGACTCAGGGCTATGACTTCCTTCATTGAGTCTATCTATCTGGCTCCCTCTTTAACTACTGCCTTCTATCTTACCAAGCATTTGTGTCTTTTCTAGTGAGTCTTCTCATGATAGGTCCAAAGACTCAGTTTAGTTATCTTGGCTTCTAGGGAGAATTCAGCCTTTATTTGTTCTAGGACCCATTTGTTTGTCTTTTTAGCAGTCCACAGTATCCATAGAACTTTGCTCCAGCACCACATTTCAAATGAGTTGATTATTATGCAGGGTACTATAGCATAAAGAACTATTACTTATAACTTGAAGATCTGTGAACTGGATAGTGTGGAAAATAGATAAGAAGAAAATCAATTCATTTGAGATGTGGTTCTGGAGAAGACTGCTGAGGATACCATGGATGCCCAAAAAGTCAAATAAATGGGACTTTGAACAGATTAAGCCTGAAATCTCCATGGAAGCCAAAATGATCAAGCTGAGGCTATCGTACTTTGGCCATATCATGAGAAGGCATGACTCATTAGAAAAGACAATAATGCTAGGAAAGGTAGTGGGTAGTAGGAAGAGAGGAAGACCACACACCAGTTGGATGGACTCAATCTGGGAGGTCATGTGCCTGAATTTGCAGCAATTCAACGGAGCAGTGGAGAATGAGGGTCCTGGAGATGTCTCATCCACAGGGGCGCCATGAGTTAGGGCCAACTCAAGGGCAGTTAACAACAACAACATCAACAAGATATGCAGAAGATAAAACTTTACCAACAGTACCACAAACAACACTAACATCACGTTCAATTTAAGAGTAGTTGTTACAGTTTAAATAAAACCTCATGCTTATTCTTTCTTTCATTTTTATTACTTAATATAGCCTCATGCTTATTATTCACAGTCATCCTTAAAAATAAAAATTCATAAAGACTGTAGCTTGGTGGAAGTTCACATACTTTGCATCCAGAAGAGTGAAAGGTCAATCCTAGGTAAGACTGGCAAAGATCCTGGACCCTTTCATAGTACTTAATTATGATCCTATGATTCCATATGAAATACTGTAGCTGATTCTTATAGCTGAATTCCAAACACCTATAGAATTCTGGTGTTTGTAGTTTGGTGAGGCATCAGAGCTCTATGGCTAAACTGCAAATCCAAGGATTCCACAGGATGAAACCATAAACTATATATTGCAAAAGGGCTCCCTGTCTGAAGCCTCAGAGAACCACTACTAGTCAGGGTAAACCACACAGTGGTAACTTCCAAGAGTTGGAGGTGGGTTGCACTGGCACATGAAGGGGCTTCCACCATTCCTGAATTTGCTGCTAAATAGCCTGACTTCCAGTTAAGAAAATGCCTCTCCTGGGCTCTCAAACTGTTTGAAGTGGGGTGTGTGGGGTGTGCAGGACATGGCAAAGTTGGCAAGGACTTCTGGTTTAATCTCTCTTTTTTTTAAGGATCCCTGCTTGGCCTCCAATTGTTTTATCTCTCCACACATATACAAAATAAAAAATCGGGGCAAGGTGGGGTGGCAGAAGCAACACTTTAAGGTTTAGTAAGAGGATAATGCGACCCCACAATCCCAGATAGTTGCCCGCCCCTATTTAAGAGGATCATCACCCCATGACACTTACCTCTTGCCCTTCATCCTGAAGGGGGACATTTATTTCCCAGTAGACTCCTGTAAGTCACTAAAAGTATCACATCTTCTCTGTTCTCCCTGTTGAATCTATCCCCAGCCTTCTTCAACTTGGTAACTTCCATATGGGTGAGCTATAGCTGCCAAAATCTCCTAGCCAGAATTTCCTCAAATTCCTCATAGCTAATTTGGAGAATTTAATGTATTTATTTATTTATTTTTAAAAACACATATCATTGTCTCCTACTTCATCTACCCCTGCATACCCTCCAACTGCCTTGATGAAGCAAGGACAGCTCCAATCAATCATCTGTTTTCCTACTTTTTCAGCTATTTTAAATATCTCCCTGTTTCTTTCACCTCCTTTCCTTCCCTCTTTGTCCTCAGCTGCTGCAAACTGAGTTCAATGTGCAAGAGACATTTTCACTCAATGAATTTAGTAGTGATGATAGAGGAGGAGCCTTCCTACCATGATTTTTTACCTACTTTGTTATATAAGCAATCTAAGCTAGCAGCCATCACCAAAACTGTCTTCTGGTTGTATATCTCAAAGTCATGGTTTGTACTGACTGTGGTTTGTTCTTTAAGCCACAAGTTTTAAGAAAGAGAACCAAGTGGATAGTTATCTGTCTTTCCCATTTGGGTGTATGCATGAGAATCTTGCACTTCTTTGTAGACTCAGGCAAAATAAACTGCAGCAGTCTCTTCTAACCTGTGTTTTCTTCCTCTTTACTAACTTTTGTCGTCTTGAACAAATCCTGATGTTGTTTGGCCACTTATGTCATGATTTCCAACTATGAGATGTTGAAGTGTATGCCCCTGCCACCTGTCAACAACATGGCTCATCTTTCTCTCTCTCTCTAAATTAACTACACCAAACAATGTGAAGAATGTCACATCCAATTTGGCCCTAAGAATCTATTCTTTTGATGGCAGATCTAAGTTTTGCTGAACTGCAACATCTGCATTGCAATAATGCTTCTTTGCTTTTTTTTTTTTTTTTTTTTTTGCTTTTTATGAATTGTGTAATAATCTCTCTTTCACTGGCTCAAGCTTTTCTCATTGGGAAAAAGCTTCCAATTCAAGTCAAATTCCCTTTGCATTAAGAATTAATAGGTAAAATATGGCAACTGTGGTTGATCAATTAAGTAATGAGCTTAACAACTCTATTTACTTAATAGAGGGAGCAAGGTATTTTTAATTTGGACAAACTGATGACAAATCAAAGTGCCAAATGAGTGAACAATATCTCAAACCCTCTAGAGACCCATTTTTCTTTTTCTTAGAGGGACCCAGGGCCAGCCACATCATTAGGATGAGTGAGGGGGTTAGGCAGCTGATTTTGTAGGGTTGCCTTCCCCATGGTTTGGCTGGAATTTACCTGAATTCTAGGCATGCCAGCTTGTGCCTGTTTGAATCATCTTCTCAACCAGATCCCAAGCTTTCATTTAAAAATGCAAACCCCCAGCCCTTGTAGGAGTTGAAATATGGGTCAAAATGTGGAGAGACTCTTCTGTGAAATTGTTCTGCAAAGGGGGAGTAACTCATGAAGGCAATGGAAGGATGCTGGACATGAGGCAAGGGAAGGCACAGAAAAGAAGGGAGATTCAGATGTGAGAGGAACCCTGGTGATGCAGTGGTAAAATGCTTTTACTGTAGCCACTCACTCACTAGCCACAACGTTGTGAGTTCAATACCAGCCAGGGGCTCTGGGTCGACTCAGCCTGTCATTCTTCCAAGGTTGCTAAAATGAGTACCCAGCTTGTTGGGGGCAATTAGCTTACACTTTGTAAACTGCTTAGTAAATAATAATAATAATAATAATAATAATAATGATCCCGCCCCTCTGCAGAGCAATCGGGGCGGCTTACAACATTAAAATTTACATAAAGATGTGTTAATACAATGTAAACAGAACCTAAAAATCCTGAAACCCACCCGCTCCTTAAAAGGTAAGGGCTCTTCTTCTTTATTAGTCTAGGCCCGATGATGCTGGGCCTGTTGTCTCTCCCTCAGATGACACTGGATGGAATGGAGGGAGGGCTCTTCCTCTTAGTCTAAATTGGTAAGCGGTATAGAAATGTACTTGCTATTGCTAGGAGACACACTGCAAAGCTGTGAGGTGAGGCAAGGGAGGGAGTAGGAGAGGATAGGAGCAATAAGAAAAATATAAAAAGCATGTAAAAAGCAAGGGAGAGAGGCATTGTGAAGACTTGAGGTGAAATGAAGGAAAGTAGGAGAGTGTGAGTCAGTGGCAGCACTAGAGTTGGTGTCACCTGGTGTGATATCTCATAGTGTCACCCTGCCCCCCCACCTCCTCCTTGTGTTCAGCAATTTTGGACAACCTCCCTTAGAAATTCTTTCTCTTGTGGGCAGGTCTATGTTAAAGAGATGGGTAAATCGTGGCCCATCAGTGCTTATTGACCTACAATTTGCAAAGGCCAGCAAAAGCTTTCTTCTAGTGAGCCCCTCCTCATTTTCTCATTACTTCCATTTCCATTTCCAGAGCTTAGAAAAGCTACTCTTTGGCTATGCTGGCCAGCAGGAATGATGGGAGTAGGAATTCAATAACATCTGGAGAGACAATAATTCCTCACCCACACAGTATAATACATACAGAATAACAACCAAAATATAAATAGATTCTTAATGGTGTACAATATATTATTCCCATTCTAAACTAGTGCACTGACATTGTTTTATGTATTAAGTAGAATCTCCTGGCCTGACACTCCCTCCCAACCTACTTTGCTGGGCAACAGCAATAGTATAAGGTGTGAACTTTTTGTCAATACTGCTAACAACCTTGCTTGCTGGTGGGAAGGGGCTGAAATATCATACACTTGTGCCCTGATTGCCAGCAGAATGGACCTCCTCCTGTCTGTATGGTTGATCCTTGGTAAAGTAGTTTGGGGAGATGCGCTTATGATTGTGGCAACTGTTCCATGACCATGACCATGACCATGACCATGTAGTGATTGTGAATATTGATCAGTTATGGATGCATAACTTGAGGTTCTACATCTGTAAATGAGATACTGAATTCTGGCCAATATATTTTTGTGAGCTATCCCCATTGTATAGCAGAGTGTATTGTGAAGACTTGGCCTTGAATGGGGAAGGAAGACCCATTAGATTTAGGAAAGATCTTTTTCTGGGAGAAATAATTGATGGAATTGCTGTTGTTCTGCACCTTCAAGTAGTTTCTGACATGGTGATCCCATCACGGGTTTATCCCCTGACAAGATTTGTTTTGAGGGGGTTTACCTTTACCTTCCTCTTAGTCTGAGAGAGTGCGACTTGCTCAAAGTCACTCAGTGGTCTCTATGGCTGAGTAGCAATTTGAACCTTGGTCTTCATAGTCCAACACTCAAACCACTACACCATGCTGGTTCAGTTGTTGGAATCCTGTATGACGATTATGGAGTGGATTCTGGCCAGACTGTTCTCCCCCACTTACCAGTAAGCAGCTGCTGGGATTAATGGGGGTCCACTTCCCTATTGATTTAGAAGTGGCTTCCTGATATTCCCACCCCCACCATAAGCAATCTTTAGCACAACAGGGAGAAAAAAAACTTGTCACAAATCCCCCCTTACACTGGAAAGCACTTGCACAAGGAGGGTGGTGGGAACATCAGGCAGCAACATCTTGATTGAGAGGGAAATGGACTCTTGTTAAGCCTAGTGGCTGCTTACTGGTAAGTGGGGTTTGGGGAACTTTCATGGTCCCTATGTAGCCACTAGTTCAGAGGTTACATGGAGATTGTGAATATGTATCAGTTATGAATGTGTAACTGTAGGTTATGTAACTGGCCAACAGAATTTTGGTTGAAAAATGCAATTATGAATTTGCTATGCATCATGCACAAAACAAAACTGCACTGAAATCCAATCATTCTCCAATAAAAAGATGAAATAATTCATTGACTTGCTCGTTTATTAATAAAAGCACACCATGTTCCATTTCCATTTCATTTCACTTGTGTTCCTTGCTTTGATCATTGTGCTCCCAGTTTAGTAGGCCTGAGCTTATTACTACAGCTGAAATTTGTCACACAAATGCTTAAAACAGGATGGACTTCAAGATCAAAGCAGAAGAAAATTGCAGGAGGGTGATCGACTCCAACAGTCTCTCAAGGAAGAGACAGAATCCTTCCAAGCAATTATCTAAATGGCAGGGATATAATGAATTAAGATGAGGGAACCAAGTGATGAATCTTCTTGTAATCACCAAAGTTTTGTCCTTCAGCTACTCTCCTATGATTACAGGCACTGATAACCTGGCCAGCTGTTTAAAGTGTGAGGCTGCCTCCTGGGGGATTATGGGATGGATAGTCCAGCACATCTGGAAGGTACCATGTTGCAGAAAGCCGATAGAGACAATGACTTCAATGGAGCATTGTTCCTAACAGTCCTCCAAAGCATCCTCTGTAAAGTAGGGACAAAGGTCAGTCCTTAATGGGACATGACTTTTATAAATATATTTGAGAGTTTATTTCTCTTGAGAATAGCATAGGTCATGAAGGCAAAGACACAACAAATCCAATTGCACTTTGGCAGGATGTGTTGTAAAGCGCCATGTATTTCATAGAGTTTTCTTAGGAAAGGAGTATTCACACCTTGTTTGTCATTACCTTCCTCTGGAATATAACCTGAAGCACCTGCTATTCCTTGGCAGTTCTCCATCCAGGACCCTGTTTAGGTTCCAAGATTAGACAAGATCTGATGCCTTCAGGGCACTTAGGCCTCAAGTAGGGGCTTCTACCCTATTTTTTTTTTTAAAAAGAAACAACAACAGCATCTTCTAAAAATATTTCCTCAGAAGAAAATAAAAGGATTTTGAGGGGAAAGTAAGGCTACTTCTTTAGCCAAAATTGAAAGATGTGGCCATGTTAGAAAATCAGTATGGAAAGAGGTCTTGTAACACCTTTGAGACAAAGTGAAAGAAGCTGGTAACATAAGTTTTGGTAGACTTGAATCTACTTCCTCAGATGCATGCAGGTACATTGACGATATCTTCATAATTTGAATTCATGCAGAGGATTTGGCTCAAGACATTCTACCAGAGGTTTTTTTGTGGGTTTTTTTCGGGCTGTGTGGCCATGTTCTGAAAGAGTTTCTTTCTGACGTTTCGCCAGCATCTGTGGCTAGCATCTTCAGAGAAAACTGAAATGGAAAAGCCTGGTTGTATATATACTGTGAGACCCTGGGTAGGGAGGGGTGGTTCCAGGGTCTCACAGTATATATACCCAGGGTCTCACAGTATATATACAACCAGGCTTTTCCATTTCAGTTTTCTCTGAAGATGCTAGCCACAGATGCTGGCGAAACGTCAGAAAGAAACTCTTTCAGAACATGGCCACACAGCCCGAAAAAACCCCACAAAAAAAACTATGCATGCCGGCCATGAAAGCCTACGACTTCACATTCTACCAGAGTTTCAGCAACACCCACTCTACTATCAGTCTCAATCTGGAACCATTAAAAAAAAACAAACCACTTCACTTTCTGGACACTGCCATACAGTTATGCAACAGACATCCAAGCACCACACTTTGTCACATTCTCATTGAGTGCTAAAAAACCTCCCCATGTACCTGAGGAAGAAGATTCAAGTCCACAAAAGCTCATGTTACCTGTTTCTCTCTTTTGGTAAGTCTCAAAGGTGCTATAAGATCCCTTTGCAGACTAACTAAAATTGATTTAACTACAATGCCTTCTCCCCATGGATGCCTGGGAACAATATTGTGAAAGTGATGGTAGGAACATTCAATACAATTCTTTGCCCTTATCCCAATGCTAATTTCCATCCCAAGCTATAATTCTAGGATTTTGGGGAGTGGAAAGCTGTGGTAGAATATACCAGTGGTGTGGAATACAGGCTAGCTGCTCTCAAATCTTAGTCCTCTGTATGTTTTGGATTTCAGCTCCCAGATGTCCTAACTAGGATGGCCAATGCTCAGGAATAATGGGAATTTAAGTTCCACACATATGGAGGACCAAAGTTTGAGAAATAGTAAAATATATACAATAGTGCTACTATTCACTATTTTCTTTCTCAGTTCCATATTTTCATCTCCTCCCAGTGTGACTGGAGGCATCTAGGCATTGTTGTTGATATATAATTTTTATTAATTTTAATGCAGACATTCTTCATCACAAAGCATATAAGCAACAAAGAAAGAAGAGAAAGAAAAGAAAACAAAAACGGAAAATAATGAAATAGTAATATGTACATGTGTGTTATATGTACACAGTAAAATTCAAACTAACTTAAAATTAAACATCATACTAAACATTGTATAAGATGTTAACTAAGACAATAGACATGAAATAACCATTAAAAAAAAAAAAGGAGGAGGAGGAGGCTCTCCAGGCCAGTTTCTAAAAGAGAAGAGAAAGAGAAAGAGGTTTCTGCCAGGAAAGAAAGCTTTCCAGGCCAATTCCTGCTAGGAGAGAGGAAGAAAACAGTTTCCAGGCAGCCATCTTGAGAGGGTAAGTTTTTAAGTTCTTTTTAAAAACTCTTGGGGGAAGTGTGACTGTGACTCAGCGGGTGGGGCTTTGTTAAGAGCATTTGCAAATCAATAGGGGGTGGGCTAGGCAGTTAGCTCTTTACAACTGCTCCCAGAATTTTATAACCACTACCAATTGTAGAAAACTTTTGGTCATCTGCAGACTTTAACATTGGTTTTAGCAAGAGATTTTCTTTGAGGAGGAAAGCCATAGTCCTTTTTAATACTTAGTATGGATACTGAAGGAACTGCTGCCGTCACCTGCAATACCTGTGGTATGTTTGTCTTCCTACCTACAGAGGTCGGGAACTACATATGCTCCAAGTGCAAGTTGGTAGCTCTCTTGGAGGAGAAAGTACAGCAGCTGGGGGCGCGGGTAGCTACACTTCAGAATATTAGGGAGCAAGAGGCTTTCCTAGACAGAACGGAACGAACGGTCTTGGACAGGGACCACACAGTGGAAGTTGCTGGGGAAGAGAACGTCACACCACATACACAGGAGGTAGACAGCTGGAGGAATGTCACACGTAGAAGTAGGGAGACCAGAGATCGTTCTGGGAGCTTGCAGCTACAGAATCGTTTTCAAGCTCTTTCCCTTACCAAGGAGGACGAGGAAGAGCAGCATGAACAGACTTCAGGGAAAGAGCTGGGAGTACCACCACAGGGAACAGTCGCTGCTAAGCCTCGTAGGAGACGTGTGGTCGTGGTGGGGGACTCCTTGCTGAGAGGGACAGAAACAGTGATTTGTGGGCCTGACAAGATGTCTCGGGAGGTGTGTTGTCTCCCTGGGGCAAAGATCCGAGATGTGACAGAGAGGCTGAGAAGACTGGTCAGGCCTACCGACCAATACCCCTTCCTTTTGGTTCACGTGGGAACGAACGACACAGCAAGACACAGCCTTCAAAACATCAAAAGGGATTACGAGGCTCTAGGAAAGAAGCTGAAAGAAATGGAGGCACAGATTGTCATCTCGTCTCTACTGCCAGTTGAAGGGCACGGTCCAGGAAGAGAGAGGAAGATAGCAGATGTCAACAATTGGCTCCGCAGATGGTGTCGTCGAGAACGATTTGGATTCTTGGATCATGGGCTGCGGTTCCATGAGGGTGGACTCCTGGCAAGGGATGGGCTGCATCTCACACCAGTTGGAAGAAACGTTTTTGCCAACAGTCTGAAGAATTTGATCAGGAGGGCTTTAAACTGAGTTATGTGGGGAAGGGAGACAGCACCCTGGAAGACAAAAGGACTGGAAAAAATAGTCAAACTGTCATAGAGGAAACAAAGCAAACAGTAGAGGGACCCAACAGTGGGAGGCAAAAAAACGTGCTAAGGCAGCAAGTAAAGGAGACATATGGTCTTAGATGTCTCTACACTAATGCACAGAGCATGGGAAATAAGCAAGATGAACTTGAACTCCTAGCGCAACAAAGCAAATATGATATAATAGGCATCACTGAAACCTGGTGGGATGAGTCTCATGATTGGAATGTAAAAATACAGGGGTATAACCTCTTCAAGAGAAACAGGCCAAACAGGAGAGGAGGAGGAATAGCATTATATGTCAGGGATATTTACACCAGTGAAGAAATCCAGGACAACAATCCTGGAAGCCAGGTGGAGAGCATTTGGATAAAAATTAAAGGGGAAAGAAACAACAGGGATGTTATTGTGGGAGTCTACTACAGACCCCCGACTCAGGCAGAAGAACTGGATGATGCCTTTCTAGAACAGATGACCACACACTCAGAAAGGAGAATATAGTAGTGATGGGTGACTTCAACTATCCGGATATTTGCTGGAAGTCAAACTCGGCAAAATCCTTGAGGTCTAGCAAATTCCTCACTTGCCTCGAAGACAATTTCATTGTTCAAAAGGTGGAAGAGGCAACGAGGGAGTCAGCTATTTTGGATCTGATCCTAACTAACAGGGAAGACCTAGTTAATGGGGTGCAAGTGGTTGGATCCTTAGGCGGGAGTGATCATGTCCTCCTGGAGTTTATTATACAGTGGAAAGGAGAAGCCAGGCATAGTCAGACACGCATTCTAGACTTTAGGAAAGCTGATTTTACTAAACTTAGAGAAATACTGAGGGTGATCCCATGGACAGGAATACTAAAAGAGAAGGGAGTTCAAGACGGATGGGAGTTTCTCAAACGGGCGATACTGAAGGCACAATTTCAAACTGTGCCAATGAGGAGGAAGAATGGGAGGTGTCTCAAGAAACCAGGATGGATGACTAAGGAACTTGCAACTGAACTATGTTTTAAACGGAACATGTATAAGAAATGGAAAAATGGGGAAATCACCAAAGAGGAATTCAAACAAATAGCTAGCACGTGTAGGGTTAAAGTCAGAAAAGCTAAAGCGCAGAATGAAATCAGGCTTGCTGGAGCGGTTAAGAACAATAAAAAGGGCTTTTGGGGGTATGTCAGTAGCAAAAGGAAAAAGAAGGAAATGGTAGGGCCACTGTGTGGAGAAGATGGCAAAAAGTTAACAGGGGACAGAGAAAAGGCAGAATTACTCAACACCTTCTTTGCTTCAGTCTTCTCAGAAAAGGCAAAGGGTGCTCAACTTGAGGATAATGGAGCAGAGGACAGACTAGGAGAATTTCATCACAGAATAAGTAAAGAGATAGTACAGAAACATCTGGTTAATCTAGATGAATATAAGTCTCCAGGACCAGATGAATTACATCCAAGGGTATTAAAAGAACTGGCAAATGTAATATCAGAACCATTGGCAATAATCTTTCAGAATTCCTGGAAAACAGGAGAGGTCCCAGCGGACTGGAGGAGGGCAAATGTTGTCCCCATCTTCAAAAAGGGGAAAAAAGAGGATCCCAACAATTATCGTCCAGTTAGTCTGACATCAATACCCGGAAAGATTCTGGAGCAGATCATTAAACAGAGAGTCTGTGAACATCTGGAAGATAATTTCATAATCACAAAAAGTCAACATGGGTTTCAGAGAAACAGGTCATGCCAGACAAATCTGATCTCTTTTTTTGATAAAATTACCAGCTTGGTAGATGAAGGGAATGCTGTGGATATAGTATATCTTGATTTCAGTAAGGCCTTTGACAAGGTTCCCCATGACATTCTTGCAAGCAAGTTGGTAAAATGTGGGCTAGACAAAGTAACTGTTACATGGATTTGTAATTGGTTATCTGGTCGAACACAAAGGGTGCTCAACAATGGCTCCTTTTCAACCTGGAAAGAAGTGACCAGTGGGGTGCCACAGGGCTCTGTCCTGGGCCCAGTGCTATTCAATATCTTTATTAATGACTTGGATGACGGTATTGGGGGCATAGTTATCAAATTTGCAGATGACACCAAATTAGGAGGAGTAGCTAATACCCCAGAGGACAGGATCAAAATTCAAAATGACTTGAGCAGACTAGAAAGTTGGGCCAAAGCTAACAAAATGAAATTCAACACAGAGAAATGTAAGGTACTGCACTTAGGGCGGAAAAACGAAAAGTACAGATATACGATGGGGGACACTTGGCTGAATGAGACTACGTGTGAAAGGGATCTAGGAATCCAGGTGGACCACAAGTTGAACATGAGTCAACAGTGCGATGCAGCAGCTAAAAAGGCCAATGCAATTTTAGGCTGCATCAGTAGAAGTATAGTGTCTAGATCAAGAGAAGTAATAGTGCCACTATATTCTGCTTTGGTCCGGCCTCACCTGGAATACTGTGTCCAGTTCTGGGCACCACAATTCAAAAAGGATGTGGAGAAATTGGAGCGTGTCCAAAGGAGGGCAACTAAAATGGTGAAGGGTCTGGAAAGCAAGCCCTATGAGGAACGACTTAGGGAGCTGGGGATGTTTAGCCTGGAGAAGAGAAGGCTGAGAGGTGATATGATAGCCGTGTTTAAATATTTGAAGGGATGTCATATCGAGGAGGGAACAAGCTTGTTTTCTGCTGCTCCAGAGACTAGGACCCGAAACAATGGATGCAAGCTGCAAGAAAAGAGATTCCACCTCAACATTAGGAGGAACTTCCTGACAGTAAGGGCGGTTCGACAGTGGAACACACTCCCTCGGAGAGTAGTGGAGTCTCCTTCCTTGGAGGTCTTTAAGCAGAGGCTGGATGGCCATCTGTCGGGGATGCTTTGATTGGGAGTTCCTGCATGGCAGGGGGTTGGACTGGATGGCCCTTGTGGTCTCTTCCAACTCTATGATTCTATGATTCTATGATTCTATGATTCTATGAAATAACTAATAACCTAACTACTGACCTAAACACTAACTACATGAGTAAGGCAGTAACAAAAAGGACTTTGATCCCTCATTCCAAACTGTAATGAAAAGTATAATCCCTGCCAAAACCTACAATTACAGATTTAGATAAATAAATGTACTACAGTTATTAATAGCCAAACCTACAAATTATTACATCATTGGTATTTTTATAGCTCAAAAACTCCACAAATGGTTTCCAAACTTTCAGTAAGTTATCCATTGCTTTGTCTTTTAACACACTTATTAATTGGGCCATTTGGGCTAACTCTGCAGTCTTAACCATCCATTCTTTTGTCATCTGTGCTTCTGCCTGTTTCCATGTTTGAATGAACAATATTATTGCAGCTGTTATATATCTAAGAAGTAATCCATTTTTACTATCCAATTGTTTACCAATAATACCCAACAAAAACATTTCTGATGTCATTGCCAACTTTACCTTTTTTTTTTTGTATTTGCATATATGTCTTGGACCAGTAACATTTCACTTCCTTACATATCCATCATATATGAAAAGGAGTGCCTTCCTTATCTTGACAGCTCCAACACTGATTTGAAACATTCTTAGAATTTTTTGACAGTTTATTTGGATTTAAATACCATCTGTACATCATCTTATACATATTTTCTTTTAAATTACTGCACACAGTAATTTTTATATCTTTGGTCCACATCCTCCCTCCACGTCTCCATTTGAACATTGTACCTAAAATTTTGTGCGTACTTTATTATAGAATCTACATCTTTCATCTCTAACTTCAAAAGATATTTACAATTTTTTTGATTACATGTTGATCATCATCTTTATATTATTCTGAATAAAACACATTTTCTCCAACCTTTATAGTTGAATCTTTCTTATCTTGGTTTGACCTCTCCAAGAATTACCTATAAGGAAACCATCTAACTTCTTTGGGTAGCAGCTCTCTTTACTTAAGCTCCAAACTATCTTGTTCCAAGTACAAAAAAAAATCATCATATAATAACCATCTAAACTTTCCTAACACAGCTTGATCCCTTTTCCTCTTGTCCAAGATGGCTATTATTTCCTAACATAATTTTAAAGAACTCAGAGAGTGCAGCTGCCAGAAGAAAATAGAACATGTTCAAAAACAAGATTGTATTTTTTTAAAAAAAATCAAGAAAGTAGAGTTGTGAAATAAATATGATGTGTACTTCATCTGGGAATAAAACACAAATGTATTGTGTGTCTAAAACTAATTATGAGGATACTGAGTTAGTGAAAAAAATCAAGAAGATAGATATTTCACCATTTTAAAAGATCATCACAATCAATATTTCACTTACAGATATGGGCAGACTAGTCCCATTATTCTTTGCCAACATGTCCTTGTGGGCTAGCCAAAAATGTTCATGAAAAAAAGATACAGGAGTGAGGAGGAACTATATGAAATCTCTCACTGGTTATTACAAATATCAAGTGCCATTGTAGAATGTACACAATGAACAATATCCTCTTTGTCACCCTTTCAGCCCAGAGAAATTGGAGAAATTCACAGCATAGGGGGAATTGTTATGAGGCTCTGAGAGCTTTCATAGGAGCAGTATGAGTCTCTTTTGCCTATTTAAGAGAATATCTATTGAGTGCTAATTTGGAAGAGGTGGGCAGAGGGAAAGTAGAATTTGTAATGTCAATGAACACTCTGGCTCATTGTTATATATAACTCAGCATCTACA
Organism: Phrynosoma blainvillii; assembly: GCA_026167975.1. Classification (NCBI taxonomy): domain Eukaryota; kingdom Metazoa; phylum Chordata; class Lepidosauria; order Squamata; family Phrynosomatidae; genus Phrynosoma; species Phrynosoma blainvillii. The sequence continues at coordinate 137,219,779 of JANUYF010000002.1, forward strand.
TTTTTATATATTTGTTGTTGTTGTATGCCTTCAAGTCATTTTTGACTTATGGAGACCCTCGGGTGAATCTATCATGGGGTTTTCTTGGCAAGATTTGTTCAGAAGAGGTTTGCCATTGCCTTCCCATGAGGCTGTGAATTATCTAAGGTCACCCAGTGGGTTCCATGGCTGAGCTGGGAATCAAACCTAGCTCTCCAAGGTCACAGTCCAACACTAAACCACTACATCAAGTATGTGTTTGAATAAGAGAAAGTGAGCTCTTCCCGATGAGTGCAAAGAAGCAAGAGCTTTTACAAAGAGAGCTCTTCGCTTATTGTTAGTTGGTCATGTTTTGTGTTACCTCATGGTCCACTAACAACCAGTTTTTAGTTCCCATAAAAAGTGACCAGAGATAGGTGGAGGATGAAGGAAACTCTATCACAGACAATTTAGCCAATCATCATTTAGGCTTCATGACACTGTAGGCAATTTGGCTAAATCATCATGCAGATCACTTCAGTGCCTTTGCTCACTACTAGCTCTGGATGCTGAGCTCCAGTATGGTCATGCCTTCTTTTTAAAGGAATATTGTTCTAAAAATCTTAATATACACTACAGTGACCCCTTGGTATCTGCTTGGGTTTGGTTCCAGGATCCCCCATGGATGCCAAAATCCACGGATGTTCAATTCCCGTTATAAACAATGGCATAGTAAAATGGTGTTCTTTATATAAACACCCAAATCAAGGTTTGCTTTTTGGGGAAAAAAAATCAAATACTTTCAAATGGTGGTTGGTTGAATCTATGGATGCAGAATCTGTGTATATGAAGGGACAACTGTATAAGGAATGTGTGCTCCCTCCCCCCCATCCTATCAACAAGGAGAGTTGGCCAGGAAACCCCATATGAATAGCACACTATGGGTGGGAATAAAATGTAGGTGTTCATGCTGGGAATTGCCACTTGAATAGACAACAGAAACTTCTTAAAAAAAAAAAAAACCTCAAAAACTATTGAAACAATTATGGCAGTCAACAGCAACATTTATTCTGTCTGGAAGAGCCCAGTGAGTGAGTGAGTGAGTGAGTGTATGAATTACTGAGAGAGTACAACTTATGTAAAATCTTATATCTCACTCTTCCTGTCCATTCACACCACTCAGGACAGTTACAATAATTAAAACCAATAACAATAGATAATATGTTCACAGAAACAGCATGATGCTTAAAAAGTAGATAGCGAGTAAACCAGTGAAAAATAAAACTCACAAAATATATGTATTTGGAATACAACTTCCAATAATTAACTAGGCCCTTGTGTGTGAAAACATCTGTATTCTTTTCCTTGATGACAATATGCTGATTTTGTACTGTAAAAAGACTCACGCAAGAGGTGTAGTGGTTTGAGTGTTGGACTGCAACACTGAAGATCAAAGCTCAAATCCTTACTCAGCCATGGAAACCCACTGGGTGACTTTGGGCAAGTCACACTCTCTCAGCCTCAGGGGAAGGCAATTGTAGATCTCCTCTGAAAAAATCTTGTTAAGAAAAGTCCATGATAGGTTTGCCTTAGGTTCACCATAAGTTGGAAATGAATTGAAGGCACACAACAAAAACAACAACAACAAGGCTCATAGACTTCACTGGTAAACAGGAATGTCAGCATCACGTGAGAAAGCAAGCTTGTGTATCTGCACATACATATAAGTGGTGTGACTCTTCCCTATATTTCCTCATGCACTGAACTCCTGAGAATGTGGTCTGTAAATGTAACTTCAGATTGACAGGGCAAAGGGAAATGCAGCCTGGAGCTGCACATATAACCTCACATTTTTACACATAATCTGTTTTTAGAGATTTCCAAGACAACTGCCAATTATTTGATGTGTTCCATTTAGTGACACAGTACACATTTGCATGCAAAATATCTAGTTTATCTCCCTGAGATCTCCAGTTGGAAGCCAATCCCCAATCAGCCTTTCCCAATCTAGTGCCTTCCAGATAGGACCACAGCTTTCCTTATTCCTCTGTTTAAAACACACATAGGGCAGCAAACCAGGGAAGGCTAGTGAATAATATTTTTATTTATTTTATTTTTATTTATTAAAATATAATAAATAATATTCAGTTCTCAGGAAAATGTACAATAAAATATGTTTAAAGCAATAAATATTAAAATGATGTTAAAATACTAAAAATATATTACAATCACTGACCAACTAAAAACCCAACAACTTAAAATGGATTATAACAATTTTAAATAGCGCAACCATAAGACATGCATAGCCTGTGTCAATAAAATCAATCAGGCCTGAAAGTTAAATTTTGACTTGGCACCAAAATGATATCAACATTGGCTATAAACAGAAATCCAAAGGGAGGCTATTCCACAACTGGGGTGCCACCATAGAGAAGACCCCCTCTCATGTCTTCCCTCCAATAGATCTCAATTCTTGGGCAGGTATTTATATAGAGAGGCACTTTCTCAAGTATCAAGGTCCCAAGATGTTTAAGGCTTTAAATGTTACCATCAATACCTTGAATTCAGACTGGAAGTATATTGGCAGCCAGTATTGGATGAACACACTTGATATCAGGCAGGTTCATATGTTCCTATAATCTTTACTTTAACAACAGCAACAACAACAGAACAGGGTTACTGCTGTCTATAGCACTGCATATCTTCCTATAATATAAATCTGACTCTCTTGTTATCTTTCCAATTTTTGCATGGATTCTATTCCTTGAGGATAACTGAAGCAGAGGTTGTTAAAAGCCCATTTGACACAGTTTCAGCTTGCATTAATTCTACTCTTGTCAATATCCCAAAGGGAAAGGGGCTGCAGCTTTGTCTGCATAAAGATCCAGGCCCAGGGAGAAGCCTTTCCTTTTGGAAAGGAGTTCATGTAGTATCACTAAAGAAGAAGGAGGAGGGAAAAAAACTTCCTAGCCAGAGACCTTGGCTAATACCAGGCTAGGGGACCAATAGTGTAACTGAGTAGCATACAGTTTATATTTGCTCCCCCCAACACTGCACTTTAATTTCTATGACATAATTTGCTGCATTACATGAAGAATGGAAGAAGTCAAGCTAATTCAATTGAAGTAATGAAGTTTCCACACACACACACACACACACACACACACAGAAGAAGAAGAAGAAGAAGAAGAAGAATCAGGGTGTTATATATACCAGCCTGACATATAGTATGTCAGAATACAAATACCATCATTCCACCCAGCATGGCCCATAATCCTTCCCTCTAAAGCTGTTTGTTTCTTTTCATTAAAATGTTTGGTGTTTCTAATCCCTCACTTGTCTCTCCATGAGCCCAGTAATTCACAAACATAATCATAATATTAAAAAAGAAACACCCCACAACCCAACCCATACTGTCTTTGAGTGCCCCTCACTACAGCAGCTGGAAGCAACTGTAGCATGTGACAGCATTAAGCCTATCACACTTGTAGTTGCCCTTTTTCAGATTTAAGAAATTATCATACAAGGCTTCTATAGTGCAGCAATCACGTTTTTGGAGCATAGGGAAACATGACAGTATTGAAGCAAACTTTATCACACCTCCGCTTCAATACTGGTATGGTACTGCACTGTACATTGATATCCTGTGCAGGGATGGCAGATCAGGCAGTGAGAGGTGGCAGGGATGCCAGATCATGTAGAGGGGGATGAGGGGAAGAGAAGAGAAGAAGCAGGGGGACAAGTGATTTTGGCTGCCAACACATTTCAAAAACAAACAGCAACTGGTTTGGGGAAAATGTTGGCAGCTGTGATCACTGTGAGATGGAGAGGGAGAGGAGGAGATGAGTATTCCCACTACTTGTATCACATGTCTGACTAAAAAGTGGAACTGCCCCAGAAGAGAGACATTGCACCAAAGCAGCCATGGCATAACAGTGCAATTGAGGGCATATTGATGGGTTTTGCCCATCAATGAAAAAATGCACAAGAGTAATGGATTGAATGCAAGGTAGCAGCAGGACAGACATGACATCACGCGATAAGAAGGAGCCAAAAACACTTTTACCCTGTTAAAATTCTGCTTTTTAGCATTTTGTGATAATCTCCTTTGAGCAAGGATGACACTAAAGACAGTTTTTCTTATGCAAGCAGTTGCACAATCTCTTGCCCACCTATTCACTCAACTCTTTGCCCAATTGGTTGTGCTACAGTTGTACAATCTCTTGGACAACTGCTTGACACAACCATTAGTGCAAAGCAGTAGACCAGTGTAACCAACTTGGATTTTGTCCATGTTTAGTCAAAACCAGAAAGCAGCTCTTTCAGTGATAGCACCCTAATTCTAAATATTCTCACTTGGGGTGTATTTTATCATTATTTCAACACCAGGAATATTAATGAATTTTGTGTGTTATACTGATTTTTGTGCTGTTTTGCATTGCAGCTCTAGTTTTTTGAAGCTGTCAATTATCTGATGATATTGCTGTTTTAACTTACTGCAATGTGTAATCTACCCTGAAGAGAAGTGCTGCTCAAAGTGGTGGTCTTACACTGGTGCTGGTCCGTGAGCAAGTTTCCAGAAAATATAGAAATAATTATAGGCAAAGGGCATAAATATAGTGCTGGTTCTTGTCACACTGGAAAAAGATTATTGTCATTCCCTCACATCAGATTGCCTACAAAGCAGTGTGTAGAGAGTACTGCTGCTATTACAGGGGATATAACTTCACCCAGCAAACAAATAAACTGCATAAATACTTTAGCACAACTACTTCCTTGATGGACTGTGCTCTTAATGATTAATATGGGGGGGAAGCAGACGGGCGGCCGTGGGCCGCCCCGGGAAGCTGCAGATCGGGGGCGAGGTATCCCCACACCTTGGCCCCGTGGCACAGCTTCGCCGCCCCAGGAAGGAGTGCTAAAATAGCACTCCTTCCACAAGTTGCCAAAGGTGTGCTGCAAAAGGCTGGCAGCGCACCTTGAGTGACTCTTCCACTGCAGCGTGTGTGGACGCTGAGGCGGGAAGGCATCGTCGGAGCGCCAGCCGTGCGGGGGGTCCGGAGCTCCGACGATGCCTTCGGGAAGGGGTTGGGGCGCCCACCATGCGGCTGCACCTCCCCTTCCTTGCCCCCAAAATGGCGCTTTGTGCCATCTGCTTCCCCCCTTTGTGGCTGTGTACTTTTGGAGGTGGAGGCAACAAATAGAAGGATGAGGAAATGCAAAAACTGTTGGGGAGGACAAGTGACCAAGGGGATCAGTGTTGTTCACCCTTAGGCATTTCTTGATCCCCATAGTCCATAAGTAAATTGTTTTGGGTGCTTCATTAATTTATAAAACATCCTTGCTTTGTTTACAGCTCAGCTAAGCTTAAGCAAGCTGAAACTCCATTGGCTTATATGAAAGGATAAAGATATGCACTGACCTTCTTCATTTAGTAGGAATGGGTTTCAAAGTGCTTCCTTTTGGTCCAGATCATAACGTTTACCTATTTTCTTATTAATTAATTACTTGCAACTTTTAAGTGATAATGCCCTGACCAACAGAATTCATTAGAGGGAAGTCGAAGGCTTTCATAGTTTTTTTGTGGGTTTTTTGGGCTGTGAAGCTGTGTTCTAGAAGAGTGTATTCTTGACATTTCACCTGCATCTGTGGCTGGCATCTTCAGAGAAATTCTCTCATTCTCTGAAGATGCCAGCCACAGATGCAGGCGAAATGACAGGAATACATTCTTCTAGAACACAGCTTCACAGCCCAAAAAACCCACAAAAACCTAAAGAATTCATTAGAGCTAATCAACCTGTTGTGTTTTTTTTTATTAAAAAAATATTAGCATGGTTTCTGTCTTCTGAATTTCATTGTTTTAATATATCTCATCTACTCTAGACAGGTCTTCAAATGCCAGCCAGTGAGACTGAAATGTGTGTCTTTTTTAGCTACTGGTCAATTGATGCCACTAGATGTCTCTCTTCCAGTGCAAATGGATACTACCTCCTGCTTTTAATTTGCTCAATTTTGGGTTTAGCATTTAACACTGTTCAGTAGCAAATCTCATTAACCATTTTCACGGTAAAGTTGCCAAGAAATGCTTTTTAAAAAACAAAACAAATAAATAAATAAATCTGCCAGGCTTTCTTTTTCAAACCTGAAAGCCTCTTACAGCAGGGAAAGGAGGAGAAAAAAAAAACCAAAACAAAACACCAGTGTCCATTTAGCATTTTACAAGCTTGTGTTTTTCCTGGGAAATTTAGGTCATCCATGTCCCCATGTTTCTAGTAACTAACATCCATTACTTACTGGTCCTTTCAACAGAATTTTATCCAAGAGAATGATGTTCCAAAATGGAAAGTACCAAGAGATCACAGATTATGCTGTTTGCTGGACGCAGGCATATTGCATTTAAAAACTGGCATCTTCCCAAGAACAATTTGTTTTAGACAAGTTGACATTGTTGCTGGATAATCTAGAGTGCACCTGGCTTTCAATAAGTCTTTTGGAAAGCAGAAGGAGACATATTCTCCCTTGTTCTGTTTAAACTCTATGGATTTCATTGACATGTGGACACAATTATCTGCTTTGTCTGGACTGTTTATTACATATGCTACACTTTTGTAGTCATTAACTGGAGAGTTGAGCCCTAATTTGAGGCATCATCCTATCCAAATGGAGCATCAATTGTTCTTCTTATCATTTTGATGTTCCTTGAACCATGTTGTTGTTGTGTGCCACCAAGCTACTTGGGGTTATGGTGACCCTATTGATGAAACACCTCCAAGTTCTCCTGTCTTCAACAGCCCTGCTCAGGTCTGGCTTTCTTGATGGAGCCCATCCACCTGCAAAATGGTCTACAGCCTTTGACTTTATCAAATACAGGTCGAGTATCTTTTATCCAGAATCCAAAATCCAAAGTACTCCAAAATCTAAAACTTTTTGAGCTACAACACAAATAGTGTAGTCTATACCTGTGCTGTATTTACAAGACTGGAGAGAGACACAGCTGGAGAGAGATGCAAGGATCTGTAAAATGGTGGAAATCCACACCTCCCACTATTTCACCGATCCTTAGGGGGGTTGCAGACTGCCAGAAATAGTGTGAATTCAGTCCACTTTTAGGGTTAGGGTTAGAGTTAGGGAACCATGGGAACTGTATTTTATTGTGGCATCAGAGTTGTCTGACAGAGAAGGCTCAATGTCTCAGAAAAATAACAGTTCCCATGATTCCCTAGCACTAACCCTAACCCTAAAAGTGGACTGAATTCACACTATTTCTGGCAGTCTGCAACCCCCCTTAGTCTCTCTACTGCCTCATTATGTCTCATGTATATGCAAATACAGGTATTCAAAAAACAACAACAAACAAACCACAACAACTAACAAAACAAAACAAAAACCCTGAAATATGGAACACTGGAACACTTCTTTTCCCAAGCATTTTGGATAAAGGATACTCAAGCTGTATATATATATTTAAAATGAGCTGTGGAGAGTGAGGCCCAAAGTACAATAGCCTCAGTCTAGTCATCTTGGCTTCTAGGGAGAGCTCAGGCTTGCTTTGCTCTAAACCCCATTCATTTGTCTTTTTGGCAGTCCATGCCAGTCTGTACAACACTCTTCTAGCACTACATTTCATGAAGGATTTTACCAAAATCCTAAACCTTTACAATTGCTCAGTATGTTAGAATTAGGGGGAAAAGTAAACTTTAACATATTTTTTCTGCCTTCTCTTTTATTCTAAACAGTCTTTCTCTGCATAGAGAAACACACACACACACATATATATATATATATGCTGAGCTGAGCATGATGACTAATTTAGGGGGGTTGCAGACTGCCAGAAATAGTGCAAATTGAGTCCACTTTTAGGGTTAGGGTTAGGGAATCATGGGAGCTGTATTTTATTGTGGCACCAGAGCTCTCTGACAGAGAAGGCTCAGTGTCTCAGAAAAAAACAATTCCCATGATTCCCTAGCACTAACCCTAACCCTAAAAGTGGACTCAATTTGCACTATTTCTGGCAGTCTGCAACCCCGCCCCCCATTAATTTGTATCCTGCTTTTCTCCAAGCATGAGACCCAAGACCCAACAAAGTACAGCTAAAAACTATAATAATAAAGTTTAAAAATTTCAATAATCAATCCTGTCAAAAACAGCATCACACAATAAAGAAGATAAAGTACACCAGATTCCATTAAATGTTTTGTCTACTACAACCTTTATTTTGGATTATGTCACCAAGATAAAGTTGTCCCCCCCCCATCACCATTTAAAATATGGTGCTGGAGAAGAGGTGCACAGATACTATGCACAGGCAAATAAATGGGGTTGAGTGCAAATCAAGCCTGGACTCTCTCTAGAAGTCAAAATGACTAAACCAAGGCTGTAACACTTTGGACATATCATGAGACAACATGACTTTAAGAGGTATGTGAAGGCAGTTAACAACAACAAACACACAGCAAAGTGGAAGGCAGTAGGAAAAGAGGAAGACTGCATTTCAAGTGGATGAACTCCATCAAAGGAGACATGGCCCTGCATTTGCACGATCTGAGCAGGACTGTTAATAACATAATCTTTTCCATGGCTCTCATTCATAGGGTCTCCATAAATCAAACCCAGGTTGACAGCACATAGCAACAACAGCTAGAACCAGTTAACTGCTGGGAGAGAGAGAGATGAGTTGAGACAACTGTTCCTCCACTTGGAGGAAATTTCACTGTAGCACAAGAGCCATCTCTCATTCACTTCACTATGACTATGATATCAACTTGATATGTTTTAGGCAAGTAGTCTAATAAAGAGTTCTCCAGCGCAGGAAATTAGCCAGAACACACTTGCAAATTTAGCATGGAGAAGCTAGGAATACTTAACTGGACATGAGATAACATCATCTATTCACATGTGAACAGAATTAGGCCTGGAGTGGTTTTGCATATCAAACATAAAGGGTTTCCCCCCCCAGGAGATGGAACTCTTTTTGATTGCAAAGATTTACAACACTTGTCAGATCAAACACTATTCCCCTCACTTCTGTGGGTTTCTGTGGGTTTGGACCTGCTAGACAAAGGCAAAAGCTCTTGGCTGGTGTTACCCTGGTCCTCTTGCTGCTCCTTATTGAGCGTAATTAATTTCCCTATTGTATACAATTTGCACAACACACCACCCCACAACCAGTCACGTGGTGTTAGCGTCACCTCTTCTCCTCCTCATCACTATTCCCAAACTGGCTTGATTCTGTCTGTCTGTCTGTCTCTTTCTCTCTCTCTCTCTATTTCCCCACAACATCAATAGCAGTAACAAAGCTCTGCATGAAAAAGTTAAAATAAAATAAAACCTCAAAGGCAGGCTGGATAGAGCATAGGGCAGTGAGGTGGGGTTAAAGGGGAGTTAGAAAGAGCCAGTGTGGTGTAGTGGTTTGAGCGTTGGGCCATGATTTTGGAGACCAGGGTTTGAATCCCAGTTAAGCCATGGGAACCCACTGGGTGACCTTGGGCAAGTCACACTCTCTCAGGCTCAGAGGATGGCAATGGCAAATCCCCTCTTTAGCAAGAGAAAAAGCTAAGAGACAGAGAGAAGGAGGGAGTGAGGAAGAGAGAGAAGAAAAGAAGGAGGAGGCATTAGAGATGTGGGAGGGAAAAAAAAGTACACACAAAGAGAGTGCTGGGTGCATCTACACTGTGGAAATAATGTAGTTTGACACCACTATAACTGCCATGGTTTCATCCTACATAATCCTAGGGTTTGCAGTTTTGTGAGGTACTCTTTGGCAGAGAATGCTAAAGACCTTGTAAAATTACAGATCCCAGGATTTCATAGGATGAGGCTACAGCAAGCTGTACTGCAATGTCAAATTGCATTATTTCTATAGTGCAGATGCACCCAGAAAGACCGAAAGATGCAGAGAAGGGAGGGAGGGAGTGAAAGTAACACACTCAGAAATCACACATGTGATGCATGCATGTGTATATACTGCAGTACTCTGAGCATTTTGTGACTGACCAGAAACCCAGAGCAGCCCTGTGCCCACAGGTCCCTATACTGATTCCAACCCCTTCTTCCAATAGCTCTACAAACATCATCATCATCAAGCAACTCCCTGTACAATGAAGCCAATAAAACTGTTCTTCCTTCCCTTTTTATCATATGCCAATTCCTTCCAGGACAGATGTAGAGGTAGGTGAGCATTTACATTCTGAGCAAACCCAAGATAGTGTCAGACAAATAACAGTGGTGCATCGCTTACCTCCGTCACAGCAAAGCTTCTTTTCCCACAGGGAACTACTTTGTACCACTTGTCATGTAAGACATCCATGAAGCCATGAGATTTATACTGGCTGATCAGTTCTGAGATATTTGAGGTTAGTGGAGAATTTGGAGGAAGGCCAATACCATACCCTAGGGAAAGACAAAAAAAAATCAGTGTAATTCTGAGATGGGCAATCATGCATGGAGGCTTGGCCACCTTTCTGCAGTAATAAATAAATTCCAGCTTTTGTATAGCTGGCATGGGAAAAGTAGAGAAACAGCAGCTCAGGGGAAGAGGCATCCTAACAAAGTGTCTTGCTCATGAGTAGATCTGGTTGGGAGGATTTCAGTGTGCCATTTGAAACATCTACAATACAGGAATCAGCCACGTTCTTATACGTTTAGTGAGTGCAACGTTAATCTTTCCCATTACAAAGCCCAGTTTCAACAACCTCACATGGAAGTGTTCATGTGTTGCATTTTCAGGCAGAGATCCAGTTTCGAAGGACTGGTCCGGTGCAGTATCAGACATTTTAGTGTGGTTATCTCCCTTCATGTGATTTTCTCTTATGGAAGAAACCCTGTAGACTGATTCAATGTGGTCCAAAACACACTGTGGAATTAATCCAGTTTGAGACCCATTTAACTGCCCTGGCTCTATACTAGGGAATTCTGGAAACTGTAGTTTTGTGAGATATTTAGCCTTTTCTGTCAGAGAACTCTGGTGCCACAATAAGCTACAATTCCCAAGGTTCCCTAGCATTGAACCAGGGCAGTTAAAATGGTCTCAAATTGGATGATTTCTGCAGTGTGTTTTGGACCTGTGACTCACCCAAGGTCACCCAGTGGGTTTGCATGACATAAACCCTCCTTGTATTAGAATTAGGCTTGCATCAGCCAGCAGAAAGGCTGCCCCACTTATTGAACAGAATTCTGCTCTGGAATATGAGGAACAGAAGAGCCATGCTGGATCAGTTCAAAGCCTTAGTTCAGCATTTTGTTCACACAATAGTCAATGAGATGTCAATATGAAGCCTTTGTTTCACTTTGGAATCTCCTGCAAAAAAGGGAGCTACAGTCATCCCTCTTTATCTACAGATTCTTTATCCATGGATTTAACTATCCATGGCTTGAAAATATCTTTAAAATGTATAAATTCTAAAAAGCAAACATTGAATTTTCTATTTTATATAAAGGACACTGTTTCACCATGCCATTGTATATAATGGAACTTGAGCATCCATGGATTTGGTAATCCACGGAGAGTCCTGGAACCAAACCCCAGTGGATACCAAGGGCCCACTATGTCTCATCATCATCATCATCAATTTACGGTCATAGACCAAAATAAACTGTATGTCTCCAAGTGCTCCGTAGATGGGATTTTTTTGGGGGGGTTGGTTGGTGGGGTTGGTGGTAGTGATGGAAAACCCAATGTATTTTGGCATATGTATAGAGTGAGCCCTTGGTATGCACCGGGGTTTAGTTCCAGGAACCCCCGTGGATACCAAAATCTGTGGATGTTCAAGTCCCATTAAATCTAATGGCATCATAAAATTATTTCACTTATATGAAATGACAAAATCAAGGTTTGCTTTTTAGAATTTATATATTTTTTGAATATTTTCAAACCATGGATGCTTGAATGCCTTTCTCAAGGGGCAATATGAGATCTAATAACAGAAATTTCTGGCATGGAAAATCTTGTTCTATTTGCTGGATCTTTCAGCTTGCAGATTTCATATTGCCCCTGAAGAAGGCCACAGAAATATGTACGTAGGCTGAAACACATTGGGCTTTAAAAAAACCAAAACAAAACATCAACTTCACCCTAGAAAAAAACAAGAAACAACCATACACTGAGTACTTGGAGATATATCTCCCCTTTCCCCTGTGGATTCTGTTGAGTGCTCTCCAGTAATTGTCTCTTTTTATTGCACTCAGGACACGAATGAAATAGCACCTTCCTTTTTGTGCTGGTCAGCAAGTGGAATTGCCTCTGATATGGAGATATGGAGGCTGCTACTATGCTGCAGAAATAAAATAGTTTGACACCATTTTAACTTTTATAGCTCAGTGCTATGGAATTCTGGGTTTTGTAGTTTGGTAGGGCACTGAAACTGTCTGACAAGGAAGGCTCCCAAAACTAAAAATCCCTGAATTCCATTGCATAGAATCATAGAATCATAGAATCATAGAGTTGGAAGAGACCACATCCAGTCCAACCCCCTGCCATGCAGGAACTCATGGAAGTTAAAGTTGTGTCAAACTGCTTTATTCCTGTAGTGTAGACACTCTGACAAACAGCTAACTAGATGCTGAACTAGTTGTCTGAAACCCCTTTAAAGCCATTCAAATTGGCAAGCATTACTACAACTCGTGGTGATGAGTCCCTAGAGCTTGGAAGATTTACCGTACCTTTTGGATTATTCTCCCCAGAATCCTCAGTTAGCCTGGTGACCATGCTGGAAGGGGGATTCTGAGAGTAACTGACTTTCCCAACCTCTATAATTTCTGTACTTTAACTATAGGCTTTGTGAAATATGACTTCCTTTTATCTGCCCAAATTTCACAACATTCTGATGCACAGGGTCCAGTATCATACCGGTGCATAGGATACATATGTGGTTTGTTATGATACGTATATGGTTTGATATGGTTTTAGCTTCAACTTTTTAATCAGTGCAATTGTTAAAATGTATCTCTGTGTATTTTGCCTTTCACAGCTTCACTTTCACACTTATATCTCTTGCTTTACCTTTGTTTTCTAAGCAAAACTGCCCTCAAACCTTGCACTTTTTGTTTGCCGTGGGAAATCATTACTACCTCAGCACAAATTTCTGGAGTGCCAGTGTGTGCTACATATGATACAGAGGTTGGGATTTTTTTTTTGTCAGAACGGCATTTTTACAGGGGTTCTCTGTTTGAAGCTCCACATGACAGGAAAACAGGGCCATATATTTTCACTGTATTTCTTTTTCTCCCTCTTTCCCCCCTTTTTTGGACACCAGCCTTTTCTTTCTGGGGCCCTTTCACATTATACAATTATAGCACTATGATTTCATTGTCATGGCTGCATCCAATGAAATCCTGGGGTTTGTAGTTTGGTGAGGCACTAGATTCTCCATTAGAGAATTCTAAGGACCCTTCTCAAACTACAAATCCCAAGATTCCATATGAAATTGTCCTGGCAATTAAAGTGGAATCTTAATGTATATATATTTGTCTGAAAGAACTCTCTCTCTACTTCTTCCTCTCTCCCCCACACCCTCTTCTGGGGTATTTGCTCCTAGTCTGGGGTTAATTCCAAATCTCATAAATATGTGTTATATTCCTTCATCTAGGTTGCTTATAATAAGGTTCTGAGGCTCAGATCCAGTCCACGGCTCACCTGCTGGCTATCCTTGGCCTTTTGAGCAACATGGATTTATCCAAAGTTCAGATAAGTTAAATTTTTGGACTGAAGTGCCCAGAATCACCAGGCATGGGCTATGTGCAAGACTGATAGCCATGCTGACTGAGGGATTTTGAGAGTTTCTGGTCCAAAGGTGTGGATTTATCATTTTCTCCACAAATTTTGAAATACTCTGTTTGATGTGTAATCTGTTTTCTGGACTTTACACATATACGGTAACTTGTTTGTCACATTTCCCCGAGTATTTTCCAGCTTGCCCACACATTATTTGAAGTGTGGTTGCTAAGTGAAGTACAAACTGAATCAAGACTAATCTAATTTAAAATTCAGTCTCTGTCTCAGAATTTCCAGAGATAGATTCTTTGGCTGCATCATTGAATTAGAATGTTTGAGAGTTAGGTTTTCCTATAAAGCAACAAATAGTTTTAAGAACTAGGGAAGAGCTCATCTTTCTAATGAGTTATATCTCTATGAAATCCTGGGGTTTGTAGTTTGGTGAGGCACTAAAATCCTCTGGCTGAGAATTCTAACTACCCTTCCCAAACTGAAATTTCAGGATTGGCAGCACTGCTGTAGAATGGTGTAGAAATGAATAATTCTCCAAGTTATCTTTCTAAGTGGCACCAGCCATTTCTGAAAGCCATTACCCAACATGCTGGATGATCAAAGTAAAGAATAAATATTCCTCTTTTATGGGTCCTTTTAAAAAGTATGACTCCAAGCTCTGTTTATTTAAGTTGTCACTTGGTTTAATGTGTTGGTATCAACCTTGACTTCAAAGCCAATGTATCGAACTTAGGACTTAGTTTTTTGAAATGGGAAACAATTCATACAATTTTATTCTTTCCCCAGCTCTAAATTCACTATCATTCTATTGTAGGATTTTATTGTGCCAAAGGGAGAAAAAACATTTGAAGATGAAATGCTTACATCATTCAGTACAATAAGAGTTTCTCTTATCTATTTGGGTGGATTTTGTTCCTGGCCACTGCTAGGATCTGTCCATGAGTCACTGAAATCAGCAATAAGCTCTCAGTAAAATTAATCAAAAACACATACCATATGTCAAATAAACAATAACAAAATAACACAAATATAGATAATAAGACAACCATAATAATTTTAAACTAATTGCTACTAAGCAGTCTATAATCTCAAACAATACTACTCCCATAGATTTAAGAGCATGTGTATGTGTATATTACACCCATAAACCATCTGGTTACCTTGATTTTAAAATGTGAACACACATACATTCATTTCTTTCTTCTTCTGCAGGCGCGTTTGTTATGAAACAGCCATATGTACATCATTCCCTGTTCTTGGTGAATGGTATGTCTGGAGGATGAGTAGACTGGCCTAAATCCAATTGCTAGTTCAAATTAAAACAGATCAAATACTTACAAAGTCAGTATTTATATAAATCCTATTGATTCAATGAGTCTACTCGAGTTGGAATCTGCAATTAGATTTAAGTCATTGTATGTAGAATCTCTGAGTCCCTTCAGCAAAAGTGGAAGGCAAGGAGGAAAGAGCTGTGTGTGAAAATTACCCTGTATTGCACCCCCTAAGATAGTGTTCTTTCTTCTGGAGCAGTGGAGGACTCTATCTTATTCCCACTGTTGAAATAATCAATTGCTTGTCCAATCAGCTTTGCACATGGAAATCTGGTGGTTGTGGGTGCCATCTTGTCTTTCAATTCCAATAGGCAACCATGAGGGCCCTAACCCTGCTTTTATGTTAGCTCAGTGATACTGCATACTTCCTTCCTCTCAATATAGCAGGAGGGTTATATGTGTGTTATGTGTGCATGCATATACATGGAAGGCAAGGTAAGAGAGAGGAGAAAAAGGAATCTATTTGATGCACTTGTGGCACTGTAAACTGTTTTAATACCTCTAATTGAATTGAGAACTTCTGACAAACTGAGAAGAGCATCAGGTTCACACCAATTTGAAAAGGAAAAGAAATCTTTGTGTCTATTAAGTGAGTGAATTCACAAAGGAGTCTACAGTTAGCCAGCAGGAAAACTGCTAATTGCTTGTAATATCACCCTTTTAGCGCATGCAAATTCATGGCTATTTGTGGTAGAACCATAGCCCACTAAGCCATGGGCAGTAAGCTGAAAAGGAGCAGGCGGATGGCAGCCCCAATGTCATGTTATACTACTACAAAATTAGACAACATGTATTATATGGGTATGTGTGTATACAGATAAAATTAGATTTTGTTAGCTGAGCTGGCCTGCTCTAGGGGATTGCCCATTTTAATCAGCTAAGTACATATATATGCAAAGAAATAGCTATGCTACAGAATGAAAAAGTCCAATTCTGCCAGAGAGAGAGAGAAATTGGATTCAAGC
The DNA here is from genome assembly GCA_026167975.1 of Phrynosoma blainvillii. NCBI lineage: Eukaryota > Metazoa > Chordata > Lepidosauria > Squamata > Phrynosomatidae > Phrynosoma > Phrynosoma blainvillii. The sequence continues at coordinate 137,235,753 of JANUYF010000002.1, forward strand.
TCATGGAATGATAGAGTATGCTGAGGATATTTTGTGTGTTTGGATTTGGCACCTAGAAAAGTAGTGAGTAAAATAGTCACATGATGCTTTTAAGGGATGGCACTTCAGAACCAATATGTTTAAAAGCTAGTTTTTGGATTCAGTCTCTTTATCATACTTTGGTGCACCCCAAGTCAGGTTTATAACAATGGGAGAAACACAAATTCAATTACTGCCATTAAATCCCACTGGCTACCCTATACACTTATTCTAAAAAGGTGTCTGGTTTCTTTATATTAAATGACACTATCAACACATGATAGTGGGTGGAGTCAGTAGGCTTTGGGAAGCAGTACAATACCCCCATATTTTTATTGCTTACCACACAGTGTTTACCCCAGAACTCCCTGGAAACTGGTGGAAAAACCTGTGCAGTAGAGAAAAATATTTTAACTTAGCCTTCTCCTTCCTGTGCTAGCTTTCTACTTATTTTCTACTTATTTTCCCATGGAAAATACCTGAAAATGAAGCCAGATCAAAATGGTACATTCAGTTATGGATGTTATGCACTCTTAAAATGCTTAATTCCTCCTCCTATCTCATTCTACTGTACAAACAGACTAAGCCAAAGTCTGTTCGCATGAAGGTGAAATTTTCCCCAGGGACAGGAGAAGACAGTGGCCAAGCACATTGATAAGATATAGAGAAAGGAATGACTTTGCAAAACTGCCAAAGCCCTCCAGGAGACCTTTGAATTCCTAAAGCCAGAGAAATAGCTACTCAGGGAAGAACAGCTCTGGGAAGGCACACATTTTGAATGGCTCACAGTACATATTTTTTAGCCACCGATACAAACTTAATTGTTTGCCTATATTTGATGTCAAAAATGTTTTTATCTGATTGCTGGCAGAGAAGGGTATTCCAGGGGTGAGTTTGCTGTGCTTAGGAGTTGGAGATGTGGTTAGACTCCAGCTCCTATCAGTCCCAGCCAATGGTGCTATTCCTGGCAGTTACAGCCAATTTTCAAGGATGATAGGTATTGTAACCCATCAACATCTGAAGAACTACATACAAGTTTCCCACACCTGGTGTACCTATTTGAAAGTGGTGTTTCAGATCCACTGGTTTCACAGTAGACTTTTCTGTCTCCTTACCTGACCTTCCTGACTGTCAGGTTATTGCAAGATCTTTAAAGACATTTAAACAGGAGCTAAATTACAGATGAAGCAACCAGATGTCTTGCAGCTTCATTGAACATGTCAGGTATCCAAATCTGGAAAGTGCTGGGTTTGGCACAGAGGTCACTGGATGTGGAATGCTGTGTGTGTGTCTGTGCAGATCATTTACAGCTCTGCTTACCCTGTGGCAAGGCCTCAGTCTAAGGACTGCTAATGTCTTCCAAGGTCTTTAGCAAGTGCTGCTGACAGGCTGGACTTTCAAGCCAGATTTTGAGTTACCTTGATGTCAGCCTCAATACAGCACAACTCCCAGTGATTAGGGAACTGGAGGGAGAAAAAAAGCTTCTCAGCTCCAATCACCAGTTTGAATAAAACATCAAGATAGCTGTTCGGAAAAGGTGCCAAGTGGTACCTGATGGAGGTTGAAAATGTACAGTGGCTGCATGAAATGGACCAAGCCCTAGTCCTTATTTATCAGGAGACCGCCACTTGTACTCCTTTGTGGGTCCACAATGGCAAGGAAGGAGTAAATGTGATCTTGTCTTGGCTACATGACTGGCCAGTTCAAAAGGTGGTGCTGGAAATGGGAGAACCTCTGGAATCCAATCAGCTAGGGGTGAATGACTATTGTAGAAGGGGTAGAACCCCTTAAGCTGGATGTGATGGGTGAAGTTTCCCTTCTGGTCCATTAGGCTATCAAAAGATGCTTCCAACAATGATAATGCTTATTTCAGTGCTTTAGACACAACAAATCCAAAGCTGTCTGTGTACTGCCTATTCCCTGCCCATTTTGGGATCTTTTGCTTATTACTGGCAGAAGTGTTCTGTAGGCATAATACTCTTTGTGGATGGAGTGAGATATTCATCTCAGGTTAACCTCTCCCGAACTGCTTGCTCTATTAGTCTTCTTGGTTGTTCTGTGTTCCCACGCTGCCTCTTGGTCTGTATTTTATTGTTATCCTTCCATTTTAATTTTTTTACTGTTTTTATTATCAAAACATTCTGCATTTTATAGTTATTTTACTGTTTTAAACTGTTTTGTGGCCTCACAGGTTGTAAAAGAAACATATAACATCACCGGTAAGAACTGCAGTTCTGCTGTGTAGGCTGTATGTGTAGGAAGCTTTTTATACCTTCAATAGCAAATGGTTTCCCCACGGTCAAAAGTTTGCAGTCAGCATCTATTGATACTTCGTAATCCAGGAGTGCTTTGTCCATGATGAAGGCATCTAGTTTCTCTGGATCTTGTCTGTAAATCAAGCCATAAAACCAACACCAAAAATTATTCAACAAAAGAACAAAAACCTGTACAAATCTACTCATTTGTACAAGACTTATTATGTCTGGAAGGAAATGCTAGATCTATTTGCTTAAACCTCAGGAAGCCTTTTGACATATACAGAATAGAAAAAAAAATCAAACTAAAATCTAACTCATAAGTCAATAAACACAAACATTTGACTCTGAGGTCAGGATATATAACAACCAAATGATTTATCTGATTTTTTTTCTTTTTGAAAAACATTCTACCTCTATGAATGGAAATCAAAATGGTTTATAACAATACATTTTCTCTAACAATAACATGAAAAACAACCAATGATTTAAAAATGTGTAATTTTTGGACAAAATAGAAGTTATCTTTATAGGATATAATCATTGGATCTTCTCAGAAGGCTAAGGGTATATGTCCACCTAGAGATTTAAGAACACGCTTAGCTCTTTCACTGCAAATGAGGGAGCTTCAAAGTAGTTCGTCTAAATATTGGTAGAATATGAAATGAACATATCTTGCTCCTTCAGTCCCCAGCATATAAAGTCTGTCTCTTTTGTGGGGTCTTTGGTTTGTCTACTCAGAATTAAGTCACACTGATTTCAGAGGAGCTCCATCCCAGGTGAGTGGCATAGGATTATAGATTATGTCCATGTCACTGTTTGCATTCCCACTCTGTTAATTGTGCCTCTCCCATTTCTTCCTGCTGTCTGATTTCAGATCATGAATTGAGCACAATAAAAGCACAACAGTGGGGCACTTTGTAAAGTGTCATGTTCCCTGGTAGCACATTTTTTTTTAAAAAAGTATCAAAATATACAGTGAGGCCCCAGCAGTCAATAATAGTCATTTTCAGGGGTCATGACATTGTTCTGAATGCTACAAGTGCTTGAGGTAGCAACCTTAGCATAACTACACTCAGTAGTTGCTAATTTACATGTCTGTGTAAGAGTTTAGGCATAACATGTATTCATGCCGTATACTGGCTCTTCCTGCATCAGTTAATCTGTAGTTTGTCTGACTTTGTAATCTGCATTTTCTTTGCTCTCCTTTATGTTTGAAGGGCACATGTTACAAAGCTTCTCATCATGAGATGTTATGAAAATTTTAGTATTTTAAAGTAAACTGAATTCACATGTTTTTACAAAGAAAACGTAGGGCCTTTACAGACTGCCAGAAATAATGCAGCTTGAGGCCACTTTAACTGTCCTGGCTGAGTGCTAAGGAATCATAGGAACTGTAGTTTATTGTGGCACCAGAGCTCTCTGACAGAGAAGACTCAATGTCCCAGAAAAAAAAATACAGTTCCCATGATTCCCTAGCACTGAACCAGGACAGTTAAAGTGACCTCAAGCTGCATTATTTCTGGCAGTCTGTAAAGGCCCTTAGCCTGCTTTATTTCTCTGCTAGAACCTTTGTGGAGATGATGGTGGTGTGGGGCTGGTTGTTGTTCACCTTCTGCTTTTGAACGCTAATTTCATTGCTTGTAAGATCCACCTTCCTCAACAAACAAGGCCCCATAAATTGTATTATCAAGAGAGGAAGTACAGAGTTGTCAATACAGGACATCAATACAGATTTTTCTAAAATGTAAATATGCTAAGATGTATGTGGAACTTTAGACATAATAACTACTATTGAATGGACATCCAATATACCTGATCATCATGGGGAGGGCTGTGACCTGATGATCTGTATGTTTGTTCATTATGCTGTCTAGGTGCTTAATTGTTGATGGACAACTCTGGGTATCCTTATGCTCTCTTCCTCCCATGGGCTTTTAAAAATCTTTCCCCTGTGACCTGTTCTTTATCTTTAAACTGGAATTGACTCTTCAAATAAAACATGCATTCAGACAGAAGGCTGTCCTCTGAAAACCGTTCAGACAGAGATCTGTCCTCTGTAAAGTAGGACTATCTTGCTTCTTCTGTCCATTGTGATGCTGGGTCTTTCAATAATTTAACCTAGCAGAATTCAGCTCTGCTACCTTCTGATATCTATTGGCATGGACTGTGCAACTCTCAAAGCATAGCAGCCCCAACCTTAATAGAAACCACTGGTTCTATGGTCCTCCACCCAACGATTACAGCTTTAATAGAAAATACCAGTTCTATGGTCAGCCCCCCAATTGTTACAGCCATACCTGAGTTGGATCAAATACCACAGGGCACACACTTACTTCAGGTAATCCACTCCATCTGGAGTTGCAGGCACATTGAACCTTTTCATGTACTCATGCATATCAGGGAAGCTTTGCTTGAAATAATCCTCAGCGCTGCTTTCTCGCACAGTTCCAAAGCGAAACCCCTGTGAAGGGTGGTGTAGCTGAGGGGAAAAAAAGCCAATATATATATATATTTAAAATGACAAAGAATTTGTATTGACATCAGTTCCTCAAGTTTCTTAGACTGTAATTCCTTTCAACCACAATACACTGATGATAACCACTATTTCTTCACTTAGCCTTCGGATGAGTGATACTGCCTGATATGGTATGGGTTACATCCACAAGGAAGCATTCTCCTTAGCAATGACAATAATGGAGGAAGCCTACAGGTTAGAAAGACACTCCAGCAGGTCTGTGCTGACAGATAAATGACCACCAGCATAAAGCTGATCGCCTATTAATAATATTTTTTAGTCTGTGCCTTCATGTCAGCTTTTACTTAGGGCAACCTTTTACTTAGGGCAACCTTAGGGCAGGCTTTAATCTCACGATTTTCTGGGCAAGATTTATTTAAAGGAAGTTTGCCATTGCCTCCCTCTAAGAGTGTGACTTGCTCAAGGACACCCAATACTCTGGGAGACCAAGGTTCAAATCCAGTCATTTGAACCCTGGTCTCCCAGAGTAATATTCTAACACTCAAACCATTACACCAGCAATAATTATTAGAACAACAATAATAATTAGAACAATATTTTAAAAGCGCTATTTTAGTTATTATTTTATCTATATTTGTGGTCAAAACCAATTGCAAATGTGATATATAATTTCATTTGTTAAAAAAGGGATTGTTTTTCATGCATAGTCCTTTTCCCTGCCCCAAAAGTTTTGCATGTGTATGTATTTGCAAAAGAAGTCCTAAAATGGAGAAAAAAAGTTCAATAGCTCACCATCTTACAAATGGATGTGTTAATGTGTGCTTTTTTTAAAAAAAAAAAAAACAATTACAGAAACATTTGTGAATATTCTATATATTCCTTCTCACCACTGAGTGATGCCATAGTGCAAATGACAAGCACAGTGAGTGGATTTATTGAAGCCTGAATATATGCCAGTCTTTTTTCAGCATCTCTTGAGGAACAGAGCTAGAAAGTAGTTTTTACTTTGAAAAAGAAAGCTTCCATCTACTTCTCTTTAAAGCTCAATGTCATTTATTTACTTTAGTGTCATTTGGAAGATGGACCATTATCAGGCTAGCCATGGGCTTATTTCAGTCTCCTCATTATGGTTGCTGTCATTATGACATTATAATACCCCCGCTATTCCGTAACTAAGTGAGATGGCCTCTGTGTATCAGATATTTAACAAATCTTTGAAGGACACTTCTGAAAATCCCAAATTATCACTCACCATTCACTGAATATAAATTGTCTTGAGAATAATAGCAGTATTTGAGAATGGGAGATATATGCAAGGCCTTGTCAAAGCAAATTTCCCCCCTTTTTCCAGGTTTGTTAAAGCAAGGTAACAGGACTGTGCAGGAAACCCAAAGAAACTTGTGCCACATTTCTGACCTACATCCATTATTACTTCTCTTACAATTTATTAATTATACACTACAATTTATAAATTTTTAATATGACAACTCTCCAAAGGAGGATGGACTGACAGATGAGCAACTAGCTTTGCTCATGGGGAGAGCTGAGTGAGATGAAGGTCTACAACTTACAGCTTTAGGTTTAATTTCTTAGGGGTAAAGCAGATGGCTAGGAAAGCATGGCCTGAGGCTGCTCTGGATGCAAGCGGATTGGGTCCATGACGACTGCATGGCTCACTCCAAAAGTGGGCTGCCATTGGTGGACCCAAGCCACACCACCAGGAACCAGATTATTCCAGCTCCTTTTTGCTCTGGTCTAAAGGACTGGAGCATGGCCTTGGCATGGCTTCTGGCTGCATTGGAGAAGCTGCTTCTTTTGACATGTGTTTTGGGCCATAGTTTCAAAAATTTCAGCCTAATTTCAAAAGGTTTTAGAGTTAGACCCTTCCTTGGCAGCCTGCAGGGTGGAGAGGAGGAGGAAAAAAGGTGCCAGAAAGAGAAGAGGGGAATGGCCATGATAGAAAATAAACTAGAGAGAAAAGATATGGACTGTATACTGTTGGCCAGAAACTGGAAGTGATGAATTAAAATAATTCAACTATAATGAGTTAGAATGGAAACAACACTGCCTTATTGTTCTAATATAAAACAACCTAATTACTTTTCAAAGGGCATTTGCATGCATTTTTACTTACATTGTTACAGTTTTCCTTCAAGTTTTATGCCTTGTCGCTTAAACAACTGATGGTTTTTGAAGCGTGAGAGCATACATGTTGTTAGATGTAAAAGAAGAGACCTATTATCTGGTGGCAAAATGTAACTGCACTGATTGTCAGATACCATGTTGTAAGTATAGCCTAGTACTATCCAGATTTCTTGAACTACAAATTCCACCATCCTCCAATGAGATTTGTATCTGGAAATTTCCAGGCTACTTCAACTTCCAAAAGTTCCAATAACAAAGCATGTCACTTCTGGGCAAAGGAGTCAACTAGAGCATTTTAGGCCATTTTCCCTGTCAGTCTATTGACTTCTAACATTAATACAGTTGCCCTTCCCAATTCGCAGGGGATTTGTTCTGGACCCCGCCCCCAGGAATTGGGAAAATTGCCAATATTGGAGCCCCACTGATATCAGTGGGGTGGTGCTTGCACCTCGGGCGTGCACACCATTTTGTCCCTCACAGCTTGCCATCTGCGAAGGAGCAAGGAATGTGAACGGCAAAACTGCAAACAGCGAGGGATGAGTGTATTAACAATTGACATATGGACAACTTAATGAGATAAATATTTTCACCATCCAACATTATTGTAAAAGTATTTCTGAGCTCACTATATATTAATACCAATATTTTAGTATTTGCAGGGGGAGGGAGGGTTACTGAACAAGGAGGAAGTTAATATCCCCTTGTACAATAGGGAATTCCAGCCCATGAGTAATGAGCATACCTACAAGACCAGGTCATCATTGGCTGGTTCTCATGTATATAGGGAGAGGGAATGCCTGCCAATGTGGTCCCCTCTACACACCTGCCATGCTACAGCCCACCTTGTCTCAGCTTCAGGGGGTGGAACACCTAACAGAAGAAGGTGGTGGCTTCCCTGAGAGAAAAAGTGGAGGGAGGAGAGAGAAACTGCAGAGATGCTTGTTTTTCAATAGCTCTTAGCCTTTTGACACTTTATGCAATCCAATCAAATATATTTATTTTGAGACATATGCTACACTCACTTCAATGGAATTTTGTTTGTTGTTAACTGCCTTTGAGTTGATCTTGACTCATGGTGACCCCGTGGATGAGACATCTCCAAGACCCCTCGTCCTCCACTTCTCTGCTTAGATTCTGCAGGCTCATGCACGTGACCTCCCTGATTGAATCCAATCATTTGTCCTCTACCATTCCTAGCATCATCCCCCCCCCCCAAAAAAAAGGATTCAGGCCTTCTCATGATGTGGCCAAAGTGTGACAGCCTCAATTTAGTCATCTTGCCTCCCTTTAATCTGAATCCATCTGTTGGTGAGAATCTATTTGTTTGTCTTCTTGGCCATCCATGCTATTCTCAGCACTCATCTGCAGCACCACATCTCAAATGGAGGGCTGTGCACACACACATTGGCCAGAAAATGTGACCCTTTTAAAGGCAACATTGTGGCCAATGGAATTGATATGGAGCATGGACCTTACTAGTGAAGCGCAATGTCACCAATGCAAGAAGGGAGCAAAAGGAGTGGGTTGTTGAATCATATGCCCCAAAAGAATTGATGGCGGTAGGAACAAAGAAAAATAAGTTGACTTTTGAAGCATTAATAAAAAAGTGCTGCTAATGGTTATAGACCATGAGACTGGTCACTGATGGTTACCAAAGGTTGCCTCCATCATGTAAATTGCAAAGTTAAGAGCTGGAACAACATTAACAGATAAGGGAACTTTAGCTCTGTTTGGATTGTCCCAGTGAGGGAAACATTATGTAATTCAAGGAGTTTCTCTGGAGCAAGTAATGCACTGCAGTGGACTCAGCTAGAGACGTCTCCACAGCTTTAGATAACTGAAATGCATCCTCATAATTAGCTATTTCCCATTTAATTTGACATTGAGCCAAACAGAAAAGTGAATAATTGTCCCATACAACGGTAGGGTACTGGGTGCTATCAATGCTTTATTGACGACGTATGGCACACTATCTCAAAAGACTGGTCAGGGATGCAGTCACTGCAGTTATGCACTCACTGATTCACTCTGATTAAATCTAAATGAACTAAAATGCAGCAAATTCTTCTCTGGCTGTGATGCAGCCAATCTTTCAAAAAATGTAGATAGGCTGCCCAAGGCACCTATAAACCCAAGAGATATTACACATACTATTGTAAGAAATCAGATAGAATGAAGATTAGTGCTAATTTGGAGATCACATTTCATAATGTCTCTGGCAGAGAGCACTAGCTCTTTCCAGGCACCAGTCTTACATGAATACCATTAACCCACTCTGCCCTTCCCTCAGAATTTAAATATTGCTTTGATTCAGGGACATCTGTGATCCACTTATTCATAGCTGTATTGTTGTCACCTGTAATACATCTATGGTGGGAACAGATGACTTTTTAAAAAACTAAACCTCTATTTCTCAGTGTTGTAAAATTCTCACTGTCTTTTTGAGGATGATACCAAATGCTGGCCATTGTTAGCATATGTGATTTTTCATAAAATTTTGGGCACATGAGGAGTTCCCTCTATGACCCCAGACTGACCTCTGAGGGATGTCAGCCATAATCCCCTAGATGGCAGGTCATGAAGGCACTGAGAGATCTGCTCAGAACAGATGGAAAATTCCCTACCAGACAGGGTTGGGAGTTGCCAAAAGGGAAAAACCATTATATTGGAAAAGACACATAATAGTGCTTATTTGTCTTGAGTCTCACACTTAATGGAACAGTGATCAGATTTGACTGCACCCTTTTCTCTAGCCTCCCATCCTTGATAGTTTCAAAACCAAATGCATTGTTTAGACCAGGGGTAGGCAACCTATGGCCTGGGGGCCAGATGTGGCCTCCCAAGGCCTTTGGACCAGCCCCAGGCTGGTCCTGCTGCTGCTGCCGCCGCCCCCCCCGCCGCCCGCCATGATGATATTGATTATTGTTGTTATTACTTGTTCTTGGGGTTTTCTTGGCAAAATCTCCACAGGGGTTTTGCCATGGCTTTTCTGGGGCTGAGAGAGTGTGCATGTATATTTTTTTATTTTTATTTTTAAAATTTATTTATTTATTTATTTATTTTACTTCCCCCCCCCCTCCCCAATTGTCTGAGGGACAGCAACCCGGCCCCCGGCTCAAAAAGGTTGCCTACCCCTGGTTTAGACTGTGTTCACACCTAGGTTAACAAAGTTAAGACTATCAACGTCTTTGTCCTAGCTTCAGCCAAAGCTGTTTAGTCAATAGCCAGAAGGCAGAAATTTCCTATAAGAACCCTTGGATTTCTAGGCTCCATGTGCTATCTTGAGAGTGCATGCTGACTTCACGTCGGTCTGAATTCTGATCATAGCTCCCTCGGCCATCCTTCTCCCTCCATTTTGACAGCTGTGCTTGATCATCATTATCATCAACATCCACAGTGGATCCCGAAGAAGCCTTCAGAAGTGAGTAACTCCCTCAGTCTGGTCCCTCTCAAGCTATCCCCGCTTTCACCCCTTTATTTCTAAGTGTGCAGTGTGTGTGAGTGCTATATTTGTGTGTGAGAGTGCTATATTTGTGTGTGTGCAGTTTTCCCCTTATAATAAATATTTAGACTTTAATTGGAGAAACCTGCCTCAGCGTCATCTATTGTGGGATTCCTTAGTCCTCTGGTATACATATGGTACACGGTCCCGTGGGGTGTTGTTAGGGCTCCACTCTTGCATATTTTGTGCTAATTATATATTCCACTAATTAGATCCTTCCTAACAGCATGGCCAGCCTTACCATTAGGCAGGGTGAGGCAACTGCAAATGCTGGCAGGCAGGATGTGGTGGCAAAATATTAGCAGAGAATGCTGTGTGTACCATGGAACCATTCTTCCAAATCTTAGGATGGCCTGTTGCCCTCAATTATGGTAGACACTTCAAACTTCTCTGATTCAACTGCCAATTCAACCATTTTCTGTACAAGGAATGAGGAGGAGGACCATCCTATCCCTTGCCTCAGGCAGCAAAAGATCAGCCCTAATATTGGGAATTCCACACACAAGACAATTTATCTGAAATTGTAGCTCCTGCAGATGTGGTGACTTTTTTCATTCCAATACCATGATCTTTTAGGTTTTTTTTTAAATTAATAACACAATAATTTTATTGGCACAGTGAAAATGGCATCAACTATACAGATATCTACTTCACATTCATGGCTTACAATGTGCTTTCTTGTATGTCTGAAAATTAGGTTATGTATTTACTCCAGTAGGCAAGAGGGTATAACCAGAAATGGCTGAAGACTTTTTATTGGTGCAATAAATTTGAAAAATTTATATATAACACCAGGCAGCTAAAAGAGTGACTATCAAAACCATGTAAATGATTTATGGAGGAGAGCAAATACAGAGATAAGATGTGAAGCAGCCAACATTCCATGCAAAAAAATTAAAGTGAAAAACAGAACCACAACAGAGGAAATACAGCTTTAAATAAACACCAAAAGGCAGAATTATTGTTACATGCAACACCCCCCCCCAAACTACAATTTAATTCTTGTTGAAGCTAATGGAATGAAAACAACTTGAAATGAACTATACTACAGCATCAAATGAATAGCTACTAATACAAATTATAGCATGGAAAACTAATAGCAGTTTGATTAAAAAAAAATATTTAGCCTTATCTAAGCATCCACCAGTTAAGACTAGTTACAGAGTCTGTTAATGTTTTCAACTATACAGCAGTGTAAACCTATAAATTAAAAAGGAAACAGCAATCTTGTGTCTAGTTAATCCATAGCAAAGATCTGAAGAAGATGCCACAAGGAACCAGGGTGAGGATCAAAAAAGACCTCTCACTCAGATAAAGGAAAGTTGTTCAAAAAAGTAGAGCATTTATTTAACTGTTGATAGGCAAAAAGGGGTCAGATTTAATTATATTTACACTTTGTTGTTGTTGTGTGCTGTCAAATTGTTTCTGACTTAGGTGAACCTAAGGCAAGCCTCTCATATGGTTTTCTTGGCAAGATCCTTGAGTGAGGGGGTTCCATTACCAACCTCTAGGCTGAGAGTATGTGACTTGCCCAAGGCCACCCAGTAGGTTTCCATGGCTAGGCCAGGATTCAAACCCTGGTCTCTAAGTGTCCTAGTCCAACACTCAAGTCATTACAACATGCTGGCCTCATATTTAATCACTATGTATATGATAAATTGTCATTTGAATTTATGTTAAATAAATGAAATGCCTTATCATAATGGAGCTGAAAATTGACATCCAAAATTTTACTCCCACTCTCCTTCCAAGTTTTGTCCTTATGAGAGAAGGTAACAGCTGAATGAAAATTTGAAAACCCAATTTCTCATCCTCCCAGCCCCCCCCCCCCAAAAAAAAAAACTTAGCTGGAATTCATTTGGGGAGTTATGTCTCCATAAGTGGACTTATTTCTGTGGGAAATAGAATTGAGGAGTTTGGTAACAACCATATTCAGCATGGGGCCACTATTACGTTACTATATAGGGGAACCAGCAAAGTGACCATTGTGCATCAGGACTGATACACAATGGGATTGATGCACAACAGGACATGATGCACATTGGGATGCAATGCATAACAGAACGTGATGCACATGGGGACTTGGTGCACCTTGGGTCGCCGCCTAGGAAGTCCTGATGAACATCAGAAAAACCTGGTGTGCATTGGGACACTCTTGACATTGTACTATTATGGATCTTCACAATTCACTAACAGGGTTCCTTGTGTAAAGTTATGCAACATCAACTACAATAGAAAATTGTGGGGTGGTTTCTGTATTATGTTTTATGTATATTGTGTTTTAAATGATGTAAGCCGCCCTGATTGGGTATCCATTGGGCGGGGTATAAATAAAATTTTATTATTATATTATTATTATAAAATTCGGATCTCCATCTTGGTTTCCATTAACCCTTTCTTTTAATCTCATTATTTTGCCTCCCCTATGATAAAGTCCTCCAGATTTTATTGATATATACCAAATTTGGTTTCAGTAATACAGTTCTTTAGTTATTTTTTCAAATGAAGGAGCATCAGGAAATAAAAGAAAAAAGGAGGGGACACTCAGGAAATCTAGATTTTCTCAAAGCTGCCCACCAGACAAATATATAATCTAGGAAAAAGCAAGCTCTATATCAAAAACCATAAGGAGAATTTCTTATTAGGGAGAAGGAGAGTCTTCCAAAATAAGTAGCAAGATTAATCAGAGTTGTTGAAGAAGTGGCACTGGAAAATCTAATCAACTGTAAAATGATTGGAAGTAAAAAGAAATAAATCCAAAAGCAAGCTCCCATCTTTCTGTATTTCAGAAAAGAGAAATAAATCTTAGCATGTACAATGTACCAGGGAACAAAACTGCTTGCATGGGGAAAATGGGAAAGCTGAAGCTCAGGTGAAGTCATGTCAAGAAGAGTTGGACAGTGTACCTTTTGTTTCCCAACATTCCTGCAAACCACTTCCAGTTCTCTGACTGGTTCCTTCTCTTTGCTGATGACAAAAATAGCTCTGCATTAATAGAGGGGGGAAAGTTGCACTTTGTTTTAACTTCCGAGGAAAAAAATAGCTTTAAATAATAATAATAATAATAATAATAATAATAATAATATAAATTTTTATTTATAGCCCGCCCCTCTGCGTGGCAATCAGGGCGGGTTACAGCATTTAAAACAGACAAAGTTAAAACATTCCCTCATCCTGGAACCCAACCCTCCCATCCCCTTAAAACAGTATTAAACTTAAGAAAGATTAAAATACGACAAAGCAAAAAAAGCAATAAAACAATAAAAAGAGAATGAGCAGCAATAGGGACAAATTAAAAACTCATCTCCCTAGAGCCGAAGTTATTCCGGGAAGGCCTGCTGGAAGAGATCCGTCTTCACTGCTTTTTAAAAAGCAGTAAGAGTAGTCATAAGACGGATCTTGTCCAGCAGGCCATTCCATAGCCTGGGAGGGGTTGCAGAAAAGGCCCTCTGGGAGGTCTGAGTCAGCCTGGTTTTTATTGGCTGTAACAGATTCCTCCCAGAGGACCAAAGGGCGCGGGGGGGATCATACGGGGAGAGGCGGTCTCTAAGATAAGATGGATCCAAGCCATGTAGGGCTTTAAAGGTCAAAACCAACACCATGTACCGCGCCCAGAAACTAATTGGCAGCCAGTGGAGGGATTTAAGCACAGGTGTTATATGCTCCCTCCTAGATGTTCCAGTAATTAACCTGGCTGCCATGTTTTGTACCAGTTGCAGTTTCCGGGTTAGGCACAAGGGTAGCCCCATGTAGATTGCATTGCAGTAATCCAGACGTGAGGTTACCAGAGCATGTACCACAGTTTCCAAGTCCCTCATATCCAGATAAGGGCGCAGTTGGCGTATCAGCCGAAGCTGATAGCAGGCACTCCTGACCGCCGTATTCACCTGACTAGTCATGTGAAGAGACGAGTCAAGGAGCACCCCCAGACTGTGAACACAGTCCTTGGAGGAGAGTGTGACTCCATCTAGGACTGGAGACTGTATTCCCAGATCTGGTTTCGGGCCCGTGACTGTGAGTACCTCCGTTTTGTCTGGATTCAACTTCAATCTGTTTTTCCTCATCCAATCCATTACAGCTCTAAGACAGTTATTAAGAGGAGAGACTCCATCTGAAGTCTGAGACAATTATCTAGTCATGGAGAGATATATCTGGGTGTCGTCAGCATACTGAAGACACCGTGCTCCATGCCTCCAAATGATCTCACCTAGTGGCTTCATGTAGATGTTGAATAACATCGGGGACAGGATGGCGCCCAGAGGGATGCCACAATTAAGCTCAATTTTAGACGAGCAACTGTCCCCGAGCCTCACCCTCTGGGATCTACCCGAGAGGAAGGAACGGAACCACTGCAAAGCAGTGCCTCCAATTCCTAACTCTCTCAGGCGATCCAAGAGGATGACATGATCTATAGTGTCAAAGGCTGCTGAGAGATCCAAGAGCACCAGCAGGGTCACACTACCCCTGTCGATGCCCAGGCGAAGGTCGTTGGTCAGAGCAACCATGGCAGTCTCAACTCCATATCCTGTCCTGAAGCCAGTTTGAAATGGATCAAGATAATCGGTTTCATCCAAGACTGCTTGGAGTTGGGAAGCAACTGCCTTCTCGATCACCTTGTTTAAAAAGGGAAGCAGGGAGTAGTTGTTTCTATCCAGGGGGTCCAGGGAAGTTTTTTTCAGGAGTGGCTTAATCGCCTCCTCCTTTAAACAAGATGGTATACTACCTTCCCTGAATGACGCGTTGATTGTGTCCCGAAGGAACACCTTCAACGTGTCCCCTCCCTGGTCAACCAGCCATGATGGACATGGATCGAGGGGGCAAGTCGTCTTCCTCACCTTTCCAAGCAGCTTGTCCACATCATCGGTACTCACAGATTGCAATTGATCCAGTAAAATGCCATGAACGGAGTTACTGGATGCCTCGTCTACGGGTTCTGCCAGAACACTGGCATCCAAGTCGACTCTTATCCAAGAGATTTTATCTGCAAAGTAGATATTAAATGCCTCACAGCAGGCTGTTGTTGGGTTAAGTAGGGGGTTTGGCGCAGGGGGAACCTTCGTCAATTCCCCCACCACCCTAAACAGCTCTGCCGGGTGAGACTCTGCAGACACAATATGTGCAGAACAGAAAGATTTCTGCGCTGCACGTAAAGCCTCCCTGTAGGAATCAAGGTGCTTCCTAAGGCGAGTTCTGTCGGATAAGAGACGAGTCCTATGCCATTCGCACTCTAGTTGTTGTCCGGCTCGCTTCATCCTCCTAAGCTCCTCTGTATACCAGGGCTTATGGTTTGAAGCGGGCTGAAAAGGACGCTTGGGAGTGATTGTGTCAATAGCCCTGGTGATATCAGAGTTCCAAGTCTCCACCAAGGTATCGACAGAATCACTGGCATTACCAACCATTAAACCCTCTAAGGCTTTCTGGTTCCATTAGCCTTCGAGGGCGGACCGTTCTAATGGATCTGCTACCCCCAGGAGGGCGAGCAATAGCCTTTAGTTCCGCCTTGATCAGAAAATGGTCTGTCCATGACAATGCGGAGGTTTTTTTGAATTCCACCCACGGATGTTCCTGCTCCATACTAAAGACCGCATCGAGGGTATGACCAGCACAATGTGTGGGCCCATCGACCAACTGGGATAGGCCCATGTTTGTCATGGTATCCATGAACTCCCAAGCCACGCCAGTTAGATCTTGTAAACTGGTTTCGAGTGGAATGTTGAAGTTGCCCAGAACCAAAAGTCTGGGTGATTCCAACAGCAACTCAGAAACCAGAGCGGTCATCTTGGTTAGGGAATCTGTTAAGCAACGGGGTGGCCGGTATACCAACAGAATCTCTAAACTATCCCTGGTCTTCAGGCTAAGGTACATACACTCAATATGGGCCATTTTCCGGATAGGCTTTCTGATCAAGGTTAAGGTGTTCCTATGGACCAAGGCTACGCCGCCCTCCCACCCACCGTCCCTCACCTGCTCACTGACTGAGTATCCAGCTGGGAGGGCCTGCGCCCATGTCGCGGAGCTGGCCTCCCCCAGCCAGGTCTCAGTAAAGCATGCCAGGTTGGCTGCCTCATCCACTAAGAGATCGTGGATGATATGGGTCTTATTTTTGACTGACCTGGCATTGCAAAGGAGCAGGTTGAGAGTCAGTGGAATGGTTGGCACGCTCTCCAAGTTATCTTGGGAAACAGCAAGCTGAAGGAGGGATAGATATTAAGCATCGATCCCTCCTTCTTTTGTAACATTTGTTGACTCTGTTACTGCCATACCTTCCCTGCCTCCACACAAACTGAATATCTGCTCCCAGACTATAACCACGTCCGCTCTGCGAAGGGGGAGATGAGTGAGCCAAATAATTCCTATCCCTAATATAGGGCAGCGACTGCATAGATGGAGAGAGGACTGCAGGGGAAGATGGTCCTCAAGGCTGCCCTAGGTGGTATTAATCGGGGCTGGCTGAGTCCTCCAGGCAGCCTGAGTCCTCCAAGCGGCCCGAAGTGCCGCCGCCACGTGTGCTGGGGGAAGATGGTACTGGGTGGGGTTTTAAATCCACTGGCGCTCTCCCTGGTTCCCTGCCGCCGCAGCTGGTCCAAGGCCGCCCCAGGTGATGCCAATCGGGGCTAGCCAAGTCCTCCAGGCAGCCTAAGTCCTCCAAGTGGCCTGAAGCACCGCAGCCGCCACGTGTGCTCCAAGCGCCGCTGCCGCCGCTCCAAGACCGCCCTAGATGTTGGTGATCAGGGCTGCCACACTCCTCCAGATAGGCCCAAGCGCTGCCACCGGCGTGCAGGCAGAGGGGTGGGCTAAATAGCCTCCAGAGAGGCCCTCTTACACCACCGCCGCTACAGATGGTAAATGGGCAGAGGGATGGGTGGTATAACCTCCAGAGAGGCCCTCTTCCGCTGCCGCCGCTGGGGAGATGGAATCAGGGCAGGGCACACACCCACAAGCCATTCCACAGTTGGTGCTGAGGTTGAGGAGGCAGTGGGGAGGGCTAAATAGCCTTGGAAGCCACCCAGCCACAGATGTTGAGAGGGCTGGTGGGATAACAACAGATCCTCCTCAGGGTCCTCCAAGCACACTTCCAATGCTGCTGCTGGTGTTGAGGAGGCAGGGGGAAGGCTAAATAGCCTTGGAAGCCTTGGGAGCCACCCAGCCACAGATGTTGAGAGGGCTGGTGGGATAACAACAGATCCTCCTCAGGGTCCTCCAAGCACACTTCCAATGCTGCTGCTGGTGTTGAGGAGGCAGCGGGGAAGGCTAAATAGCCTTGGAAGCCTTGGGAGCCACCCAGCCACAGTTGAGAGGGCTGGTGGGATAACAACAGATCCTCCTCAGGGTCCTCCAAGCGCACTTCCAATGCTGCTGCTGGTGTTGAGGAGGCAGCGGGGTGGGCTAAATAGCCTTGGAAGCCTTGGGAGCCACCCAGCCACAGGTGTTGAGAGGACTGGTGGGATAACAACAGATCCTTCTCAGGGTCCTCCAAGCGCACTTATCTGGATTCTTCTTAGGATATGCTATTTCATTTGTTTATTATTTATTTAATTTATATCATGCCTTTCACCTAAAATGGGACCCAAACTGGTTTACAACAGAAGACTGAAACAAAATACAGTTTCTTTGAGACTGAATCTACACTGCAGAATTAATGTGACTTGACACCGCTTTAAGTGCCATGGCTTAATGCTATTGGATTCTAGGATTTGTAGTTTTGTGAGATATTTAGCCTTCTCTGCCAGAGAGCTCTACAAATCTCAGGACTCCATAGGATGGAGCCGTGACAGTTAAAGCAGTGTCAAAACAGCCTTAATTGTTTACTGTGGCAGCCATAGTGTGCCATTGTCTCATAACTTGGATTAGTCCAAGCCACTGAGCAACAACTTATCTGTATTTTACCTCATTCTAGAATCCAGAGTTTCAGGCTGAGAAATAATCATGTACTCTTTCTTCCAGCAGGAAACATACAACAATGCTGTTTATGAAATGAACCAGATTTTTTTCCATCCTGATTCATAACTCTATCTGTAGGCCTTATCCTCAATAATATCCCAAGAACATACCTAACTCAAAGCTGGCACTGCAGCCAAGGAATTCATATGTTCTCCAGCATGTGATATAAACCAAAACCACACACACCACACAATTAATTACACAGCTAAAAGTATTGTTAAAATATTGGTTCCTAGTCGTCTTCCAGGAAATCTGGAATTTCCTTGGAGGTTTATACAATTAGCAAAGTAGAAGTGTTTCTGGGCTTTACTTGTTTAATAGAAACTTTGCTACCAGAGATAGAAATACCATGGAAAGAATAGAGACAGGTTCCCATGCTTTAAAAAAAAAAAGAAAGTAGTTTGACATGTTTCAGCCAACTTTTTTGCATGTGAAATGAAAAAATCAGATCAAGTGACTGTTGCATAAGTAAAGAAAAACATTTTGAATCTTCTAGAGACACTTGAAAGCTTCCCCCACAGTGCATCCTGGGCTGAATCCCCCCCACCTTCCTTTGCTTTTCTTATGGTTTCCATTTTGGTGATGAAATGGATATATCTTTTTCACCAAGCCAGCTGGTGTGGCATGTTAATCTGTTTTCCCCGTTGCTTTCACTTTTGCCCTTCACACACGATCAGAAATTGATTTTGGATGCAGCTGTTTACTTTGCCTATTGGAATGACATAGTGCAAAAAATCCGATGCCAATGCTGCAAAAAATCAAGCCAAAACAACAAAAACAATAAAAACTTCCAGCTAGTCAGAAGACAAGTAGGTCGGTGTCTGGTCTGGTCTAAGCTCCCATAAAAGACTTTGCAAAAAGGAACTTCTTTGTCAGAGGCTTTGCTAACTGAAGTGTCCTTGTACAGTGCCGTATTATGGGCTCATTCCCACTATGATTTAAAGTGATTTGCTGATTGCTTTATATGTGCCTCGTTCATATTGAAAACCGTTTCTGACCCGACTGTTATTGATTGGAGTCACTTTGAAGCGAGGCAAATGCAAACAAATTGCCCTTTTCAGATACTAGTTTTTTGGTGGTTCTTTTGAAAAAAAGGGATTTGGAAGCTTATTCAACAAGTGTGAACAAAGGATCTGATTCACATCACACTGGAGGGGAGGGACTAAAGACAGAAGGTTGCGGCTGCTAGGATATGTAGTCAGAGTGGAAATGTACAGATGTGGGAAAGTTTTTGCTTGCAGGTGTAGTACAAAAACAACTTAGAGAAACACAGCCAAGGTCATTGTTTCTGAGAACACAGAAGGCAAGAGGAAAAACAAATTAGATCACCAGGGATTGTGAGAACCATTACCCACATGAATATGAGTCACAAGAAGAGGCTGGACTTTGAGGCTATTTACAAATGTCCACAAATCAATTGAGCCCTCAGCTTGAGGGGTGGAGCTGTGTTCATTTTCTTATGCTGGTTAACTGGTTAGTTTTGTGAGATTCTTCTTTGTTTTCTGCCTGCTGATGGACTAATTTCCTTTGTAAATAGTTACTATGTATTTACTGCAACTAAAGAAATAAAATGTGCTTCTTGAGAGCCAACTTCTACCTCCGGTCTGGAATCCAAGCTGAACACTTCAGGCTGCATTCCTAAGTGGTGAGACGAAAGGAGGGGGAGATGCTGCTCACAGTGACTTCAGTAAAGATTTAATGCTCTGCTCATCTTTACAAAAATAACAGGGGCTCCCTTTGGTGAAGGAGGACAAGGATATTCCTTGAAAGGGAGGGCATTCCAGCAAAAAAAAAAAAAAAAAAAAAAAAAAGGAGGGCATGACACCAAAGAAAAGCTAAAAGCACTCAAATAGAAATGTAAATGCAGGGTTCTTAGTCATGCTCAAAATTTCAAGAAAAAGGAAGGACATGAACCAAGAAAGGACTTTTCACCACTTCCACTGCTCTCCCAGCTCCAGGGACCAGAGAGACCCCAGGAGGAGTGGGCGAGGCCGAGCAGCCAACCTCTCCACGCCCAGCGGCCACCTCAGAGGAGTCGGGGCCACTCAGCTGCTATGCCTTTGTCCTCCTTTAGGGTGAGGACACACCTGGTCCCCCTGAGGAGGAGGAGAGGTCTTGGAAAAGGAGGACACCTGCTGCTCACCCTGCTCACCTTTGCCATCCTCTGAGGATGAGAGGGTGTGACTTGCTGAAGGCCACCCAGTGGGTTTTTATGCTGGAGCCCTCCTCTGCACTTACTTGAGTAACAGTACCCCATGATAGGGTTCACCTTATGTGTGGGTGGATTGTGTGCCTTCAAGTTGTTTCAAACGTATGGCAATCCTAAAGCACCATTGGTTGCTGCCTCCCTTCCCCTCTGTCCCTCCTTCCTTCCCCAAAGGCTGCTTGGCAGGATCTGCTGGTCCCTCCCTCAGCTTCCTCTCAATCAGGGATGTTAGGCATTGCCCCCCCATTCCAGAGCCCCTTGGGAGCTCCAGAGTCCCAGGGAAGCTGCCCAGGTTGGCACTGATGATGCACCTATGCATGCCATATGATTAACATTAAAAAAAAAAGACACGAATGCATGAAATTCTTGTAATAATTTGTTTTCATAAAGGGAACTACACATCAATACAAATTGCTTCCACAATCCAGTGTCAATGCGACTCACAAAGCAGATTAAAAGCAAGTGGGTATGAGCTCTATGAGTGAGGTTTCATCATTAAAAAGATAGACTTCCCTGAAAAAAACTGATCTTCCCCTGTAAAGTGCAGCTGTGAGACAAAGGTTTGGGTGGCCAACTTTTGAATCTTTGACAGTATTCTTATCTGCAGAAATTATAATGCTTAGGCTCCACGCCAGGAAAAGTTTCACCTGCTCATTCCTATATATTGGATTGTTGCATATGCCCTTCAGGACTGGGTTCTGAGTGATGAACATGATCATTACAGACTGCATTTACTCACATTTATCCCCAATTCTTCTTGACACTGTCCAAAAATATACCATCAGCAGCTGTTAGCTTACACCTTAAATGGTAGATGACATAAGAAACCTAAGCATAGCCTGGCTGGATTAGACCAAAGGCTAACCTAGTCCAGCATTCTGTTCCCACAGTGGCCAGCATGATGCCTTTGGGAAACTTATTGATGCTTTTTCCTCTACTGCTGATATTTTAGGACTAAATCGAAAGTGACATTAAATGCGTCTTTGCATTTAACATGTACTTTTTTAAAAAAAGCAAAAATATGCATTGGCTTTGGGAAATAGGATGGGTATGAGAACTATTAAGATCACAGCAAGAGGATGTTTGGGAATTTGTCACTCTGAAATTTAAAGACACTGTCCAAGATGCTGAACCCATGTTGGGGGGATGGGGAGGAAGGTAGAGTTCACCTTGTATAACCCTTTTACATTTCAAACTAAATATCAAAGCAGATTTGCTTTCCCACTGGCATCAGGGCTACTAGTCAGCATTGGTGAGCCATTGTCAACCTTACCACAGAGTTCAGAACTCATCACCAGGACTTTTCTGCAGACATTCTAACTAACCTCACATCTTAGATGTAGTCTTTTCCCTCTATGGTTGCTTCTGCTATACCTGTTTTTTTCCATTCTCCAATTGCCACCTTCCTTAGCTCTGACTTTACCCCTTCTCAGACTCAGGTGAGCTCTGGATCTAGAATCTCTCAGCTGTGGTCCTCAGTCTTGCAAGTGAGGAGCACTTCCCCTTTGATCTCATCTTTTTCAAGTTCTCCTAGTCTAACCGAGATTAACATCTGGCCTGCATGACCAATCCAGTTTGTGTTGGTCTCAATCTGACCTACACAGGGTCTGAGGAATACTCCTCTCCAAGATCCCATCTCCTTAAGCAGGGCAATTTCCCTCCTCAGATTACCCTTACCCCATTCACCCTCTCAGTGACAAAGATCAGTAAAGAAGAGAAAATCCTGCTATAATCTCTGATTGTCAAATTTCCCTAATGGGGATGCAACCCAAGAGTTGACACTATCCTAAGTGTTTATGGCAGGAGTGCTCCTGAAGTCAGGCGTGACAGACTATACCCTCTGAGTTTTGGAATCACTGATTTAAAACAATAAATATAATGTGAACATTCTAAAAACATAATAAACAACTGAACAATTTAAGAAGGTAAAGTTAAAACCATTTAAAACAGTGTATATATGCAAACTGGATGAAATTGTTGTGTTGTGTTGTGCTGTGTCCTCAAGTCATTTGTGACTTAAAGAGAACCTATCATGATCTTTTATTGGCAAGATATAGTCAGAGTGGGTTTTCCTTTGCCTTTCCTCTGAGGCTGAGAGAGTATGACTCCCTCAAGGTTGAGGATTTGAATCCTGACCTCCCAATGTCCTAGTTCAAGACCCAAACCACTCCATCATGCTGTTTTTTTGAAATAATTATTTTATAAAAAGTCAGCTTTTAACCTGGCACTGGAATGCAGCCAACATCAGCACCCATCCAACTCCCAAGAGAAGGGTATCCCACAGTGGGGGTTCTGTGAAGGAGAAGGTCCTTTCTTATGTCCTCACACATTGTATTGCTTTCACTGGTGGGACACCAAGGAGAGTCTCACCAATAGATCTCAGCCTTTAACCTGGTGTATATATAGAGAGGAGCTCTGTCAGGTATCCTTCTCACAGAGGGGTTGAGGGAGCACTGGCCTTTCAGCCACCACCACTTTTGTCTCAGGTCCCTCCCACACACACTTCCAGCTGGGTTGGCTATAGCCTGAGCAGATTCCAGCCATGCCCTCAAACACTACAGTGATTTCTCTGCAAAGCAAAGATAAATTTCAGGTTGGGAATTTTCTTAGAATCATAGCAGAGGTGGGAGGGTTAGGTTTCTCCTCCACACAGCTAGGATCCCAAATCCTCTCTTCAGCTGTTTCGATTTGCATTTTTAAAAACTTGCACATGTAGTACACAGAGGGATTTAATGTCATTACTAGATTAGGACAGGTAAAGAGGAAAACCACATTAGAGATGGATTGAGTAACTCAAGGAGGCCACAGTCCTGAACTGAACAAGGCTGTTGATGACTAGGGCTCATGGAAGTTTCTCAATCATAGGGTATCCTTAAATTGAAGCTGATCTGATGACAAACAACAACAGAAGAGCAGTGATTTTTTGACTAAAGATTAAATGAGTTTCCCGTATCTGTTCATAGTCTGCATCACCAGAGTGGAAGTTGTTGTGCTTGACTTACTAGTATTGTTATGTGCCTTCAAGCCATTTCTGATCTATGGAGAGACTCAAGCGAACCTATCACAGGGTTCTCTTGGCAAGATTTATTCAAAGGAGGTTTGCCTTTGCCTTCCTCTGGCTGAGAATGTGTGACTCATGGCCGAGTGGGGATTTGAACCCTGGTATCCAGAGTGATAGTCCAATGTTCAAACCACTACACCACATTGGCTCTCTTACTCCCATTGCAACCCACAAATTCTCAAATGGCTCTTCTGATGCAAAAATGTTAGCCAGAGTAAATCTTTAGTTCTTGCAGTTCATCAGTGCTGTTGATTTGCTGCTAATGTAACAAGGTTTTTGATACTGGAAACTCCGCTGCCTGACTTTTACAAACCTCCCCTTCAAAACAACAGTAGTGGATAATGGGTCTTCTTGGGTGTTCTTTTGCATTTTTAATTCTTTGAAGTGCTAATGTTTAGCCTTGCTTTAGTACTTCAGATCTTTATTAGCAATTTAGATTGCTATTTGCTGTTGCTATTGTTCTAGGTCACTTCCAGTTTAATTCCCAAGAAGAAATAATGTGAAGAGGACACACATTATTTTCAAAGGATGGAATTTATATATAGTCTTCTCAGGCTATCTGAAAGACTGTATTTTCCTATATGAACTTACAAAAGTCTTAGAATTCACTCGGGGAAGGCTTTCCCTCAGTCCCACCACCATCCCAGGTTCACTTGATGAGGACATGGAAAAGGACGTTCTCAGTGGCTGCTCCCACCTTCTGGAATTCCTTTTCGCTAGGCTGCCCCCTCCCTGCTTCTTTTCCATTAGCAGTTAAAAAGGTGTTTTTTTTGTTTTTTTTGCTCAAGCTTGTTCTTAATGTGTAGTTGTTTGCAGAGAGGCTTTTTATGGGGGTGCTTTATTTTCAACTTTTGTATGCAATTTAATGATTTTATACTGTTTCAATCAGATGATTTTTAGTTGTCTTTAAATTTTTATTGTGAGCTAATGAAGAAGCTACTAAACCTACTACATGCTGAAGGCCAAACTCTTAATATTTATATCTGATCCAGTTAATGAGGATATTTCATTGCGGCTGGAATTCTGTTAGTGACATATATTGCATAAGGGCTGGCATCCTGTTAATGGGCCTCTCCTTCATTCAGTTATGGCTGCATAGTAAATTCTTTTGGTTGTTGAGGAGGAAACAATTAACTGTCTCCCTTCACACAGTGACCAAAATCCCTGCAGGACTCACCTTCCTCCTTCAGGCCTCACCACTTCATGCCCATTTATGTCAGAGAAGCCTTGTGCCTGTAACCAGATGCACAAAGATGAAGGCATCCTCCTGGCCCTCCTGGGGCTTTGTCAGAGGTCCTGGAGGATGACATTGTCACTGTATGTCTGGTTATAGGCACATATCTAGCCACTTCTCTCCATTTGCTCTCCACTGGTCAGTAAATGGTCATGCAGGGGAATACAGGAGGAAGGGATGACATATCATAGTTCTAACTGGTGGACCTTTACCATAAATTGCATGATTCAGGATCTTGTACTTTCTTTGGTGTTGCAGAAGGAGGTACTCACTATCTCCTTGTACAGGTACCCCTGGATAAAATTCCAGCTTTACATCTTTAGTACACGCTCCTCCCATGGCTAATCAATGGTGAGAGTGGTTGGGATCCTCTTCAAGTGAGAGCATCATAGATCCTGGAGGATCCCCAGATATCTGAAGTGGGTTCTATGGCATAAACACACACAGTCCATAGTAGTTGATATGCAACCACATTTGGATTGGCTCTGTAGTTCTTATGTTAAGTTTTGCTTTTGCAAACCAGGTGAAGTCACCATGCCTAAATGCCAATAAACCATTTAGAGCCAACCACCCATTTGCAGGAGTATCCCTGCTTATAGAACTTCAATGAGGGAGTTCTCCCCTGGCCAACTTTTCTTGGGAGAGGGCTCAGTTAGAAAGTGTACATGCTTTGTACTATAGAAAGTTCTCATTATCATTTTTAGTACATCCAAATTCAGAGATTCCAGAAAAGGTTCAACTTAGGAGAGTTTCTTCCCATTAGAGCTGATTATGCTGTCCAGCTGGACTCCATAATGAGGGAGCTTCCTTTAAAAAAAATATCTATTGGTACAAAGGCAATTCTTTCTCCTAATTGGAGCAGTTATTAAAGAATAGTCTCCTGAAAAAGGAACAGCAGATTAACTTTTAGGCATGCTATGAAAACTCCCCCCCCCCCAATTATTCAGGCATTTTAATTTAGTATCTCCCTCCCTCCCCCTTCAGCATCTCAAGGCTGTTTCATTGTTTCTGTGGTTGATGCTTTTTGGGCTTGTTTAGATTTTGTTTTTAGTTTCTGAATTGTTGGTGGCTGTCCCCCACTTTAAGTGAGATTTGGATGCAAGAGCACCAGTAACCCTATTTTGATTGATAGCAACTGAAGATTTCTGTAGAATTGAGTAACATCTCAATGGTTCAGGATGAAAGAGAAACTTCACAACTCAACAGTGGCCTTTTTCATAACAATTTTGAGATAGCTAACACAGCACTGTCCATGTTCTGCTGACATATCAGTTCTTTAAAGACAAGGTTTACACCCATCCTAAAACATACTGTCCTCTTAAGCACAGCTCATTAAAAAAAAAATCACCAGTAGTTAGATGGGACCCTATGTTAATACAATGGATGTGCCATGATTTGTCATCTTGCTACCTCTGAGGAACCACAGCAGAAACACCACAAATAATGCAGGGTTGTCTCAGGGCATTTTGAAGCAGAACAGCAAATGGCCCAGCCTACCCACCCAAGCAAAACTTGAAAAATTATTCTGAAGACTAAATTATTCTAAAGCCATCCATAACTGAGCAATATTGGGATGATCCTTTGGAATCTGACACACCATCTTAACACTATTCGATTATATATAACTCCACTATGTCATTGCAAACATTGTTCTTCAAAGTAACTTTCCAAGCTCTGCACCCAAGCTAAGGTGGATAGCATCCAAAGCTAAAGAGTTTACATTGACAAACAATGTAGAAATTCTCACAAGTATCTCTCCCAATCCCTATCAATAAGAAAATACAATGATAATAAAATGCAGAAGTAATAATTTCCTGTCTTTTCATGATGCCCAAAATTGCTGCCTGAGACAACTGTCTCCCTCTGCCTAATGGCAAGATGGGCTCTTGTACAGTAAAAGGCAATCTATTACTTTTGTAAACAATAGGGAGTATCCTTTTAAGCAGGGGTGAAGAACACAATGACCATGGATTGCATATGGCTCTAGGATGTTGCTTAAGCCCCAAGGGGGAAATGCTTTCAAGTTATTTCTGACTTATGATAACCCTAAGGTGAACCTATCACAAGGGTTTCTTGGCAAGGTTTGTTCAGAAGGTTTTTGCCTTTGTCATCCTCTGAGGCTGACAGAGTATGATTTGCCCAAAGTTACCCAGTGAGTTTCAATGGTCAAGTGGAGATTTGAACCCTGATCTCCAGAGTCATGGTCCAGACCACTACATGCTGGCTCCTAGACTCCTCCCAAATTGAGGTGGTGTTTCTTTGACCCCAGATAGTGTCAAGACACTCAATAACACAAAATGCACTAGTTAGGCTTTCCAACTACAAAACCTGATGTTATTTCAGGAAGAAAAAAATGCCCTCAAGTTGGTAAAAAATGAAAGCAGAAGTGATGTCACGTTATTTTTGGCTTTTTGTGTGGTTGTCTCACTGGTGTGTGTGTGTGAACATTGGCCTCTGCCCCAGAGCAGTTGCTTGCCTGAAGTATACAGATGACTGCTGAGCCTGGAACAAAAGGTCTTCCAGATGACTTACTGGTTTGCATTCACGTCTCATAGCAACCTACAATGCCTTATGAAGCAGTTGCTATGCAAAAAGTATAAGTGGATGTTTTGCATATAGGGTATGAGGCAATTTGTTTAGTTTTGAAGTTTTCAAACTAAAAATAAAGAAGTTCCTGTGCAATAATTAATTTATTAATTTATTAAGTATCAATTAGTTATTATTATTATTATTATTATTATTAAATTATTAATCAAATTCATCTCTCCTTAAGACACACCCAAAACTCTTATTTATGGAATAATTCACTCCCCTTCCATGAGCAGTAAGGGATTTTTAGGGCCTGTACAGACTGCCAGAAATAATCCATCTTGAGGCCACTTTAACTGCCCTGGCTCAGTGCTAGGGAATCATGGGAACTGTAGTTTATTGTGGCACCAGAGCTCTCTGACAGAGAAGGCTTAATGTTTCAGAAAAAAAACTACAGTTCCCATGATTCCCTAGCATTGAGCCAGGGCAGTTAAAATGGCCTCAAGCTGGATTATTTCTGGCAGTCTGTACAGGCCCTTAGACATCTTCTCCAATCTTCCATCAGTTGTGTCACACTATCCCCAGCCAGATTAGACTTGGAAACTTTCTCCTAGAGCTACTATAAAACAATATTATTTTCACATTTGCAAAAAAAAAATTAAAAAAAAATAAAAAAATGGGTTGTGGTGATATTACAGGTTAAAGAGGCATTTTGGAACAGTTATTGGTAGGCACTTAACATCTCTGGGCAGTTTCCAAAGCTTCAGCACTCTAGCAGGGCTCACAGTTGTACAAACCCCTTCCCTGGGGTCCTCAGACTGGTTTGAGAGTACTGTTTTAGAAACCCCAGAATGCCTTGTGCAAGATTAGTGGACCTTATGGAAAAACTAAAATGACAGGGTCAAACTGTCTGAGAGCTGCCAGCAGGGCCTCTTCAAACATGGATCCCTCTCAAATCTGAGAAAGCCAACAATTCTGGGTGGTTGAAGTGGAACTTCTAGTCTACCTTTTAATTTTTATTGTAATGCTGGCAACTGACTGTCACTAACTCCCACCCTAAACCTCCATGTTGTATTCCATTGGTGTCTGGAAATGAGGTGAATCACAACTATATATGTTGAAGTAGATAAATAATAATAATAATAATAATAATAATAATAATAATAATAATTATTATTATTATTTATATACCACCCGGTGGTGAACCAATCTAGGTGGTTTACAAAGCTAAAATATATACAATTTGAATAAGAAAACTCCCTCCCCCCCTTAAAAATCAATTAAACTAGATATCAATTAAAAGCAGTAATTAGTACAAATATAACAGTAAACAGACAATTGGATAAAGCCGACAGTCCCATGCAACTTAATACTAACAGGGGCTGTAGAACGATTTCACAAGAGAAATCCCAGATTCCAAACTCCCAAAGTCCCGAGGCCGAGTAATTTAGTCTGGAAAGGCCTGCCGGAAGAGATCCGTCTTGACATTTCTCTTGAAACTGTCTAAGGATGTCAGTTGATGGATCTCATCCAGCAGGTCATTCCAGAGCCTGGGGGTGACACCCGAAAAAGCCCTCTGGGAGGTCGCTGCAAGCCTAACTTTTGGAGGCTGCAGGAAATTCCTCCCAGAGGAACGGAGAGCATGGGGAGGATTATAAGGGAGGAGGCGATCTCTAAGATAGCTTGGACCCAAGCCATTTAGGGCTTTAAAGGTAATAACCAACACCTTGTACTGGGCCCGGAAACCAATAGGCAGCCAATGGAGGGACCGCAAGACCGTAGTAATGTGGTCCCTCCTAGATGTACCCAACAAAAGCCTGGCCGCCATGTTTTGAACTAACTGAAGTTTCCGAACCAGGCACAAGGGTAGCCCCATGTAGAGCGCATTGCAGAAATCTAAACGTGAGGTTACCAGCGCGTGCACAACAGTCTTGAGATCCCGTACTTCCAGAAAAGGGTGCAGCTGGCGTATCAGCCGAAGCTGGTAACAGGCGCTCCTAACTGTCGCATTTACCTGATTTGTCATCAGGAGCGACGAGGAGCACCCCCAGACTGAGAGTCAAGGAGCACCTCCAGACTGCGAACACAGTCACTGGAGGAGAGTGTGACCCCCTCCAGGACTGGAGGTTGCAACCCAATTCTTGGTTTCGGGGCCGCTACCGTGAGCACCTCCGTCTTGTCTGGATTCAGCTTCAATCTGTTTTTCCTCATCCAGCCCATTACCGCCCGAAGACATTCATTGAGAGAAGAGATGCCATTGGAATTCGAGGCCGCCGAACGAGACAAGGAGAAATAGATTTGGGTGTCATCAGTGTACTGATAACACCCAGCACCATAACTCCGTATAATCTCACCCAGCGGCTTCATATAAATGTTAAATAACATCGGGGACAAAATAGCTCCCTGAGGGACCCCACAAGTGAGTACCCTCTTACTGGAGCTACAGTCCCCGAGCAGCACCCTCTGGGACCTTCCTCTGGATATTATACCCTCTGGATATTAAAGTAAGCGCATCTAGCAGCCATTACAATTGCTATGGTAAGCCCCTACTATGAATGCTACTAAGATTTTTTTTTATTTTCCTTTATAATTATTCCCCCTGCAAATTGCTTCTGCAATTGGGGGCCACCTTCTTAGCCAAATTTTCCCATCATTCACCTTTATTTAGTTCTCTTGGTTTTCCCCCAAAGGTTGACACTTTGGGTGTGCAAGAGTGAGGCATTGTTTCATGGAGCCCACTGGCTTCATTCACTGTGCTGGGTATTGTTATAGTAAGTTCTGTCATTAGGCTGAAAGTGGCTGCAGCAAGTGGAGAATGCTGGTTGGGTGAGGAGAGTAATGGGAAAATTCTGGAAGCGACAGCAAGGCTTGGAGAAAGTTTTTTTTTTTTTAGACTATAGCACTCAGAATCTTCCCACCATGTTGGGAGTTGGAGCCCTCAAAGCAACCCACTCCTCACCTCCAATTTTGGCTTTTGTGGTGCCATGGCAAAGCTTTCTCTGACCTGGTGTTGTTGTCATGGAACAGAGTCCTGAACAGGAATGTAAAGAATATTCAGAAATATTTGGAAAAAATAGTCAAAAACATTTTATTTTCATGTCAGAAAACCTTGACAAGAAGATCCTGGACAGACAAAAGTCATGTGCAAAATGCACACATTTTGTGCATAATTTTTTTTGTCATGAAATACCATTTTCTTTGCAGATACGGTAATAATACTTCTTCACATGAATATTATTTTCTGCAAGAAAATTCTGTTTCCAGTGAACAAAATGCTGTAATTAATTTTTTAATGTGCAAAATTTTCATTATGGGTGAATTGCAGAGAAAATAGCCTTCTGTGTCCGGCCCCCAAAAGGCTCTTTTCTATGCAAAACAATCATGTGTGAATTCTTCATCGTAGAAGTCTTGAATTGTGAATGGGCTTCTAAAACTTCATGGTTTTCATATGGAGTGGGAAGAAAACTGCTAAAATTACTCATTGCTTTCTTCAAAACAAAAATTGGTGAAGAATTATATCCCTACTCCTGAAAAGGTCTACCAGACCAGCTCAGTGCTCAGTCCTTTCTACAGAAGTAACATGCTGTTATTTCATCAATGGCAATGTAACAGATTAATCCACAGAGCCTGGAAATGATTTTAAGATTCTCAGAATCCTCTAGCCAGCATGCTCTATACTGCTTAGGTCCAGTATTTGAAGGAGTGTATTTCCCTACTAGAGCATTGAGGTCACCCAGAGAGACCCTTCGGTCTGTCCCACCACCCTCTCAGTGGGGATAAAAGAGAGGGCCTTTGTGGTGGCTGCTCCCAAACTCTGTAATTCCCTGCCTAGAGAAGCTAGGATGGCCCCATTCCCGTTCTCCTTTCAGTGGCAGATAAAGGTATTTTTGTTGTCAGGCTTTTTAAATTGATGACGTTTGGGCTTTCAAATGCTGTGTAAGTCAGATGTCAGGTTTGTATATAGTTTTTAGTACATTTTAATATTTTGAATGCATAATTGTTTTAACTTTTTAAATTGTTTAATTGTATTTTAATATATATATATATATATATATATATATTTGGTATTGTTTTTAAATTGTACTGTTTTAAACTTGTTATTAGCTGCCTTCAGTCAGGTCAGATTAGATTTGTTCCAGTTTTTCAGAAATATTACATTGAAACAATTCTTTGGTGAATCCACACAAACACCAGAAAGCAAAAGAGGAAATTCCAGAATTCCATCAAAGTTCATACCACCCCCACCCCCAATAGATCCATCCATCACAGTGTTTGAAAGGCTGATTACCTGGGAGTTAACCAAGTTAGAGGACATGGCAATATCACCTTGTAACAACATGAGTGGGAGGGAAAGAGCGGCTCTGTGATCATTGTGAACAGACAATTCCATAGTTATCAAAGAGGCAGACAAGGGGGTGCTATCGTAATACAAGATAGCACTATGTATAAGGAAGAAATTTTTCATCAGTTAGCTGATAGTTTTGCATATATAACATGTGCAAAGGATCCTTCTCAGGATATTGCTAGGATTATGAGTGTGGCAATGGGGGAAGTTCTATCTCTGGGATATATTACAGAAAAAGAAAGCATCTTTTTAATAAAAAACAATCCCATGACCCCAAATCTATAAAGGTACATATTCTCCCCTGGCTAGACCTATTGTTTCAGCTTGTGGATCTATTTTGGAACCTTTGGCACAATTTGTGGTTTCTTTCTTGAAACCTTTCATACCCTCCATTCAATCCTATATAAGAGATACTACAGATTTCATCAATAAAATAATGCCCCTAAAGATAAGAGAAAATGACATTTTGGGGTCCATGGATGTGAGATCACTTTATATAAAAATACACCAAGATGAATCCCTCAACATTATAAGAGTCAATTTGGACAGGAGGGAAGTGAAACATCCACCAACCCATTTTTTTACATTCTTTAGCCGAAATAGCTAATACAATAGCTTAACAAAAAACTATTTTAGATTTGAACAGAAATATTACTGGCAAATTAAAGAGGTAGCTATGGGTTGTTCAATGGCCCCTCAGGTGGCTAATCTTTATATGGAGGAATTTGAAAAAACAACAACAATTCACCTCAATAGTACATACAAAGGGAAACTCATATTTTGGGCTAGATATTTGGATGATATATTTTATATCTGGAGAGGTGACAATGTAGACTTAAAACAGTTTCACATAACAATAAATAACATTAAAAGACATATTAAATTTGATTTCAATCACAGCAGGACAGAGATTCACTTTTTAGATCTGACAGTTAAAAAAAGAGGGAGATATCTCATTATCTCATTATATAAGAAACCAAAAATTGCCAAGACATATCTTAGCTTTGATAGCAATCATCCAACCACCCTGAGGAATAATCTCCCTTATGGCCAATTGCTTAGACTGAAATGCAATTGTTCTCTTGATGAGGACTTTAAGGTGGAATCTGACTTAATGTCTAAAGAACTAAGAGGCTATCCACAGCATGTAATTTCCAAAGGGTTGGCAAAAGCAGCAGACAAACCTGTTGTTAAAAACAAACAAACAAACCCCAACATAGACCACAAACTAATTGTGTACACTGCACTCTGACATCTAATCATATCACCAAGGCTATACAGAAGTCTATACACAGACACAGGCACCTGTGAGAAAACATTCCAGGACGTGAACAAAAACCAGTGGTTTCATTTAAGAGAACCAAAAACATCAGGGACTTAGTAATGCATGCTCTGTGTAAACCCTTAAAACAATCTGCTGATAATACTATGATGGGTCTATCTAAACCAATAGGACACCATCCATGTGGTCATTGCACATACTGCACCCACACAACTAAAATGACAGAATTCATAAATTGCAATGACCAATAGCAATATAAACTATCTCACTTTAGCACATGCAGTACTAGTTTTGTGGTCTATGCTATCCAATGTGCATGTAAGAAACTTTATGTGGGACAGACCACAAGACTGGTAAAATGCAAAATAGGGGAACACCTCTCGAATCTAAAAAATAGAAGAGTGGGAGCTCCTTTAGTTGGTCATTTTGTAGAAATGCAACATTCTAAGGCTGATTTCCAATTCTGGGTTATAGAAAGAATTTATAATAATAAAGAACTTATTCTAAAGAAGAAAGAGATAGAATGGATTCTAAAACTGAAATCCTTTGTGCCTGTAGGTTTAAATGAAGATTTGGACCTTCAATCTTTAATTTGAATATAACAGAGAAATTATATATCAGAACACATGTATGGGTATAAATGTAATACAATTATTTAATGACATGAATAGAATGAGCAAAAGATTACAACTTTTGTCCCTGTGTCCTGTGCCAAGTCATATCATTGGTTAGGCCTTTCCAAAGTCATCTGGCATATGTATATATACAGAAATGCTACACTGTCTGGTCCCTTTAACTCTATGGTCCTGTAATTTGGAGAGTGATTACAACTCCAGTGATTTCTCTCAAAAGGTATGTATAACTTTTGATAAGCTCTATAAAGATATTTGTATATCATAAGGGGGAAGCACACGAGTGCTTCCGGGATGCCGCCGGACGGAGCGCCGTGGGACCGCAGCCTCCACACCGTGGTGCTCCTGTGGCATCCCTGAAAGGAGCGCAAAAATAGTGCTCCTTTCAGAAGTCAGGGAAAGTGCGCCCTAAACGTGCCGGGTGCACTTTCCCTGACTTTTCTGCCGCAGCGTGTGAGGACGCTGCGGCGGGAGGTTGCCCTCGGCGCGCCGGCCGTGCGGAGGGCCGGCAGCTCCGAGGGCAACCTCAGGAAGAGGAAGGAGCGCCGCGCGTGTGGCTGCTCCTCCTCTTCCGGGCCTCCAAGACGACTCTATTAGTCGTCTGCTGGGGCCCATTGTTTAGTGAGTGTTTTTTAAATACTATATTTTAAGTATATTTATATTTGTTTTCAGCCCCTGAAGAAGGCCTAGTGTGGCTGAAATATGTTGGGCTTTTTAAACACTGAATAAACAGTTCATCATCTTAGAGCATGTGGAACTTGTCTCCTGTCTGTTTGCTGCTTAGCTACGTGCTTTCAGTTCCTTACCTATATTCAAGAAAGGTGGGATATAAATAAATGAAATAACAACAACAATAATTTGGAACCTAGTGGTTCTGATGTCAGCAAGGTTGTGAAGCCATTTTGAGGTTTAGGAGTTGTCCAATGTACTGAACCTGTTTCTGGGGCTAGGGTTCTCAA
Source organism: Phrynosoma blainvillii (assembly GCA_026167975.1). Taxonomy (NCBI): domain Eukaryota; kingdom Metazoa; phylum Chordata; class Lepidosauria; order Squamata; family Phrynosomatidae; genus Phrynosoma; species Phrynosoma blainvillii. The sequence goes on from JANUYF010000002.1 coordinate 137,270,341, forward strand.
TTAAAACAATAAATGGAACCTCTGTCTCACTGATATCAACAGAGCCATCAGTTTATACTGAACATGACCAGTTACCATGCTGCTTGGTGGAACTTGAAATTTGTAATCCAAGATCTGGAAACAGAGCCATGTTGGGTCTGTGTCCCTTGAACTGAGCTGCTGTTACTTTCAGTGCCCAACTAAGATCTGTATGTGGAATGGAGTGGGAGCGAGGCCTCTTTTCCTGTGTAACTTGGGCTGGTCCTGCTCATTGGACAAAAGCAAACTCAGAGCTGTGGCTCATGCAGTCGATTGTGGATTCTTTAGTATCCCTGTACTGACTGATCATACCACATCGATTGCTTCTATGTGGCAGTACAAGCCACCCTCCAGTAGAGGCAGATTAAAAGGATATACAATTGCAGGAACAAATTTTGCATTGCAGGAGGAGGATGTGAAGGCAGTGTCTCTACCCAGTGTGGGTACTTGGGCTCATGAGAGCCCTTAATTATTTGTTTCTCACACTGCAGGAGCAGATGTCTTGCAGCAGGTGGTTTGGAAAATGACAACTAGATATGATCACTGCAGTCTGTGAAGGACTTGGCCTAGGAAGCAATCTCATCTAGTTTCTTTCTCCAGCAGCAGCTCTTCTCACATCTGAAATTCAAGTGTCCACAAAACCTGCTTTCAAATGTTGCAGCACACAGTATGATGATGATATGCCGATATGGGTTTTGCAGATTGTTTCACAGCTGTATCAGAACAGATGTGCATGGTCCAACACGAGAAGCATGTATAGGCTAATGTCCTGTTAATGACATATGTATGCGTCAGTGTGGCTTACATTTGTGTATGTCCCTTTTTGGATGGGGTGAAGAGGATGATGCTTTTGCCCTTGTGCTACACCCCAAAACCACTTGTTGGCAGCTCTCAAGACCAGGGAGGAGTTTCTGTTGTTGCTTTTTAGTGCTGGGAAAGGGAGGGAGGGGGGAAAGGTAGTTCAAACCAAAAAGAATAAGCTGATTTGGGCTCCTGGGGGGAAGGAAAGGAAAGGAAAGGGCACTCCATCTGTGTGAACACCCTTTTGTTTCTCTCTTCTCCCAAGCTGAGTCGACCTGTTACTTCATGGTCTGAAGTACCTCCCTCCCTCCCTCCCTGACAATTCACAAGCAGCCTTCCAGGGCTTGACAGTTGCCAAAAAGGCATTCAGGGAGTCTTAGGATAATAAAATACAGATGCAAAACAAAATATCAGTGAAAACAAACACCTGGAAAACACCTGGAAAACTGCAGCAGTAAAAGTCACAGCCAACCCCCATTAATTAGAGCAGAGAAGCTTAAAAGCCCAAAGCCTTCCTGAATAAACAAATAAATCTTTGTCTGCCTTGACAATGGAAAGTGAGCAAAACTGTACCAATGGGAGTGCTTCTTGTTCATTGCTAGCCTTCCTTTCCTGAGAGGGAAAGCTTTATCTTGGAATAAGAAGCTGTGGCAAGAGCACTGATAACCACATGCTGCTTTCAGGTAAGAAAAGGCCTAGTGGGGCAATTTTGAGATATGTCAGGCTCAAAGAGCTACCTGATACAGAGTTGGGATGTTAGGTATTTCTGTTGTAAAATATACTCGCAGTGTTTCTCCATGTCACATGCATCAACTTGAAACTCTGTATCAGACTCAGAAAGCCAATATTATTTCTAATGTGTTGCTTTGAGGAGGGCTGAAATGGAGAGATGGGAGTTTACCTGAATTCATCCAGTGTGCTCATGGGTGACATGTACCTTAACTGGGTGAGGACTTCCCAGAGGTTCTTAACTGCCTTTGTTTTGCCATCAAGTCAGCTTCAACGTATGGCAAACCTGTGAATGAGACCTCCAAGTGCTCCAGTCATCAACTGCCTAACTCAGTTCTTGCATACTCAGGGCTGTGGCTTCCTTGATTGAATCAATCACCTGTAATGTGGTCTCCTTGTTTTCCTATTGCCTTCAACTGTGCCAAGCAATTTTAGTCACACTGCTTCACAATAAGTCCAAAGTACAGCAGCCTCAGTTTAGTCATCTTGGCTTCTAATGAGAGTTCTGGACTGATTTGCTCTTATTTGTCTTTTTAGCCATCCATGGTATCCACAGGACCTTCTTTCTAGCTACCTAATCCTTCAGAAATGCCTAACTGTACTGGCAGGTAGGTGATTGACATCAATAGCCCAGAGTCTGAGCAGGAAGTCACTTCCTCTTGTAGTGGCAGATTGTCTTCTTCCTCACTACTTAGATATGGGCCCCTGGTAGTACAGTTCTGATGTCAATGTAGATCAGTCTAAGTGTCCAAGGGCAAATTAATATGACTAGAAATACCTGTAATTTCCTTCTAAACAAAACAAATGCAACCAAGGAAAAGGCAAGGTTACAAGGCTAAAAGGAAGGAGATTTTTTTTTTAAGTTTTCATTTTCAGAAATTTTTCTACTGAAAATTTGCTTATTCCCTAATCTGCTTTTTGCTCCTACCTTATAGGGGAAGAGAAATATCTGATTATCATTTTCTGTTTGGGAGTAGATCGTACTCAAATCAGGGTGGAACAAACTACATTCCTTTCATGAACAGAAAAACTGCTCTTGATATTTAACACTGTATAAACATTGTATACATATAAGCCATTTTATATTAATAATTCAGCCTGTGGACAGACTATAAGGCTGGGACTGGGGAGATATGGGAGACACCCCAAAGGAAATCCATTTTCCATATTTGTCTTAGCCCCTTTCATTGTTTGACTGACAAGATCTTTAGCTCCCACAGTGTGCTTCCTTCTTGTGAATTTTTATGACAGACATTCAGGTTTCTATCTGATTCCTACCTCAATCTGCGGTCATGTCTCAGGAGCACCAGTGTACTCTGGCAACAGCAACTTTGGATGGCAAAAATTTTAATCTTCTTTTCAGGGCAGAAAGCCTGTTTAATATTTTAGCACAGACTAGTCACTTGCTTAGAACTCATAGGGGATTTTATTTCTGTTTCAGACCTGCCATCTGCTAGCCCCAAATCATGCTTGTCTTCTAGCACCTTGAAAAGGTTAGCATTCATTAAAAGAAAAGGGGGAAAATCATTAAACCCCCAAAGTAGAAAGTTCACAGTGCATGTTGCTTGTGAAGGGCCAATAAAGAAAGGGCAATGTGGTCAAACACATTGATAACTATTCAGTAAGTTTCTCTTTCTTTCTCTTTTCTCCTTTACCTGTTTCAAACTGAGGGTGTCATCAGAATCCTTCCCAGTAATATGTCCCACTGCTATTCTAGGATATCAATTTAAAGGCCTTTTATGAGGCTGTAACAAAGCCAGCATCTGCTCCCTGTTTCCAAAATTTAAAATGCCTAAACAGAGAACCTATGCCAGGGTACTGGAAAGACCAAAATCTGCATTTGTATAATGTTGCTAGATGATATAAGAAACCTAGTGGGTGTATGGCCAAGGGATCGAATGGACTGAGTGCATTTTTATTAATGGGATCTGCCCACCCTTCAACATTTCATAGACAGAAATAAGGACACACATGTGAAGGAGTGACCAGGCAACTTTAGGATATGATCAAAGTGTGACCAAACCCAAAAGTTATTAATGAGGAAGAAGAGATAAAGCTTTAATATTATAAGTACAGTAAACACAGTAACCTTTGAACTTATTTAATGCATTTGTGAAAAGAAGAAAGGTCTACATAATGTTTTATATATAGGATGAGATCCTGCATCAAACATGTAGCCATGACATTGTAGCTAGGGATGTATTCTTCAATTCGTTTCTTTTCAAAGGTAGCATTAAGTAATTTCAGCAGTTTTCTTTCTGATGCAAGAGACTTGGAAAACCACATAGTTTTTGTAATTCAGAGCTCAAATTGGCATATGGTTGTTTTGTGCAGAAAATGAGGCTGCCCGACTTACTGCGCCAGCCTGGTTGCTATGTGGGGAGGCGTCATGTTGGGCTGGTCCTCCTTGCTATGGCAATCCCCTGGCAGGCACTGGGATGGGCCTTGGGAGCCCAGATTAGCTGCCTGGGCTAGGGAGGTGGTACTTCTGGCCAGGGCTGGGACTACAACTCCCAGCTGCATTGGACGGCACCAGGGCACAGAGGCAGTGGGACTGGTTGGGGAGGCTAGAAGGGGTGGGACTTCTGGGTCTCCAGGAAGATAATGGGTGTTGACCTTATTTAGGGCCATGTGGCATGGATGGACAGTGCCACTATTGCTTGGCTCTCTCCACCCTCCTTCCCTTCATTCAGGGATAGGGATGTGCTATCACAACATTTCCAGGGGCAGTAGCATGGGTCTCAGATCTGGTGGGTGTGATTTCCTGTGCTGCAGAGCACTGGATCAGAAGTCCATTAGAGACCTGGGGGTGCTGAGGGTGTTGCGGTGTTGCCATTGTGGGGGCAATGCCACATCAGTTTCCCCTGGTGACAAGGGGTAGAGTTGCGAATATGTGCTTAACCGGCTTCCCTGAGATGTGAACATACAATCAGCCGGTAACCCCTTTGTCATCCTGAAGCTTGGTCATGACCAGGAAATGTGGTTCATCAATCAACAGAGGGTTGGTTGATTCCAAATCCAGACCTCATGCATTTCAGGCCAGCCCTACTTGTCAACTGTATTCAATAAAGTTGTGGCCTTTTTCTTCCAATTGGGTGTATTGTAGTTATTCCTTATCACACCACTCTTTCCACAGCAAACAGCATTTGTTGTACAGAAAATAATATTTCAATGCAGAAATATTGATTCCTTCACTGAAAAAGCTGTTTTTTGCACAAAATGACCACATACAAAATTTGTGTAGAATACGTCCTGAACAGTAATAATTCTTGTCAGTGCATGATTCTTCTCATCATGGTTTCTCAACATTTGAAAAACATGTTTTGGACCATTCTGAATATTTTTCAATATTCTTTCCATCCCTAGTTGTAACTATGCTTTAAATCCCCATCTGACCTCTGAAAGCCATTTTACAAGCCAGTCAACTCAACTGATCTAGACATTGTCAGATGATGTGATCATTCCTCTCCCACCAGCAAGCAAGGATGTGACAGGGCTCTGAATAGGGCCCTGTTTCTCATGCCAACAGCATTACTCTCTGGTGGAAGGGTGTTGGACACATCATCCTGCAGCTCCAAAGGGCTGACATATACTAAGGTGGGTTTCAAGTTCAACTGCAGTCGTGGCAATTATGTCATGATCACAAATGAAAATAGTCTAATTTAGGACATTATAACTGACTTAGGGCCTCGGCAGATGGGAGGCCGTGGGCCGCCCTGGGAAGGTGCGCCGCGGGACCGAGGCATCCTCATGCCTCAATCCCGCGGTTCACCGTCGGCGCCCCAAGAAAGGAGCGCTAAAATAGCGCTCCTTTCATATGTCGCCGAAAGTGCGCCGCAAAAGCTTGCGCCGCACTTTCGGCGACCCTTCCACCGCAGCGTGTCCGGACGCTGCGGCGGGAGGTTGTCTTCGGAGCCCCGGCCGTGCGGAGGGCCGGCGGCTCCGAGGACGACCTCGGGAGGAGGAAGGGGCACCGAGCGTGCGGCTGCCCCTCCCCTTCCTTGCGCCAAGGACGGCTCTATTAGCCGTCTGCCGAGGCCCTAACAGGATGTGAGCCATGATTTTCCAAAAGGATAGGATCTTCCAAGAATAAAGTATGTTGCTGTTATTTGAGATTGTTGGGAGGAGACTTTTCTTGAGGAATGTGTGTTCTGCTAGCTTCCTTTTTATGTACATTAAAAAAATAAATTATTCAAAAATCATAAGCAGAATAACCCAAACTATTTCTGAAGAGAGGTTTCTACTGTGAATGCATTAGGAAAGATGTTTATGTTTATGCAGATGTTTCCTACTACTGCTCTAGGAAATTTATTCCTGCTTTAGGTGGAATCCTATGCATGCCTATTCTGAAATAAGTCCCACTAAGTTTAACGAGACTCCTAGGAAAGTTTTATAGTATCACATCCTGAAGCATAGAACCCCTCTCCATAAATCTCTAACTGGCACATCATAAGGAAAGGAATTGTCGCTTAGGGGGGGATGCAGATGGGCCGCCCTGGGAAGCAGAGGATTGGGGCCAAGGCTGCCCCATGCCTCACCCCCAATCCACCCTTTTGCCAGCCGTGAAAGGAGTGCTAAAATGCCGCTTCTTCCAGAGCGGGCAAATAGGGCGCCCAAAGAGCTGCCACCAGCTCTTCTGCATTCCTTCTGGTGCAGTGTGTTAAGACACTGTGCCGGGAGGATGTTTAGACAGTGCGTGCCATGCGTAACAGCATGCGCCATGATTATGTCCTTGGGAAGGGATTGGGGTGCCTGGTGTGTGGCTGCCTCTCCCCTTCCCTGCCTCCAAGACAGTGCAAAGCATTATCTGTAGAGGCCCTTAGTTACCAATGGCTAGAATTCCTGAAGGCAATTACAAATGCATAACATAGAGTTATGTGTTCAGGACTGGTTCATATTCACAATCCCTACAGATTCACTGCTTTAGGGAATATGTAGGGGCTGTGGAAGTCCCAGTCCCCACTTTCCAGGCAGCAGCTACTATGAGCAACAGGGATCTTTACCTCCTCTGTGCATCATCTTCTCATTCTAACACCCACCACTTCTAGTACCAATTCAGTAGAACACCTTTCCTAATCGTTGCTAATAACAATAGGTATATAACCCCTGCAAGATTAGAGACACTATGCTTTTGAATACCAGCTACAGGGGAACATGGGTAGGATGGTACTATTGCCTTCATGTCCTGCCAAAGGATGTCCCTAGGGGATGCAGGTTGCACCAGGTGATACCTTAAGGGTAGGTAACACCATTGCTATCCAAATATCTGTTTTGTGGCAGAAATGGGCTGTGGAGTTCACTGGCATTCCTTTACAACACTGAAGAGAAGGTGTGAGTGGGGCAAGGCTCAGTGGGAGGAGAAAGGAGAGGTTTTAAAAACAATTTAAAATATAAAATTTAATTTTTAATTTTTAATTTTTTTTAAAAAAATCTTTAAAAATATTACATCTTACCAAATTTTCACTTTAGCCACATGGAACTATTTACATGTACATACTTTTAGGCTGTGTGTATTGCAATTTAAAGGTATAATTTTAATTTTGCTAATTGTTTATGTCACAACTATTGCCATTACATTCAGTGCTATATGGGACTTGTGATTTATGAATAACATTAGTACAAAAAAACATTACTAAGGATTCTATATGATGTGGTAAGGGAGGAGATCAATGGGGGAGTGAGTTACCGTATTGGGTGATGCCAGCCCTAGTGATGCCACTGGTCATGCCTGCTAACCTCCCAGAGACACCTGGCTGATCATTGATTAGCAGGATGAAGTCTTACATAAGCCTTTCCATAGTTTTTTTCTGATGTTCTTAAGTGCTGAACCTAGCATAAAGTATGATCATTATTTCTTATGGTGCTAGCCATGACCCTCAGTATAAATTGAGCCTGTTTACATGAATGTAAGGACTGGGTTTGCATGAAAATTCACTGTTTTGTTTTTCTCTCCCTTAGACATATGAGTTGAATGAGTTGATCTTGAGATTAATTCTTGATAGCCAAGTTCAGGGCATAAGCATTTTAATTACAAAAAGAGTGGCAATCTTCAAGTTGAATTAACTGATATGCTGGATGCTATCATTTTGTTGACTGTCAAGGGCTATTCTCAGAACTCTGACAGGAGCAAAATCTAGTCTTACAGCCTGAAGCTATGATTGTTCATTCAAAAGCAACTCCCAATGCTTCTAGTGGGACTCTCAAGGAGGTTGCCATAATACTGCAGCCTGAGAGACCAGTGCTAGAGATGATAACTCAGGCTGCATCTACACTGCAAATTAATGCAGTTTGGCAACACTTTAACTGCCATCACTCAATGCTATGGAATTCTGGGATTTGTAGTTTTGTGAGATATTTAGCGTTTTCTGTCTGAGAGCTCTAGTACCACAACAAACTAAATATCCCAGGATTCCATAGGATGGAGCCTATATGATGGCATGGAAGGGCTGTTTGGGAGAAAAACTGTATGCTTATTTTAACCTGTTTGTTTGCTATATTTTTCGTTTTGAATGTTATATGTATTAATATGTATTATCTTCTAATTGTTTTACCTAGAATGCATGCCACTGGCAGGCTTATTTTATTTTATTCATTTTTAATTGATTGTATGTACAGCACTGTGTAAATTTACAGCACTTTATAAATAAAGCTTAATAATAATTATAAAAATTATATGATGCAGAAGGGGAATTGTGGGAAATAAAAATGAGGGCAATGAGCAGAGAGCCTCAAAGATACACTCCAGGAAGAATACAGTTGTAGCTGCCACTCTACTAGTGAGTTTCCCCTGACCCCACTTTCTTGCACAATGGTTCTTGATTTACCAGTATTTCAGTGTATCATGGCATTTATTCTTCTGGAAGAGACTTGAAGGAACAGAGTTTTGATTTAAGTTGCAGGATAGGTTTTATATGTCTCAGCTGCTCTTCCTTTTAACTACTGACTGGTCTTATGATCCTAGCTTGAGTCAAATCCACAGGTATAAATAACATTTGTTTGTAACATAATGTTTTGTTTCAAATCAGGAGAAAGCCATTATTCTGTATGAGATCTCTCCCCAGTGAGATTCTGTATTCCCATATTTCAGTGTTGTCTGTTGTTTGACATTCTGATCAGGATTGCTGCTAGTTGGTCAATTTTGCAAATATTCCCTTAAAGGTCAAAGCTTTCATTTCTCCTAGTAATATTTTTCTTGTGCTCAGAGAGGCTGTAAATCTATAATGGCTCTCTTGTATAAGCTTGTAATAGCAGTTCTACTATTATATATGTTGAATGTAAACCAGTGCAGATGTGAATCCTCCCAGGTGCATATAAGCATATGTGAAGCAATTACATTCCTGTGTTATTTTGTACTCAGTTGGAAGTTATATATTTACATATATTGCTTTACCACTGGTTAGTTTTTGGCAGCTATTTCTTCATCTACAATCCTATAACTGCTTTTCTGAATAATGGAGTTGGCCCCAATATAAAATGAAAGCTGTGTGAAAAAGATGATGGAGCGATAATACACAGCTGGGTTTGCCGGGGCAGGCATATTCCATGCCCTGAGATTTCAGCCCCCCCAAACTGAGACTTAGGAAAGAAACTTGTGATGTCATGGGTCAGATGCTGGTGATATTACAAAGAACAACTCCTGGTGATGTCATTAATAATAATATATTACGCATCAGTCACAATTGCACAGAGCATGCAGTCCAAACAAGAGCCATCAGTGCTAACAATGAGGTAGAGGTGTGTGTGTAGAAAGAGGGGGAGAAAGAGAGATGTGTATCTTCCAATAATTTCTGACTAATGGTGACCCAAAGGCAAACCTACAGGATTTTCTTGGCAAGATATATTCAAAAGAGGTTTGTCATTGCCTCCCACTGAGAATGAGAGTCTGTCATTTACCCATGGTCACTCAGTGGGTTTCCATGGCCATGTGGGGATTTGAATCCGGAACTCCAAGAGTGCCAATTTAACACTCAAACCACTACAAGATGCTGATTTCTGTGTATACGCACACACACACAGAGCAATGCCCTGAGATTCTTCCCCTTGCCCTAGGGACTGGAGAACTAGAGAATAGCAGCCAGGTTCTGAAATCTAAGAAATCTTTACTCAGGTAAAGGGAAGGACTAACATCTACTAAATTTTTAAAATTCTTACCTGACTAGGTGCAATTCTCCACTTGTCTATTACAAAAAAAGTTCAGTTTATATTAAAATGGTTTTTGAAGGATAAAGCTTTAGTTGAGTTACCAGCTGGTGCTGGGAGGAAGAACAGAGACTTCACCAGTGAGGTATCAATTGGTTGGAGGAAGCACCTTTTGCCCTGCTGGTTCTATAAACGAATGGCTGATTCTTACCCAGCCACTAACTTCAACCAGATTGTCTGCAGACTTCTAATTACTTGTGGTGAGAGATAAGAGATACAGTGTGAACAGACCTAATAGTATATTGAAATATAATTGAGAATAGAGAATTTTTATTATAGGGTATTATATGTATTGTTTATATCTTTTGATTCTTTGCTTTTAGTGAATATCTTAGAATATTGTGGATATCCTATTGAAGAGGCTATATTTTATCTCCTAAGATATGAGGGTCACGAGCAAACAAAAAAAGAATGCTCGCACAAAACAATGCAAATGAAAATCAGCTGACAAACTATTTTAGTTTTAAAGGTAAGAAGTGAACCAAACAGAAAAGTCCTAGTCAGTCTCAACCCTTACAAAATGAAAAGGAACCTAATAATGAACAGCCTGTTTTAGAATTACAAGATCAACAAGCAACCTTTATTGATAACTATGTCCATGACTTGGATATTGCAGCCACATCTAACCAATATCAAACTCTAACTTTTGAAGATAATGAGAAGCCTTATTCTTCAGATTTAGAACTTGTTAGCTCAGTATGGGGGGAAGCAGATGGCTTAAAGAGCCGTTTTGGGGGCAGGGAAGGGAAGGGGAGGGGCAGTCGCATGGTGGGCGCCCCAACCCCTTCCCCAGGTCGTCCTTGGAGCAGCCGGCCCTCCACACGGCCAGCGCTCCGAGGAGGACCTCCCGCTGCAGTGTCCATACACGCTGCAGCGGAAAAGTCACCGAAGGTGCGCCGGCAGCCTTTTGCGGTGCACCTTCGGCGACTTGTGGAAGGAGCGCCAAAACTGTGCCATGGGGCCGAGGTGTGGGGATACTTCGGTCCCACGGCGCAGCTTCCCGGGGTGGCCCACAGCTGCCCATCTGCTTCGGCGACTTGTGGAAGGAGCGCCAAAACTGTGCCATGGGGCCGAGGTGTGGGGATACTTCGGTCCCACGGCGCAGCTTCCCGGGGTGGCCCACAGCCGCCCATCTGCTTCCCCCCGTTTTTTGTTTTTTGTTTTTTTTGTTTTACAGGGGCGCTTGGTAGAGAAATTATTTGATTAGCTGAGGGGGGTTGCAGACTGCCAGAAATAGTGCAAATTGAGTCCACTTTAAGGGTTAGGGTTAGTGCTAGGGAATCATGGAATTTTTTTATTTATTTATTTTATGAGACATTGAGCCTTCTCTGTCAAAGAGCTCTGGTGCCACAATAAAATACAGTTCCCATTATTCCCTAACCCTAACCCTAAAAGTGGACTCAATTTGCACTATTTCTGGCAGCCTGCAATCCCCCTGAGTTACTTTTCTCAAATGGAGTTGCATTGAATCTTGCATCTGCCTCTCCAACATATATATTTTTATTTACTTCATTTATATATCACGCTTCTTCCCAGGAGATCAAAATGGCATATTGGCCTAAATCTAATACCATACCAGTGCAATAGAACTTCTTTCCTTTTGTCACCCCAACCCCTAGCCTCCAGAGATGTCTCAAAAGTGTCTCTAAGGAGTTTCTCAGATACATGGAGAAGAGTTTTTGGGGTGAATGGTGTGGCTGTAGTGGCAAGAGGAGTATGTACTTTCTGGCTTCTCCTGGGTTCCATTGTTCCACAGCAAAAGTCCAGCACTGGATCCTGTCCATAGGCCTCTGCCACAGTTTATCTTGTCCTGGAGGTTGGTTAGGATGCGATATTCAACTTGTATGCAGACTATACCATAAGAAGAGCTGGGTTAGACACAGAAGGAGGTGGAATGAAGACTAGAGGAAGGAACAAGAACAACCTCAGATATGTGGATGATACCATACTACTAGCAGAAAACATCACAGATTTGGAAAAATTACTAAGGAAGGTCAAAGATGAAAGTGCAAAGGCAGGGTGAATGCTGAACATAAAGAAATCAAAAATAACAACCATGGAAGAAATACACAGATTTACTCTAGACAATGGGGAAATTGAAATAGTTAAAGAGTTTCTGTACCTGGGATTAAACATTAATCAGAATGGAGGCTACAGCCAAGAAATAAGAAGAAGACTCGGAACTGGAAGAACAGCCATAAAAGAATGCTAGATAAGATCCTAAAGAGTAAAGATATACAACTAAGCACTAAAGTTAGAATCCTCCAATCTGCTGTATTCTCTATTATCATGGATGGATGCAAGAGCTTGAAATGTGGTGCTTTCTACAGAAGAGTGCCAAGGATACTGTGGACAGTAAAAAAGACAAACAAATGGGTCCTTGAGCAGATCCAGCCTGAAATCGTCTTGGAAGCCAAGATGACCAAATTGAGACTCTCATACTTTGGCCACATGATGAGAAGGCACAACTCATTGGAAAAGACAATAATGCTAGGAAAGGTGGAGGGATATAGAAAGAGAGGAAGACCACACACCGGATGGATAGACTGAATCAAGGAGATCATAAGTATGAATTTTCAGGACCTGAACAGACCAGTGGAAGACAGGGGGGCTTGGAGGTGTCTCATCCACAGGGTTGCCATGAGTCAAGGTCAACTTGAGGGCAGTTAACAACAACAAAAAATTATGATGGGTATAAGAAGGGCTCCAGTCTGGTGTCATGGTTGGACTGAGACACATTTCCCCTTACCTGTTCTTGGCCAGAAAAGAGTTTCTTAAGAAATAGGAAGTGGCCATCTAACAGGCCCTTTAGGGTTGAAAACAAGTAGGAGAATTTTTCAGTGGAAAATGCCACCCCACATTTGCTAGTTTGGGGGAAAATGTAGGGGGAGATGTCAGAAGGACTCCTACAAGTGGATGGTTGCAGCAGGATCCCTTATGCAGCCCATAGCCTACATGTTGCTTCTCTTTGACCCTTGCTCCCACAAGGTGTGTGTATGTCTTGGCTACTGTTTTTTTTTCTGGCTGTGTCTTTTCCTTCACATAATAGATGGTTTCAACAATGAATTCAGTGCAAGGCAGAAGCTATCAGTGCACAAGAGGGGAGGAAGGATTTGTCATAGCCAATTAAGGAGAGGATGACAATCACCCAGAAGCTTTCTAGTTAATTAAACACAATTGGAGGAAGTATCCCATTAATCTGAGAGGATCTGGTTTGGACTTTCCCAAAAATAGCTGCTGTTCTATAGTTACATTTGCCAAGCCTCCAATAATTTTTAGAAATTTGCAGTGGATCTTTTGGGCTGCTACTGCAAAAGTGGCCACCTTAAGTGTAATAATTTGTAGTGGTCTGCCAACAGATAACAAATAATATCAGGCAGCATCCAACCTGCCCTCGCTTTCAAAAGGTCTCCCAGGAAATGGTTCCTGGGTCTCTATACAGTGGTCAGTGTAAAAGACACTAGATCTTCCGCCTCCCCTGAGGACGTCCTTCTGGCTCAGTGTCCAGCGCCCTTTTTGTGGAAGGAACGCTATTTTAGTGATCCTTCCAGGGCCAGAAAAAGAGTGGATCAGGGCCAAGGCGTGTGGCAGCCTTGGCCCCAATCTGCAGCTTCTCGGGGCGACCCATGGCCGCCTGTCTGCAGAGGTCCTAAGTCATCAATACTTTCCTCTAGCACCTCAAAACTCAAGCTGTACCTCTCTTTTGGGTTAGGAGTCTTAACCTGCCCCACTGTCTCTCTGTTGAGAGATGGAGCATGAACAGTATTTGGGTCTCTGTGCTTCTTCATCCCAGTTACGTCTGTTTGCACCTGGCATTTCCCAAGAGGGAATTTAATTTTCTAATCAGGGCTTTGTAAATTGTTAGGATGATGTCCTATCAAGGGGAACCTAGAACACTGTTTGAAATATCTAGTGATCCACATTCCCTCTCTCTTTAGCAGTGATTTAGCTTTTAGGAGATAGGTGACAGAAGATATATCTACAAATTGGACTATCGCCCCTGTACATAAATTTGTAGAAGGAAGAAACTCGATTCATACTATATCAAAGTAGTTAATATGGATGATACCAATCTGCCCTAATATTTTAAAAAAATGACTGATTTTATTTACTTTTGGGAAATTTGCCCAAATCTTGTGGACAATGGAAAGGACTAGATATCTTTTCATTAAAATTAAAGAGGACAGCTTACTTACTTGGGATGGGGATGTCTTGCAGCCGAATACGTACTTACTAGCTGAAGCTAGATCTATCGGAACTGTCTGGGAACTATTAGTGAGTTTGGTATGTGCACTAGGAACATGAGTGAGTTTTCTATTATTTTTATGGTTCTTAGCCTGATTGTCCACTTTCCTCCTACTCTTAGGCTTCTGTTCCTTATCCAATAAAATAAAAAAGGTTTGAAATTCAATCCTTTGACCTTCTTTCTTGTGCTTGCATTTTTCCCAGGCAATTTCCCAGCTTTTGCAAGAGATGTTACAGTAGATTTATTACTTCTTTCTATTTTTTTTTCCTTTCCCTTTATGTGTCCCTTTCTAATGCCTGGTCTCTTCTTTTGAGGCTTTTTATGATTACAGATTGGCATGGGAGCCTCGTTCATAGGTTCCTTAATATCTAACAGACCAGCCTCCTCAACCAAAGGCCTTTGGTGAGGTAACAAAGGAGTGATCTCTTTCAAACAAGCAGATGGTTCATCTGTTTCAAACTCAGAAGAAGTGATATTATCTCTGCTTCTGTGGCTGCTAAACCTTTATTTACCGCTAATATCCCTTGACTAATCAGTTCAGCCACTAGCCCAAGTTATACTTTGAGGCCTGTGACAGTTTGTTTTAAGCCATGGATCTCTTGGAGAATTTTAGAAACTGATGGGCCTTTACAGACTGCCAGAAATAGTGCAAATTGAGTCCACTTTAACTGCCCTGACTCAGGGGGGAAGCAGACGGAGCAAAGCGGTGTCTTCAGCGCAAGGAAGGGGAAGGGCAGCCACACGCTGGGCGCCCCAACCCCTTCCTGAAGGCATCGTCAGAGCACCGGACCCTCCGCATGGCCGGCGCTCCGAGGATGCCTGTCCGCCGCAGCGTCCGCACACGCTGTGGCGGAAGAGGCACTGAAGGTGCGCCGGCAGCCTTTTGCGGTGCACCTTCGGCGTCTTGTGGAAGGAGCGCTATTTTAGCACTCCTTCCTGGGGCTGGGACGCTGCGCTGTGGGGCCGAGGTGTGCGGATACCTAGGCCCTGATCCGCAGCTTCCCAGGGCGGCCCACGGCCGCCTGTCTCCTTAGCCCCTCAGTGCTAGGGAATCATGGGAACTGTAGTTTATTGTGGCACCAGAGCTCTCTGATAGAGAAGGCTTAATGTCCCAGAAAAAAATACAGTTCCCATGATTCCCTAGCACTGAGCCAGGACAGTTAAAGTGGCCTCAAGCTGCATTGTTTCTGGCAGTCTGTAAAGGCCCTATGATAGGGAGAGGGGTTTTCTCTGTCAACTTTTCCTGTGGGTTTAAGACCCGTTCAGGGCTATATGAATCAATTCTGCCATTCAAACTTGGGCTTCCGTTGCCTGCATTATACAGATCATAAGATGCAAATGTGGCTGAATCATCAACAATTCCTTTGTCAGAGATGTATTCTGAACTGCTCCATTAGTAGCTGTTGTTGCAAAAGAGTTTAAAAAGTCATCTATATGGAGCTGTCTATATCTTGAAGGTGAACTCTACTCTGGGTTGACTCCCTTTAATCACACTGGGCCCGGGTCATAACCATCCCTCAACTGGTAATTATAATAAAAATATATCGAAACCTGGAAGACAGCTACATTTAATCAGAGACAGAACTTAGTAAGGGATATATTCTGGCTTCTGACACTAAGGGGTTAAGTGTCTTATCAGATTTCTTCTTAAAACTTTCCTTTAAGTTGATGACTTCAACCAATTTGGGTAAAACTACAGAATTTTGACCCAAGTATGACTTCCAGCAGTGAATGGTGGTACCAAGATCGTATCTCTGAGGTGGCTCTGAGAACAATCGCTCACTGAGGGGGCCTGATCAATAAAAGCAGATGATCAATACTACCCCCTGAATAAAGGTGGAAGTAGAGGGGCTCATGAGAAATACCCCAAACCCCAAGCGAAGAAAGGATTAAGTGAAAGTAAGTGAAAGGGAAACATCAAGCGAGATGTGAAGGAGGCGTGGGTGTGAAAGCAAACCATGGCCGTGGCTGATCAGCTGTTTTAAGAAAGTGAAAGTGCCATTCCCACTTAATTTTAACCTGTTACTTAAGCATCAAATAAGCCAATCTCATTAAAGTAACAGTGTGTGAACTTTCTTTGATTTAAACTTGTTCTACAAATAGCAATTTTATAACTAAAAGTGAGCTTGCTGGGGTGGAGTGAGACCAAAGCAGAGAGAAGAAAAGGAAAGGGAGAAAATGGTGATGGTGCACTGTGAGAACTAGAACAACTAGGACAAGAAAAGTTTGGACATTAGACTAAAAAAAGAAATAAAATAAATAAAACTCATAAGATAATATTGAGAATTTAACCCTGGAAGATATTGGTAACTCATAGAGGATATGACCAGAAGGATCAGATAGACATGGAATAGAATTGGAGTGGACTTAGAGAATAAAAGAACAATAAGGGAAAATAAGTGGTCTGTTTTTCTTCTTTTCTTTTTTCCTTCACATGTGGATTTATAAAACCATTATATACTCTAGGACTGACAACCTTATTGTTTAAACACAATTTTCCTTGGATAGAAGATCAATAAGACAAATAAGAAGACTGGTTACAAGTCCAAACTGAAGTGTGACCAAAAAAGAAAAAAAGAAAAGAAAAAAAGAGAGAGACAAAAAAAAGGGGGGGGGGAGGAGGAAAGAGGACAAACTTAAAAGACTCCTTCCTTTACTACAGCTATATTTTGCTACCTTATTATTTGGATATAAAGATGTAATAGAAATATTTGACATAGACAAATGAGACATTATACCAGGGGTAGGCAACCTTTCCCCTTTAAGGGCCGAGGGACTTCAGCTCCCAGAAGCCTCAGCCATGTTGGCCAATAGTCCCATGTTGGCCAATAGCTCCTGGGATTCTGGGAGCTGAAGTCCCTCGGCCCTTAAAGGGGAAAGGTTGCCTACCCCTGCATTATACCATATAAGAGACAAATAAGAGACAGTATATTAAGTGTAGAAGACAAATGGAAAGAATATAACAAGGAAAAGAAATTCAGAGGACAAGAAGAACAGAAGAAAACAGATACCAGAAGATTAAAAATTCAAAATTTGGAGGGACAGTGTACATTCAATTTCATTTAAGACTTCACTGACTTCTATATAAATTTAGGAATGCTGGGCATTTTGCATTAATTCATTCTCTCTGTTATAGATGCCTATTCTTTGAAGATGAGATAGATACACTTTAAAATTCTTTTAGTAATTATATTACATCTTTAGACATTGTGTAAATTTAAAAAGTAAGATTTTCTTTTCCTTTTGTTTGTTCTTCTCTCCTTTTTAATTCCTTAATAGTGAATTAATTCTTATTTAGGGGAATAATTGATTGATTTTGGATGAACTTTTGTTGTGTAGAGTTTGGTAACAAATTTAGTAACTATTTTATACCTAAAGGATATAATAGTAGAAATATAAACTAATTAGGAACTCAAAATTTGTTTGTAAGAGAACTGATTATTGTTTGATTATACTCCAACCATCTTGCCTTTAGAAAAATCAATTTGAATATTAAGAAAAAATTAAATTTAGCTTAAAGGAAATAATAAATCAAATTGAGAAAGGGGAGCAATCAGACAAAAGACAGGGGTGTTTAAATAATGTATTGATTTTGAACAAACAAACAACAAGAACTCATATATTAAATGCAATTAGTTGGTAGAGGAAGAGAAAGAAATAAAAAATAGAAATGCACAACAGGAAAAGAAAAACATTTTTAAATAAAAGTAAATGGACATGAATAGCAAATTTAATATTAATTGAACAATAATCTAATTAACAAATAAATAAGTAAGTAAATATACAAAAGTGAGGAAGAGAGGAGGAAGGGAGGGAAGACAGAGGAGAGGGAAAAATAATAAATTAACCAAGAAAGAAAAAGCTAGAACTGGAAGAAAGCAATAAAAGACAGCAATAAAAGAAAGGTGAGGAGTTAATAGTAGAAAGAAAGAGAAGAGAAGAGAAGAAACTAGGAGATCAAATATACAGAGGGAGGATTAAAGATGTAAAATTGTGACCTTGAAGAAGGTAACACAAATTACCAATCAAAGAAGACCATTGATGGAAGCATCCAGTAAGCATAGTGATCAAATAGGGCTAATACTACAAGAAATTAAAAAGTCTTGGGAAAAAATTAATCAATCTAGACTGGAAATGAAACAGGAGATGAAGGAGTTGAGAGAAGAGATGAAACAAGATTTAAAGACAGAAATTAACTTAAGGGCTCTGCAGACAGCACAA
Source organism: Phrynosoma blainvillii (assembly GCA_026167975.1). Taxonomy (NCBI): domain Eukaryota; kingdom Metazoa; phylum Chordata; class Lepidosauria; order Squamata; family Phrynosomatidae; genus Phrynosoma; species Phrynosoma blainvillii. Next base: position 137,288,555 of record JANUYF010000002.1, read on the forward strand.
AGTGCTGTCTTGGAGATAGGGAAGTGGCTGCCCCAACCCCTTCCCGAGGATGTCATCAGAATGCCTGCTGTTGCACATGGCGAGCACTCCGATGGTATCCTTCTGGCACCCTTTCTGCCCGTGCTGGAAGGAGTGGCATTTTAGTGTTCCTTCTAGGGCCAGCAGAAGGGTGTATTGGGGCCGCTGCGTGTTTTAGCAGTGGCCCAATACTCCGCTTCTCGGGGCAGCCCATGGCCACCCATCTGCTCTCCCCCTTAATTATACAAATTTGGATAAAATCAACAAGGACATTGGAAAAATTGCAGGAAAAGTGGAGAAATTAGAATTAAGAACAATGAAAGGGGAAAGTAAATATAGAACAAATAAATCATACACAGAAAGAGGAACAGGAAACTCTATTGGGAGTTGAACTCATACAGAGGGAATCTTGTTTAAAATTGAGAGGATTACGTGAAGAAACAAATGAAAATCTGTATGAATGCCTTATTCCCCTCTTAGCAAAATACATGGATGCACCTGTACATCATTTCAGTTTGGAAATTGATTGGAGTCTAAGGGAGAAGAATCAGAGGAGGACATAACAGGAGGAGACAAAGGAAGAAGAGCAGAAAGAAACAACAGAGGAAAGTTACTAAAATAGTAGATAAATACAAAAATAATTCCCCCTCTCGATCGAATCCGTGAAAAGTATTTATGAAGATACTCACGTGGAATGTGAAAGGCTTAAACTCCCTGACCAAAAGGAAAAAAGTTTCTCATTACCTCTGGAAGAAAAACTGTGACATAATCTGTCTACAAGATTCATATCAAACAAAAAGACATAAAACTTCTTAAAAATCTAAAACTAGGAAAATAATATACCTCATCTGCTAAATCTAGAAAGAAATGAGTAGTATTATATGTAACAAACCAAATAAACTCAAAAGAAATATTCAGATCATAATCCTATAATTTTGACTATAAAGGAACCTAAAAGAGTATTTTAATGGAGATTAAATGCAGAATTATTGTTTGATAATGATATTATCAAAAAAGCAAAAGAGACAATTAGAAATTACTTTAAAGAAAATATAAAAAGAAATGCACTCTCACATGGGTAAAGGAGTGGGTAACCTTGAAGGATAACAGATTACTGGAACTAGAAGGAGATAATTTAAAATTTTGTTGGCACACATATTTGCAATATGAGAAAGAAAAAGCTAATAAAAAATTCAATAACCATTGTATAAAAAGAACTCTTTTATGAATTTGGAAGAAATATTGAAGGAAAATATATAGAAAAATTCCCCAGTGGATTTCACCCCAAAAAGCATTCCATAGGAGAGAAATAATAACAGATAATAATTGGCTTACTTACAAAACATTAATCAAACAATGGGAAAAAAATTGGTATTTAAAAACACAAGAGAATTTAAGAAAAGAGGGTTGCAAAGTTCATTGGTTTACGTATTTACAAATTGAAGAACATTATCAAATGGATATTAAAATGTATGGATTTGAAGAGACTGAAACAAATGTGGACAAAATTCTATGTGAAGAACAAAGCAAGATGATTGGAAATTTCTACAGAAGTTTATTAAATCTAGAGTTAGAAGAAGAAACAGTAAAAGATGAAATGATAAGATGGATGCAGAATGTGGGTCATATAATTGAGTTTTGTAATTGGGAAAATATATGGGTTAAAGTAGTAAAATATACAAGTTTGCAAGATTTGAGGGAAAACTTCACTAAATGTACCTCTATTGATGGATGTGCTATATGGTGTGCTATTTTAATCAATAATTTTTTAAAAAAAAATATAAACAAAAGTGAGGAAATATAATTAATTTTTTTAAAGAAAAAACACTCAGTAGAAGGAGAATCCCATAATTAAAACAAACTAAATGTTTGAAGGTTAAAACAAAATAAATAAGCTACCAGCCTACAGTACCGTCTTTACATGAGATCCTTCCCAGCAGAGCAACTAGCCCTCACTCCATCACACTATAACTATAGACCAAAAAACCCCACAAAAAACAACAACAAACAAATTGGTTGCTAAGAAAATGAATTAACACTGACTTCACTAAAAATAAGACCCAGCTTCTCACTTGTCTGTCATGTGGCAATTCTTGAATTTTCCTTACTCGGGGTCTGGGCTTGGGCCTGCTGAGAAGCAGTTGGAAGCCAAGCAAAAGGCCCTAGGAAAGAATAATAATAATAATAATAATAATAATAATAATAATAATAATAATAATAATTTTTATTTAATACCCCGCCCCTCTGAGTACAATCGGGGTGGCTTACATCATAAAAATTCAACAATAGTTAAGAACAAGTACTTCCCCCTGGCTGCAGCTTCAGAGGCTGGGGCTAAACTTGCCTTTGCAGACAGGATGGTCTCTTCTGCCCTGGGAGGCACTTTGACATATTAGAGGGCTGAGCTAAAGCTAACAAGATGAATTTCAACATGGAGAAATATAAGGTCTTACACCTAGGCAGAAAAAATGAAATGCACAGATACAGGATGGGAGACACATGGCTAGATAACAGTTCATGTGAAAGGGATCTAGGAGTCTTAGAAAATTATCACTCTGAGGCTTTACCATCCATAACATGTCTCTAAATTGTCTTGCAAGCACAAAGGTGTGATAGTTGGTCATGCTTGTCCCTGTGATTAAATCATCATGGAGGTGCCCCCTCGCCTTTCCTGTCATTAAAGTGTTTGTGGAGCCTGCCATTTGTTAATAATGGGAACTTCCGTTATTAACAAATGGAGGCACCATGAACGCTTTAATGATGGGATAGGTGAGGGGATGCCTCCATGACGATTTAATCATGGGGACAAGCACGATTGACTATCACACCTTTGCGCTTGCTGGATGATTTAGGGACATTTTATGGATGGCAAGCCTCCTTGTGATAATCTAGTAGAGCACAAGCTGAGCAGTGTGATGTGGCAGCCAACAAAGCCAACACAATTCTTGGTTGCATCAACAGAAGTATAGTGTCTAGACCAAGGGGAGTGATAGTACCACTTTATTCTGCTTTGGTCAGACCTCACTTGGAATATTGTGTCCAATTTCGGGCACCTCAATTCAAGAAGGATGTTGAGAAGCTGAAACATGTCCAGAGGAGGATGACCAAAATAGTGAAAGGTCTGGAAGCCATGCTCTATGAGGAATGGCTTATGGAACTGGGAATGTTTAGGCTGATGAAAAGAAGGTTAAGAGGGGACATGATAGTCATGTTTAAATATTTGAAGGAATGTCATATTGATGAGGGAAGAGGCTTGTTTTCCATGGCTCCAGAGATTAGGAGAAGGAGCAATGGATTCAAACTGCAGGAGAAGAGATTCCACCTAAATCTCAGAAAGAACTTCTTGATGGTCAGAGCTGTTCAACAGTAGAATATGCTGCATCAGAGTGTGGTAGAGTCTTCTTCTTTTTAAACAGAGGCTGGATGGCCATCTGTCAGGGGTGCTTTGCTTGATGTCCCTGCATGTCAGAGGGGTTGGACTGGATGGCCCCTGTGGTTTCTTCCAACTCCAGATTCTATGGGGGGAAGCACACGAGTGCTTCCAGGACGCCGCCGGACGGAGCACCGCGGGACCGCAGCCTCCACACCGCGGCAGTCCTGCGGCATCCCTGAAAGGAGCGCAAAACACATTTCAAATGATACATGTACCCCTTTTTTTAAAAAAAGACTAACCATTTTCTTTAACTTAATAAATAATAATAATAAAATTTATTTGTACCCCGCCCATTGGTAGTCCAATCCGGGCGGCTCACAGATTAAAACAGTCAGAAACAGATAAAATCCCAAAGACAATATATACAATATACCCCCTCCCCCCTTAAAATAATATTAAATCAATAACAGTTAAAACACGCACTTTAAAAACCCAATACAGTATATTTTAGAAAGCCTCAAAACAATCCTCACCATCAATAGATGGGACCACGAGAGGATTGCCATTGTGGAATTGTTTGTATCTGAGGTGGGGATTCATTGGTCTGGAAAGGCCTGCCGGAAGAGATCCGTCTTAACGGCCTTTTTAAAGCTGTCTAATGATGTTAAAAGACGGATCTCGTCCGGCAGGTCGTTCCAGAGTTTGGGGGCGACAACTGAAAAAGCCCTCCGGGAGGTAGCCGCAAGCCTTGAATTCTGAGGCTGCAGCAAATTCCTCCCAGAGGACCGAAGAGCGCGGGGAGGATTGTACGGGAGAAGGCGGTCCCTGAGATAGTTTGGACCCAAGCCATTTAGGGCTTTAAAGGTGATAACCAACACCTTGTACTGGGACCGGAAACTTATAGGCAGCCAGTGGAGGGACCGCAGAACCGGAGTAATGTGGTCCCTTCGAGATGTTCCTGAAACAAGCCTGGCCGCCATATTTTGTACCAGTTGTAGTTTCCGAACCAAGCACAAGGGTAGCCCCATGTAGAGTGCGTTACAGAAGTCGAGGCGTGAGGTTACCAACGCGTGGACAACCGTCTCAAGGTCCCTTACTTCCAGAAAAGGGCGCAGCTGGCGTATCAGCCGAAGCTGATAACAGGCGCTCCTGACCGTCGCATTCACCTGATTTGTCATCAGGAGCGACGAGTCAAGGAGCACCCCCAGACTGCGAACACAGTCACTGGAGGAGAGTGTGACCCCATCCAGGACTGGAGGTTGCAACCCAATTCTTGGTTTCGGGGCCGAGACAGTGAGCACCTCCGTCTTGTCTGGATTCAACTTCAATCTGTTTTTCCTCATCCAGCCCATTACCGCCCCAAGACATTCATTGAGCGAAGAGGTGCCATTGGAATTCAAGGCCGACGAACGAGACACGGAGAAATAGATTTGAGTGTCATCAGCGTACTGATAACACCCAGCACCATAACTCCGTATAATCTCACCCAGCGGCTTCATATAGATGTTAAATAACATCGGGGACAAAATAGCTCCCTGAGGGACCCCACAAGTGAGTTCCCTCTTACTGGAGCTACAGTCCCCGAGCAGCACCCTCTGGGACCGACCCGAGAGGAAGGACCGGATCCACTGCAGAGCAGTGCCTCCGATACCCAGCTCCCTCAGGCGGTCCAAGAGGATGCCGTGATCTATCGTATCAAAAGCCGCTGAGAGGTCTAAGAGCACCAACAGGGTCACACTACCCCTGTCGATGCTCAGACGCAGATCGTCGGTCAAGGCAACCATGGCAGTCTCAACCCCAAAGCCTGTCCTGAAGCCGGTTTGAAATGGGTCTAGATAATCGGTTTCATCCAAGACAGCTTGGAGCTGAAGAGCAACCGCCCTCTCGATCACCTTGCTCAAGAATGGCAACAAGGATACAGGCCTATAGTTCTTCATATCCAGGGGGTCCAGGGAAGGCTTTTTCAGGAGCGGCCTAACTGCCGCTTCCTTTAAACATGATGGAACATGTCCTTCCCTGAAGGACGCATTGATGATATCCGTAAGGAATCTCATCAATGCATCCCCCCCCTGGATGGCCAGCCATGATGGGCAAGGGTCGAGAGGGCAAGTCGTCTTCCTCACCTTACCAAGCAGCTTGTCCACGTCCTCGGTACTCACAGATTGCCATTGATCCAGTAAAATTACATCGGCGGAGTTGTTGGACGCCTCGCCTATAGACTCTGTCTCAATAGCGGCGTCTAATTCGGCTCTTATCTGAGAGATTTTATCTGCAAAGAAGTTGTTAAAAGCGTCACAGCAGGCTATCGTCGGGTTAAGTAAGGGATTTGGCGCAGGGGGTGCCTGTGTCATCTCCCTGACCACCCTAAATAGCTCTGCCGGACGAGACTCTGCAGACGCAATACGTGCAGAGGAGAAAGCTTTCTTCGCTGCACGTATTGCCTCCCGATAGGAATGTAAAAATTTCCTATGGCGAGTTCTGTCGGATAAGAGTCGAGTTTTCCGCCACTTGCACTCTAGCCGTTGTCCATGCCGCTTCATCCTCCTCAGCTCAGGTGTATACCATGGCCTGCGATTAGGAGCGGGATGGCAAGGGCGCTTGGGAGCGACTGTGTCGATAGCCCTGGTAAGATCCCTATTCCAGGTATCAACCAGGGCGTCGACAGGGTCACCGGCATTCCCAACCATTAATCCCTCTAAGGCTTTCCGGAATCCAATTGGCTCCATTAGCCTTCGAGGGCGGACCATTCTAATCGGTCCACCACCCCCGGCAGGGCAGATGTTGGCTCTAAGTTCCGTCTTGACCAGGAAATGATCCGTCCATGACAATGCGGAAGTATTTACCACCTCCGCCCACGGATATTCCTGCTCCGTACTAAAGACCGCATCGAGTGTATGACCTGCACAATGCGTGGGCCCGTTGACCAATTGGGAAAGGCCCATGTTTGTCATGGAATCCATGAACTCCCGAGCCGCACCTGTTAAGCTGGTCTCGAGCGGAATGTTGAAGTCTCCCAGAACTAAAAGTCTAGGAGACTCCAGCAATAGCTCAGAGACCAGCTGTGTCAGCTCGGTCAGGGAGTCTGCTAGACAACGGGGTGGTCGGTAGACTAGCAAAATCCCCAAACTATCCCTGGTCTTCAGGCTGAGGTACATACACTCAATGTGTTCCGTGTTCCGAAGAGGTATCCTGGTCAAGGTCAAGGTGTTCTTATGGACTAGAGCCACACCGCCCCCCCGCCCACTTCCCCTCACCTGCTCACTAACAGAGTACCCGGCTGGGAGGGCCTGTGCCCAAATGGCAGCACTATCCTCTCCCAGCCAGGTCTCCGTAATACAAGCCAGGTCGGCATCCTCATCCAGGAGGAGCTCCTGGATGACATGAGTCTTATTTTTTACCGACCTAGCATTACAAAGGAGCAAAGTGAGGTTCTGTGGAATGGATGGTTTGCTCCCCAAACCAATCTGGGAAACAGAGGAGACTGAAGGCGGGATAGCTACTAAACAGCGGTCCCGCCTTCTTTTGTAACATTTGTCTACTCTATTCCAGCCATATCTCCCATTCCCCAACACTACTTCTATAGCCGCCCCAGTTTCTGTTCCCACCTCGATACTACTGGCTGGAGCGAATTTCTAAGTTAAGCAAGCGGGTTTAATCTCCTAAAATTAGATGAGATGTTCCAGACTGTTCAATTAATTTAAACAATCACAGCCCAGCTGGTAGTCAGTTACAACGCCCCCTGGCCCCAGTTATCCAAGACAACAGTCAATCCTCTGTGGTCAGTTCATAATAGCAGGCTCGAATAATTTGTATTGGGCCAAGGGATCAGATCTATGCCAGTCCAATGGCTTTATGTCCCGGCAGAGGGGTGTTACTTTAAGCTAGAGTAGGGCAGCCAGCAAGAACCACCGCCGTCACCGCCTCAGCCTCCTCCGAAGCAGCCGCCGCTTCCGTGCCGGTTTTAAGGGCTCACGGGGCTCCCAGCTGATGGCAAGTGCTGGAGGGCGGGGCGCAGTAGAGGACCACCGCCGTCACCGCCTCAGCCTCCTCCGAAGCAGCCGCCGCTTCCGTGCCGGTTTTAAGGGCTCACGGGGCTCCCAGCTGATGGTAAGTGCTGGAGGGCGGGGCGCAGTAGAGGACCACCGCCGTCACCGCCTCAGCCTCCTCCGAAGCAGCCGCCGCTTCCGTGCCGGTTTTAAGGGCTCACGGGGCTCCCAGCTGATGGCAAGTGCTGGAGGGCGGGGCGCAGTAGAGGACCACCGCCGTCACCGCCTCAGCCTCCTCCGAAGCAGCCGCCGCTTCCGTGCCGGTTTTAAGGGCTCACGGGGCTCCCAGCTGATGGCAAGTGCTGGAGGGCGGGGCGCAGTAGAGGACCACCGCCGTCACCGCCTCAGCCTCCTCCGAAGCAGCCGCCGCTTCCGTGCCGGTTTTAAGGGCTCACGGGGCTCCCAGCTGATGGTAAGTGCTGGAGGGCGGGGCGCAGTAGAGGACCACCGCCGTCACCGCCTCAGCCTCCTCCGAAGCAGCCGCCGCTTCCGTGCCGGTTTTAAGGGCTCACGGGGCTCCCAGCTGATGGCAAGTGCTGGAGGGCGGGGCGCAGTAGAGGACCACCGCCGTCACCGCCTCAGCCTCCTCCGAAGCAGCCGCCGCTTCCGTGCCGGTTTTAAGGGCTCACGGGGCTCCCAGCTGATGGTAAGTGCTGGAGGGCGGGGCGCAGTAGAGGACCACCGCCGTCACCGCCTCAGCCTCCTCCGAAGCAGCCGCCGCTTCCGTGCCGGTTTTAAGGGCTCACGGGGCTCCCAGCTGATGGCAAGTGCTGGAGGGCGGGGCGCAGTAGAGGACCACCGCCGTCACCGCCTCAGCCTCCTCCGAGGGTTTTCACTTTGAGTTAATATGATAGTTTGTGGTAACCTTCATTTTATTTTATTTGCTTTTAAATTTTCCAGTCTGAAGTACAGAACACTTATTTCCTTAATTACACATTTTCTGTCCACAGAGCTTAAAGTTCATACTTTCTGAATAGAAGTCTTCAAAGTTTAGTTTGACAGTTACATTCTTTAACTGACAGAAGACCAGTTGTGCTTTAAAATCAGTAACATATTTGCAAAATAAAAATGGAATATGAATAATTACTTTGGTGTGGGGTTTTTTTTGTTTGTTTTTGTTTTGTTTTGAGAATGGAAAGTTTTATTATTAGGTAGCTGCCTAAGACAGATTTCTGGAGTCCTTCAAGGTGGGAAATTGAAGGAACAGTGATGGTAAGCACCTGCAAGTGCCAATTTGGTGAATGGGGATGTCTCCAGACTTGCTCCTGTGGGTCCTGGGGCCAAGGGGATGGGAAAGGAATCTACCTTTCATGCCAGCCGGGGGCATGCTTTCCCTTTATGTCACAGAACATAGTGATGGAGAGGATTCTTTAAGAAGGTCTCTCTTGTTAATAGGATCCAAACTGCTGGCTGGCACTCAGAATTTGGGTGCTGTGCCTCCAGGAATTGCTGAGGAGATCAGGTTGGGACCCCATTTCTAAGCTGGAATTGTGTTTAGACTGTGTCTTCCTGCAGATCATTCATGTTCAAATGGAAAGATTTAAATAGTTCATAAAATAGTACTTTAGTACTCAACTCTGTTGTCTTGTCTCATCATTACCTAGTTGGTAAACTACCATATTTATATACTGCAATCCAGAAGTAGGTAGGTCAAGAATTCACATATGCTAAGTTTGTGCAGAAAATTTTCTGTGTGCAAAACAATGCTGTTTTCTTAGCAATAAAAGCATGTGCAAATTATGCAAAGAATAAGTCCCAAACTGTGAAGATTCTCATCAATCCAGGATTCTCCTTGTCAGGTTTTTCTGACATTAGAAAAACAATTTTTAAAAAGATTTTTCAAATATTGTCAAATAGACTTTCCATCCCTAGTCTCCAGGCTCTTAGAAGCAAGTGACTTCTATATTAGTGAGTTTCTAGTCCAAGTTTTAGACTGAAATTTAAAGCTGCTATTGTAAACAACCAAATCCCCTGGTTTGGGGATAGAGATCAGCACCTTGGAGGTCCCTTGCTGGATCAGAACTGTGTGTGCCATTACATTAAAAATGCATCAAGAATGAATCAACACAGATAAATCTGATTACCATGACAACAATAAATGAGTCACCTTAATGACAAGGTATCATAAAAGATAATAGAGAATTTAAAATTCACATGGATCAATGGAACATAAGTTTGTTTTCCATTTAAAGAGATCCTAGCTCTTTAAATGATGCCACCCTGTAGGTAACAAACAGATCTCTACACTTTAATATAGGGATGAGCAGTCTGCGTTCCTAAGGTGATACTGGTCCTTGGCCTAATGTCAAATGTCTACTGTAAGCTGTCATTTCCTCCCTCTAGCAACAGTGGTCTGTGCCTTCTCTGGCTGCCAAGGAACAGGAAGAAAGAAAGGAAGAAAGAGGAAAAAATGAGTAGGAGAAAGGGGTGGTGCCACTCATTGCCTCTGCTCACTGCTGGCCTGCAGCCCCAACAGGTTGTCTCTGGGTAACAGTGGTTCCAACAGTAAAAATGTTACCCATTCCTGCCCTAAAGGTAAAAAGGGTAAAGGTATTCTCCATTGACAAGGTTTTCAAGTCATGCCCGACTTTAGGGGGTGGTGCTCATCTCTGCTACTAAGCCGAAGAACCAGCATCATCAGAGACTACTCTGTGATCATGGGGCCAGCATGATTGCATAGAATGCTGTTTACCATCCCACTGAAATGGCACCTATTTATCTACTTGTATTTGCATGCTTTTGAACTGCTAGGATGGCAGAAGTTGGGACTAGTGATGGGAGCTCACCCCATCATGCGGAACCAGGGCCTCAAACTGCCAATCTGCCAATCTTGCAATCAACAGAGTTAGCATCTTAAACCACTTGAGCCACCACGTCCGTGTTCTAGTAAATGTGAAATAATTAAAGGAAGCAATCTCAGTTGATATCAGAAAAATTCCCAAATCCACACTCAGACCATGAATGTATAGTAAGCCCCCCATATCCATAGATTCCTTATCCACAGATTTAACCATATACAGTTTGAATATATATATATGGGTCTGTTATGGCTCTTTCACACATGCAACCTACTCTTTCCTGATGCTTTGAATGAACCAGCCATACAACAGTGAGATGTGAAATACAATTCTGAACAGCCAAAATATGTGTATCCCTCCCTCCTTCCCTTCCTGCCTTTATTTATATCTTGCCTTTCTCTTACACTTGGGGCAAATCTACACTATATAAATAATGTACTTTGATACCACTTTAAGTGCTGTAGCTCCATCCTATGGGATCCTGGGATCTCTAGTTTTACAAGGTCTTTAGCCTTCTCTGCCAAAGCGTGGTGGTGCCTCTCAAATCCCAGGATTCTGTAGGATGGAGCCACGGCAGTCAAAGTGGTGTCAAACTGCATTACTCCTATACGGCAGATGCACCCCAGGATTTAAGACCGTTTACAAAAAGGCAGAAAATCACAATAAAACCATGTATAGTTAAAAACACACAAAATTAAGATTAAAACAGTATCAAATAACAGCAGAATCAAACCATTAAAAACCTTTATAACAAAGATTAAAAGCAGTACAGCACTTCTCTTTTTAAAAATCAGTTTCCAAATGCTGGATAAAAAAGAAAGCTTAACCTGCCACTGAAAAGACAACAAACATGTGTTAATGTGCACAAAATGTCATCAAAAGCTTTCATCTGATCATGAAAAGAACAAAAACCTGAATATATAAACAAAAGGCTATTCTTTACCTTGGGGTCATGTATTCCAGACAACTCTTCATAGATTTTCTCTCCCACCATGACAGCAGCCAGATTAGCTGTGTATGTTGACAGGCAAAATAAACAAAAAATGGCCCAGAGGTTCATGAGAAACCTTCCAGTCCAGCACTTGGGGGGTTTTATGGCGGCTGTTCTACCAAACAAGATGGCATAACAGACGTTCAAGGCAGAGGAGAAGGAGAAAACTTTATCCCTGTTTCTTCCCTTTGGGGTCATCCCAAAGGGGCTTGTCCATTCATAGAGGGTGAGAAAGATTGCAGTGATGTGCAGGGCCACAAAGATTCCCAGCCACATGGTCCAGTGGAGTGGCCACATAAAGGCTCCAATAGGAGCCGCTGTGTCTTTAGTTCTCACCAGGATGCCCAAGCTTGTAGAAAAGAAGGGACTGGTGAAATCAATCACCTGGCTACGGGCTGTGTTGATGCTGAATGATGTCACAGCCATGTGGGCAGTGCCAGCCAGGAGGTCACCCACAAGGCCTGTCCACTGGCCATTTTTCCATGCCCCATATTTTCCATCACCAACAATGTACAGGTCAAAATCAAAGTTCATATCTTCAGCCAGCTTTTCCAACAGATCTATGCAGTAGCCATAGCAACACTGTTTGAACTTGGTGGGCACAGTGCCGTTGCCCCCTTGCAGGTTTTCAAAGAGAGTATCCAGTACAGCAGAATCATTGGTCAAGGGGTCGAGACAGAGCTGACCTGCTGGGCACAAGCCTTCATCATCCACTGCCCTTGTGAACACAAATGGATGTTCAATGAGGGTCACCACCCTCAGATGTAGCCGGGTAGGATGCTGGTTCTGATTTTTGTGCCTTTGAGCCTGCTCTGGCCAGATCCCATAATCCATGATGATCTTGCCTTCTTGCCAGCTGCCCAAACGGGTCCACATTGGGTTGCCCACGGGATCATGCTGCAGATTCCAAATGAAGAAGTTGTTTTCAGAGCTGATGATGGAGGAGCCTTTTACTTTAATGTGGCCGCTAAGCCCATGAAAGGTGGTGTTGGCTAAAAACCTATAAGACAAAGGCAACATGTTATAAACAGAGATTCAGACAATGCAGCCCTCAAAAGATACTCTGAAGTAGAGCATGCCACACAAAGGACCTTTACAGACTGCCAGAAATAATGCAGCTTGAGTCCACTTTAACTGCCCTGGCTCAGTGCTAAGGAATCATGGGAACTGTAGTTTATTATGGCACCAGAGCTCTTTGACAGAGAAGGCTCAATGTCTCAGAAAAAACTACAATTCCCATGATTCCCTAGCATGGGGTCAGAGCAATTAAAGTGGTCTCAAGTTGCATTATTTCTGGTAGTCTGTAAAGGCCCAAAGTATCCTGGCCCCAAACTAGTCAAGGGTGTCTGTTTTGTTAGTGAGGCAGAAAGCTTAAAAGAGCCCTCCAAGGTCCTGAACACCATACATCACACAGATTCAGTTACTGAAATGGCTTATTTAAAGTCTAAAATAGAGAGGATTCAGTTGACACTGGAGGTACCCTGACATTGGAGGTACCAAATGTTGTAGAGGAGACTAACCTTTCAACAGTGTTAAAGTAATCCGCTACAGGGAAACAAGGATGCTCCTTCCATGCTGTCCTTCTGTCAGCAATTTAAATTTTTCTGTTTTGATGACCTTTTTGAGTTTGATTTGTTTTAAACAGTCTGAACTGGATAATTTAATTGCATATCAATAATAACCTTTTATGTGAAGTCGTAGGCTTGCATGGCCATCATCCATAGTTTTTTTGTGGGCTTTTCAGGCTGTGTGGCCATCTTCTAGAAGAGTTTCTTTCTGACGTTCTGCCAGCATCTGTGGCTGGCATCTTCAGAGATGCCAGCCTCTGAAGATGCCAGCCATGGATGCTGGTAAATGTCAGAATGAAACTCTTCTAGAACATGGCCACACAGCCCAAAAAACGCACAAAAAAAACCTAATAACCTTTTATGTTTTATGTATGACTTTGTGATTCATTCCATCACTGTGTGTTTTAATTTTTCTAAGCCAAGGCAGGATATACTCCTCCTCCTCCTCTTCCTCTTCCTCTTCCTCCTCCTCTGAAGAGTCAGTTGCCAGTCAATTGTCTTCTCCAAATGGAATGTAATTGGCTTTAGATAGCAAACTATCTTGGGCAGGTGCTGTTCATTGCTATAGTCTTTTTTCCAGCAAGATATGTATACAGTTCAGACCCATCTCTGTGGATGAATGTCCTTTCCTCAGGATGGAAGAATGGACATCCACCCACAGAGTTCATAATGCAAGGCAAGATGTGGTGAATATGCATGAATGGGCAGAGGCCCAATGATGCATTCTACAACCTCAGAAAAGGATGGGGCTGGTGGTTTTGTAATTGTATGAACACCTGGGTGGAATCCCTGCATATTGTTGTTGTGAACCTTCAAGTTGTTACGGAGACCCCAAGGTGACCCTGTCATGGGGGTTTCTTAGCATTTGTTCCATAATGGGCACTCAGATCAATGGGCAGGCATGAATGCGACTTCTCTTCCCTTCTGGGATTCCTTTTCATTCCCATGGTGGTGGGGCTTACCTGTACCTGAAAGCAGCACAGCCAGGTTCTGGTTGTCAGGAGAACCAAGAAAACTAAGAGGAAATCTACATCTACATATACAAAGATAACTTTTAATAAGCAAAGCAAAGCACTGAATCCACTCCATGTTTTAATTTGAAATTTAAAGAAGCTATTCAAGGTGCTACAGACTATTCCCCAATAGGTTTGGTTGTCTTGGATTTAGTACTGTGGATAATTCCTTTAAAGTTCAAATGAGAACCTAAAATGGATTAACTACCCCTCTGAAATGGATGCCATAAATTGCCGCTGAAATTAAGCCAGTATACTTCTCACTAATAAGTGAGCAGTACACAACATAAGTGAACCAGGAAATATAGAAGTATGTAGATAAACATAATGAGTTATATGTATATACATATAAACAGAGAAATATGATTCAGTCTTAAAAGCCTTCTATTCTTTTAACTTGGAACTGTTTTAAATTGATAGTGTTTTATTTGTACACCTCTCTGAGAGCTCACAATAAAAGGGAAGGAAAATGCATGCATGAATGAATGAATGTTCTTTTCCAGAAAGAAAAATGAATATCCTCTCCATCCACTGTAAAACCATAAACAGAAAGGCAGAGATTATAGTACTTTAATCAGGTTACTAGTTATTACCAGGGAAGAAACATACACAGACAATAGCACAACACAAGTATATTATGGAGAAACTGGTGAAAAGAGACACAATCCCATAAAGCAAAGATGGAGAATGTCCCTCCAGATGTTGTTGGACTGCATCAGCCCTAGTCAGCACAGCCAATGGAGAAGTATTATGTGCTCCAACAACATTTGGAGGGACACAAATTCCCAATCCTTGCCATAATGAATCTAACAGATATTCAAGAGGCTAGATCTGCCACAGTATAAAATATAGAACATCAGAGGATGCCTAAAAGGAATGTAATCAGAATCCAATACCAGGTATACATGTACTAAGCCACTCTCAAGTGTGGAAGAATGCCTGAATTCTTCTTAAAGCTACTTAATTAAATATACTTAACTAAGGGCCTTTACAGACTGCCAAAAACCATGTAGCTTGAGACCACTTTAACTGTCCTGGCTCAGTGTTAGGGAATCATGGGAAGTGTATTTTTTTCTGAGACATTAAGCCTTCTCTGTCAGAGAGTTCTGGTGCCACAATAAACTACAGTTCCCATGATTCCTTCGCACTGAGCCAGGGTAGTTAATGTGGACTCAAGCTGCATTATTTCTGGCAGTCTGTAAAGGCCCTAAAAAGATGGGCAGGAAAAGGTGACCTGAAGCTGCCTTTTCTGTAAGCTGCAGCAACCGGACCATCTGCCCCGAGGATGCCCTAAATGGAGACAGAGCAACTGCACTGTGCAGGATCTGTCATAGGGTGGCATACAGGCTGTCATTTTGTCTATACAAAGGTTACTGAAGTTCGGCATGCCTGTGCACATGTGCAGGACCTGTCATACACCCATAGATCACACAAGGATTCACTGACTTTGGCTTTCTCCAAGGAGTGGGTGCCATAGACAGGTGTCACTGTATGATTGTGCCACCCTTGGGCTGAAGGAATGGGTTTGTCATCTGAAAAGACACCTACTCTGTCGTCCTCAACAAAACATGTCCCACACAGATCAGGCAGGGGGGATGGGAGAGGTACATGCAAGGGAGATTTGTGTGGACAGACTTGGTGCATGCAGCTGGTGATCATGCAAGGGACATGGTCAACAGGACACACAGACAAATGTTACTCCAGGAGCCCCCCCCCCCCATCATGCCAGGAAGTGGTGTGCAGGTCTTATGCACACCTTCACACCTGCGCAGAAGACATCACAAAAGCCTCTTTCATGCAAACTACTGTGCATGCTGACAGCAAGCTTATATGTGAGAGAATGCATTTATTGTCATAGCAGAGGACAGTTGCTAAGGTGCACGCGTAGAGTTATAATTCGGGTTAGGGTTCTAATATGCAAGCACACCTGAGCCAGTGCATCCACACCTGGAAGCATAAGGCGCTTTAAATTAAAGCCTGCATTGTAGGGTGCATGCGCTGGATTGCCGACTCAATTTCCACCGCATCTGCAACGGTGCATTTATACGGCCACTTTCTGGTGCACCAGTGTCACTGCATACAGATGCGCACCTTTGCCAAAGGAGTGAAAAAAAGTGGCTCCTTTTTGGAGCGGCTTTTCTCAGCATACGACGGCTAGAGGGCCCTTTCCTGGTGACTTGTAGTTTATTGTGGCACCAGAGCTCTCTGGCAGAGAAGGCTCAATGTCTCAGAAAAAAAATACAATTCCCATGATTCCCTAGCACTGAGCCAGGGCAGTTAAAGTGGCCTCAATTTGCACTATTTCTAGCATGGTCTAACTCCACATCCAAACCTGACAGAGTCCCATTCTGCCAGCAATTGGAGCACAGATGAATAATGTTTCCATCATGTTTGTGATGAGAGAATCAGGTCAGGGGAGGCTATTTAGGGCCTCTGCAGACCGGCCAAAAGGGCCGGCCTGGAGGCAGAGTTGGGGTGGGGCAGTTGCACACTGGCCACCCCAACCCCACGCTGGCACCACGTGGGGTATATTACATACAGCGCGTGGCATCAGGATGACCTCCTGATGCAGCGTTCTGACACGCTGCACCAAAAAGGGTGAGAAAGAGCCGAGCGCTGGCTCTTAGGGTGGCCTTTTTCCCGCCCCTAAAAGGAGTGGCATTTTGCCTCTCTTTTCAGGGCAGCAAAAAGGAGAATCGGGGCTGAGGCAAAGGGTTGCTGTGGCCCTGATCCGTTGCTTCCTCAGGCAGCCCACAGCCACCTGTCTGCAGAGGCCCTTAGTTAACTAAGCAGCTGATACAGAATGTTGGCCAATATCTTTTGATGTTGAAACATATTCAGTCTATTTTTTAAAAATATATATTTATGTATCACATTGCCATATTGTATGCTTCATCCACATTCTTTGCTGCTCACTGGTAACAGTTCTTGCCTCCACCAATTGCTGGAAGGCCAGATATAACAAATTAAATGTTATATCTGGCCTTATAGATACCTTTATGTTGCTTTCTTGTTTGTCTTTTAGGAGAGACAATTTCTTTCTCTTTATTTTCCTCGATGGTCCAAACTGTCACTATCCTTCACTCCTATGTCCAAGTGCAGCATTTTTTCAAGGCGTGGTGCAGGAAAATGGTAACCCCAACTGACATTTACCATTCTTTTGGAATGATTAAGCTCCCTGCTTTTGCATGCAGAAACGGTTTCTTGATTGTTGGG
The DNA here is from genome assembly GCA_026167975.1 of Phrynosoma blainvillii. NCBI lineage: Eukaryota > Metazoa > Chordata > Lepidosauria > Squamata > Phrynosomatidae > Phrynosoma > Phrynosoma blainvillii. The sequence continues at coordinate 137,305,578 of JANUYF010000002.1, forward strand.
TGAATGCTGTTGGATGGTTGCTGATGTGACTGGAGTTCCACCCTCCATTCATTCCTGGGATGTCTGAAAAGGGCTACAGCTGCATCCAGTTACAACTCTCTGGGAAGTGTTCCTATATGATTCACATGGCACCGTTTTCGCACTTTACATGTATACACACTTTAAAAAGCTGCACACCTTAAAATATAATCTGCACAGTTGTTCATAGACACAAACTCCTCACCCTTTGCCTATATACATTCTGGTGTTTTTCTTGCAGATATCACAACACCAGTCAAAGCATTCAGCTTTCATTAGTAGGATAATTAAATTATTCCATATTCATTAGGTTGGTGACTGGGGGTCATTCTGTCTTTATCTCAGAAAGTTTAGTACAGAATGAGCAAATGAGAATGGGCAGCAAGTCAAATCACACAGTGCTTTAATTAGCCAAACAGTAAAGTTAAACCATCATAATTTACAAATGAGATGGACCTTTCAAACACTAATGCTTTTTGCCTTGTAACAAGGGCAATCGAGATTAGGCATTAGCAGACATTCACTCTCATCACATGGTTTCTAATGTATGTGCTCCAATGCAAAAAGCAAAGCCTTAAGTATAGAAGACAGCCTTAGGGGGGGATGCAGACGGGTGGCTGGGGGCTGCCCTGGAAAGCAGAGGATTGCTGCTAAAATGCTGGTCTTTCCAGAGCCAGCAGAAGGGGTGCATCAAGAGCCGCAGCAGCTCTTCTGCACCTCTTCCAGCGCAGCGCGTGACGACGCTGTGCCAGGAGGACATATTCAGGGCGCAAGCTGTGCATAATGGTGCGTGCCCTAATGACATCCTTGGGGAGGGGTTGAGTCAGCTGCCATGCGGCTGCCCCTTCCCTTCCGTGCCTCCAAGATGGCACTTTGTACCGTCTGCAGAGGCCCTTACAAACTTTGCAAGAAGAAGAGTGCTACAAGAGCTATAAGCTCACTGTTTAAACCACCAGGAGTACATCTACACTGCAGAAATCGACACACCTTTAACTGCCATGGCTTCATCTTGCAGAATCTTGGGATCCTGTTTTGTGAGGCACCAGCACTCTTTGTCAGAGAAGGCATGCAAAACTACAAATTCCAGGATTCTGTAAGATGGAGCTACAGCACTTAAAATGGCATCAAACTGCATTATTTCTACAGTGTAGATTTGCCCTGTTGTAGACAGATCTCCTGTTGTAGTAAAGAATACCTTTCCATATGTCATCACTCATCTTGTAAATTTACCTTTTTCAATGCAGTGTTCTCCATATGTATTGATTACATCTCCCATGGCCATGCTGGTTGGGGTGCTGGAAGTCCAACACATTTGGAAATCACCACTTTGCTGACAAAGGTGGCTTAAAATGGTTTATTTGACCCTTTATTGTTGCTGTCATTGTTATGTGCTTTATGGTGACCTTATCCTAGGGTTTTTATGGCAACATTTATTCAGAAGAGATTTGCTGCTGCCTTATGGTTAGACTGGGAGAGGGTGCCTTCCCCCATGTCACCCAATCTATGGCTGAGTAGAGACTTTATCCCTGGTCTTCCAGAGTCCTGGTTCAACTCTCAAACTATTATACTGATAAACCACTGGCTGTTTATCACATAGAGATTATCATTCATCCTTTATCACATGGAATTTCAGTATTCATAATGCTTATAATATGCAATATTCATCTTAGTCATAGGAAAAACTGAATGGAGATAAAAGCTTACTTTGATAAATACTGTCCTGAAGTGAGATTTTTTTCCTCTGTGTTCAAACAATTTGTTGTACTTGGAATAAGTGCCAATTCTGGCCGAATCATTGTAGCTGAAGCCACAGCTCTAGCTACTAACTCCATTGCATCCTGGACGTAGTCTTCAAAAAAAGACTGTGTTGTTTTCCCATGAGCTATAAGACCCAACGGCAAGCCTTCTGTCCTCAGCTCTTCAACATTGTGCGAATCCCCAAGAACCCAATGAAGTTCAGGAGGCATCACCCCAAATTGGGTGGTTATCTCAAAAATCCTCCTTGTGTTTTCCATGTCACACCCAAACATCACTACTGTTGATGTTGTGTCCTTAATGTTCTCCAAATGAACTTGCAAGTAGGTCAAGAGGTCACTGGTTGATGTGAGGTTTCCTGTGATATTTATAATGGATCCCAAATGAAATTTGGAGCTTTGCTGTGTGAGGAAGAGAAAATCTGTGATGTTCCATTCTTCCTGGCATACCATCAAGCTAAAATTATACCAGTTGTTCAAGGCCAAGATTGAGAAAGTCACATCAGCATCAAAACTTAATGAGCGTTCTAAACTCAATTGTAGGTGAAGGGGATTCTGTAAAACAAGAAAATAATAGATTAGAGAGATTTAGCCACAGAGATAGAGGATTTGAAGAGGGGTATTTTTGGGTGAGGTGGGGAAGAGATTTAATTGTTTTGTCAACCCTTTTGCTGGCACAAATACCTAAATTCCTAAAAAAAAGTATGTACTATCCTAGTGTGTCTACTTAGAAGAAATCTCCTTTGAATTTAATGGGGCTTACTTCACAGTAAATGTGTATAGGATCGTTGCCTAATAGCACTAGCCTATAAATGTCTTCTTGGAAGAAAGCCCAATTGGGTGGAATGGTCTATCCCAGGATTGCCATCTTAAAATTTAATTTTCATTGAAACTGCAGTACATGCACATTTGAACTTGGAGAGATCAATCACAAAACTTCACACTCAGTCACAATACTGCAGCAAAACATTACCTTATCCAAAATGCTTGGGACCTGAAGTGTTTCAGATTTTGGATATTTTGATTTTTGTATTATTTGCATATACATAATGAGTTATCATTGAGATGGGATCCAAATCTAAACATGAAAATCATTTATGGTTCATATACACCTTATAAACATAGCCAAACATCGGTAATTTTATACAATATTTTTACTAATTTTGTGCATGAAACAAAGTTTGTGTACACTGAACTGTCAGGAAGCAAAGGTGTCATTGGGGGGATGCAGACGGGTGGCTGTTGGCCGCCCTGGGAAGGGGAGGATTGGGGCCGAGGCTGCCCCATGCCTCAGCCCCAATCCACCCTTTTGGCGACTGGGAAAGGACACTGCACCGGGAGGATGTGTGCAATGGCGTGCACTCTGATGACGTCCTCGAGAAGGCATTAGGGAGCCTGGCGTGTGGCTGCCCTTCCCCTTCCTTGGCTCCAAGATGGTGCTTTGCGCCGTCTGCAGAGCCAGTTTATCTCAGCCATCCATGAAAAAAGTTTGGCATTTCAGATTTCAGATTTCAGATTTTCAGATAAGGGATGCTCAACCTAATTATGGCTGATCTTTGCTCTGGATTGCTTGCTTCCATTACAAAATAAGGGGTGAAGCAGACCACCCTGAAGGAGCAGCTCTGTGCTGCCCCATTGAGCGTCAGATCAGAGCCGTGGCAACCGTATGCTGTGGCCCCAATCTGGCATTTTTCTGGCCCCAAAAGAAGCAGCAAATTGCCACTCCTTTGGGGAGTGTGCAGCAGTACTTTTCTGTGCTCCTTTTGCTGTGTGGCATCTAAATGCCATGCCAAAGGAATGCTGGAACGCTGCCTGCCATGCAACCACCACACCCCCACTCCACAACAATGCTGGCTCATGGTACCAGTCTGTATAGCCCTTAAGTCTCACATTTTTAACTCTGACAATTATAGTCAATTAGCAAAATGTCACATATTTGATGTTTCATGGAAGTTAAAAAAATTTTTTTTTTCAAGATTGCCCTCATGTTTTCTCATTTTGCGGGAGAGATACAGAAGTGGCCTCTCTTCAGACAGACAGATGAGAATTTTGGATAGTGGTATTTCTTAGCAAATGACAGAAATCTCAACAAAAATACAAAGTGTTCCTTGTATTGTTCTCATGCCAGAGGTAAGAACTAGCCCAAAAATATTTCAGCAGACATGCTTGATATAGGAGACAACTTCTCTCATTAAAATAAAGACATTTTGAGTGTATTATTCTTATCTCATATCCCCCTCCCAGACATGAAAGGGAATCTCTACTTTTATCTTACATCACTGACTGGAGCTTGCAAAACACATATTAAGGGGTAGCTATGTCGAACATACAGTAAAATAAAACAAAATCCAAAATCCATGAAAGATTGACCAACCAATGAAAAATGCACAAATCACACCATGCAAGCTTTCAAAGCTTGGAGATTTGCTCTCAGCAGGAAGGTCCAGGATTTTTTGGAACCATCACTTGATAATACTTTTCTCCTTGTCTTTAGGAGATAGGGATATGGAATGCAGCACTCTCAGTTTCCAAGAGCTGAGATGGAAGAGTAAATAAGAAGGTAGGGAGTCACATGGGGCTCCTTACTGAAATGCCTGGGGAAAAGCCTCCATCCAGTGCTTCAAACTGGAACCAGATGATAACAGTGCATATGGGTGGATCCCCTGACATCATCTAGACCACAAGGGGAGTTATAGGTTGAAGAATCTTGTCCTACATTCATTTTTTGTCCATACAGCAAGCTAAAGGGCTACCCAGGCTACAGACTTTGACAGGCCACAGCAAGCAACTTGCAACATAAGCATCAAGATGAGAAACTATGAATTTTGTTCATATGCTTGTGAGTTAAATAAATAAGAAATATGTCCATTTTCTGCATAAAGCCACATCAAGAACTGTATTAACAAAGAACCAGTTTGCAGCATGTTCATCCACAGTGATAGGAGAAAGCAGTACTCTCATTCAATTTGTAATAAGCTGTTGGTGTAATTCCCAAGAGTGTGATAAGAAAAACTGCAATTCAGGATATTTATTCAGTCTTCTTTCTTTCTTCCTCTCTCCTCTTCTCCAATTAAGTATTCAGAGCCTCTTTATATAAACAGAGAGGCAAGCTAATCAAATGGATAAGACTATCACAATCAATACACATCTTGTAATATCAATTATTTAGTTCAGCTATAGAATGAATTAAATGTGTCGATGGCTATACTTTTGAAAACTTTGCTACCCAAAGAGCTCAAGGCATGCTCACCAACTATTTAAGTCTCTCTCTTTCTTATTCTTTCTCTCTCTGTATAAAATTGGTGGTATATGAATTGAATTTTTACTTAATATTCTAGATGGCTGCTGCAAACTGTTAGAAGCTTAGAAACGAGAAGGAATAACATTACTATTCAATTTTCAACAAGTTTATTTCTTGTTGAATGAGCCTTAAGTGTACATTGGGAAAGAGTGTATTTGCATGCCACAATAAGTAATGGCTTGTATTAACCATGAATTAATTCTTGAATTATGTAACAAATGACCAAACTGTGATTTTTCTTCCCCACTTCTGGTTTGTTACACTCATGCCCCTTTGTCACTTATTTTGGGGGACCAGGATAGGAAGCTAAGCAAGAAACCTTGATTGTGTGTTCAGACATCACTATATACCATAGTTTAAGCAAGCCAGAGTCCATAAACCAATAACAAAATGTAAGTTAATATTATATTTTGTAGTTAGTTAACATCCCACTGCTTGTAAATAGAGGTGGGCACAACAAAGTTAGAAGTCAACAAACCACAGCATGGCTTGTTGGTATGTGTGAATACAGTCAATGATTTAATGGTTCTATGGAAACATATACAGTGGTACCTCGACATACGAGTTTAATTAGTTCCGTAACCTTGCTCATATGTCAAATTGCTCGTATCTCAAAGCATCTCAATTTTCCCCATTGAAATTAATTGAAATGTAGTGTGCGGTGTAGTGTGCGATTCCTCGTATCTCAAATCTTGCTCTCATCTCAAAGCAAAATATTGCCCGCTCAGCGGCTCGTATCTCAAAACACTCGTATATCAGGGCACTCGTATGTCGAGGTACCACTGTAGTTAAAATCAGTCTGAGAGTGTCACATTAGAGATGGTGCTAGACATGACAAGACCCTGGGCAAGGTGATGAGGCCTGGGTTGAGCTTACTAGTTTCCTGGGGTGGCAGTTGTCAGTAGTAGGGATGGGCCACATTAAGAAGCTATGCCACTAAAAGAAGAGAGCCAGTATGGTGTAGTGGTTTAAGAACTGAACTGTGCATCTGGAGACCAGAGCTGGATTCCTAGATCAGCCATGGAAACTCACTGGGAGACCTCAAGCAAGTCACATGCTTTCACCTTCAGGGGAGGGCAATGGCAAACCTCTTCTGATAAGATCTTGCAAGAAAACCCTATGATAGGTTTGCCTTAGTGTGACCACGTCAGAAACGACCTGAAGACACACAGCAGCAAAACCAACAATAAGCCACTAAAAGAAAAAGCCCACTACTCCCTCAACCTGAGATGGAAAAGACAAGAGCTAGATTAGGCAGCTACAGTTGTTGCCATCTTCTTTTTTCAGAAGGCCTCTAAACCCCAATAGAGCATTAAAGGGAGATGAGCCATTTGGAATGAGGCCCAGAAGTATGGCAAGACTGAAGATGGCAGGGGTTGCAGTGACCAAGTGTTTTTCTTCTCTGCTTCAGTCTCTTACTCCCCACTCCAGGGGTCGGCAAGTTCCCCTTACCTGGGGCCGGTCCGGGGATCTGGTGGTGGTGGTGGGGAAATGGCGGCATGCACACTCGCGTGCACATGCACAGTACTTCCAGAGTATTGCGCACGTGCAAACGAGTCACGGCCGCCATTTTGGAAAACAAAATGGTGGCTGTGATGCGTGTGGCAGCAGTGCGCGCTGTGGCAGCAGGGGTTGGCGGGGGTCATCGTCATCGTCAGGGGTCATCAGGGGCCGGTCCAGAGGCCTCGGGGTCCAGACCCGGCCTGCGGGCCGTAGGTTGCCGACCCCTGCCCCACTCCCATTATTTTAAAGAGGAATGCTGACATCAGAAGTGATGGGCCTGCAGGGTCCCCAGCATCCATCTGACTATGCCATACATTGATTGTGAGGCTCTCTTCTATAAGCAGGTTGAGTCTATGAAGGTTGTTGGACAACTTAAGAAAAGCAAACAAGGACTAGAAATGAAAGAAAGAGGGTGTTGTAAATGGGATAGCTAACTGTTGGGGCCAAATCTACCATTAGAGATAGTGGGATGTTCAGTTTAAGTAGCAACAGCTAGATCAGGGGTAGGCAACCTTTCCCCTTTAAGGGCCAAAGGACTTCAGCTCCCAGAATCCCAGGAGCTATTGGCCAACATGGGACTATTGGCCAACATGGCTGAGGCTTCTGGGAACTGAAGTCCCTCGGCCCTTAAAGGGGAAAGGTTGCCTACCCCTGAGCTAGATAGTTGTAGCAGAAACTGACAATAATAATAATAATAATAATAATAATAATAATAATAATAATAATCTTTATTTGTATCCCGCCTTTCTGACAAGCAATTGGGGCATCTTACAAAAGTTAAAATTCCATACAATATATTAAATAACGCCCCCCAAACCCCCAAAACCTGCCCACCCCTTAAAAAGTATTAAACCAATTATACATTAAAACATCTTAGTTAAAGCATCATGAGTAGACTCCACTCATAAAAACAAAAACAAACAATAACAGACAGCACAGCAAGTACAGCCAAAAGTGAGAGAGGAAGAGATGAAAGGACTCCTGAGGCCCGGAAACTAGTCAGGGAAAGGCTTGCCGGAAGAGATCTGTCTTCACAGCTTTTTTAAAGCTGCTTAAGGTTATAATCTGACGGATCTAATCTGGCAGGCCATTCCATAGTCTGGGAGTAGTTGCCAAGAAGGCCCTCTGGGAGATTGCAGACAGCCTTGTTTTTATCAGCTGCATCAAATTCCTCCCAGAGGACTGAAGTGCGTGGGGCGGATTGTATAGGAGGAGGCGGTCCCGAAGATAGGTTGGACCCAAGCCATTTAGAGCTTTAAAGGTAATAACCAACACCTTATGCTGGGCCCAGAAACTGATAGTCAGCCAGTGGAGAGACTTTAATACTGGTGTCATGTGGTCTCTCCTTGATGTGCCCGAAACCAGTCTGGCTGCCATATTTTGCATAGTTGAAGTTTCCAGACCAAGCACAAGGGTAGCCCCATGTAGAGTGTGTTGCAGAAATCAAGACAGGAGGTTACCAGCGCATGCACCAGGGTCTCAAGCAGGGGTAGGCAACCTATGGCCTGGGGGCCGGATGCAGCCCCCCGAGGCCTTTGGACCAGCCCCAGGCCGGTCCTGCCACCGCCGCCGCTGCCCGCCGCTGCCCGCCATGATGATATTGATTATTGTTGTTATTACTTGTTCTTGGGGTTTTCTTGGCAAAATTTCCACAAGGGTTTTGCCATCATGGCTTTTCTGGGGCTGAGACAGTGTGCATGCATCCCTGCTTGTTTGTGGGCCTGCCTTCCAGTCATTTCCATGATGATAATGATTATTGTTGTTATTACTTGTTCTTGAGGTTTTCTTGGAAAAATCTCCACAGGGGTTTTGCCATGGCTTTTTGGGGCTGAGAGAGTGTGCATGCATATTTTTTTAATTTCTTATTTTTTTTAAAAAAATATTTTATTTATTTATTTATTTATTTATTTATTTATTTATTTATTTTTGCCCCCCCAATTGTCTGAGGGACAGCAACCCGGCCCCTGGCTCAAAAAGGTTGCCTACCCCTGGCATACAGCTTTCTCCTCTAGTGCTATTCCTTCACTGTATTGAAATGACAGGCATGAACATTTCAGGCAAAAAGTAACTCAGGGCCTCTACAGACTGGCCCAAAGGGCCGGCCTGGGGGTAGAGTTGGGGTGGGGTAGCTGCACGCCGGCCACCCCAACCCCACCCTGATGCCATCCTGATGCCGTGTACCGTTATGCATGGTATGTGGTGTCATGATGCACTCCTGGCACAGCATTTAAACACACTGTGCTGAAAGGGCGAGGAAGAGCTGCGGTGCTGGCTCGTAGGGCGGCCTTTTGCTCTTTTGGGGGTGGCAAAAGGGAGGATCAGGGCCGCGGCATGGGGTTGTCTCGGCCCCGAACTGCTGCTTCCCGGGGCGGCCCAGAGCCACCCTCAGTCTCAGTTTGGTTTTCGAAAAAGTAATTAGGCACCCAAACAATTTATTAGACAAGCTAGTTATTTCCTAGGAATGGGATGGTGGTGGTGGCATCTTGTTATTCATCTGAAGCAATAACATTTCTTGCACTGGCCCTGATGATGGTGCAATTTCATTCTGTAAGGTTTTGCAAAGTGGGTGAGGCACAAAAATCCTATGCATAATTACCCAGAAGTAATTAATGATCTCTGTGATACATCTGACACCCAGATAGAAAGATGATGACGTCTGTATAACTCCAAGAAGCTTCACAGATTATGTTAAGCCCCAAATAAATACTGCATTTGAATATATATGTTTTAAGGCAAGCTAAGCAGCAAGTGCTGAGACAACAGATTAATGCTGCACTAGGCTAAGATGATTAACAATGAACTTTGCATTTTGAAGCACTGGTAAAGAGATCAAGTCACAGAGCATAAGAGTATTGAAGATCTACTCAACTGAGAAATGGAAGGCTCAGCATTTGCGACAATGCATTAATAGGACTGAGGGATTATGCATCCCCAATGGTGATAGCTGAAATATAATTGACCAGCCTTGGAAAGGCTGATTGCTCCCTGGAGGAACTATCAATTAAGTTGCAGACTGAACAGCTGAATAAATCAACAACCTAAAATGATAAACCAGTTAGCAAAGCAGGTTTTTGCTTACATTTTCTGGGGTGGTAACTGACCCTACCCCATGGATTTCAATATGAAACTAATTTCAATTTCCAGCGGACTAGCAACAAAACCTACAGAGACCTGTAGCACCCGAAAGACTAAGGGCCTTTGTAGACTGCCAGAAATAGTGCAAATTGAGTCCACTTTTAGGGTTAGGGAATCATGGGAACTGTATTTTATTGTGGCACCAGAGCTCTCTGACAGAGAAGGCTCAATGTCTCCCAAAAACAATTCCCATGATTCCCTTGCACTAACCCTAACCCTAAAAGTGGACTCATTTTGCACTATTTCTGGCAGTCTGCAACCCCCCTAACAAACATATTCTGGCCTAAACTTTCATGGATGACAGTTCATTTAATCAGCTGCTTGATATGTTGTCCTGAGACATGTCTATGATCATGGGTCAGAAACAAACACAACCCAGAAAGTTGGATAATAAAGCAGGGAACGTTATAATTACATTATTAATAGTCTTCAGAATCTAAAACAACAATGAGGGTCCAAAACAAACTGCAGAAATAGTCCAGTTTGATTTTGCCCCAGTTTTGGGGAATCCTGGCAATTGTAGTTTTGTGCAACATTTACCCTTCTCTGTCAGAGAGCTCTAGTGCCACAATAAACTACAATTCCCAAGATTCCATAGCACTGAGCCAAGGCAGTTAAAGTGGTTTCAAACTGGATTATTTCTGCAGTGTGTTTTGGACCTTAGTTATAGCACACAAATTCTGGTACTGATGATTTGACATAGGTAGCAAGAAAAGAACCCTTTATCTCAATTTAAATAAAAACATGAAATTGAACCCAATGAAATTTAATTGGCTACTTTTTAAATTGATACTGTTCTGAGTTCTTGTAATATAGGAAAGGATATAAATATTTTAGTGAAAATAATAATAAAGAAAGACAGTCATTCTCTAGTCACACTTTAAAGTTCCTTTCTTTACATATGGTCTGGTACAGTTATGTAGGGTGGAAACATCCTCTCAATGATTTTAGAATATTGCTGTTTCTAGTTGTGCACAGAAGCCAGCCAGTGTATAATGCATTTTATTTTCTATTGAATGGGTATAGTGTCTATTGATGGTCATAGTATGTATTATGGCTGCTGTATCTGTTTTGTAGATTATTACCTTCTTTGATTGCAGTCTCTTTTGTCAAGAAGTGTTCCACAAACTGAAGTTTAATGTAATTTTATAAGGACAGGACAGCTATTCTTTTGTGGGGTTTTGGGGGAGAGGAGAGTCATTTTTTAAAAAAAAAATATCCAGTCTAAAGTAAAAGTTTAAAAAGAAGAGGAAGCACAGACCATAGGTGATTTAAATGAAGAGCTGACCTGCACAGAACACTATCTTTTTTGTAACAGAAATAAACACTCAAAATGGTTGATATGGCAAACCCATACAGCTATTTACATGCATGACACTAAAATATGATTGAGTTTGGGTACAGGAGCAACTTTCAAGCATTCTGGTCAAAACATATGAAGTAGAGTAGGTTGAGCAATTACAAATGAGGTCAGGGTTCTTCATCCTTGAAAACAATTAATTAATGTACATTAAAAATACACTGAAAATACCCTTGAGATACCAAACTATAATTAAACAACAAGGAAACAACACAAGATGATAGAATATGCAGTAAAAGATTCACCAATTTCAAAAGAAGACAGGTCTCATACACCTTCCAAAGAGTTAATTAAAGTACAGTTTAAATGTGCAATATATAAAACACCCTTGAGATAGTAAATCACAATAGAACAATAATGAAGTAGCACAAGATACTATAACACAAAATAATATCAACAGCAGGAGGTAGAAACTGTGCAGCATATAACTGAACCCAACTAAAACTTACAGCAAATAAAACAATGCAGAAGACATGGAGTGGGATGGGAATGGTACAACCTTCCAGATGTTGTGGGACTGCAAGTCCTAGCACACCTCACTACTGGCTAAGCTGACCAGGGTTGCTGGGAGTTGCAGCCCAATATCATCTCAAGTGCTGTAAAATTCACCCCACTGAAGACTGCATCAACTTAGTTTTTTAAAAAGTCTATTTGTTTGCTTGAGAGAACAAACCTGGAGTCAAAAACACAACATAGGAGCCTCACAAAAGGTATGCCACCACTGCAAAGGCCTCATCTTGTGGATGTGTAGAAGAAAAGCAGGTGGAGCTTTCATGACAAGAGACACTTGTTAAATTTCTCCCTTCTGCACAGCCATTAAAGGTGGAGAAGCCCTGTCCTGTTACACATTATGCTCAATAAACATGAATATTAGACTTTGATGCATATGACAGGAAAACTGTCTCTTGCCACAGTCTGCACAAATTGTTAAGAATTTATACTGGACAAGGCAGGGCTGCAGCATGGACCCTTTGTCCATCCGAGCCTTATTCTAAACTCCAAATTCTCCCTTCTGACAAGGAAATGGTTGCCTTGACTGAGAGCAATCTAGTGCTTAACTGTCATCTTTACCTCCATGGAATAGAGAACTGCTGAAATGATGCAGATTGGTACATTCCTGCTCCATTCTCCAGTCATCTTCTTCACGTAAGAAGGTGAGAAAATCCATGTGTGTTTCAGTCTGTAGCCCCCTGAGCTTAGCACTAGCCCATTAGATTGGTTAGGAGAATAGTTTTTAGTTTCCATGATGTTTTCCCCCTGTTTTACTTTGAGAAACAACTTACGCTGAGTGTTCACTATTTTGTTGGTTTCTGTTGCTATTCCCCCCCGTCTTTTTAATAAATAAATAATTGTTTTTCCTGCAAATGTAGATTGTCCTTCTGCCTCATTTTTTCTTGGAGTCACTTTGGTTAATTGTCCATATTTAAAATTTTCAGTCTGTAAGGTCCTTTGGAGAGTTAGTGCCTGGAAGAGCCCCCGCCCCTCGCCCCGCAAAGCACACTGCTCTTAAAAGCCTCCCTTTGCTAGAATGGAGGCTTATAGGAGATTATATGCAGACACATAGCTACTGCAAAATATACATATTAATCTCCACAGGGGTTTTGCCATGGCTTTTCTGGGACTGAGAGAGTGTGTATGCATATTTTTAAAATTTTTTAAATTTTTAATTTTTTTAAAATTTTTAAATTTTAAAATTTTTATTTATTTATTTATTTATTTATTGTGCTTCGGGCCCCCCAATTGTCTGAGGGACAGCAACTCGGCCCCTGGCTCAAAAAGGTTGCCCACCCCTACACTGGGGTCATTCACACTTACTTTTTGAATAAAGAGATTCATATCTCCGCACTGATTCAGAACCAATTCAGAATCAGTTAGGTGTTCCCACTATGTTTACCATGATAAACTCTCTCTGTGCCATTTTAACCCTGTTGCTGTTCACATTTGCCACTGTATTGATTTAAAATGGAGGCACCTCCATTTCTGGAAACAATGCAGCATGATCTGAATCGCTTCAGTAGTGTGGTCACACTACCGAATATGTGGATCATTGCGGCTCTTAAAAAAAGAAATGCTAAGGGGTCTGGTGCAAAATGCACCAGTTTAAGTGGGCTTTTTGGTTGCTCCCACTGCAAACTGCATCAAGTGCAGTTGGGGCAAGTGTGAGCTTCACAGAAATAAACCAGTTCCATACTGGTTCGTAATGTGAATGGGGCCAAATATTCCCCCTTTACTACCACGGTTCTATCCTATGGAATCCTGGGGTTTGTAGTTTGATGAGGCAGTAGATCTCTCTTAATGAGAATTCTAGATCCCCTTCTCTAAACTGCCAACTCCCAGGATTCCATAGAGGGAAACCATGAAAGTTAAAGAGGAATAATGATGTTATAACTGTATAGTGTGGATGGGCCTGGTGAGATAGGTTAGTTATAGAGGCAATGTCTATTCAAAACTACTCCTTGGGCTTCAAAAATTGGGAGGTATTTCAATGCAAGATGTATAGTCTAGAGATAGAAAGAATATGCATACATATTTGAATCCTAAATGGAAAAAGGATATTCCAGAGTGTCAAGGATTCACACTTATTTTGTTTGAAAAATGCATATAATGCTGTTTTCTTTACAGAAAGGAAGTTTCCTGCTCAGTAAATAAGATTTTCTGCATCGAGAGCAACATATTTACACAGAAAGTGCTGTTTCTAATGCACCCCCCCCCCCAGTATGTGGATTTTTCATGGACTAAATTTCAAATCATAAATAGTCCTTGAAAACTGCATCATTGTAAAGACTTTCTTATATCAAGGAGGGGAAAATAGTTAAATTATTCATTTCTGCCCCCAAGAAGGAAAACTGCAAAGATTAACATCCCTAATCCAGCCCTAGTCTGCCACTGTCTAGTCCTAGAATGAGCCACATTAATTGTATCTGCTCATCATCATCAATGCTTTTTAACTGAATAAATGTACCCATTCAACTGATAGCAGTCTGGTATAGGTTGTAACCTAGTATATAAAAAGTAGGTCTTTCGATAGCAAATCCATGAAAATCAAGGCCACAAATGTGGAAGGCTTATTGTAGTTCTGATATCAAGCAGATGTTGGTCTAGACTTGTCATCAAGGATGATAACTCATATCATAAATGTATCATAAAGAAATTAAAGCACATTGAAACAAATCCTAATTAACAGTAATTCCCTTTTCAACAGTGTTATTATATTTTCCTAAAATTAAGCTGGACATTACAGAGATGATCACACTTAGGGCCTTATCAAACGCTGGCCACGAAGCAAAGAAAAAGCGAAGAAAAACAGAAGTAGGAATAAATTCGGTTCCATAGCGAAACGAAGGGAATATCGCCCCTTTGGCCATTTCGCAATAGGCTCCCTTCTCTCCCGTCACGAAAAGCCGGGAGGAAAGGCAGCCATGGGAACCGGGGAGGAGGAGGAGGGCTGGAGGACTGGAGAAGGGAAGGCAGCCCATGGAGAGAGAGAGATCGCCTCCCTCTTCCCTCTTCCCTCTTCCTCTCCTCCTCTTCTTTCCAATCCGGTTTGCCTTTTGCCAAGGCAATCCCTTCCCCTCGCTGGGATTTTCGCCCTGCCCACCAATTCGCAATGAATGCGAAGGCTGCCTAGGTACTTCCTCTACAAACCGAATGTCAAAATCTCCCTACTCCTTACGGATTAGCTCCGTATTCTGCCGAGTTCTGGGGCAGCGTCGTGTGTAAACACGGGGGAACAATACGGATTAGCTCCGTGTTCTGGGGCAGCGTCGTGTGTAAACACGGGGGAACAATACGGATTAGCTCCGTGTTCTGGGGCAGCGTCGTGTGTAAACACGGGGGACTAATATGTATTAGCTGTGGATGCCCTTTGGATTAGCTTTGCTTCAGACCCCATGTGATAAGGTCCTTAGTTCCATTAGCCTTTAAATTTTTCTTTTAAAATGAACATTGGAGTATAAAAGCATACTCCCAGTTACTGAGGTTATGCATTCATCTTAGAAAACAGTAGCCAAATTTGGATCACATGTCACTGGAGTGCTTCTACTTACATAAATAGGCTTTGGATCAAACTCATTAGACTGATTGATTAATAATATTAAGCCTGCACAGTGTATAGTGTTATTTCGTTTCTTTGGATTTAATCTAGCATCAAATTAGAACAAGAAAGGGCAACCTCTTTTCTGTTGAGGGCCACATACTGGATTGAGTGATGGACAGGGCAAGAGACAAAAATGAATGAGTTCACTCATTTCTCTAGTGGGTACTGATTCACATTGAGAGTGGTAGCACAGACTGGATCATAGAAGGGAAGCCAAAGTCAACAATAGTGGAGCCATCTTGTTTTGTCTTCTTACTCCTCTGTTGCAAAATCACCACTATACAGGCCCTTAACAATTAATACCTAGTTGAACAGAACAACAGTCTATTGTGTTGGTTCAGAGGTAGTCATCCATTCTAATCATCAGGGAAGCAGTGCCCCATTTTCTTTAAATGACCAATCTCCACTAGTTCTCTCTCTTTCTGCTGTCCTCTTCTCACTCTCCCTATCTCTCCATCTCTCTGTCTCTCCTTCCTTCTCTCTGCCTCCCAGCTTCTCACATCTCCTAGGGTAAGGACAGATCCTTTCTTCATAGACCTGATGTGATCACTTCAGTTCACTGATCACTTTGCAATGAAGCTGCATAAGGTCAGATTGAAGGCCATTTGTGGCCTAAGGGTTGCCAGTTGCTCATCCCAGCATCAGCACAAGTATATTAGCACAGCTGGATTCTTTTTCTCTCTCTCCATCTCCAGTGCAGTGCTGGACAAACTGCTCTGGATGTCTACTCCCCCCCCCCCACTGATTCTCCTGATGGATGGACAAGTGAGTAATATATTCATTTTTGTCACAGATCTTTAGACAGAAGGCACAATGTGTAAAATTATAATTAAAGTCAGCAGTATAAAACCATTGAAAAGATTAAAAACCAGATGCAATTGGACTCAATGGTAGTCCTCAGAGCAGCTGCCTGTATCCCTCTTTTTGGCCACAGACTTAGGGCCTTTACAGACTGCCAGAAATAATGCAGCTTGAGGCCACTTTAACTGTCCTGGCTCAGTGCTAGGGGATCATGAGAATTGTATTTTTTTTCTGGGACATTGAACCTTCTCTGTCAGAGAGCTCTGGTGCAACAATAAACTACAGTTCCCATGATTCCTTAGCACTGAGCCAGGACAGTTAAAGTGGCCTCAAGTTGCATTATTTCTGGCAGTCTGTAAAGGCCCTTAGTTATCAAAGAAGCACTGCCTTTTAGAAGTAAATAAACATTCTTCAAAGAATTACAATGCTCCAGCAATTAATTTTTTCCATAAAAAGTACAAGGTTTGTGGCCATAGGTTGCCGACCCCTGTTCTAAGCCATCATGTAGGAATACTTCATACATTATATTGACTCTTTGTGAGACATCCTTAGCCACAGTATTTATTTATTTTCTACTTTTCTGTTTTGGTTTGAAAGGAACTAAAGGTAGAACAAGTCTGCACAAGCTTAATAATCAGTATTTTCTTAGGATTTGTGGAGATGTTTGCTTTATTTACAATAAACTTTCCTGTACAATAAACTTTCCTGTATTCTTTTTGGTATACATATGGAAAGCCTCTCTGATATCTTCAGAATCAACCCCCCCCCCCAGCAATATTTTTCTCTTTCTGGCATGCAAAGTCCTGTCTACTGTTACCAGTTATGCTCAATAAATATGAATATTAGACTTTGATGCATAAGACAGTGCTTAACTGTCTTGTCTATTTCCAATGAATGGAGACCTGACAAACTGGATCAGACTGGTACACCTGCCTCCCTTCCCACTGTGAAGTATTGAGTCTCTTTCAGAGAAACTGAGCAACCTATCTGGATTTGAAAGGGGGTAAACATCTATGCTGCTTGTCTTTGTCTTGCGTTCACACCCCATTGTCTCTACTGCCCAGATTACTCAGGAGTCATTTTCAGTACCTGAAGGCCATCTTCACCAATGCATTTTGTGAGCACATGTGCCTGTTTTTTAAAAAACAACAATGAGCTCATGTTTTGATTCACTCAGATGTATTCCCTTCACTATTGGGAGATAAACCCAATGTTAGAAGAGGTTAACAGACACACAGAAACAATCTCTCTGTTAGACCTGCTTCCCTTCATCTTCCTCTGAGACCTGGTTCACTGCCCTGCTCTTAGCCATCCTAGACTCCTCTTCACATAAGAGGGTGAGAAAATCCATGTGTGTTTTAATCTATAGTCCCTTAAATTTAGCTATACCCCTCTTAGATTGGTTAGAAATAAGAGTCATCTCCCCCTGCTTTTACTTTGAGAAACAGCCTGCACTGAGTACAGATTGTTCTGCTGGTTTGTGCTGATAGTTTTCTCTATCTTTTTAATGAAGAAATAATTGTTTTTGCTACAAAATCAGCTTGTCTTTCCACCTCATTCTTACTTGGAGTCAACCTGGTTAATTGTCTATTTTTTAAACCTTCAGCCTGTAAGGTCCTGAAGAGAGTTAGTCCTCTAAAAAGCTTTTCCTTCTAAACCAGTAAAACCAGTACATTGCTTTTAATACTACTTGTGTCCAGCCACAGGTCTTGGATGATGCAGCACGAATTGCACATTGTATTATAGGTACCATTTTTTCCCAGCCTTACTTATAGATTTGTGGTTTTCCTGGAGGTCTCCCATCAAGATCCCTCCCTGTTTAGCTTCCAAAATCAGATATGATCAGGACTGATTTTGTACAAGATGGTACAGTGTGTGGGACTGAAATCAGCATAAAGGTTGCTATGAGCAACAGTGAAACTTTCAGACTCTCTTTCTTATCTACAGGGGAGATAAATCCCTTCATTGCAAATATGAAATTGACAAAAGGTCTTAAATCTGTAATCACACTACTTTTTTTTTCAATTCTCTACGTGCCTGAGAGGTTATAGAACACAAGGAGAATTGCAATGGGATGGCCTAGTAACTTAGTGTGATTCAAAGGACTCCTCAACTTTTGATTTGTATGGGTGGTGTTGAACTAGATGGTAAAATTTCCCATTTAATAGTGTCATGTTTTGTCCCAGCTTCAGGGAAAGCAAACCTTCCATTTCACACATATTATGAAAATCCCTTCTGCAAAGTGGTAATGGTTTCCTTGCTTGCTACACTCAATGTAAGTAAACCATTTCTAAAAACAGAAAGAACAGTAATCAAGACTTGCTTTAGGGACCATGACCTGATGCAGACAAAGATGGGAATGAGTAGCAGCAGCTACTTCTGTTAGATCTGTTCCTTCCTGTTCAATCTGGAGCTGCTCCAAACTCAGTTATCAATCTGATATTTTTTAAGCAAGGTAGATTTCAGAATTTAACATCTGAAATATTTATCAGAGAGCTCTGGAAAGAGAAGTTAATTGAGGCAGCCTTAAAGATCCTCTGCTACCTGTAGCCAAAGAGATTTGGCAACCAGCCAAGCATTACAAATAAACAGACATCTACTGTTGATTTTTTTTAAAAATAAAACTTAACAAAATGGTAACCACCCTCACTTTGATTAATTTAAGATTGGACTGAATTGGTCTTGAAAAGGCTTTTAATTCAGAGCAGATTGTTCCACAGGGTTGTTCAGCATTTTGAGATGCTATACACACAAATGCCCAAATCTAATGTATATGAATATTTTAAGCTTTCACACAAGGTCAGAGAGGATATGGGTGTGTGTGTGTGTGTGTGTGTGTGTGATGAAAGTCACCCATTTTAGGAAAGAATAATCTATTATTTATTCACATTTCTGGTTACAAATGACGATAAATAATGTAACTTCAGAAGCTTGAAGGTGTTCACTTTGAGAGCATTTGAAGTGGGGAGGAGATAGAAATTGGAATCCTCTACATGGTATTTTAAGGTTATGTGACAGTAGATGCTCTATTGAAGCACAAAATCATGTCAAAGTGAAATGGGATTATGATGCAAAAAGGTTTCCAAATTATTTATACTGGAATGTATTTTCTACTTCCTGTGTTACTGAACTCACACTACAGATATATCTAGCAAGCCATTAGCATGATTTCCTTATGAAATATGGTTAAGCATAGTGTCTGAATGTCTAAACCAATCTTCAGGCAGGGCAGAGACCAGGATGAAGAAATGGGTCAGAAACAGTTCATATCAATGGAGAACATATATTACATCTATACCAAAGAAGTTATAGATAAGGTAATCACTCCAGGTTTTTTTATTGAAAGATGGAAGTTCTCTAGATTTACAGTCAATCCACTCATCCATCTGTCAAATCAGAAATAAATGGAAAAGTAGATACCTTTATGTGTACTATCAGGAACAGAACATGAAAATGAAACCACGGCTACACTGTATGCTCAGCATATTAACCAGGATGAAGATACAAACCATGGTTAGTAGTGTGCGCGCGCGTGTCTGTGCGCACACACACACACAACTCCACATTCACACAATGTTTGGTTCAAGTGTTTTGGATTTTGATATGATCCTTCTTCCAATCCTTGAGATTCAACTTTTGTTAAGCCCTAGTAATGGGAAGAGCTTAGGAGGTGGGGAAAAAGGCTGCTAGTGGCAAAATCTTTGGACTCTGACATAGGACGAGCAAGAATAGTTGATTTCCCCTAACACATGGCAAGATGATTGAAATGACTGTGGCTATCACACTCCACTTGATAAACAGTCATCTATATTGAAGAGTGGAAATCAATACTCATGAGAACACACACACACACACACACACACACACACACCTTGCACCCCTCAGGCCTACAAATAAGGTTTGCCTTATGAATCAAGGCAAATTCAGCATTATACTGAACAACAAGTGGGCTAGTAATAATTCAGCATTCCTAACTTGTGTAACCCGCCTCAATTGTTGGGCAGAGAGGCGGGCTATAAATAAAACTTATTATTATTATCATTATTAACATCTTTATCTATAAAATGAGATTAATAATACAATACCCATTTTCAAATTGGACCAGGTGCAGATTTTGAGGGTATGATCATGAAAATGATTTCTGGGCCCCAAAACTGTCAATGCTTCTGCAGTTTGCCAAACTCCAACACTGATGTAGCAGAACCTTTTGAGATGCAGCACAGCCTTCTTTTACAATCTAATAGCCATCTGTCTCTAATGGCATTCAGAATGCTTATAAGTTCATTCAATAGGGCACCAGTGCATACCTAGGTTGCTCAAGGCTACTTTAAAATTCTATTCATTATTAAGCATTTTAATATTTGTGTACATGCAAAACATCTTATTGGTTTGCAAGTTTAAAAGCAACAGAAAATGTCATCATTAATAAAATCATACTTTACTGTAAAAAAGGAAAACATGGCAACAACGATGACAACAACAGCAACAACAACACTTACTCCCCAAAGCTCATGAACCAAATCATCAGCTAAGAATAATCCTAGTAGAGAAATGTGGGGCATGGGGCACAGCAGTAAACATTTGTGAATATTTTAAAAAAGTATATACAACAAGAGTAGTAAAAAAAAAAAAAAAAAAAAAAGCTAATGGAGAGCTTTTCCAGCAGGCCTATCCAGATGACTTTTAAATTGTAAATCTGAAATGATGAATTTTAAATGTGGGTTGTCTTAATATGCATGGGTCTTGTTCTCTTGAAGCGATGTGTGTTTTTAACTGATATTGTGCATTTGTTTGTCTGTTGTTGTTCTTCGTCTCAACCCATCGGGAGAAGCAGGTAGGAAATAATAATAATAATAATAATAATAATAATAATAATAAACCAATAGTTCAAAACAAAGGAAAAGGTTTACATGTTTTTGTAATTGGTTGACTGGCCGAACCCAAAGGGTGCTCAACAATGGCTCCTTTTCAACCTGGAAAGAAGTGACCAGTGGGGTGCCACAGGGCTCTGTCCTGGGCCCAGTGCTATTCAACATCTTTATCAATGACTTGGATGAAAGAATAGAGGGCATGCTTATCAAATTTGCAGACAACAAATTAGGAGGAGTAGCTAATACCCCAGAAGACAGGATCGGTATTCAAAATGATTTGAACAGACTAGAAAGCAGGGCCAAAGCTAACAAAATGAAATTCAACACGGAGAAATCTAAGGTATTGCACTTAGGGCGGAAAAATGAAAAGCACAGATATACAATGGGGGACACCAGGCTGAATGAGACTACGTGTCAAAGGGATCTAGGAGTCCAGGTAGACCACAGGTTGAACATGAGTCAACAGTGTGATGCAGCAGCTAAAAAGGCCAATGCAATTTTAGGCTGCATCAATAGAAGTATAGTGTCTAGATCAAAGGAAGTAATAGTGCCATTCTATTCTGCTTTGGTCAGGCCTCACCTGGAATACTGTGTCCAGGTCTGGGCACCACAATTCAAAAAGGATGTGGAGAAACTGGAGCATGTCCAAAGGAGGGCCACTAAAATGGTGAAGGGTCTGGAAACCAAGCCCTATGAGGAATGACTTGGGGAGCTGGGGATGTTTAGCCTGGAGAAGATAAAATTGAGAGGTGATATGATATCCGTGTTTAAATATTTGAAGGGATGTCATATTGAGGAGGGAACAAGATTGTTTTCTGCTGCTCCAGAGACTAGAACCCGTAACAATGGGTGCAAGCTCCAGGAAAAGAGATTCCACCTCAACATTAGGAGGAACTTCCTGACAGTAAGGGCTGTTTGACAGTGGAACACACTTCCTCGGAGTGTGGTGGAGTCTCCTTCCTTGGAGGTCTTTAAGCAGAAGCTGGATGGCCATCTGTTGGGGATGCTTTGATTGGGAGTTCCTGCATGGCAGGGGGTTGGACTGGATGGCCCTTGTGGTCTCTTCCAACTCTATGATTCTATGATTCTATGAATCTATGTTTTCTGAAAGACAGTGAAGGAACTGATGTGATTGCCCTGACCAGCAGCATGCAGAACTGGTGGATTGTCAGAGTTTGCAAAGTGAGGTAACTGCTTCAGGCAACAGATCTGGGAGTGTCATGAAAGTGTAGCAAGTTGTTAGTTCTGTATTTTATTATTATTGTATTCTTATTGGTATGGATGGGAAAACATAATTGGTGGATTTTCTACCTTCCATGCAAAAATATCTGTCTGCCTTTGACTACTTTGCACAAGCAGTGGCTTGTGGCTCCAATATCAGCAGACTGGTGAATCTGCTCAGAACAAGGAGCTAGCCAAGGTGCTGAAATGGTACCCCACCTACCCCATTCCCCAGACTATGCTGAGCACCTATCTATAGCTATCTATGGTGCTGGACCTATCTTGGAGGTTGGGTTCTCACCTTGGACAGTTCATATTAAAACCTGGAATGGATTCATCATACCACCACCACCAGCTGTTACTCATGTGCACCTTGGCTTAGGTGTGTGGGGTTGCTATTTGTTTCTCTGCCTTGTACAGTAAAATGTTTTGGGGCAGTCCTCTAGATTTTTGCTGGTTCATGCTACAGCCAGTCTGTTTGGAGTATGTTAAAATGTGACTGGCCTCAAGGGTAGAGAATCAGCATTATGTAACCAACATCAACCCAAGTCAGCATTATGTACTGTACTGTTGACAAAAGTGATCTTCACCAAGTTTTCTTTTCCTGCAAATAATGTAATTATTTTATGTGTTTCTGATAAGAAGCAGCTAAGCAGTCCAACTTATGTCTTCAATTTCCAAAAACAATGCACACACTCTTTTCCTCTGGGCCATTAGATGGCACTCTGCATCCACTTTGCAAACGAGCATCATTCAGTACTGCATCTCATTTATAATCTGATGACCAGGGCACACCTGGTACCCAGGTCTCCTATATATCCAAGTCCTGTGATAATATGTTCTATATTCAAGCAACTCCTCAACACCCAATGATGAGGAAATCTCTGTAGCAAGAAAATAATTTCACCTGAATTTCAGAGCTTTGGAATTCTTACACCCTGGAGCTTTTCTGACTTCCACATTAAATGTAAGAATTGTACTATGGAGATACTTAATGAGTAAAGATTGTTACTGCAAGAAGAAAGTAGAAGGATTTGGGTTGGAACAAAAGAGCATGAGAACAGATGGAAAGGAAGGAGGCGATTCTGTAGATCAAGGGAATATACGAACACTTAAATGTCAGGCCCTGAATAGTCTTTCTTTCTTTCTTTCTTTCTTTCTTTCTTTCTTTCTTTTTCTTTTTCTTTTGGCTGCTCTCAGTCAGACCTAGTTCACCCATTAAATGTTATCTGCCAACTCCTGTGTGCCACAGAAGGCTGATTCACACATAATGGATTTTAGGTTTACGTGTAACATCTTCCCATGTACACTTGCAACATGGATGCAACCAATAGGTATCTGAAGATATACTGATTTGTTTCTGGGAACATGCCAAAGTGATGTTTATGAGCTCAAATATCTGAAATGGCTTAGGAAGAGGTTATCTGAAGGACCATATTCCCACATATGAGTCTGTTTTGTTTTTTTAAAGATCTCCAGGAAGTCTCTTTTCTCTTTTACACTATCTTCACAATTACAACTGGTGGGAACATGGGGAAGAGCCTTACTGGTGGCTGAATCAGCTTCCAGAACACCCTCCCTAGAGAGGTTAGTCAGGCTGTGTCCATGGTATCCTTCTGGTGTTGCAACATAACTTTGGGAACCACCTCTTTATGGGGAAAGGAGTTTTAACAATGTACTGCATTGTCCATATTTATTGTTTTTTGATGGATCCTTTTTTTCTATTGCTTTTCATTTTTTTTTTATTGTGTGCTTTCAAGTCATTTCTGACTTATGGTGATCCTAATGTTAACCCATCATGGGGTTTGCTTGGCAATATTTATTCAGAAGGGGTTTTGTCTTTGTGTTCCTCTGAGACTGAGAGGGTGTGACTTGCCCAAGTTCACTCAATAATGGAGATTCAGATCCTGGTTGCATGGAGTCCTAATACAACACTCAAGCCACTACACCATGCTGGCTCTATATGATTTCATATTGCTTTCAAAATGCTCCAGTTTCTCTCTCCTCCTCTTAGGGGCTGTACAGACTGGCATAAAGAGCCAGCCAGGGGGCAGAGTGGGACATGGCAACTGCATGCCGGCTGCCCCGACTCTGCTCTTATGCCAGCTTCACGCTGTGTGCCTCACCGCATGGTGGGAGGTATCACGGTGCTCCCTTGGTGCAGCGTCTACACACGCTGTGCCAAAGGAGCACATAAAAGTTGCCACAGTGGCACTTGCCACATCCTTTCTCTGGCACAAAAGCTGCTTTTTGCAGCTTCTTTTTGTGCCACGGAACTGCCAGGTTGGGGGCATGGCGTGCGGTTGCTGTGTTCCCAACCCACTATTTCCAGGGGCAGCGTGGAGCCAACTATTAGGATGGTCTGTCAAGCCCTTTACTTTCATCATTTGTCCAAAGCTTACTTCACATTGTTGCAAACAGAGTTCAAACTTTGCACTCCATTAATTCAACAGGGGGAAGGGAAAGGAGGGAGAAAAGCCTTTCTTTTCCTAATAGGCTCAGGCAAAAGGAAATTGCTGCACCCTCTTCTAGCTTGTCTGTTGTTCCTTATTAATATCTTCTGCTATCTGGTGTTGCTTGGCTACACATAAACTGAATTACATCGGTAAAATGTTGTAGGATATGCACACACATGCAAGGTAGCACTCTTGCTCTTAGGTTCCAGTCCCTAAGCACTGGAAAAGAGAGTTCAGGCCCTGAAACCTAGGAATCCCACCCATAACTGAAACAATTTTCTGACAGTTTTCCTAATGAAAAGCTTATACAGTTGGCCCTCCATATCCATGGATTCTGCATCCACTGATTCCACCATCCACAGCTTGAAAACATTAAAAAAATCCAGAAAGCAAATCTTGATATTGCCATTTTATATAAGGCACACCATTTTACTATGCCATTGTATTTAACGGAACTTGAGCATCCACAGATTTTAGTATTCACAGAAGTCCTGGAACCAAACCCCAGCAGATACCAATGAGCCACTGTAGTTTATATTTAGGATATAGGTTCAGCTGTAACAGTAATATCAGACATCATTATACTGTGTAGAAGAGAAGGGGAGGGAAGAAAAGGTGGCCTCTACATTCAGTCACTGACTCATCATGAGATCATTGGGCAAGGCCACCAAAGTTGACATAGTGCGTGTGAGCTGGAAGAACATCATTTCATGCAAGCTGCAGGCCACTGATGAGGAATGGAAAAATTTTTACTACTTGGTAAAGCTATGCTGTGTGTCAGTGGGTGAGAAAACATATTTTACAGATTATTTTTCAGCAGACATTCAGTGAGCCCTTTCTCCATGATGGTGTACAAGGCCTAGCTCTCTCATGTAGCATTTGCTTAAGGAGCATCTGGTGTGCTTTGAACCATTCAGGCACTGAGATTTCTTCCATCACTCTTTCTGCCTGTAAAATATTCAGCAGTGAAATTAAGTTGGTCTGCAGAGCGTATAAATCAGCATAGATTTTAGCC
The DNA here is from genome assembly GCA_026167975.1 of Phrynosoma blainvillii. Classification (NCBI taxonomy): domain Eukaryota; kingdom Metazoa; phylum Chordata; class Lepidosauria; order Squamata; family Phrynosomatidae; genus Phrynosoma; species Phrynosoma blainvillii. The sequence goes on from JANUYF010000002.1 coordinate 137,331,109, forward strand.
GAGTCTTGTAAAAGATACTGCTCCAAGGCCACTTCTAATGATGTTTTAAAACACACATGAAAATGTATATTTTGGAGGGGGGAAAAAACTTAACCTGATATTTTTAATAAGACTTTTTTATGATCACTGTGAAAGTGACTTTGAAAAGGAAATATATAGAGCTATCAGTCACTGAGTAAAACAGCACCCATTTGAAATCTGTCAAGGCAGCTTCCCACATTCAAAGCCTCAGCAAATGTTTTGGACTACAATCCCCTTTGCCCCCAACTACTGGCCTAATGGACTGGGCCTGAGGGGTTTTTAGCCTAGGGCACCTAGGAGGCATTGGGTTGGGGGAATCTGGGCCCAGGACTTAAAAAACAACAACATTGTTTGGACAGGTCCACACATGTTTGTCAAGGACTGCAAGAGCAAGCACTGATGTGAATATCACTTAGCATGTCAGGTCTTGTTTTTGTTTTTTTAACTAGCCTATTTTTCTATTTTCCTATTACCCAATTTTCCTATTACCCAATAATCAATTTTCCTATTACCCAATAATCAATCATAAAACAAGACTTCTTTTCTGAGAGAGAGAGATGCAGTGTGCATGTTTTGCTATGAGCTGATGAGCCACAGAGTGACATACATGAGTATATGTGAGTGAATCAACTTAGATCACCAGATAGGCAGGATTTTACTGATGAGGATTTTCTACTTATTTTTCCTGGACAGTTTCCAGAATGGTAGGATATCAAGCCAGAACAAAAAAATGTGTGAGGAATGTTCCTCATCATCTTCATCATCAACATCTTATTTTACTTTTGCTAAGGTGCTAAATTTCAAAGGAATTTATTACCAAACCTGTGAGCACATGCATGATTGCAGCAGAGGAGTTGTTCTTACTGACCCCAGAAGGAAAGCGAGTCAGCAAGTCAATTTCTGGTCTGGTACTATGCCAGAGATTGGAGGTGATAGGTGGAGCTAGAAGGCTGATAAGGCTCACTGTGGGCCTTTGCAGACTGCCAGAAATAGTGCAAATTGAGTCCACTTTAAATTGAGGCACTGCCCTGGCTCAATGCTAGGGAATCATGGGAATTGTATTTTTTTCTAAGACATTGAGCCTTCACTGTCAGAGAGCTCTGGTGCCACAATAAACTACAGTTCCCATAATTCCCTAGCACTGAGCCAGGCAGTGCCTCAATTGAAAGTGGACTCAATTTGCACTATTTCTGGCAGTCTGCAAAGGCCCTCTGTCTTCCTCACTTTGGGCCTTTGCAGACTGCCAGAAATAGTGCACATTAAATTGAGGCACTGCCCTGGTTCAGTGCTAGGGAATCATGGGAACTGTAATTTATTGTGGCACCAGAGCTCTCTGACAGAGAAGGCTCAATGTCCCAGAAAAAAAAAAAATACAATTCCCATGACTCCCTAGCACTGAGCCAGGGCAGTGCCTCAATTTAATGTGCACTATTTCTGGCAGTGTGCAAAGGCCCGTTGTCTTTTCCAGAAATGATGCTTGGCCTATTCACCCACCTCCAGTTCAGTGTAGGCTTCAGATGGTCAAATTGAACCAGGCAGGAATTTCCCTTCTTCTTCCAGGGAGTGGGGTTTGCCTACCCTATACAGAAGCTGTGAGAAATATGGGATATTGGCATTGGGTGAGGTTGTTAACTTGGAGGTCACTTGAAAGATAGTGGAGTGGGAAGAAAAATAACAAGTCTGATGAGCCCCACTAGAGACCTAGTTGGTGAAAGGTAGGTCTCTGGAACTGTCCCTTTTGGTCATAGGACTTTGGGAGTGAGGAAGATCATCCTTGAAGTTTTCTGGGAAATGTTGTTGCATCTTAGGGGTCTTTCCAGCAAGACGGCAGGCTGTGGACCAACTAAGTTCTCTTGGTTTGTTCTCTGGAGCTAGGTGATTTGCCCAAGGGTGGTTGAAGAAGAGATTGGGAAGGGACACCCTGGTTTGGCAGAGTCCCACACTGAGAAGAAGAATTACAGTTCATGCTTAAAAGTTTTATACTTAAATAGCTAATGTAAGTGGTCCTATTTAACCCAAAGTCTGGTGTCTGGTCTCCTTATTTCTGGAGTAGGTCAGCAAAGATGCTAACCATCCGAGGAAGCAGTATGTGCATCCTCAGCCCCCCCTCCTTCCTCCCCTTTGTCTACACTGTTTTATTAAGAAGCAAGGCCCAGACAGATTGGAATACAGCATTCATTGACTCAGGGGCAATAAGGTCTTTGCCACTTTTACAAGAGCTGATTAAGGTTTCTCAGTTATTTTTGCATCCCAAATTGAAAGGAGAGCCACCAAATTGAAATTCTCCTGCTCAGCTGACTGACCACTGGAGGTATACTGAAGTTGCCCCATACAGGAATGTAAGTGAGGGGCACCTAAGCCACACCCAAAGCACACCCGCAGAATACCACCTGACCATCCAAAATCACTATAAGTGAAATTGGACTTTCACACTAGAAATGTAGAGAACAGTAGCAGGAAATGAAGTAATTAATGGCTTTTTCTGTAATTGTAAAATAAATGTTTTCCAGATGGTCTCCTTACCAGGAGAACAATTGAAGAGGAATGGCATTGTATGATAAGCCCCAGCAATTATCCTGCTGTAATGGTGGTATACCCGCCTCGTGTAATAAGCTTCACATATGTCAATTAAAAATAACCCAGAACAGAAACAGTAACTGATTTTCCATTGTTAATCGCAGCTAAAATAGGACCTTTGAATCCAATAATATTTACAGAAGTGTTGACTCACTGTTCAACAATAGATTCAATGGATCTATGTTAGTGGGACTGCCAGTAGGATTCAGTCTTCTTGTACTTCAATGATTTTCTTGCCTCTCTTTGGTGCCCCACATCACAAATGAGGATTAGCATGGTGATCACCACTAGCTATTGCAGGATTACATCTGCTATTGCATGGTTGTTTTGAGTCTTTCCTGAAAATGTCTTGAGAGTCATCAATCCAATCAGGAATCACCCAGGGAATGGCTTGATGGCACAAGACACTGCCTCATTTACCAGACATCGGTAAATAAAATCAGTTGAGTCAGTGCACCCAGTGTCTGTGTGATGATATAATAGACAGAAACTTCAAATGATCTTAAGAGGGCAAGTGTAATGAAGAAGTAAACAATTTTACATAGAACAGTAAAAAAATCTTCCTAAAGAGAGAAATTGTTTTAGCTAAGCCAAATTGTTTTTAGCTAGGCCAAAAATATTAATGAAAAATTGAGAATAATGCATGCTCAGTCCTAATTTGTGGTTGCTCAAGTTTTTCCCTTTTTCTTCAAAGATAGAATTGAGTTGGACTATCCACATCGCCACTAACAAGTAACTTTTAATGGTTTGTATATAACTTTTAATGGTTTGTATTTTAACATGTTATATTTTAATTTATAACTGTTTTAACTCTTAAAATTGTTTAATAGGTTTTTTAATTTTATATTTATATATTTTAATATTGTGTATTGTTTTTGATGTGTATTCTTTTATACTTTTTGTTTGCTGCCTTGAGTTCCTATACTGGGAGAAAGGTGGGATATAAGAAAATAATAATAATAATAATAATAATAATAATAAGTAGTAGTAGTAGTAATAGTCCATATTACAGTAGCCACAGAGGATACTTCCTCAAAATATGAACAATTCTTTTCCTTACAGCCTTGTCAGTGGTGATACCCTTACTCTGGAAATGCCCTCCCAAAGGATAGCCAGCTGGCACCATCATTACATTTTTTTTTTGCATGCTGGGTGAAAATGTTTTTATTTGTTGAGGCACTTTAATAGCTAATTATATACATATACTGCTCTGGTATCCCTTGGCTGGGTAAAGGGATATAGAGAAAATTTCTAAATAAATAATGGATAATGTCTGACCTTTCATTGACCCATAATTACTTTTTGAGTCTCTACACATATTTGTGTATGCATAATAACTCTCTAAGGCAGGGATGGGTAACCTTGGTGGATCCTCTGGTTCCATTGTGGGATGCAGTTCCTCATTACCTTCTTAATTTAAAAAAGCAAGCACAGGACTTGTATTAGGAAAGAACTTTTCCTGAAGGATTCTGGGAATGTGATGCTCTTCTAAAACAAAGCACCTGTTCCTCTTGTTTTGACTAATGTGAGTTTTTAATACCTCTCCCCCCAAAAAGAGCTGGTGGTGTGCACATGTATCCATATTGCACACTCTGTATTGTACAGGGTGGAGGCCTTTATGCATGATGGCCTTCTTTTTGTTTTAGCTGAGGAACATGAACATTGGATGCCATATTGAGGATGGAGCAATCTCATTTTCTGCTGCTACAGAAACTAGGACACAGATTAATGGATTCAAGCTACTGGAAAAGAGCTTAGCTTAGGAAGAACTGCCTGATGGTAAGAGCTGTTTGACAGTGGAGCATGCTGCTTCAGATATGATAGAGTGTCCTTCTTCTTTGGAGATCTTCAAACAAAGGCCGGATGGCCATCTGTTGGGGGTGCTTCCCTTTTGTATTCCTGCATGGCAGGGGGTTGGACTAGGTGGCTGTTGTAGTCTCTTCCAACTCTTCCAACTCTATGTTTCTATGATTCTATGATCAGTTTGTTTTTGATGAGCATGCCTATGACCAAAAAGTTGGTAGCCAAATGCTTTGAGCACATTATTCCTTTAAAACATTTAAAAAGAAACCTTTTGTTAATATTTAAAATAAAAATTATAAATATGTGGAATGGTAACTTCCACAACACAATAACATCAGTGGCTTAAACTACATGTGTCTGCCGCAGTGTAGAGACAAGTATGGGATACAGGTCCACCACTCTGCAATGGACACCAATTTATCTCCAAGGGAACAATAACATTGAAACTAACTACAGCATAGGATGGCCCTTAACATCAAGGCAAGCAACTATCAGTCGTTGGTGGTCACATTGCTCCTTCCTCCTGATGTTGAGGAGTACACCTTTGCCCTGCCATTTTGCTTTCAGATTTTTTAAAAAGTCACTCATGGGCCCAAAGCAATTTGTGGTGGTGGTTGCAAATTTGCTTTCTATTTCCCAGAATATGTGGGGGCCCTTTAGCATCTAAAAACAAACAAACGTTAGAGTGCTTTTGAGGATCACAAAATGGCTGTGGGATCACATGTGGTCCAAAGGCTGCACTTTGCTCACCGTATCTTAATGCAACATGTTAAACTGAATTTGATCCTATTTTGAGAAGTGAATTTGATAATATTTTGAAAAAGGCTATATGATTTTAAGGCTATAGAGAGGGCTGTGGAACTTTCTAGAATGGAGTGGGGTTAAAAGCATTTGGAACTAGACTGTTGGAGCCAGAAAGAGGCACAGAATATTCTTAAAGAGTGATTTCTAATTGAGAAAGGAAGACATCAAAGAGGGCACTTTATGGCATGCAAAGTCACTTTAATATATGTATTATTATAATATATATATATATATATATATATATATATATATATATATATATGTATTTCTTCCAATAAAGAAGTGTGATAGCAAAAGTGATTATTGCTTCAGCCCTACACTACAATGTCTGTTTTTTTTTTAAAAAAAAATCACAAATTCTCACTGGCATAAATCTTTGCTAAAATTATAAACCTTTAAATTAAAGGGAAATTATTCAGTCACATATCTTCTGGGTCTGTAAATCTGGCAGACAACTGTCTTCTTCCCAATCATACTGAAACCAGTGTCTCAGTGTCTTTGTGTTTTCCCCTTCTCCTGCAACCAATTGGCTGCCATGTGCACAGAAAAATTTCAGTGCATACTAAAGGATCTGGGCCTTGTAGTTTTGGAGTTTATTCTCAGATATGGGAAGATCTGTGCCTCAAACCTATCTAGATCTCAGTCTAGATCCAGGAATCCAAACCCCTCTTTGGAGAAACAGAGTTGCTAAAAATCATTAAGGATTTTCTTTTTTAAAATAATCTATTTTTATTTAAATGAGTTTAAATCTTTCTTAAGACAATAATTTTAATTACAGAACTTTTAACTATACTGCATGAATAGGTTAATAGCAATTTATGGAGATAAGAGATAACCTGATCTGTCTCATTCTATTGGTGTACATGAAGTTCATCCCTCCCTCTCAAGGTCCTGTTTCTCCCTGAATGCAAAGATGGAGAAGGTCAATGAACACAAAATTTTGGGAGATAGAGTAGATTTGAACATGGGATAGTAGTTAGGGTATAAATGCAAAGACTCCCCCCCCCCTCAATTTCTGATGGATTGTAAATTAACTTCAAAATATATAATTGCTTAGTGTGTATCTGGGTCATACTGTAGGAAAGGGAAGTCAGAGAGCAGAAAAACAAATGGGAAAAAGTTCTTGACCTTTATCAAACCATGGAATTGTTTTAACACTTTGAGGGGCTAAATCAGGGGTTCTCACATGTAACCTCAGGGCTGAGAGAGCTGAAAATGGCTGAGGGCCACTAGAATCAAAATGGTAATGCTTTGACTTTTTATGTACAACCACTGGGCAAGACAATAAAGAAAACCAGGTACATGAAAGGCCAGGACTTGTAGAAAAACAAGGTCAATACACCATAGACTCTGGATTTTCCATTTGCTGCTAAAGTAGCTGCTAAAGTAGACCAGAATGTGCTGTTGCAATGTTTAATTAATAGGAATGTTTCCTGTGGGAGGCCAGAATCTAAAACTGAGACAGTATTTCATTTCTTGCTGATGATACACTTCTATTGACAACGCCAGGTGTACCACTACTTCTCATAGAAACCCTCCCCATGAAATGGCAGATTCCCTTTTTGCACAGTTGCCTTCCTGTTATAAGTTTATAAATAGCAGGTTGTTCATTAGAATAAAAGTGGATCATTCTTCTGAGCACACTAACTGAAAATAAGGATGGCCATCTTCTTTGCTAGCACTACATCAGACACAGTCCAATATCTTGTAAACCATAGCAGTTTTTTTGCAGATTCAGCTGCATCTTGATTTTAATGAATGATAAATGATATTAGTGTTAGTGAAGTACTTATTTTGTGCCAGTTTTATAACCTCCTGATTTGGCAGGGACAGTAAAATTAATCTTTGCCATCTCAGTTTTTTAACTGCTTTTAAAATATCCCGATTTCTCCTCCTCCTTCCACTTTTCTCCTTTGTCCACAGCTTACTTCAATTTCTGCAAACCGAGTTCAAAGTGCAAAAAGTACTTTGTATTCAATTAACTCAGCAGGGAAGAAGGGGAGCAAATGATGGAATCTTGTCCTTCCCAGTAGATACAGACAAATGAGATTACCACATGAGTCTTGTGTTCCATGGCAATCACGTTATTAAAGGAAGTGGGAACATACCGGCAGTAAAAAGTTTCCTTTCACACGCATCTTCATTCATGGCACTGTGCTCCATTGATCACTCCCTGTGCTTGATTCTCCTCCTCTTTCACTCCCCCCTCCCCCTTGCTATTCAAAGCAGGGTAACTCCATGCCTTGCATTTATTTTAACTTTCATTTTTTTGGAGTTTGGAAATTATGGTAAAATGATTAAACAATTTTTTTAAATTAAATTACTTTCTAAACAGAGATTGTCCTGGTAGAAATATGTGTGTAGGATGGGTGGGAAAAAAGACAGATTTTCCTAGCAGAAATAGAGACAGACAGGTGAAAAGATCCTGAGGTCAGGAGGATGACAGAGGATGATGGGAAAAGCACCAATTCAACCTGCCTTGGAATAGCAAAGGGGAGGAGGAAAGGATGAGAATCAGGCCCTCTCTTGCCATATGACTCCCCAGTCTCAGAACTGCCATGGGAGGAACTTTACATACTTGAAGACAAATGGCATGGCAGCATGTTTGAGAGTTAACAGGTTTTCTCCATGAATGAAAAGTTGTACTTTAATCATACTTGGGAGACACAGCAGCAATGAGTGGGAGGTGATGCTGTGTGGTAGGTCTCGGGCAAAAGCACTTTCATCCTGTTAAGATTCCATTTTTTTATCCTCGTGTGATAATTTCCTAAGTCAAACTGCTGCAATCTCTCTTAACCTGTGTGCTCTTTCTCATTAACATCTTATGCCATCTTGAATACCTTCTGATATTGCCTGGCTACACATATCACAGTTCTTATGGTGTAGTGATATGAGGGTTGGACTATAATTCTGGAGACCAGGGTTTCAATCCTTGCTCTGGAAACCCACTGGGTGACCCTGGGCAAGTCACACTTTCTCAGCTTCAGAGGAAGACAAAAGTAAACCCCCTCTGAATTAATATTACCAAGAAAATCCTGGGATAGATTCACCTTAGGGTTGCCATAAGTCAGAAGTGACTTGAAGGCACACAACAAATGCAGTTTTCAGACAGGAAACTTTGGACTTCTCATTTTTTTCAGCCCCATAATACCTCACCATAAACATTGCTGACTGAGTCTTCTGGGAAGTTATGTCACAAACCTCTGGAGGCCCAAATGTTTCACAGACCAATCTAGGAAACATTTTCAGGGGTAGTCATGTTGGCCATGGAGCAAAATACAACAAAATCCAAAATCCACAAAGCAGCCCTTATTGGGTCACCTCCAAAGCATAAAAGATATGCTTCTGAAAATTCACTGGCTTCTTCCTCTACCAAAAAAGTTTCTCTGCCTAATAAAGAGACAGATTTGCACAGGACAGGGACAATGCTCAAACCACTACACCATGCTCCCTGCCCTAAATGCAAGAAGTGGTTACTTATTTGTTTATTCCACCTCTGTTCACTGCTTACTGCCCTGTCCACTGTACAGAAATTAGGGAGTGATAAATCCATCAATATCACTTTCTCTCATATGCAATTTTTTTAAAAAAAAATTCTCAAGGTCTTTCCATCCTGTATGAATCCATAAAGAAATCTGAGAATTTTGATAAATTCTTATTAAAAAATTGAAACAAAATTTTCATGCATTTCCTAACTGAGATACTACCATTTTTATTTTCATCACAGCTTGGAAAGCTGCTTTTTAAAAGTAATTTGTTCCTGACTTCTGGTGGTAATGATGGATGTGATGGTCGTCCTCTAAAATGATCTTGAGAGGGTAACAGCTCGTTGTGAAAAACAGATCCACTTAGGGGACTTAACAAGTGGATGAAAATGCCTCCCTGATAAAGGAGGTATGGAGGGACCCTTTTATCGTATCCCCCAAGCCAATGTGGCAAGTGGCAAAAGCTCCACAGCTATTTTTTTCCTCTACTTTAAAATTTTGATCATTTACATAAAGAATAATACATTTTTCCTGTTACTGAGACTTTCTTCAAACAACTTTGCTGCTGTGTAATAATTAAGAAAACAAACAGCTAAACAAATAAGGATATGATAGGCATAAAGAATATTTAAAACCTGATTGGGAATCCCAGGACTACTTTTGAACAGAGGAAAAAGAAAGAGAAATAAGTTTCTAAAAAGAACTGGGTTGCTTAATTGGCTGACTGATCAAAGAGCTTAAAAACTTTTTTTTTTGAAACAAGGAGTAGTCAGTTAACTTGTGCAATAAACTGACTCTTATAGAATACAACAAATGGTGATCAGATACAGAAACTAAAATAATAATAATAATAATAATATGCAAATAGATAAAAGCAAAAACAAATAACAACAATAAATTAATATCAAGAATCAAGTTAAAAGATTGGGATATACAATAGCATTTGAATGAAGTTTAATATCTGATGAATTGATTTAAAAAACAATAGATGGACTGTTTAATTGATTAACTGATCATTTACTTAATTGAATAATTGTCTGATTATTTTACTGTCTGATCTGATTGATTGATATTGTTGTAGGTATCAGAGACTTTTTTGGAAATCAAATTGATAGGCTTTTGTGCTACTGATAGATTTGTTTATAGATGCAATAGATAGATAGATAGATAGGTAAAGGTATTCCCCGTTGACAAGGTTGTCAAGTCATGTCTCACTGTAGGGGGCGATGCTCATCTCCATTATGAAGCCGGAGAGCCAGCATTGTCAGAGACTACTCTGTGATCATATGGCCAGCATGATTGCACAGAATGCTGTTTACCTTCCCACTGAAGTGATACCTATTTATCTACTTGAATTTGCATGCTTTCAAACTGCTAGGTTAGCAGAAGCTGGGACGAATGACAGGACCTCACCCCATCATGCAGCACCTGGGCCTCAACCTGCCAACCTGTCAATCTTGCAGTCAACAGAGTCGGCATCTTAACCACTTGAGCCACTGCATCCCACATATAGACAGATAGATAGATAGATAAAAGATTGTTTAGTTGGAATAACAAGATAACTTAAAATGAACCATTAGGTTTAAAATTATGAAAAGTGGATGACATTCATTTGCTAAGGAGGTGATTTGATAATATAAGACATCGTATAGTGTAAGTTTACAAAAGACAAAACAATTATCTAGCATAATTGACTTATCAGGAGTAAGATAAGTATTTGAGAAATTACCTATCTCAAATAACAGGAAGCCTTTTTATTTTTTTAAATTTCTCTTTGTAAGCTTGGATGTTAATAGTGTGAATAAACAATATAAACAAGTGTGAACTGAATGTAATATATGAGGGGATATCATAAAGTAATAATTATCACCCAGAAACTATTATAGTATATTGATGAAATTTTATCAGTGTCATCATTGATCACTAAGTGCATGATGTTGAGAAAATCGACTGATTGTGTTTTTTATTTTTGTTACAGATTGTGCCAGAATTGACTAATGTGTAATATGGAGAAGTAAAAGGTGGCATTGTAAAATAATAATTATCACCCAGTTGTTATTATGGTATATTAATGAAATTTTGTCAGTGTCATCAAGTGACCTTTTTTTTCAGTGCTGGGAAAAATGTGTAAATCTGGATGATGACTACATAGAGATAAGTTAACAATTACAAATCAAAACAAGCTTTCTGTCAATTTTTTTAAAGGTGATAATTAAAACTTTACAATACTGCTTCATAAGTATAGAACAAAGCTAGAAGAGAAGTAGTGAGATCTGACCTTGAAAAGGCCAACCAAGAGATAAGAACTGTGTATTGGAGGGGGATTGTATATTGTTCTACTGTATATGTTTTGTCTAGGGCTAAAGAGGATAGAAGGGATAGATAGATGGGAAGAGATAGCTGGGTAAGGAGTGACACCTTGTGGTCTGAAGGAATATAGCAGTCAGTTTAAAGTACAATTAGAATAAATTGGGATAGACTTTACAAGGGCAATTAGTTGATTGTATAAATGTTTATTGAATATTGGAAAGATTAAATAGAGAAGGAAGAAAGATCCAAAGATGACGACAATAAAGAAAATGACACCACAGACAGCAACTATAACTCAAAGAAGACCACTGTTAGAATCCCCATGATGAGATGAAAAAAGATAATATGCAAATAGAAGCAGAGATGAAACAAGAGATCAAACAAGAGATAAAAAATGAAATGGGGGAAATAAAATCTTCCCTAGAAGAGATAACAAGAGAAATGGGGAAAATAATTGAAAATGTTGGCAAACTTGAAACAAATATTAAACAGATAAAAAACAAACTGGAAGAGACAATTAAAGAAAAGAATGAGGCTCATGAGGCACTGATCAAAATGAAGATTAAATAGAGGCAAAACTGCATTAAATTATGAGGAATACTAGAACATGACAATGAAAATCTTCATAAATTTTTGATACCGATTTTGGTGAACTAAATTCATGAGTCAGCAGAGCAATTCCTCTGGGAAGTGGACACAATGTACAAGATCAACTAAACACTAGCAAGACCGAAAGAACTACTGACAGACTTCATGGTTTATTGAAAAAGGAAACAAACCAGAGACTTGTTGATCCAACAAAACAACAGAAAAGAACTAATTATAGAAGGAAAGACAATACAAATATTTAAAGACATCCCTTCCAATTTTTTGAGAACAAGGAGAGACTATAGCTTTTTGTCTGATCAGTTAAAAGTTTATGGGATTCCCTTTCATTCGGAAGAAGTGGAAGGACTGACACTGACATGGAAGCAAAAAAGATACTGTTTGAACTCTATTGAAAAAGTGAAAGATTTCTGGATTAAAAATAACAAAGAGATTGAGAAACACTGACAAAGTAATCCATCTGATGTTAGATATGGAAAACAGACAATGACAATGAAAGACACCAGAAAGAGAAGGAAAAAGTGAGTGAGAGTCAGGACTCAGAAGAAGAAGAGGGAGAGCAAAAAGACAGACAAGAATAAGATACCGACTTTGTAATTATATCTCTATTATTTCTATGTAAAATATATAAGAATAAAGGGTTTTTCATACTATTACTCCTTCAATGAATTTTTGTTTTGCATTAAACACACATAAAGAGCTAACTTTTTCTTTCTTTACCATTGGTTCACAATATCCAAAACAATGTGAAGATTCTTTCATGGAATGTAAAGGGGATGAATTCCCCAAAGAAATGTAAAAAAGTCTTATTAGAAAAAACAAAATGTGACATAATTTGCATCCAAGAATTGCATATTAAAATTAAAGATAGTAGACTAATTAAAAATAAAAAAACTAGGTAAAAAAATACTTATCTTCTCAAGAGAAAAGGAAAAAAGGTGTGGTTATATATATATATAAACAACCACATATATTCTAAAGAAATTTTCAAACATAAAAGGGACATATGTTGGGGGTTGAAATTAATTGACAAACAAAAAGAATTTTAATAGTTGGTATATATTTCCCTTTAGAGAACAAGAGTATATTTTACACTGATGTACAAAAAAAGATAACAGAATATGACTATGAGGATATAATAATTTTGGGTGGTTTAATGGTGTAATCAAACCTAAATTAGACAGAGTATCAAACAAAAAAATTAAATTCACTTATTCCCCATATAAGTCTACTGTAACCTTACATATGACTTTATAATCTTTTCCTCATTCTCATTTTTTTCTATTTTTTTTAATTTCTCATTATTTTTCTTCTCTAAAAGGCTTATCATTGGCAGTTCTCCCCATTGTTCTCTCCCCCATTGTTTTTTATTAAAAATTTTCAAATAAAATAATGGATTCAAAAGAAAGAATTGAAGTGATATGATAAAAGAAATGATATGCAGGAAGAATAGTAGTAAAGAAGAACAATAAATAAATAATAAGAAGGACACGGAATAGTGTAAAGAATAGAAAGAAATCGAAGGTGGAAGTTATGAATGAGGATGTGAAATGAGAAGCAAGTTAAGAGGGTAAAGAAGGTAGATGAAAGTTTGGTTAGGTAAATGGAGGGTCAGTGTAGGTAGGAGAGAAGGAGAGAGAACTGAGAGGTGTTGAGAGGGGGAAGTGGAGGGGAAAGGAGAGGATGGAAAGGGGAGAGGAGAAAGGTTGAAAGGTATAAAGAAAGTTATCAAGAAATAAGATGGGAAAATGAAAGATAGATAGGAAGTAAGAGATGCAAATGTGAGAAAGATATGTCTATGATTATGTGTTTTGTATGATGTTTTGAATAATAAACTTTAAATAATAAATTTTAAAAAAATTATAGAGAAGTAGGACAGACTCCTAAAATCATATTTTAACATGATAGAAAATTTGGACTCATGGAGGTATTTATATGATCAATCTAGAACTTGTACATTTTTTCCTGAAAGACATAAATCTCTTGCAAGGATTGATTTAATCTTAATATCAAAGTCACTAGCAAAAGAGGTAAAAGAAATGGAATTGTTGCCAAGGGTCATTTCAGATCACAATCCACATATATTAATGTTAAAAGAATAAAAAGTCTCCTTTAAATGGAGATTAAAAGAAGAACTATTGAAGGACCCAGGGATCATTTTAAAAAATCCCAAAAATAGTCTTATCTATTTTTTTAAAGGAAAACGTAGATAAAGGAACAAACATTAAATTAAAATTAAATTAAAATCACAGGAGGAATTACAACAAATCAGGTTTGACACGGGCTGATTTGCTTACAGACAAATTCAGGAAAGATTATTATTGGATCAAAAGTTATTTGGCTTAAAAGATAAAGAATCAGATTTTGAAAAAATACTTTTGTGTACACAATACTAAATTAATAGGGAAAATCTATACAAAATTATAGGAAATGGAGGTGGAGGAGCAAATTATTAAAGACACAATGATCAAATGGGCAAACTACATAGGTCACCCCATCCAATTAAATCAGTGGTAACATATTTGCAATAAAGGGATCATGTACACAGCATCCCAAATTTTGAAAGAAAATTGGTATAAAATGTTCCACTGATGGTACCTTACCCCAGACAAGATAGCAAAAATCTATAAACACAAAAGCCACAAATGTTGGAAATGTAAGGAAAAGGAAGGTACATTTGTCCACTGCTGGTGGAGTTGTAAACATGTGAAAAGTTACTGGAGGAATATAAAGACATTAATTTGTAATATTTTGCATATTGAATTAAAATTAAAACCAGAATTGTTTTTATTGGAAATGTTTGAAGATGAAATGGAAAAGAAACATGGAAATGTTTTATTTTATATGACTACTATCTCTAGAATTATATATGCACAAAAGTGGAAAAAGACAAATATACCAGAAGTCAATGAATGGATAATGAAATTTCGGGATGTAATAGAAATGGACAAACTGACAAAACTGTTAAAAAATGACTCTTTAGAAAATTTTAACAAAGATTGGGCCTTGGTATTTGCTTATATGAACGAGCAATGGGGTGATACAAAACTATAAAAAATAAGGTTTATAAATGTCAAGGATGAATAATATAATAATGAGAAAGTGGAAATAAAGAACTGGTGCAATAGATTAAAAGAATGAAAGGATAAGTTTAAGCAGCAAAGTCAATATATTCTAACAGAGATTGTAAGAAATAATAATAATAATAATAATAATAATAATAATAATTATTTAATACCCTGCCTATTGAAAAACCAATCCAGGTGGCTCACAATTAAAATCAAATACAAACCCCAGACAATCCCTCCCCTCCTTAAAACAGTATTAAATCACAATAACATAAAAACAATATAACTGTTGGTGTGTGGATGATGAGTGTTGTAGTGATGCCTTTTGGCACCCAGCAGAGTCTGCAGGACAAGCTGGCTGCTGTGATCCACAGCCACTGTGTAGATTTGCCATCAACTGGCTCAGCTTCTCTTCTTCAGCATCCTGTCTTCCTCAGTCAAGAAGACACATTGTAAAGTCCAAAAGCATAGCTTTATTAATACATATAAAAAGTAAAAATAAGATAACTAAGTAAAATCCATTGTGATGAACTTGTCCAGTTCAGCCATACAAGATTACATCTTTAACAATCCCAAAAGCATTAGGATCCAACTTGTTGCAGTTAAAAACACTGCATCCACACACGCTCACATCTTAAACAATAAACAATTCTTAGACAAAGGATTTTCTAAGCCCATCCCATACTCCACCTTCTAGGTGTTAACTTTATGTTAATTGGATAATGACAGTATGATGTATGTTAACCCAGCCTCTTGTTTGTCCATCATCCACCACGTGAGTAACTTTCCCAAGCTAACGATGTTTACATATTTGATATCTCTTTGTTATCCATAACAAAGTCTGGTTCCATTAGTTTTATCACTGGGAAAGTACATTGTTGATGTCTCTGTTACCACCTGGCATTGATTCACCCTGTTTCTCTAAATATTGTTTGTGCCTTGTCTAGAAACTGTTCTCAAGTGGAAAATTACAAACACACACACATCTTTACATTTCACCTTTGACTATATATCCCATTCATATCCTAACAATAACAATTAAAACAGAACTTAAAACGGCACAGTTAGACACTCCACTATGGCCTATAGCAGAGTTCCTGACCATCCAAGATGGGGCCACATAAGGAACAGTGCTGATTTAGGCTGGGAAGAATTAATCAGGAAAGGCCTGCCGGAAGAGATCCGTCTTGACAACTTTTTAAAAGCTGACTAGCGATGTTAACTGACGGTCTCGTCCGGCAGGCCGTTCCAGCGTTTGGGGGCGACAATAGAGATAGCCCGCTGAGAGGTTGCCGCGAGCCTCGATTTCTGGGGCTGCAGCAGATTCCTCCCAGAGGACCGGAGAGCGTGGGGAGGATTGTATGGAAGGAGGCGGTCCCTAAGATAACTTGGACCCAAGCCATTTAGGGCTTTAAAGGTAATAACCAACACCTTGTACTGGGCCCGGAAGCTGACTGGCAGCCAATGGAGGGATCTCAGAACCGGAGTAATGTGATCCCTCCTGGACGTTCCCAACACTAACCTGGCTGCCATATTTTGTACCAGCTGTAATTTCCAAGTCAAGCACAAGGGTAGCCCCATGTAGAGCGCATTACAGAATTCAAGGCGTGAGGTTACCAGCGCGTGCACAACGGTCTCGAGATCCCTTACTTCCAGAAAAGGGCACAGCTGGCGTATGAGCTGAAGCTGATAACAGGCGCTCCTGACCGTCGCATTTACCTGATTAGTCATCAGGAGTGACGAGTCAAGGAGCACCCCCAGACTGCGAACACAGTCACTGGAGGAGAGCGTGACCCCATCCAGGACTGGAGGTTGCAACCCAATTCTTGGTTTCGGGGCCGCTACCATGAGCACCTCCGTCTTGTCCAGATTCAGTCTCAATCTGTTTTTCCTCATCCAGCCCATTATCGCTCGCAGACATTCATTGAGAGAAGAGATGCCATTAGAATTCGAGGCCAACGAACGAGACATGGAGAAATAGATTTGGGTGTCATCAGTGTACTGATAACACCCAGCACCATAACTCCGTATAATCTCACCCAGCAGCTTCATATAGATGTTAAATAACATCAGGGACAAAATAGCTCCCTGAGGGACCCCACAAGTGAGCTCCCTCTTACTGGAGCTACTGTCCCCAAGCAACATCCTCTGGGACCTGCCCGAGAGGAAGGACCGGAACCACTGCAACGCAGTGCCCCCGATACCTAATCCCCTCAGGCGGCCCAAGAGGATGTTGTGATCTATCGTATCAAAAGCCTCTGAGAGGTCTAAGAGCACCAACAGGGTCACGCTACCCCTGTCGATGCTAAGACGCAGATCGTTGGTCAAGGCAACCATGGCAGTCTCAACCCCAAAGCCCGTCCTAAAGCCGGTTTGAAATGGGTCTAGATAATCGGTTTCATCCAAGACAGATTGGAGTTGAAGAGCAACCACCCTCTCGATTACCTTGCTCAAAAATGGCAGCAATGACACAGGCCTATAATTTCTCATATCCAGGGGGTCTAGGGAAGGTTTTTTCAGAAGCGGCCTAACAGCCGCTTCCTTTAGACAAGATGGAACATGTCCTTCCCTGAAAGGGCTATATATAGTGAATTATTATAGTGAAGGAAGGAAAGTATGTGAATGTCATTGACTGAAAAAAATGAGGAGGAAAGTAGTAAGGTAAAGGTTTTTTAAGAGGGATAGGTTGATGGAAGGAGGTGAGTGGAAGTGGAAGTAGGTGAGAAGAAGAGATGAACAGAAAGGAGATGGAGGAGGAAAGAAGAAGTAAGAGAGAAAGGGAGAAGGAAGGAAGAGTATGAGGAAATTGAATAGGAAAGTAGGAGATGGACTGAAAGGGAGAATGAGTGGTTTGAGAAATGAGAGAGACTGAGGAAGAGAATTAAATTAGGTAGGTGAGGGATGGAGAAGTATGGAAGAGGAAAAAGATAGAGAAGGAGAGTGTATGTTGATAATCATTTAGATTTTAGTTAGGAAAATAGATATAATTAATATTTAGTGATATTAGTATATACTAGATAGAGACAGTGATATACTAAGAGAGTGGAGAACTGATTAAGAGAAAGATAAAGAATATGGATTCAACAACAAGGAATTTATAAGGGTATGATTTATAAGGGTATAAGTATGATTGCTTAAATACAATAGAACAAGTAAATAATTAGATTATGCACATGTAAGTATAAATGTATGTGTGTTACTTTATTTTAGAATATTGGATGTGTATTCATAAAAAAATATTAAAAATATGAATTGTTAATGAATCATTATTGCAACTTGTGTGTGAAAGTAAGTGTTCCAATATCACAATTGTATTGTTCTTGCTAAATAATTATAGAGCAGGCCTGTACAACATACAGCCCAGGGGCCGCATGCAGCCAGCCAAAGGATTTTGGGTGATCCCTAAGGATGTGGAACAACTTCAAGGCTCCTCTGCTACTCAGCTTCCTCCTGAGGAGAGGACATGCAGAGGAGGAGGACAGGTGAACACTTGCCCTGCAAAGCTCCCCCACTACCCTGCTTGTCCTGAAGAGGCAGCCAGATGGCAGAGGAGGATGAGGATGGGCAAATGCCCAGCCTGCAAGGCTCTTTCCCTGTTCAGCTTTCTCCTGAGGGAGGTCTGAGTGGAAGAGAAGAAGGACAGGCAAGGCTGTTTTTCCTGAGAGGGCTGAGCAGAGGAGGATGGAATTAATATTAATAAATATTAATAATTGCTATTAATTAATATTTAATTAAAACGTCTCTGCGGCATGAAAAAGTTTAGCCTATTTTAATTTTGGCCCCCATCTACTGCCAAGTTGTGCAGGCCTATGATAGAGTAATGCTACAAAACTGGTAATAGCCCCTGTGTGATAATCTTCTGTGTCTGTAAGAAAACACTACAGCAAAGTCTCATTGCCCCTTGCCCCATAGCCAACAAATTGCTTCAATATTAAACTATCAGGTAAGCAACAAAAAATAATAAAATAAGTCCAGTTCTCCTCTAGGTATAGTTTTTGATGAGGCGATGATGATGATGATGATGATGATGATGATGGGAAAAAAAACCAACAACAGCAAATAGTTCTATGTCACCTTGAAGGCTAACAAAGTTATTATAGCATGAATTTGCATAGACTATACCCTACTTCAACAGATAGTGACAGTAGTAACATAAAAAATATTATAAAATTTATACTTTATCCTTCTTCAAAACTACAGAAGGCAGCTTACACAAAATCAATGTAGTGCAAAATAAGATTTTTTTTAAAAATTTTTTTACCTGAAATAGAAACTAACAAAGTAACTAACAAACCCGAAACAGTTATAAACATGCTGTTGTTTTAGAAGAGTAGTAGATCTCTCAGTAAAAGATTAGGAAGCAATGATTTCTTTCTCAAGCAAAGATTTCTCCTGCTAGCCATGCTTGTGGATTCCCTCTTAACCATGAGTTGAAACCAATATTTGAGGTGACTTTCATTTAATACTCTGTGGTGGAATCTTCTCACTCTGAACTCTTTTTCTATGATAGCCTTGTATATTTTGTATTGACCCCTGGCAGGCCTGAGTTTACCCTATACTTTAAAAATCTAAGTGGATAAACATTCTGAATGCTAAATGTTATGAGCTGTATAAATCATGCAAATCAACCATATTTGCATATCTCAATTTACATAATTTATTCCACTATTAATCATGGGCAGGAACAATGTGCTATGAGAGACACTGAAGCCTCACCCCTCAGACTGCTGAAAATCCTATCCAATGACTTCTTTAGCTTTTGAGATTTCACTAGAAGTGCCTCTGACTCTTAAAAGCTATATTTGTGGCCAAAAGTACTAGAAATTTATCCAAGAAAGAAGGAACAGTAAAATTCTTGAGATTCCGAATTCTATAATCAGTACCAGGTTTTATTTTTATTTTTCACTTGCATGTATATATATGTTTGAAGCATTTTGAAAGTCCTGAAATGTTTACAGGTATAGAGGACAAAGTGCCCACCACCCAAGAACTGAAGACAGACAATAGTTTTCACATTCATTGTAAAAGAGGTGGAAACCAAGCTTTTGCTCTTGTTCTTTTCTTGTTGTCTCCAGTCATACAGTTTGAATATATAGTTTTATTAGCTAGCATAATCCATGCTTTCATGCCTCAAAATTGTCTGATTCAGGCTATTTTCTGCAGCCATGATCTCAGCTTATAACACTGCCGTCTCCTCTTCAGTTTGAGATTCCGTGCCAGTAACTTCATAAAAATGACCCCTCAGTTGCACTCTCTCTCTCTGCAGTGTCTGTATAACCCTCTGGAAATTTGTTTCATCTCATGTGTAGGTTATGGTAACTTTGTTGACATGAAGCACTTTGTGTGCTCAGAATTATTATATCACCCATAACTGTCAGCATGGTGCTATTTATGTTTCATTACATTAAGGATACTGCATTAAGCATTAGCTCTTGTTATAAAGCTTCTCTGGAGATGGGGACTTGGGTGAAAAGTTGGTTCCCTCTGAGAGAGAAAGAAAAGGAAAAGAAAAAATATATCCAGATTTCAAGAATCAGACTTCAAGGCTAAGTAGAAATCAATGTCATCCTTTCTAGTTACAAAAAACTTGAGTGGTTTTTGAGTTCTACTCATTCCTTGTCACAGGGTCATTATTTCATCTGTGATTCATTTTCTCTCTTTCCTCTCTTTTTCAGAATAAACCCACTGAAATGAGTATTATTTATATTGCACAGGTAACTTCAATTCCACCGATTTCATTGGGCCTCCTTTAGGAAGAACTAACTTGAGATTTAGACCAGGCATAGTAACCATGTAGCCCTCCACATGTTGTTGGACCTGGGAATAGGAGGATTGTATGGCACCCATCCCACTTTAGCCCATGATTTATCTCTAGCCCTGCCCTGAGGCATCTTACTACCTGAAGCAGAATGGCAGAAACAATCCCCACATTCCTTCATTAACATACACATTATATATATGAATTTATTTATTCACAGTTTCTGAGATCTGGCAGTACCCACAATGTTGCAGCCATTTTTCATCATCTGACTTATTCCCAAAATGCTCCTTGAAGTCCAGCCAGTTGCTAGAATTGTCTATGCCCCCAAATGGAAAGAAAGCACAATACCAATAAATGAAGATGGCTCTTGAAACTCCCTGACATGGCTCAAATGGACATTGATTAAAGAAAACACACCCATTAACTATGAAGAAGATTGGAAATCCTAATTAATTATTGGTGAGAAAAATGGGGTACATTGTCATGGATAGATCTTGAAGACTAAAAAAATGAGTAGGACCCAGATACAAATATATACAGTTGCCCCTCCATTTTTGCAGACCTGGTGTCCATATCCATTGCCCATTCAGCAAATGGAGGACAAAATGGGGGTGTGCCACCATTCAAGCCAATGGGGCTTGAATATTTGCAATTTTCTGTTTTCACAGGGTGGGTGAGTCTGGAACAGATCCCCCATGAAAACGGAGGGGCGACTGTATGTGTTATTTTTAGACAGCTGAATATATATATATATATATATATATATACACAGAGAGAGAAAGAGAGAGAATACATTGAACATCTATAAAATGTTACATTTAAGAAAAATGAGCATTTGATGTTGATATCTGCAAAATGGATGAATAACTCACTTGGGCTATATGCAGATTAGAATAAGAATGGGTTAAAAAGTAGAAGGACAAAGCTAAATTCTATATGTAAAATAAATGGGAAGTTAAGATGGTGAAAGAGAACTGACTCTGCTAGGGAACAAAGTCAAGGAAACATTATGTGTATTTATGCATAAATATGAAACTGAAGTATGGCGAAAGATGGTGGCATCCCTACATCTGGTGTCACCTGTGCAGGGGGGACTGCTGCAGGATGGCAGTGGCCAAAAGGGTACACTTACTCTTCTTTTTCACTGTTGCAGCAGAGCCCTGGTGGTGTAGTGGTTAAATGCCAGTACTGCAGTCACTCACTCACAAACCACAAGGTTGTGAGTTCAGTCCCAGCCAGGGGCTCAGGGTTGACTCAGCCTTGCATTGTTCCGAGGTCTCTAAAGTGAGTACCCAGCTTGTAGGGGGCCACTAGCTTACATTTGAAACCACTTAGAGACTGCTTTGTGCAGTGTGAAGTGGTATATAAATGAAGCTGCTATTGCTATTACACCAGCCTCCTCCTGAGGCCATCTTCTCACTCCAGGGGGAGGGGCCAACTAGGAGTTACCCCATACCTCTTCCATCAGTATGTGGTTGGGTGCTGAGCAGAAGCAGTGATCCCTGCAGAGTCCTTGGTCATTACCATTCATTGGTGGGAGGGGACTGGAGACATCATCCTCCGGTGTCCTGCTCACCAGGACTACAGAACTCTGTCCCATGGTCTGTCTGGAGGGATTTTTTTTTAAATTATTGGTTAAAATTTAAAATACACATTCAATCACATGATTCATAGTTCTCGGTGCACATTAAACAATTATTGCTATCTATTCTTACTGTATCCAACCGTCATATTATAAATCCTCCATATATCCAGACATGACAAGATGGGAACAAGTATCTTATTTTATCACAGTAATTCATTAATCCATTATTTCGCTAATCATATTATTACAGTTCCTTCTATATCTTTATGTTCTCTTCCATTCCTACTTTAACCCTCTCTATCATTTCCCCTTCCTCTTCTTTCTTTCTTCTCACACTCGTCCGTCATGCCAAACTATCCACCTTGTTCTTTCGTTCTTAAACTGTCTTCCCTTTTGTTCTTCTGAATTAAATCATTTTCACTAACTTTCTCCTTCCTTTCTACTCATTATACTTTGCTATATACTCTCCCTCTCTCCAACTTCCTTTTCCCTTCTATCTTCTCCTCCCTTTCACCAATTAATAATTTTCTCCCACACTCTTAACATTCATCTCTCGACTTCCTTCTTGTCTTTGCAGGATTATCTAGTATTATGAAGTGACCTTCTTATCTCTATCTTTATCACCTGATAACTACTTTAGTAAGTTGTTTCTCATCTATCTTTTGATCCATTTGTGTTTATATTCTTACTTCTTAATCTTAATTTTGTATATTATCACCTATCTTATTTCTTGCTTTTAGTATCCTTATACCATTTCCTTGGTGCTTTCTTACTATTTAACTACTTTTCATTTTCTTCCTAAATCATTCTCAATCTAATCCTATTTCCTTTTTAATTAAAAATCTTTGAGTAGTTTTGTTTTCAAAATCTTTATCCAATAACTGTTCATTTCCTTAACTATCTATACTTCTTAACTACCTTCAATTCTTTCCATTTACTTAGATTCTACCTTAACTCCTAATTAATTGTTTAATCTTGATTTGAACCATGATCTCATCAGATTTTATATTCTTTTCTAAAATTTTGTCTTCTTACTTTCTTTTAGTAAGTCCTTAATAGTTAATTCCTTAAAGTATTTCAGAATTAATGTCCATTCATTATTTGCAGTTTCAATAGTATTAGCTCTCAAAAATTTTGTGAGTATGTCCATTTCTACTATATCATAAAGCTTCATTGTCCAATCTTTTATACTTGGAATACTTTTCGACTTCCACTTTTGTACTAATGTTATTCTTGCAGTAGTAATTAAATAGAGGAAAATTTTACCAAATTCCTTATCTAACTCCCTATCCCACATATTTAATAAATAAATCTACAGGCACATCTGTATGTTTTTATGTAACATAAGATTAATAGTCTTGTTTATTTTTCTCCAATAACTTTTGGCTATTTTATATGTCCATGGGATAACTTCCTATCCCACATATTTAATAAATAAATCTACAGGTGCATCTGTATGTTTTTATGTAACATAAGATTAATAGTCTTGTTTATTTTTCTCCAATAACTTTTGGCTATTTTACATGTCCAAAGACAGTGATATAAGGCATCTGGTTCTTTACCACATTTCAAGCATAAATTACTCTTAGTTTTGAAATCATCACAGGAGTTAGATACCAGCAAAAATAAATTTTATAAAAGTTTTCTTTAAGGTTTTGTGAAACTGTATATTTTAATTTTTGTGTCCATACTTGTTCACACTTTTCTAACTCTATTGAGTATCCAATTTTTTTCCCCCACGGAATCATATTTTCTTTTATTACCTCTTCTTCTAATTCCCATTTTAATAATACTTTATAAAAACATCCAACCCATTTTTTGTTATCTCCTAACCAAATTTTATCAAGTTCGTTCAATTTTGGGTCAATTCCCTGTGCTCTAAGATCCGTTTTATAACATTCTAAGATTTGTCTATATCTAACCCTATTCACTGAATACCTTCTTCATTTAAATTTTCTTGTGTTTTCAGTTTCTGTTTACCTATTTCGTCCTTTTTAAATAATTTTTCATGAGTTATCCATTTCGATCCTTGCCTCATTTCTTTCCATTGAATTGCTTCTGGGGGGAAAACCAAGAAACAAATTTGGGCATAATTCTTTCTCTATATTTATTCCATACTCTAAATAAGGCTCCTCTGTTACAAAGATTGTTAAAGGCTTTGTTCATTTTTATCTTTCCATATCCCAAATAGGCATGCCATCCAAAATAAAGACTATCTCCTTCAAGTTCCAATAGTTCATCATTTTCTAAAGTTATCCAATCTTTGAGCCAAGTAAGACAACACGCTCCAAAATAAAGCTTTAGATTAGGTACCCCCAGTCCACCTCTCTCTATTTTGCCAGATAAAACTATTCATGTCTCTGTGCCAGGTTTTAAAATTTTTGTCTTTAACAATTATTGGTAACATTTGAAATAAAAAAAGCATTTTGGCAAAACTATTATCTTAATAGTTGATATTCTTCCCAACAGTGACAGATGTTTTTTATTCCATAAGATCAGATTTCTTTTAATTTTACTCCATTTTTTTGGTAATTATCATCAAATAAATCTACTGTTTTCTTTGTAATTGTTATGCCTAAATATTTTCTTTTCTTTTGAATTTTCATACCTGCTTTCTCGCTTAGTTCAAGTTCCTTTTCTTTCTTCATATTTTTATAAGAATTGCAGATTTTTCTTTATTTAGTTACATCCTGTTATATCTCCAAATTTTTCTATAGTTTCAATCAGTTGATTTACACAATCACCCAGATTATCTAAAAATATAACTATATCATCTGCAAAGGCCCATATTTTATAATTGTGTTTTCTAATTTTATTTACTTGAATTGAGCCTTAATTTTTAATTTCTTTTATCAATCTTTCAATTACTATCAAAAATAAAGTGGGGAAAGAGGACTGGTTTCTCTTCTGATCTTTATATAATCAGTTCATTCACCATTGATAATAATTTTTGCTTTTTGTTCTTTGTACATTTCTTTTCTCCACTTTGTAAATTTAGGGCCTAATTCCATTTTGTCTATAATTTCAAACAACGTTTGCCAATTGACCATATCAAATGCTTTCTCCAAATCTATAAACATCATTCCTAGATTCTTTTCATTGTGTCTATCATAATATTTTATCACATCTAACACTATTCTAAGATTTTCTCTCATTTGCCTTTGTGCCAAAAAGCCTCTTTGGTTTTTATCAATCCAATTTTTAAGTAATCTTTAAATCTGTTTGCCAAAATATTTGAGAATATTTTATAATCTATATTAAATAGGGAAATTGGCCTATAATTTCTTACATCAGATTTTTGCTTCTCTTCTTTGTGTATGACCACAATTTCTGCTTCCTGGCACGTGTGTGGTATTTGTTTTTCTAATATGGAGTTCATAACTTTTTGCATGGGTGTACTTAATTCATTTGCAAATGTTTTGTAAAATGCTGTGGTAAACGCATCTGGGCCAGGTGATTAACCATCTTTGTTTCTTTTAATTGCTTCCAAAACTTCAATAGTGAAGATAGATCTATATAGTTCATCCAGCTGGTTTTGTTTTGTGCTGTTGAATTCTTGTTTAGATATTCTTGAATTTTGTCCAGTTCCACCTCCTGTATCTGATATAAATTTGCAAAAAATCTGTAAAATACATCTTTTCTTTTTGTTGGGTTACTATTTTTTTCCTCATCTTTTATTTCTAATATTGTCTTTCTAAATCTTTCAGTCAGCCATTTCTCTGTCTTGTTAGCAAATTCAATTTTTTTTCTGCCTGAGAGCTTTTAATTTTTCCCCATATTTCTAATGTGTTTTTCCTATCTTGTTTTTTCAGTATTTTTTTATCTCTTTGGTTATTTTTTTAATCCCCTAGTTTATTTTTAAGTTCTTCCTCTTTTTGTGTTAAGAAGTTTTTTATTTCTTGGTCTTTTTTCTTTTTTCCTTTTTGAATATAACTATCCTGATTAATAATAATAATAAAAAAATCCCCAGGGTCTCATATTGTAGTCATTTTAGTCTCCTTTGTTGTATTTTGTTCAAAAAATAATTTTAGAATTTCCCTAGTTTTTTCTATTAGCCTTGATTTTGTATTAACTCATCTTTTGGTTTCCAATTAAATTGCTTTGGTTGTTCATACAGTGTCATTATCATTGCATTGTGGTCCGATGGGTTTCTAGGTAATATTTGTATTGATTTAACCAATTTATTCATCATTTTTGATGTCCCAAACATATCTATTCTAGAGAGAGAACAGTGTGTATTAGAATAAAAAGTAAAACCTTCAGAGTTTTTATACAGATATCTCCATGTATCAAATAATGAAAAACTATCAGCCAGATCAAAAAAGGTTTTGGGGTGTTTTCCTTGAGTAGTTTTTATATGGTCTCTGATTTCCTATCTATATTTGGAATAATCACACCATTGAAATCTCCAAATAATATTATCTTTTCATATTCAAACTCTGCAATTTCTTTGTGTATCTTATGATAAAAAACTCCCTTATTTTCTAGTGGCCCATAAATTCCTACTAATAATAGTGTTTCTCCTTCCCAATATATTTTTACTTCTATATACTGTCCAATAAAATCATTCAAAATTTCCGTTGGTGGTATTTGGTTAGTGATATAAATCATTACCCTTTTTTCCTATTTTTATTAGCTGAAATGAATGCATTACCTAATTTTTAATTTCTAATTAATTTTTTTCTGATCTTTTTATATGTGTTTCCTGAAGACATATTATACTACAATTTTCTTTTTCTAAGAAATGGAAAATTCTTTTTCTTTTGTCATTGAGTTTAATCCTTTTACATTAAAAGTTAGCATTTTCATATTTTAGATTTCAACTGTATTTCAAGAAAAGAAAAAAGAAAAACCACAGTTTGTAAAAGACGTTAAGAAGTATATTCCTTCCCTTCAAATGTTCTCATTACAAAAATTATTCTATGCTCTCTTCATCTTCTTCTATACTATCATTTCCTCCTGCTTTTGTTAAGTCATCTTTGCTTTCTTCTTTTCTTCCTGAAGTTTTGTCTTCTTCAACTGTTAAGTTGCTTCTCAATTCATTCTGTTTTACTTTGTTTCCTTTACTTGTCTCTGCTCGTTCTTCTCTTTTTATCCCTTCACCATTTGTATCTTCTTTTCTTTTTGCTATTTTTCTATTTCTTTTTTCAAAATTTAATTGTTTCTCAATTTCTTTCCCATGTTCCCTCCAAAAATCTCTTGCTCTTTCTATCAAGTTCATACTGTATCTTCTTTGGTTCCATGATATCAACAAGCCTTTGATTTCTTCCCATCTAAATCGGATTCTATAGTATTTTTGTTGCTCTGTTAAGATTGACAGTCCTTTCTTCTCTTCAATATCTGTCTTGGGATATCTTTAAAAACCTGGATTTCATTTCCTTGAATCACAAATCTGGTTTTATAATGTCAGGTTTTGATGGGATATATAGTCAATGTTAAAATGTTGAAATGTAAAGATGTGTGTCTGTATTTTTTCTTGCTGAGAAAATCTGTTTTTTGAGGCCAGATTTACAACAGCCAGCCACAGGTGTGTGATGGTCTAAATAAAGCTGGTTAACAGCTAAAATTTTGTGAGAAAGAGTTTTATTTATACAAGAGGTTTTTCAATAACAAAAGAATGTTTTGGGAATGGTAGTCACATGATGTAATATGAAATTAAAGGTTGGGCTAACACATGTCATGAAAGATCAACCAATTAGCCTGAAAGGGCTACACCCAAAGAGGTGGAGATATGTGGGCTGGAATTGTGTTTCTGAAAAAGCAACTCACTTCTCTTTTAACTTTTTAACTAAATGGATTAACTAACAATATTTTGCTGATGCTGTAGATTAACTAATTTTTCAAAATGTAGCAGTTAAAGTTTTGTTCCTGCTTAGCCATTCTGGCTATAGTGAAAATGCTATTATTGCTGTTATTATTATTTGTTTTTGCTCATGCTGATTTATGCAATAAAACAAGGAGCTTGCTGAAGCTGCCTGGGTCTTGGTGACTGGTTTCATGGACTGTTTGCCATACATCCATCAACATCACAATTCAACAGGTGGTAGCAGAGGATGGTTGCGACACATCAACTTCTGAGGATGATGAAAAGCTTTTAAAGGCCGGAGAAGTTTTCTTTCCCTTTCTTACTTTGCCTGCTAAAGCTGAAGCCAGCTGGAACAGCAGAGTGGCTGGAGGGAAGCGGCACACAGACACGCTGGAATTTCAAGCCTGATTTATGGCCAGCAAGCAGCGGACGGCTATAAGTAAACTGTCTTTATCTTTATCTAGAGGCTATAAATTTTAAGGGACTGTCTCTAATTAAGCTGTTGAAAAAGAAGAAAAACAGCAAGTTTAACCGGCTGGTTTATAGGCTGCATTTTAAAGAGACAGTGTCCTGGAAAAGGCAGCTGGGTGGGGCAAACAGTTTTCAACGCTTGTGCTTGAATAAAAGGGGAAAAATTAAAAATGGAGATGTCAAAATTCCCCAAATTAACTTCAGACAACTACCCATTGTGAATGAGAGAGCTGTTTGCTCAGGTTCAAGCAAGAGACATAAATTTGGAAGAAAAATCTAAAAGTTTAAATCCTGCTGGGTTCCCCAAATGAAAGCTTTGATAGCACTTTGCTCGGCCTGCAGGGCCTCCCGGGAACACAATTGACTATGGAATTAGTGTGCAGTAGAATTTTGGAGGAGTCCCAGAGGAGGAGATTTGAAGCAGGGCAGCAAAAGCAGGGACCTGCAGCTGCAAGACCTCCAAATGCCACAGAGGGAGTTCCCAGAGAGATGCTGACTGAGAAAACAGCAGTTTTAAAAAGCAAGATGGGACATTTAAGAAAGGACTATAGAAAGCTGGCAGCAGATAACAGGAGAGGACATCAACACAGCAACAGCCACATCCCCTGGTGGCCAAAAGAAAAACAGCGCTAACAAAAGAACTGTTGCTGTGACCAGAGGCTGTGACAGTGTGACTCAAATTCAACAACCCAGCACCTGGATTCTCGATTCTGGGTGCACCACCCACATGGCAAACAACATTGAACTGTTCCAGAACATAAAGCCAGCAAATGTTACTTCTGTTGCTCTGACAGATGGGGCAGCAAAGGAGATTCAACAAATGGGAACTGTTTACATTCCATGTTTTGGTAAAAATTTTAAAGATGTCTTATATGTACCTAATTTACAAAACTGTTTAGTTAGTGTGTCTACTTTGACCACAGATGGATAGAAATTGAGTTTTGAGGGGGATGAATGTTTAATTTTTAAAGATGGTGAGATTTGTGCTAAAGCCATTAAGAAAGACAAAATGTATTACATGAAAGATAAAGAATGCTGTGCAATTGCACAAATGAGCCTTTGCATTCAAATTGCATTCACTATTATCACAGAGTGATGGGTCATGTTGGTTTTCTAAATCTTTTGAATTTGGAGAAAATTTGTCCTGAGTTTAAGATGTCACCATGCTCAAATCACTTAGAGTGCTCAGTTTACAGCAGGATTAAGCTGAAGGCTTATCCTGTGGCAAAACGAACAAAACTTAAAGCCAAAAGACCATTTGAATTTTTGCATTGTGATCTGGCTGGGCCAATATCCCCGACAACGCTAGGGGACAGCAAATACTTCATGGTGATTGTAGATCGCTTCACAAGATTTTCCTATGTGATTCTTTTGAAAGAAAAGGGTAAAGCAGGAGAGAGATTCAAGGAATGGGTAAACATGATAGAGAGACAATATGACTACAAGGTGGGAACGTTGGTCACAGACAGGGGACGAGAATTCTTGTCTCACAACTTAAACAATTGGTTAAGAAAAAAGAGAATTAGGCATTTTACCACTAACCCTTGTACTCCGGCAGAAGATGGAATTGCTGAACATAAGATTGCCATATTGAAACAGATAAAAGATTGCATGATGCTAGATGCAAATGCTCCTGAGCACCTTTGGGGAGAGGCAATTTTCACAGCCTATTTCCTGACAAACTGCACATGAAATTCTGCTGTGAAGAATACTCCTTACCACATGCTTCACAAGAGACCACCCAATTTGAAATATCTTAGAGTGTTTGGGCAGTATACAAATGTGTATATACCTGCAGCTTTAAAAACAAAAGGTCAGCCCAAATGGAGACGGCTCATGTTTGTGGGTTATTCAGGGAATAGTTACAGGTTTTACCTGGGTGGAAGAGAAATTCTTTTTTCACGAAGCGCAAACTTTGAAAAACATTCTGGGTGAGAGAACATACATTCAAACAAAGAAGTGTTTTTTAGACTGGGTCAGTTAGAAACACAGACAACACCATCTGCCAGAAATGGAGGGGCAGTGAAACAAGAGTCAGATTCTTCAGATGGTGAGGCTAGTACATCAGACAAGTTGTCACATACACGCCCACCATCACCTAGAATGACAGAAACAAAGAGACACAGAAAAAGGGATGCTTCAAGTACAGATACTAAAGATGATGAAGGAAAGACAAAAACAATAGTTTTGAGGAAGACCACTAAAGTTAGAAAACCTCCAGATTGCTTTAAGGTACAGAAAGCCAAGGCTTATACAGTTGTGGTAGATAAACCTGAGAGTTACAAAGAAGTACAAGATTGTTGTGATGAGGAGAAAAGGTTAAAATGAGAGTCTACAATGGAGCAGGAGTTCAAGTCTTTGGTAAACAAAAATGTGTTTAAAATTGTTGACAGACCTACAAATCACAAGGTGATAGGTTGCAAATGGGTTTACAAAAAGAAGCTGATGCCGGATGGTACTCAAAGATACAAGGCCAGGTTGGTGGCTAAAGGGTTTGCACAGCAGAGATTTGAAAATTTTGACAAAACTTTTTATCCAACAGCAAAGCCTGAGAGTTTGAGGCTGGTGTTGGCTTTGGCTGCAAGGAGGAGCCAGTTAGTGCATCATTTTGATTTTGAGACTGCATACTTAAATGCAAGTCTTGAGGAGACTGTTTACATGGAATAACCTTTGGGTTTTCAACAGAACAGTGACAAAAAGGTATACAAATTAAAAAAAGCATTGTATGGTTTGAAGCAGAGTGCCAAAAGCTGAAATCTTTGCATACATGATGAGCTGGTGAAGCTAGGTTACAAACACAGTATAGCTGACACGTGTGTTTACACAAAAAGAGATGTGATCTTGGTGATTTATATAGATGATTTGTGTATAACAACAAATTCAAAATAAGAGATTCAGACAATAAGAAAAGAGTTGTCAAAGAAATTTGGTGTCAAAGATCTTAGAGTTTTAAGGTCTTATCTAGGAATTGATGTTGAATAGAGTAAAGATGAGAGTTGTTTGTTGAGCCAACAAAAGAAAATTCAGAGTTTGATAGAGAAGTGTGGATTACAAGATACAAAAACAGTAAAGAGTCCAATGTCAGTTGGTTATGTGAATAGTAAAGAAACCAGTGAGTTTAAAAATCCAGAGTTGTATAAGAGTTTTATAGGGAGTTTGATGTTTATTGCTAATAACTCCAGACCAGACATTTCTTTTGCCGTTGGGATTCTTAGCAAAAAAACAAATTGTCCTACAGTAAAAGACTAGACAACAGTGAAACATTTGTTGAGGTATTTAAAGGATAGCATGGACAGAAAATTAAAGTTGCAAAACAGTCGAGCTGGACTTGAATGTTTTGTTGACAGTTCGTTTGCTTCTGAGCTACAAGATAAAAAGTCAGTGACAGGATTGTTGATTAAGTTTGGAGAAAGCACAATTGTTTGGAAAAATAAAAAACAGAGATACATAGCACAAAATACAGAAAAAGCCGAGTTCGGTGCCTTATCTGAATTAGTTAATGAGATTAAATAGATTAGACAGTTGTTAAAAGATCTGAATGAAGAATGTATTGATCCAGTGGTGATAAATAAAGATTCTCAAACATGCATTACAATGGCTGAAGCTGAGAACCTGAAATGCAGAACAAAGTACATTGGTGTGAGATATCAGAATGTCAGAAAAATGGTACAGAATAGAGTTGTGAATCTGCAATACATTGAATCAAAACACAATCAAACAGACATCTTGACAAAGACATTGACCATTGATAGACACAACCAGATGTCAAGTCTACTTGACATGTCTTAAGGTTAGACCTAGCCATTGTGGTAAGTTAGTTTTATAACAGTTATAGTTTAGTGTGCAACATACACACATCATACATTTCAGGAGGAGATTATCAGGTTTTGATGGGATATATAGTCAATGTTAAAATGTTGAAACGTAAAGATGTGTGTCTGTATTTTTCCTTGCTGAGAAAATCTGCTTTCTGAGGCCAGATTCACAACAGCCAGCCACAGGTGTGTGATAGTCTAAACAAAGCTAGTTAACAGCTAAAATTCTGTGAGAAAGAGTTTTATTTACACAAGGGGTTTTTCAATAACAAAAGAATGTTTTGGGAACGGTAGTCACATGATGTAATATGAAATTAAAGGTTGGGCTAACACACGTCATGAAAGATCAACCAATTAGCCTGAAAGGGCTACACCCAAAGAGGTGTAATTTTTCAAAATGTAGCAGTTAAAGTTTTGTTCCTGCTTAGCCATTCTGGCTAAGGTGAAAATGCTATTATTGTTGTTATTATTGTTTTTGCTCATGCTGATTTTTGCAATAAAACAAGGAGCTTGCTGAAGCTGCCTGGGTTTTGGTGACTGGTTTCATGGACTGTTTCCATACATCCATCAACATCACAATTCAACATATAATTTTTTGGGAGAAATTTGTCCTTGGTTTGTTTCCTTATCCAGTATACTACAATATCTCTTGGTTGTTTTTTTTTTTTTTTTTTTTTTGCTATGCTTACATTAATTCTGTACATTCTATCAATTTTGTTTCGTATTTGTTGTAGGGGTTTATCCAAATATTTTGCTAGATATGGCACCAGAAATTTGTATAAATTCTCGTTTGATTGTTCTGGCAGTCCTTTAAGTTTTATACATTCCTCTCTTTGATCTCTAGTTTTAGGATTGCCTCTTGATCCTCTTGTTGGTGCCTACTTAGTTCCTCCATTTTATTTTTGACTTGTTTCATTTTTTGTTCTAGTTTCTCCATTTTTCCTGCCAACTTTGCAATATCTTTGTTAATTTTATTTAGATTTTGTCTTATTAAATTAGATTCATATTTCAATTCTTTCTTTGTTTCTTCTCTTGATTTTCTAATTTCTCACCTTGTCTCATTTCTCAACTCTAAATGCAGTCTTTTTATTTCATCTATGAGGTTGGTATTCTGTTCATTTCCTTTTGGTGTCATTTCTAGAGATGGTCTTCGTTGATTCAAAAGTGCTGCATCTTGAGCTTGTTTGTCTCTTTCTTTCCTTGATATCATTTTATTCTATTCTTTTTTCTTGTTTTCTTCGATTTTCCTTTTTTATCCTCTTACTTTCCCTTCTATTTCTGATTTCAAAAAATCCCTGTAATAGTAAGAGGCTAGAAATTCCCACTTTACTAGGGTCTCTTCTCGGTATTTTAGGCCTTCTCACTGATTTCCCCTTATTTTATTATCTTTTTTGTCTTATAAATTGATGTATTCGATTCTTATTTTTCAATTTTTCCCTAAGTTGATTAGCCCTCTTTCCTCCCCCAAAATTTATTCTTCTCTTTAAATTAATAGTCTAAATCTATAGTACACACAATCAAGCCCTCCCTAAATTCATTTACCTATTTACTGTAATCCGATTGTCCTCAATATTTTTGTTTAACCCACTGCTAATCACTTTTGTATGAATTCCTTTGTTCTTTCACCATCAATAAATCCTTAATGATAATTCTAATCAGTTACATATACAAAACAATCACTTAATGATAATTCTAATCAATCAACAAATAATCAATAATTCACTAAATATAGTTACATATACAAACAGTCATTGTTCAATATGATTTCAATTAGATCCTATTATCAATATTACCAGTCAAGTAATTTTTCAACCAAGAAAGAGAAACAAGGAAAAAGGAAAAAGAGAGATAGCAATATATCTATATCTCTATATCTATAAGTAAAGTAGTATTTGTGTCTATAAAACCATCTCATAAACCAATTAGCCCCCAAAAGTTACAAATTAGCTAAGGGCCTAAGCAGACTGGCGGCACGGGGCCGCCGTGGGAAGGTGCGCTGCAGGACCGAGGCATCCCCACGCCTCGATCCTGCGGCGCACCTTCGTTGTCCCTGAAAGGAGCGCTAAAATAGCGCTCCTTTCACAAGTCAGTGAAAGTGCACCACAAAAGCTTGCGGTGCACTTTCACTGACTTTTCCGCCGCAGCATGTCCGGACGCTATGGTGGGAGGTTGCCCTCGGAGTGCCAGCTGTGCAGAGGGCCGGCGGTTCCGAGGGCAACCTCGGGAGGAGGAAGGGGTGCCGAGTGTGCGGCTGCCCCTCCTCTTCCCTGCCTCCAGGACGGCTTTTTAAGCCATCTGCCGAGGCCATAAATTTATACAGATAGTTAATCTTGACCAAGTACTTATACAATGTATCAGTAAATCAAAGTTTATAATTACTTTATGACATGTGCCATATGTTACACTTTTAAAATTGTCTTTTTTTCTTCCCTTTTCCTTCTTTCTCCCTTGCTCTCCTTCATCTTTCCCAATCTTCACTAATGGGGGTTGCAGACTGCCAGAAATAGTGCAAATTGAGTTCACTTTTAGGGTTAGGGTTAGGGAATCATGGGAACTGTATTTTATTGTGGCACCAGAACTCTCTGACAGAGAACGCTCAATGTCCCAGAAAAAAATACAATTCCCATGACTCCCTAGCACTGAGCCAGGGCAGTGCCTCAATTTAATGTGCACTATTTCTGGCAGTCTGCAAAGGCCCTATAGTTGTCTTTAGTGGAGCGGGATCAATTTTTAAAGGTATATAGTACAAAAAAGGAGTGTTCACCAGAGCTCTCTGACAGAGAAGGCTCAATGTCTCCCAAAAACAATTCCCATGATTCCCTAGCACTAACCCTAACCCTAAAAGTGGACTCAATTTGCACTATTTCTGGCAGTCTGCAACCCCCCTAAGTTATCCTTCTTTTTATCTTCTCTGCTTGTCTCTGTTTTCTTTCCTTCACCTAATGTTTGAGTAAATTCCACAATGTGTCCTTGTTATTAGTCTGTTTATTATAGTTTCTCCTTCTCCGAGATATCTTTCCTTCCCCTCCGAGGAAAAGTTCAAGCAGGAAATCCAGAAGGTGTAGTTAACTCATTCGCTTCTTCCTCTCTGAAGTGAAAGTCAAGCCAGTAATCCAAAAATTAAAATGAATTAGATATAGCTTATTCACTCTCTTCAGTCCTCGGTTAGGTCCAAATGTCCTTTCCCTGCAATTAGGGATCAATTGGAATCAGAGTGAATCAGAATCCATGATAATCCATGTTTTAGATCAGTCTCAGGGTAACTAGAAATAGTCTATATCTTCTGCCTATTATTTCTATTGCTATTTTACCCCGTCTTTCTGAGCTCTCTACTTTTGTAGCTCTTTACCATTGGGGTATCTGAGCGTTTTTGGTTATACATAGTCTGTCATTGTTGTTATAATTGACAGCATGCTCCCGATTCATGGCAGTTTTAAAAATCAAAATTTTCGATGATCTCTAAAATAATATAACTCAGTATTGTTAGATAGTGGAAGTTACCTAAAGTCTTCACAGTTTTTATCCTTAAGTTATAGTGGTGCAAATCAGATTCAATTTGAAATCAAACTGTTTTTTTCCCATTTCACAGTTTTATGGGGGAATCCCCCCTCCTCCTCTTGTTATTGCTTTTCCTTTCTCAGAATCTTTCTTTAATCCTATTAATGGTATCCAGATTTGATTTGCCACAAATGAAGTTTAAAGTAGAAGGTATATTCCAACTCAGGCAAGCCCTGGATTTTTCTTTGTTAGCTTAGTCTGTCAGCTTTAAAAGTGGTGGCGGTGGTGCTAGTTCTACGTTTAGCAGCTACCCAACTGCAGACGTGGTCAGCTCAGACCTCCATGTCTCAGCATTCTCTTACCAACACATCACCAACTTCTCTCCTTCAATCTTTTCTTTCTCGTAAGGTGGACACTGAAGAGCCCCTTTGCTTCTCCCCTATCTGAGGAGACACCTTTTATCCTCCAGCATTTGCGCCTAGAAGATTTTGTCTTTGCGGTCAGCAATCCCCCTCTCAGAGCTAAAGTCTAGGAGAATTCTTGCATTGCTATGCCTCTGGAAGTCCTGGCTGGAGGGATTTTAAGGTGGATTTGGAAGGGGGGGGCATTTCCAATTTTGGCAGTAGTGCCATGATCTCAAAGGAATCAGTTATGATGTAAGTGTAATTTACGCTGTCATAATGCAACTGACAGGGTGCCAGCCAGTATTTCTATCTCACTTCATAAGATCTCTTGGCAACATACAATAAAATCAATTGGAACAAACATCAGACAATAAAAATTTAAACCCATAAAAATAACTTCAAAATATCCAGAACATTGCATAATTTTGAAGACTGACATTGACAAAATCAGGTTATCCCTATGCACTGAGTAAAGTCATAAGATCCCAAAGCTTTTTTATAAGAGGACACGTGTAAATTGGACCAACATCAGTGCCAATTGGGCTTTCAAGGGGAGGGCATTCCACAACTGGATGCCATGGCTGGCAAGGCCCTGTTACACGTGATCACACAGTGTACTGCTCTCATTGGATCCAGAGGAAGGTCTCTAGCCAGTCTCATTCCTTGGACAGGTATATAAGATATTATCCAAAGCCAGTCAAATTATTATTTTATATAAATCACAAATTTCCACAAGTACTCCTCCTCCTCCCTGCCTGTAAAAGTAGTGCCATGGGCAGTATTTTTATTTTTTAATTTTTTTATTGATTATTTTTAAAACAAGTATTTTTAAAAAGCATTTTTACTAAAACAAGTAACTCACAATTTGCTGTACTTTTAAAATGTACAAAACTCAAAGCAGATTCATCACTTTGCCGACATGGGAGCCACAACAAGTTTCATATCTTTGGAAGCCTTGAGTGGTCAACTGATGGTTATTTCAAACCCCATTTTCCATTTTAAAAAGGAGACCCTTTGAGAACTATTAAGAAAGGATTCCTGCTGTGCCTAGACTTCTCTGTTGTTCTATTTTTTAAAAATACAAACAGCAGTACTGCTGTTTTTGTTCATGAGTTCCCCCCCCCCCTTTTTTTAGTTTGTGTGTAATTTTCTTAGTATGGTTCTATAGGTATTTTTTTTCTTCCCCAGAATCAGAGCTCAGAAAAATTAGACTTTTGAGGGACTACAAGTAGTCATACTGGATGAGGAATCTCCCTGGTATAATGCCATCTTATGATATTTTCCTGCATGTAGAAACTTTTCCTTGGTTGGCAGGGCTGTCTGTCAAGAAGAGCTCACTAGTTACTTTTGCTGCCACTACTGGCAGGAAAAAAATCAATAGTGTTAACTCAAACTAGTTAATCCCTAGCATGGAGACACTGGGATCATGTTGCTGTGCACCACCAGGGTAATCTCACTGCTTTTCCCCAACCTCAGCTGGTACAAAAATGGTTTTCAAACAGTGTTCCTGCAGATGCTAGAGATTCTTGGGTGTTGCTCAGTGAGAGGCCAATAATCACAGACCATCTATCCTGACATAATTTCTCTGTCACTGCTCTTTTGCTGCTTTTACTGCTGCTGCAGCATAAAGTCATATAGCAGGCTGAGCCACTGTGTTTTACTATTTGAGGTCAAGGACCAAATGGCATATTTTCCATTCTATGTACAGAATGTGATTGGTTCAGCAAGTGAATCTGACTGCAGCTGTAGTGAGGCAGTGGCATCCTTGATAGGTAGTGGTGGGTGCCATGAGCATGCACAACTCTATATTCTAACAAAGGTGAAGAGTTGGGCTAGAAGGAGGATTCAGGAGGAATGACAGCTGCTACCTTGCCATACCAGCAAGCATTTGTGGCTTGAGGAGGTCATCTCATTCTTCTTAATCCTAGTGCTGACCCCTGCTACAGGGCAATGTTTGGATCATTTTAGGCTCCAGTCTCCTAATCTCCAGAGATGGAATGTCAAGAAGATGTCATGGAAGACTTTAAAGAATACATCACTCAGCACATAGACCAGAACATTACAGACTCTTTCCAGCAAGAACAAAAAAACCAACATTAATCTCAGCTCCACCAAGATATTCAACCAACTCTAGTGCCACTTTTTAACTAAACAATAAAAGATGTGACCTATCCAAAGGGCAATAGGAAAGTCCAACAATAGCCACCTCCAAACACAGTCCCAATCCTTTGGAACATGTCTAAGTTGCATGATAATAGTGCAATAACAGGTGAGCTGCTGTGGGATATCAGAATATTTGAAAGTTATTGAGACACCATTCCAGTTGACAGTTTCAAGGTTCTATGACAGCAGACTCCCCCCCCCCAATACTATATATCAGGGGTAGGCAACCTTTCCCCTTTAAGGGTGGAGGGACTTCAGCTCCCAGAATCCCAGGAGCTATTGGCCAACATGGGACTATTGGCCAACATGGCTGAGGCTTCTGGGAGCTGAAGTCCCTCGGCCCTTAAAGGGGAAAGGTTGCCTACCCCTGCTATATATTCTATATCTGTATCCTCCTCCTTCGGATGTGTGGCATGCTTTAAAATCTAAGAAGAGTTATCTATCATTTAGAGCACCCACATTTCTATACATACTTTACCTAAGGTATTCTCAAGAAAAAGAGAACTGAGTCTTACTTACTCTCACTTACTGCAAACATAGATGTAATTAGACATAATGGTAATTTTTGCAAGTAACAGCCTCTGATGTAGTGAAGAAAGTAATGGCATACTAACTCTTAGAATCCACATGAATCATATAAGATGATATGAGTCAGCCTCTGCTCTCAGCTAGAAACATTTGCACTGCAGGGGTAAATGAATGTTTTTCCTATGCCATTTTTAAAATAAAAAAACTTAAACCTTCTGGAAGCCTTCTGAATGAGTCAGTTATTACAAGAGATGGAAAGAATATTAGAAAAATGGTTGCAAAATCTGTTTCTTATGTTAGGAAAGCCTGATGAGGAGCATCTTGGACTAATAAAAATGTTAGGACATATTTTGTGCGAAATATTCACTTTTTTGCAGTTAATGCATTATTTTCTGTGCAGGAAACAATATTTTCTGTGCAGAATATAATGCTGTTTTCTGTGCAAAAAAGTGTGAATTCTGTACAGAATAAGTCCTGAACTGCCAATAGTCTTCAAAATCTCACAGTGCAGAGGAAATAGCTAAATCTGAAGTCAAGGCTTTCATGGCCAGCATCCATAGGTTTTTGTGGGTTTTTTGGGCTGTGAGGACATTTTCTAGAAGAATGTATTCCTGATGTTTCACCAGCATCTGTGGCTGGCATCTTCAGAGAATGGTGGCATGGAAGTGTGTGGGGTATATATACTATGTGACCCTTGGTTGAGAGGATTGGCATGTAAATCTGTGTATTGTTCTATTGAGGCAAAGCCTCAGGGTGGGAGGATATGCAAGGAGAATTAGTGTCTAATTAATGGTCCATTGTCTGCTGGGAATTAGCATGTAAATTAGCATGTAAATCTGTGTATTGTTCTGTTGAGGCAAGGTCTCATGGTGGGAGGATATGTGAGGAGGATTCATGTCTATTTAATTAATGGTCCATTGTCTGCTGGGAAGCCCCCTGATTCTGGGGGAAGTTCATTTGCATTTGCTAAGTCCTGATTTTGGTGTTTTTGAAGACTGGTAGCCAAACTTTGTTTACTTTCAAGGTTTCTTCTTTCTTGTTGAAATTGTCCAGTGGATTTCAACGGCTTCCCTGTGCATTCTGACCTGATAGCTGTTGGCATGGTCCAGAATTTCAGTGTTTTCAAATAGCATTTTGTGCCCAGGTTGGTTTATAACATGTTCTGCTACTGCTGATTTTTCAGGTTGGCCCAGTCTGCAGTGTCTCTTGTGTTCCTTGATTCATGTTTGAACACTGCATTTGGTGGTCCCTATTGTAGACTAGTCCACAGTTGCATGGTATTTAGTAAACTCCTGTATCTGTGAGAGGGTCTCTCCTATCCTTTGCTGAGCACAGTATTTCTTGGATTTTCTTGGTTGGTCTGTAGATCATTTGGAGGTTAAATAGCAAAAGTTACCAATTTTTCCCTTTGGGGACAAATTTAGCAACAAATTACATCCCTAGTTATAACGTCTAAGGATAAATCAAGTTCAGCTCAAAACATTATGTTTTTTGAGCCATATCAGCAAATCTTCCGTTTTCCCCCACAAATTAAGGTGTAATGTCAGGAAAACTATTCTGGGAGGTAAGGCAAACAATCTGACAAGAACCTCTCCCTGTTTCTCAGTACATGTGCAATCATAATAAATTAAACTGTTAACAATTTGCTGCCCTTTCATGACACCCATAATTTGCTACTGTCTAAAGCAGCTGCTTAATGCCAGGGCTGATCCTGGACTGAATTCATCATATTTTTTTAACACTGAGACAACTCGTGTTAAACTGTTGTCTAACTGTTGTCTAAC
This sequence comes from Phrynosoma blainvillii, assembly GCA_026167975.1. Classification (NCBI taxonomy): domain Eukaryota; kingdom Metazoa; phylum Chordata; class Lepidosauria; order Squamata; family Phrynosomatidae; genus Phrynosoma; species Phrynosoma blainvillii. The sequence continues at coordinate 137,371,598 of JANUYF010000002.1, forward strand.
ATTAAATGCAGAAGGGAATCTCCAATTTGATGGGCAGTAGGTGAAACTGTTCTGGACAAGGCAAGTTGAGGTTAAGACTTCCTGACTATCCATGGCAGACTACCAATAAGATCTCCTGATTGTTTAATTCCTTTTTAAGGGGTGTGTGTGGGGGGGGCTGTGGGATTTGGATGGTATTTTAACATTGTATAATGTTTTTAAATTGTTGTGAGCCACCTCGATTGCGTGACAGAGGGGCGGGATATAAATAAAATTTATTATTATTATTATTATTATTATTATTATTATTATTATTATTAACCAAGAGTTGAAAAGCCAAGAAAACATAATGGTGAAATTTACTAATGCTTTATTTGGGAATCAACACAGAGGTACGTAGGTGACCCAAGTAGTGTCAAATCTTAATTGTTTTCCAAACATTGGAGTTTATCACATGGGACGGATCCCATGCAGAAACTGGATTTAAATTGAAAACCCCCCACAAAAGTGGGTAGTTTTTCAGACAACATTTGGGATTAACCTGAACAGAAAGTAGAAAAAAACCTGCAAAAGCATTAATGAGAATTAATTACCAGCTTGGTAGATGAAGGGAATGCTGTGGATATAGTATATCTTGATTTCAGTAAGGCCTTTGACAAGGTTCCCCATGACATTCTTGCAAGCAAATTGGTAAAATGTGGGCTAGACAAAGTAACTGTTACATGGATTTGTAATTGGTTGACTGGCCAAACCCAAAGGGTGCTCAACAATGGCTCCTTTTCAACCTGGAAAGACGTGACCAGTGGGGTGCCACAGGGCTCTGTCCTGGGCCCAGTGCTATTCAATATATTTGTTAATGACTTGGATGACAGTATTGGGGGCATAGTTATCAAATTTGCAGTCGACACCAAATTAGGAGGAGTAGCTAATACCCCAGAGGATAGGATCAAAATTCAAAATGACTTGAACAGACTAGAAAGCTGGGCCAAAGCTAACAGAATGAAATTCAACACGGAGAAATGTAAGGTATTGCGCTTAGGGCGGAAAAATGAAAAGCATAGATATACGATGGGGGACACCTGGCTGAATGAGACTACGTGTGAAAGGGATCTAGGAATCCAGGTGGACCACAAGTTGAGTCAACAGTGTGATGCAGCAGCTAAAAAAGGCCAATGCAATTGTAGGCTGCATCAATAGAAGTATAGTGTCTAGATCAAAGGAAGTAATAGTGCCACTCTATTCTGCTTTGGTCAGGCCACACCTGGAATACTGTGTCCAGTTCTGGGCACCACAATTCAAAAAGGATGTGGAGAAACTGGAGCATGTCCAAAGGAGGGCCACTAAAATGGTGAAGGGTCTGGAAACCAAGCCCTATGAGGAACGACTTGGGGAGCTGGGGATGTTTAGCCTGGAAAAGATAAGATTGAGAGGTGATATGATAGCCGTGTTTAAATATTTGAAGGGATGTCATATTGAGGAGGGAACAAGCTTGTTTTCTGCTGCTCCAGAGACTAGGACCCGAAACAATGGATGTAAGCTCCAGGAAAAGAGATTCCACCTCAACATTAGGGGGAACTTCTTGACAGTAAGGGTGGTTCAACAGTGGAACACACTCCCTCGGAGAGTAGTGGAGTCTCCTTCCTTGGAGGTCTTTAAGCAGAGGCTGAATGGCCATCTGTCGGGGATGCTTTGATTGGGAGTTCCTGCATGGCAGGGGGTTGGACTGGATGGCCCTTGTGGTCTCTTCCAATTCTATGATTCTATGATTAACCCAAACGGAAACTAGACAAAACCTGCTCCTTTTTACTTTCTGAAAATCCTGAAAATTAAAAGGGATGGGTTTTGTCTACTTTCTGTTCAGGTTAATGTCACATGAACCCCATCATGTATAAAAAACTACCTGCTTTTAAAGTTTTTTAAAAATGTTTTTTAAATCCCGTTTCTGCACGGGATTTTTGCAGTTTGCCCTCATGTGATAAACTCCATCCCCCCCTTTAAGGATTCTCCATTCCCCCCTCTTTGTCCAGCCCCCAACCAGCATATTTCCTAACATATCAAAGAGTCCTTTAATCTTGCTGCTCTGCTTCCCATCTTGCAGTCAATCCATCTTTCCAAGGAAGGAAGGCAGTGTCTTGTTTACCATCAAAGTCTTGTCTTTAGGAATTAACAGAGCTGTAAATACCAATGTCATTGCCCATTTGTTTTCAGTTCACCTTTCATTTGGATATCATTTTCCCCTCTGTTGCTTGCCTCCTCCTTTAACATTCCTATCTAATTCATCCTAACACTGTTTGACCAAAATATTACCACATCACTATATCTACATATTATTATATCTTCTTCAGTTTTCCCCTATGACAGATCCATATTATTGGATCTTGACACTACCATCAATACTACCATAGATACAAATTTGGCTGCCTTTTCTAGCTGTTTATACATAGACCAGGGTCAACCCACGTGTGAGGTGAGGCGCAGCGCTATTTCTCTTTGCAAAATGGCGCCTGCGCTCGTGTACATATGCGCACCATGGCGATGGGAGTGTGCATGCATGTGCGCGCACCATCGCACCCCAGGGGGCATCGGGGGACAGGGGGACTCCCCCCCCAAAAAAGGTTGCCGAACCTTGACATAGACAATTACTCACATATGCATCTTTCATTTCTCCTACTGTCATCATATTCAATAATCATATTAAATAATTCATTTTAAGGGCTATGTGGCTATGTTCTGGAAGAACTTATTCCTGACATTTCGCCTGCATCTGTGGCTGGCATCTTCAGAAGTAATACCCCTGAAGATGCCAGCCAAAGATGCAGAAAAAACATCAGGAATAAATTCTTCCAGAACATAGCCACATAGCCTGAAAAACCCATAAAAAATTATGGATGCTGGGCGTGAAAGCCTTCAACTTTACAATTCATTTTAAGTTCTTATTTTTTCTTTCCTTTTTAAAAATATGATTTTTGCACAGCAAAAATTATGATTTTTGCATTCCCATCATTGTTGTAATCATTACCTACATCATCAACAACAACAGCCATGATCTCCAGAATGAAGTCCCTTTTTTAACCCTGGGAGAAAAACCATGCAGGGTGACCACCACTCAGAAAGCCAGTCATCTGTAATATTGTGCCACGGGGTGAGAAGAATTATAACATTATCTTGGCTTCTGGTAAAATTACTCTCTTTCTCTTTCTGGCAACTCCTCGAATTCCATATCCAGCATATCCAGCATTTTCCCTCAGTTGCTGGTCAGCTCTTTTAATGTCCCCCTTTCCTTTTTAAACTGCTGTTAGTGAAGACCGGAGACTTTTCAAATAACCACAGTTCCAAAGCCAATAATTTTAATTTGTAAAAAATACATAAAAATGAATTGTTTTAATTTCAACTGTTTCTAAGATCACATTTATCTTTTGAGAGTCACATTCTCATTGGAAGAACTTGATGGATCATTGCTTGTTACTACTATTGCAAGTCTAGAAAGTAACTTGCTAAATTATGTGCTACTAACATGCTACCGCTACTATTACTACTGTAGCATTGGAGAGAAAAAGGAACATGCTCTTTGGTTCCACCTGTCACTGATAATCATCATTCTGAATGGACTTCTCTACCTGGACCTCTAAATTCATTTGAACAGATATAGCATGGCAGACTGCATGGCCAACACATTCATTGCACAGAGTGGCTTTGGATGGGTGCATGGAAGCAGTCACTCAGTCTCCTTCTCTCTCCCCCATCTTCCTCCTCTTTTCCTCTGTTCATTCCTTCCCCATCTCTTTCTCCCTCAGACAATTGTTCTCAATTTCAAATGTGTGGCTTCTCTACACCAAGAGTGATGGCATGATGCAGTCAGACCAACCACAAAGGTGCTACATAACAACATTGTTCCCCTGAGCTCCTGACCCATGAGGTTTGATTGGATGGAGCTAAGGCCAGAACAACAACTCACTATAAACTGTATGGTTGGGTCCTCTGATAATTATACAGGTTTGAATGTTGGACTATGGTTGCTGCCACACTGCAGAATTAATGCACTGCTTTAATTCTCATGGCTTCATCCTATGGAATCCTGGGATTTGTAGTTTTTTGTGGCACTAGAGCTCCCTGAAAGTGAGGACAAATAGCTCATAAAACTATTATTCCCAGAATTCCATAGCATTTAGCCATGGCAGTTAAAACAGTGTCAAACTGGATTAATTCTGCAGTGCAGATGCAGTTCTAGACTCCAGATCAGGGTTTGAATCCCCAGACAGTGAAGAAATCCATTGGGTTACCTTGGACATGTCACAAACTCTCAGCCTTTGAGGAAGGCAATCACCTCCCCCCCCCCCCCATCAATCTTGCCAAGAAAACACTTTGATAACATCATTATATGTCAAAGCTGACTTGAAGGCACATAATAGCAACAACTTTGCCCTGAGAGAAACAATGAAATGGTCAATTTATATTTTATGGTCTTGCATGAAGGAGCTAGATAAGATCCACAAGTGCAAAAATATAGCATTCAATACCAAAATCAGATTCATCTTGACCACTGTATTTCCATATTCTATGTATGAATGTGAAAGCTGGACAGTGAAGAAAACTGACAGGGACAACATCAACTCATTTGAAATGTGCTGAAGAGAAGATTTTACAGATTTTATGGATACTATTGACTGCTAAAGGGACAAATGAAGGGGTTTTATAGCAAATTAAGCATGGACTCTCACTAAAAACAAAAATGACTAAATTGAGGCTGTCATACTTTGGACATATAGCAATAGCAAGTACATTTCTATATCACTTACCGATGTACTAAGCTGTTAACAAAGTGTAAGCTAATTGCCCCCAACCAGCTGGGTACTCATTTTAGCGACCTCGGAAGGATGCCAGTCTGAGTTGACCCTGAGCCCCTGGCTGGTATTGAACTCACAACCTTGTGATTAGTGAGTGAGTGGCTGCAATACAGGCATTTAACCACTGTGCTACCAGGGCTTCATACATACCATGAGAAGACACAACTCATTGGAAAATATGAGAGTTTGGTAAAGCAGGCAGCAGGGAGACCACATGGTAGGGGGATTGTTTCAATCAAGGAAACCATGCTGCTGAGTTTGCAAGACCTGAACAGGACAGTTGATGACTGGAGGTCTCTCAGTCTTAGGGTCCCCATAATTCCCCATAAGTTGAAGATGACTTGATGGCAAATAACAGAAACATGGCAAGCCTGCAAGTCCTGGCCCATGATTTAGGAAGAGGGCAGTTGATGGATCCAATATCATTGGGCAGTAAATCCACTGTGTGAATTAGTCCCACATTTCAAAGGGCAATCCAATGTGATGGACTTATTTTGAGGGAGACTTCAGATATCTGCTGTAAAGTCTGATCTAAAACCAAGAGTAGATTCATTGGCTATCTGACATGGAAGCCAGGAACAGCCATTATACAGCATCAAATACATGAGCCCAGATTCAACCATACCAAAGCTCACTGGTTCTTGTGTGTTGAAGCATACTGCATCTGATTGTGGTCTGTTGATGTGAATATTAAAAAAATAAATAAATAAAATCCCTGGGATATTGGTTTATTTGACAGGACTCAATATTTCCACAGTCAAAACTAACAACCTGAACAAAATACAGCTGAGTGAGGATGCAATTATGCACACTAAGGAGATCCTCTGGGTGTAATTGGATGCAAACATAATGCTAATTGCTTTAGCCAGCATGTAAGCATCTAACACGAAATGAATTATTTATAGTAATAAAAAGGTGGGCCCTGAGATCATTGAGTAAATGCTTTAGCTCCAACAGTTGTTGCTACTGTAGGGTTTAAAAACTCGTAGTTCACAAGAGTATGATGGAAATGTAACCAATAATTTGCAGGACAGGGTTTTACAGTTTGTTGTGTTGACACATTTAATCAAAACAGGTTTTTTGAATATAAAAAGAAATGTAAGTACCACAGCATGTTCTCTCTTGAGCTATGGTTCATCTATCAGCATTACGCATATTAGTTCAGATGTCATAGCTTTCCCTCAATAACTTTGGGAATCTCAATTTTAAAGGTACTGCCAGTACCATTAACCATCATGCTGCTATTTAACAGCTCAGGAACAATGCCACAAAGCAATGACAATCAGCTTGTCATGCAGGGGAGAGAAAAGCAACATTTACCATCCCTCCCATGTCACTATTAAAAGCAGTAGAATCCTGTCTTGTTTTATCTTTGGTGCTTATGTTTCAGAAACACACTATAGATCTTGTAGAATGAGTGTTGAGTTGTGGTTACCAGGGCAGTGGGAGAGTAAATCAATTCTGGTTTTCAGTCCAAACTTAGAAGGAGCTATGGCATGTGTGGAATTTATCCCCAGTGCCTTTAAAGTTTAGAATGAAATTAAGAGTGGATTCAACACTTCACTGACACAAGAATAACCTGTCATAACTGTACAGAGCTTGGGAATGGGTTGCTTTTGGACTACAGTTCACCAAATATGAAGTCTTTATGGTGGAGCAGGCAACTGTCAGAGGCTAGGGGCCTACATTAGCCCAGCAGGGAACCCTGGAGAGCAGCCTCCATAAAAGAAATCAAAACCTTTGTTTTGGACACATTTCAAATACATTTTGCCTCTTCGGACTATTTTAGGCACATAAGAGGCCTTTTAAAATAATACAAAGTGACACTCTTGTTCACTTCCTGCTCTTAAGAAAGACCTCTCCTAAACCTAAATACCTGGAAAGGCCTAAAAACAACAGCCCCTACATAAAAGCGCCCCACGTTAATTCATTTGGAGCAAATAGCTTGCCCTGGGACAATCCTGGGGACCAGCCAAACAGCCCTGCCCTGTTTCCCAGTCTTGCCATATGGCTTACAGAGGAAATGTCTACACAGGCCATTTATACTGCTCCCCACACCACCACCCTTATGTTGCCCTGTCTACATGACACAGGGCCAAAGGTTTGACCCCAGTGTAGATGATCTTAATGAGTGAAGGCCAGTTCTGCACCACATCCAGGCCATCTCTCAAACAGAATTTTAAAAACTTACTGTATGTATATAAGTATAGACATTTTAGTTAAAAAAAAAAGACCCCCAAAACTGTGTCAACTTATCCATGGTCAATGTAAGTACTACACTCTAACTTTTATTTAAAATAAAAATTAAAAAAGGAACCATCCCTTGGTGAAAGACAAGAGTAATCTTTCCTGGAAGCATTGACTCACCTCTATTCTCTCATCCATTTAATATGAGAACAAACATTCATGACTGTCAGAACCATGCCTGCATGCATGAGTTCTGTCAGATGTTTAGTTTGGGGTGTAATAGTTGTAGTTGTATGGGGGATGATATGTGGGTTAGTATATGGGAAATGTAGTTAGTGTTTTTGAAAGGTAGGCTGGTTGTGGTGGGGGGATGGGTGTAGGGACATTATAACACGGGGGAAATCCACACAAATCCCAAACAGAAACTGGATTTGTGCCTCACGATTTCACACGACGTCACACAGAAACTGGTGTTATCCGAGATCTTTTGAAATTCGGTAATTTTGAGGAAATGCAATTGTGAAATTAAGTTAATTTCACATTTACCATAATGTGAAAAGCAAATGCACATTTGGGAACATTTCCCTGCTTTTCCCATGGTTCCACAGCGAGCATTCCTCTATCTGTGCATGTGCAAGAAGATCATTTCTAGTACATTTATGGACTTTTCTCACTTGTGTGTGAACGTCAAATGCGCTTACTGTAATTTCGCAATTAAGGTAATTACATGTGAAAGCCATTTGTAGAATCAAGGTTTATTTTTGGTTTATTTTTGGAATGCCTCATTTCCACTTTATCATTGCTTTCTGGCCCATGTGTGATAACGTCCTAGGATAGTTTTGAGAAAGTCAGGCCTTTGGAATGCATGAGCTGCAGAGGAGGGTGGTTGGGCAGGGAAGCATCTGGACGAGGGGGGGGGTGTGATGGGAAGATTGTTTCAGCTGCAGAAGAATATCTCTAGTGAGAACATTGGGAAAGGGGGGCTGACTTGGTGGGGGAAGAAGAGCTGTGAGAATTGGTGGTGGGTGCTACTTTTGGCACCAAGAGATGTGGGTGGAGTCTAGATATTGTGGGGGGTTTAATATGGCATTTTGCCATGGGGCGGGGGCAGTTCTGGCTTAAATGCTGACTAGTGAATTACTGGCTGTGTGTTTTCAATAAACTCCTAGTTGATTCAACTGGCTACACAAAGTTACTGAATTTAGCCACGTCTGACAATGCCTGCTGGAATTTTGTAAGTTCTTTGCCTCTCTCCCCCTTGTTTCATCCTTTGATACTTTGTTACACACCCCTAGGTATTACCTTCATCTATATCAAAACCCATAATTACAGCTCCAAAACCTGTCCTAGACTTATACATAAAGTTGACTTATAGTTGAGTATATACAGTGCCTTCTACTCTGGATTTTCCAGAAAAATTGGGAGCATTCTGAAGCAACTTTGGGTGGCTGTTTATATGTGCATCCCTGTGTGCCACCTGACACCACTTCTCTTCGTATAAATTGCTTCCTCTGAGGTCAGAATAAGGTGCCCAGCCATGTGGCTGATGCTGGGTACCTTGTTTTCAGCATGACAAACAATGACTCACACCAGTGGTGGTGGCCCTGGGCAACACAGTGGGATGTGCATGTAGACAGTTCCCTAGCATCGCTGTGGAGTGTGGAAGAAACAGGGAGGGGATTTGGAGCTGTCTCATGCCCAAAATACTTCTGGGAGCAGTGTAGACCCTACCCTAAGAGGGGATTATGATAAGTTATATTTAAAAATAAAATAAAATTTCCAGGCTCTGAATCAAGTGTTTTGCAGCCTAGTAGAGTGATCATCCTTGGTCAACAGCCAGTGCTATGTAGGTTTGAGTGTGACTCTGGGAGAGCAGGATTTGTGTTCCTGCTTAGCCATGGAAACCCACTGGGTGACCTTGGACAAGTTACATTCTATCAGCCTAAGAGCAAGTCCTTCTCTAAATAAATCATGTCAAGGAAACCTCAGGGAGGGCTCGCCATAAGTCAAAATTGACTTGAAGGCACATAACAAGTTATTGGGTCAGCAAATGCTATGTCTTATAATCATTTTCATTCTATTTCTCAGAATAAAATGCTACCCGTGCAGTTTGGGGTTTGTTTTATTTCTCAGCTCCTAGCCTTTCTGAGTTTTTTCTTGAAACTTCATCAATCCAGAACATGTGCAAAACATCCATCATATTACTAAAGCACAAAAGAACAGAAGTGTATGTAGCTTTGCCTACCATCAGGGAAATATGAAATTTTCATGAAAAAGCCCTGGCAGCATTTTCTGCTTTCTGTAATATCTTTAGCATTTCCCTCCCCAATTTATAAGAGAAACATTGGGGGGATGGCTGAAAGCTGATGGTAAGTCAGCAGTAAAGATTCTGCAGTTGAAAAGGAAAGGTATGAATTTCCTGACATCAAATGCACACCATCTAGTTCTAGCAGTCAGATGACCAGTATTTCCACATTCATTGCTCATTGCCAGTAGCTAATGATCTATCATGTTCCCCACCCCTCAGTCTGCCACTTGCAGCCATTCAGATTTGGGCAGATTAAATCTTTTAAGATAAAAGTTAATTAGCCAGCACATAGCAGGCCCAGTCTTTCCAATCCATTGCCAAAAAATGAATGCATTCTAGTCAGTGTCAGCAAAGTGGTTGTTCTGATCCCTGCCTCTCTGTCCCCATCACCAGTGCCATCACCACTGTCAAAACTGTGAGATTTAGGGTTGCCAGATCTCAGGGAGCTGGCTGAAATCTCATGGAACTGTTATGCTTCTCCATGCTTCAAGGCAAAGAGGTAAATCTCAGGGTGCACTGGAGCAGTAGTTTGGTTCTTGTTTGCAACATGGCTAGGGAGGGCAAGGATCCATCTGTACTCATACTCTGCACTCACTCCAGCACTCCAGCTCATGAGTGTCTGTATTTGTTTGCTTGTTTGTTTATTATTAAAATATTTATGTCCAGGGTGGTTTGCAAAAAATTAGCGTAAAACTATTAAAAAGTTAAAACAAATTAATCACATATCAGTCTAAAACATGTTAAAGAATCAACAATTAAACAGTTAAAACAGTTTGAAATCATGTATGTGTATAGATCATGTATGTGTACAGAGAGAGCATTATACTTTTTACATTATTTTAAAAAGCCAACTTTTCAGTTTGTGCTGGCATGAAACCACTGTTGGTGCCAATCAGACCACCAAAAAGATGACATTCCACAACTGGGGTGTCACAGAGTTCTTCTGTGAACTCACCTAGTACATTGGTCCCACTGGTGTTTGTTGTGTTTGATAAATGTTAGTACAATAAAAATACAGGCACAGGGGCAGGGGCTCAAGGAGAAAAATGCCATTGGGGTGCATGCACTTGGGCCCATCATGCCATTCTGAGCCAGGGAGAATGTAATTTCAATATTGCAACTCATGGTCCTTCTTGGAGTACCAACCCTTAAAGAAATAATGCTTGGCCTTGAAAACTGGTGAAAATTCCCCAAAAGTGTAGTTCCTAGAAAAAATTAACCATATGTCATAGGGGCTGCAAGCAAGACTAGGTAAGATGCAAGCTCTAGCAAGAATAGCCACATGTGACAACTGCTTAGCTGTCAAAAAAATGTTGGTGTTTTTCTTGGCTGTCAATTGTGATATTACCATGTTAGCTGGGTTTTCCTAAAATTCTGAGCCTATTTATTTAGATTGCACTCATTATGCCCATTTCCACAATCACATAATAATAATAATAATAATAATAATAATAATAATAATAATAATAATTTGTACCCCGCCCCCTCTGTACACAATCGGGGCAGCTGACAACAATTAAAAATACATACGATATAAATCCAAAAAGACCCAATACCCACCCCCCTTAAAAAAAGTATTAAACCAGACACTAGTTAAAACATCTTAGATTAAAATAAAATAGAATAAAATCAAACCAGTGACAACAAAATAGATAGAACAAGCAGAGTAGCGGCAGCATCCAAATTAGTAGAGGGCAGAATAAGGGGGTTCCGGAGGCTGGGAAGTCTAATCTGGAAAAGCCTGCTGGAACAGATCCGTTTTAACAGCCTTTATAAAGCTGTTTAGCATTGTAATCTGACGGATCTCATCCAGCAGGCCATTCCACAATATGGGGGCAATTACCGAGAATGCCCTCGGGGAGGTTGTAGCTAGCCTAGATTTTAATAGCTGGAGCAAATTCCTCCCAGAGGACCGGAGTGCGTGGGGAGGATTATATGGCAGGAGGCGATCCCGACCCAAAAGTAATTCCAGCCTGGCTCTCAAACCTTGTCTGTCCTGCCTTTGGACATGTCTACACATGCCAATTACACCAGTTTTCCCCTGCCCTCCCCACAACCTGTTTATATGATGCAGGGCCGAAGCCCAAATTTGAGTGTGCACTATCTTCTCCAAGTCCCATCCCAGAAAGGTGACTCAGAAGGATACCATGGTCGTGTTAAGGAAAAAGCAACATGGGATATACAGTACTAGAAATAAAAATATGTATGTGAATGTCAAAGTGACTAAGCAGGAGCAATCAGGAAGATACACAGGTGAAAAAGATAATATAATTAAGAAGCCTTGAGAGCCAAGGACAAAGTTATAGAAGGTATATTGAGAACACCTGTGATAGATTGCAAACACCTGAGACTCATTAAGTGGTCAAGGTAAAGTGATGAAACACTTGGGTTGGTCTTAGGTATGGGATGATCTATGTGGACCAATCAAGATGTATGTACACACCCACTGGGTGGAAACTGACTGGTGGGTGGTGTCTAACAATGGTTATAAATTGCAATGTTTGCTAATGTACATTGTGGAGTAGTTTTGGAGATATTGTGAAGTGTAGAGATTATAGTATTTATGTATATAGTAGAATAAAGTAGATCTTTTATATAAGACTACTGAGTTGTCTGGTGTCTTGAGGGAAGATACAAGAACCAGAAGAATCCTGGAGAAGTTTGGAGACATCTCAGGAAGAAGAGTGAGAAGGCTTGGAGAGTTTGTCAGGGTCTTCAGCCTATTCTCTGAAACTCTGCTGCTTGGGAAAGAAGCATCAACCACTGATCAAAGCTGGTCAGCTCTGCTGCATAACAAGGTGGTGAGTTAGAGCCAGAGGTGAAGAGCTACAACTCCCATCATCCCTGACAAGGGTTATGGGCCCAGTTACTAGAGCAACCAGCATCCACAGAAGCTGAAAGTTCCAGAGAGTGGAAGAAGGTTTTGTGGAGCCTTGTGAGTAAATCATTTTGTGTTTTGTCTGCTGTGCATACTCAGAAGGACTGTGTCAAATTGAGTCACTGCGCAAATTAAGATGGAGATCCTAAAGTTTAGTAAATTAAATAGAAATAACTACTCTACCTGGACGATATATGCCCAATCTCTACTAATAAAGGAGTCTCTGTGGTCGACAATTGAAACAGGGCTGGCAGCTGATGCTGATGCAGCCACTCGAGAAAGAGACGCTAAAGCAAAAGCATGTCTTTATCTCATGCTAGAAGAAGACTTGATTAATGACGTAAGAGATAAAGTGTCCACCAAGGATGTGTGGGATACTTTGCAGAGATTACACACACCTTCAACTGCATTTGCAAAAATGCTTTGGTCTAAAAGAATTTACAGACAAAAGATGACTAAAGGACAGTGTGTAATAGAACATTTAAAAACAATGCAGGATTTATTTGTGCAAGCTGAACTGAGAGGAGTGGAAATTAGCAAAGAGCAGCAGTGTTATATTTTGCTGGAATCGCTAGATCCTTCTTGGGACAACATTACAAATAGCTTGCAAAATTTGCCAGAAGCTGAGCTGAACCGAGACTTAATTGTTGCCAGAATATTGGAAGAGAACTTGAGAAGAAAGTCTGAGCAGGGTGACTCAGCAAGTTTAAGGACTGTGCCAAAACAACAAACAACGCCTGAACTATGAAAGCAGGAAGAAGCAGCTTCTACAAGGGAGCAACGGAGGTGTTTTTATTGTAAAAAGATTGGTCATCTACAGAGACAATGTAAACAATTCGCTGCTGAGAGAAGCAAGCAAAAGGAGAGCAGATGGCAGCCGCGGCAGTATCAAAAACAGTCCAAACTTCCATTTTTGAAGGACAGTGGTGATAAAAAGGGGGTTGCAACCATGATTAAGGAAAAACAAAATACTAATTGTAAATGGTTGATTGACTCAGGAGCATTATCTTCAATGTGTAACAATATTAATTTGATAAGTAATAGAAAATCAGCTAATGTAAATACTGTAGTTTTAGCTGATGGGAAAGAGCTCAGTACTGTAAATCAAATGGATACAGTTTTCATTCCTGGGCTAAAGGAAAACTTTAATGATGTGTTACATGTAAAGGAGTTAGAAAATAATTTGTTATCAGTGAGCAGGTTAACAGACAGAGATTACACAGTTATATTTGAAAAGGGCATGTGTAAGATAAAATTGAATGGGGAATTGCGAGGCATAGGCTTGAAAAAAGATAAGCTTTATTATTTGGAGGACAATATTGATTGCTACAGGGTTGAAAATGCTAATAACATAGACAATAGTCCAATTCATAAAGACTGCATACATGAACTCCATAGAAAATTTGGCCATGCTAGTTTCAAATGTTTAAAGAAGTTAATCAGTATGTGTCCAGATTTAAAAGTTGCTGAATGCAAAAATCACTTAGATTGTACTGTATGCAATCAGGTAAAGGTCCGAGCTTTTCCAGTAGCCAAGAAAACCAAAAGAATTGCCCAAAGACCATTTCAGTTTGTACATGCAGATGTTGCCCAAGCTAATTGTTTATCTTTAGGTGGAAGCAAATATTTTCTGGTAATTGTTGATAGGTTTACAAGGTTTGCTTTTGTAAGAATATTGAAAAACAAATCTGATGCTGGGCAAAGTTTAAAAGCATGGGTGAGAATGGTGGAAAGACAATTTGATATTAGAGTAGGCACCATTGTTACTGACCGGGGAGGAGAGTTTCTAAGTAATCAGTTGTTTAATTGGTTTCAAAAGGTAGGAATAAGGCATGAAACTACTAATCCCGCTTGTCCTAACGAAGATGGTTTAGCGGAGAAAAGAATACAAGATATAAAAAGAATAACTGCTTGTTTGATGGCAGATGCAGAGGTAAAAGATAGTTTCTGGGCAGAAGCAACTTTGACAGCAGTACATATTAGTAACAGACTGTATCATTCTGAAATTGAAGACATTCCCTACAGGGTATTGTATGGGAGAGTGCCAAATTACAAGTATTTGAGAGTCTTTGGACAATTTGCTTACGTTTACATACCAGCTTGTTTCAGGAAGAAAGGAGAACCCAAAAGTAGAAGGCTTAGGTTTTTGGGGTATTCAGGAAATAGCTACAAGCTTCATTTAGGTGGAAAAGAAGTGCAGTATTCTAGGTCTGCAAATTTCGAGAGACATGCCGGTTGGGACAAATTGCATGCCAATAAGGAAGTTTTCTTGAGGTTAGGAAGTTCAAATGAGCCAGAAACACAAACTGAACCAACTCCAGGAAACGGAGGGGTTTCAGTTAAGCCAGAAGCATCCACTAGCAGCAGTGATAGTTCTTCAGATAATGAGACACAATCTAGACCTATTACTACTAGAATGACTGAGGACAAGAGATTTAGCCATAGAACTATAACTCCCAGCACAGAAAGTGAGGATGAAAGAGGCAGATCAGCAGAGTTTATTCCCAGACGTAGTCACAGAGTTAGAAAGCCTCCAGATAGGTTTGTTGTGACAAATGCAAGAGCTTGTTTAGCAGTGGAAGAGCCTGAAAGTTTTGAAGAGTTGGAAAGTTTGTCTAGAGAAGAACAGGAAAGATGGATTGATGCAATGGATGATGAGTTTGGTTGTCTGGTAAATAAAGATGTTTTTGAAATAGTTGATAGACCCAAGGACAAGAAAGTAATTGGTTGTAAGTGGGTGTACAAAAAGAAAGAAATGCCAGATGGAAGTATTAAGTATAAAGCTAGGTTAGTAGCTAAGGGTTTTGCACAACAGCAGTATGAGAACTATGATAAGACATATTCTCCAACTGCAAAGCCAGAAAGTCTGAGAATGGTTCTGGCTGTAGCAGCAAAAAGAAGTTTAGTTGTAGAACATTTTGACTTTGAAACAGCCTACTTAAATGCTAGTTTAGATGAAGAGATATTTATGGAGCAGCCACAAGGTTTTGAAGAAATTGGTAGTCAGAAAGTTTATAAATTAAAGAAAGCATTGTATGGGTTAAAACAAAGTGCCAGAGCATGGAATTTGTGCATTAATGAAGAGTTAGCTAAACTAGGATACAAAAGGAGCATTGCAGATGCTTGTGTCTATACAAAAGGAGACATAGTGTTAGTGATCTATGTAGATGATTTGTGCGTGGCAGCAAAGTCAAGACAGGAGATTGAATCAGTAAAAAAAGAGTTGTCTAAAAAGTTTGTTTTGAAGGATCTAGGTTTATTAAAGTCTTATTTAGGTATTGGTGTTGAGTGGACAGAAGAAGGACATTGTTTGTTAAGTCAGAGAAAGAAAATTGAAAATTTGATTGAAAAGTGTGGATTACAAAATGCTAAAATAGTAAGAGCTCCAATGACAACTGGTTTTGTATCTGAAAAAACAACTAGAGATTTTGAAGACAAGACTTTATTCAGGAGCATAATAGGATCTTTACAATTCATATCTTGCCACACTAGACCAGACATTTCGTATGCTGTAAATGTATTGTCCAGAAGAGTTAATGATCCAAAAATTGAAGACTGGACAGCAGTAAAACACTTATTGAGATATTTGAAAGGAACTCTAGATAAGAAATTGATAATTAGAAACAGTCATTCAGATTTAGATTGCTATGTAGACAGTTCTTTTGCATCAGAATTAGGAGACAAGAAGTCAGTTACAGGAATAATAATCAAGTACAGTGAAAGTCCAATAGTCTGGAGAAGTAGGAAACAAACAAATGTAGCGATAAGTACGACGGAAGCAGAATTCGCAGCTTTAAATGAGATAGTAAATGAGGTACAGTGGGTTGAGCAGTTATTGAATGATTTAAATGAAAGTTACAAGATACCAGTAGAAATTCTGGAAGATTCACAGTCATGCATAGCAATGGCTGAAACTGAAAGTTTGAAGAACAGAACAAAATATGTTGGAGTAAGATATCAAAATGTGCGAGACATGGTTCAGAAGGATAAAATAGAATTGAGATATATAGAAACACAACACAACATAGCAGATTTGTTCACAAAAGCATTGACGGTGGAAAAACATGAAAGACTGGCACAAATGGTTGGAATGACATTGTAAGACACATACAATATTTTATTTCGGAGGGGATTGTTAAGGAAAAAGCAACGTGGGATATACAGTAATAGAAATAAAAATATGTATGTGAATGTCAAAGTGACTAAGCAGGAGCAATCAGGAAGATACACAGGTGAAAAAGATAATATAATTAAGAAGCCTTGAGAGCCAAGGACAAAGTTATAGAAGGTATATTGAGAACACCTGTGATAGATTGCAAACACCTGAGACTCATTAAGTGGTCAAGGTAAAGTGATGAAACACTTGGGTTGGTCTTAGGTATGGGATGATCTATGTGGACCAATCAAGATGTATGTACACACCCACTGGGTGGAAACTGACTGGTGGGTGGTGTCTAACAATGGTTATAAATTGCAATGTTTGCTAATGTACATTGTGGAGTAGTTTGGAGTAGTTTTGGAGATATTGTGAAGTGTAGAGATTATAGTATTTATGTATATAGTAGAATAAAGTAGATCTTTTATATAAGACTACTGAGTTGTCTGGTGTCTTGAGGGAAGATACAAGAACCAGAAGAATCCTGGAGAAGTTTGGAGACATCTCAGGAAGAAGAGTGAGAAGGCTTGGAGAGTTTGTCAGGGTCTTCAGCCTATTCTCTGAAACTCTGCTGCTTGGGAAAGAAGCATCAACCACTGATCAAAGCTGGTCAGCTCTGCTGCATAACAAGGTGGTGAGTTAGAGCCAGAGGTGAAGAGCTACAACTCCCATCATCCCTGACAGGTCGATGGTATCCGAAGCAGCTGAGAGGTCTAGCAGGACCAATAGGGACACACTCCCCCTGTCCGGTTCCCTGCATAGGTCATCCACCAAGGCAACCAAAGCTATCACTATCCCATAGACAGATTGAAATGATTCCATAGATCATGAAATGGATCTAGAGAATTCATTTCATTCCGAAACCCCTGGAGCTGAGAGGTCACCACTTGGTCCAAAACCTTGGCCAAGAATGGAATGTTAGAGACTGGCTAATAGTCATCCAGAATGGTGGGATCCAGGGAGGTCTTTTTCAGAAATGGCCTCACCACAGCCTCCTTTAGGCAGGATGGAAACCTCCTGTGCTGCAGTGAGCCATTTGTCACTTCTCTTACCCACTCAACCAATCCCCCTTCTAACTGCTTTCAGAAGCCAGTATACATGTGGTGGCCCTCACTTTTCCAAAGATCCTGTCCACATCCTTAGGCTGAACAAACTGAATTTTATCCAATAATACAGGACAAGCAAGCACCAAGATTAATCCACTGGACCTGTGTCAACTACAGAATCTAAGTCAAGAATGAATCTGAGTGATTTTGTCTGCAAAGTGTCTTGCAATTTTTTCACAGCAAGCTGTCAAGTGGTCTTTGTTTTCTTCTTGGGAGCCAGAATGTGAAAGGCCCCTGACCAATTGGAACATCTCCACTGGACAACACTGTGCAGATGCAATGGTGACAGAGAAGTATAATTTCTTAGCTGCCTCCATTACCGTGGTGCAGGCCTTCCAGTGGGCTTAGTCCGTGTTTGGTTGGACTCACTCCAAGTCTTCCAACATCATCTCTCTACTCTCTGTCCCACTTGTTTCATCACTGCCAGCTCCCTAGTGAGCCAGAAAGCATATCTGGCTCCATTAAGGAGCAATCGTGTCCATTGCCCTGGACATTTCCCTGTTCCAGAGATCAGTCAGGGCTTTGATAGGATCGCCTGCCAAGGCAAAAGGAAACTCCCCAAGACTCATCAGGAATCCATCCAGATCCATATGTCTCCTGGGGTGGGCCATCTTAACTGAACTCCCACCCCTGCAGAGGCTCTGATTCCTAGTGAACCTAAACCCTATCAGGTAGATATCAGTTCATGACAACTGAACTACAAAGAGTTCCTCCACTCTGAGATCACTGCCAACCTGCCCCAAACAGAAAACCAGGTCCAGACTGTGTTCTGCAACATGGGTGGCACCAGATACTACTTGGGACTGCCCTATGGTTGCCATAGCAGACATTAAGTCCTGAGCTGCTCCTCACAGAGCAGGCTCCACATACATGTTGAAGTCCCCCAGGACATCAAGCCAAGGAGACTCCAATGCCACTGGAGAGACCAACTCAGCTAGCTCAGAAAGGGAGACTGTTATGCATTGGGGTGGGCAGTACACCAATTTTACTTGGGAGTAAGGCCTAATGAATCCAGAGAGCCTTACATTTGAAGAAACATGGTTAAGATTACTTACTTTTATAGAGCAAGCCTATTTATGTCTACCCAAAAGCCCTTTTTTCTTCAGCTGGATTTATGCCCTGATTATGTGGCTTTTAAAGATTGCAGTCTAAACCTAGGTTTCTAGTTAAGGATTAACTGTAGTCAATCAAAGCTTAATTGCTACAAGATAATTGGAGGGAGGAAAACACACACACACACTGTACAGTGCTATAGAATTACCTCCTCAGAAATCGTCCCCTGACATTGCAGATGAAGAGCAAATCTCATACCTTTAATTGCCAGGTGGCTGGAAGGTTTTAAAAAAATTCACATTGCCTCTAGCTTTCACAGCTGCTTGGCTTTGATCAAAAGATCAGGCAAGGCCACAATTCACAAGCAAGAACAGCAGTGGCAACTGGTCTCTTCCACTTCAGAAGGCAGTGGATTTGCCCTTCATTTAAGTTTGTACTCTGAAAGACCTGTCCAATGTGTTGATCCTTTCCGCTCAAATAGGTTCAGCAGATTGATAGCACTTTTCAGGCTAATACTAGAGCAAATTCCCCACCCCAGTGACGTGGGAGACACTAGCTGCCATTACAAAATTCACCACCCAATGGGATGGGAGACACAAATCAACACTTGCCACTCTGAGAACCTTTGTATATGAAAAATGAAGTATAAATACTCTAAATAAAACAAACAATTAAATAAATATATAAATTTCACCACCAAATGGTATGGGAGACATAAGCCACCACTACAAAATTCACCAACCAATGTGTCCTGGTTTACCAAACACCAACACTGGCTGGCTGATAATGCAGGCAGAGGCAGTGAATTACACACAGCTTGTAAGTGTCATTGTTTTGAGAGTCCATCAAGAGAAAGTTGTGAATCAAGCAGTCCAAGTCAAGGGAGGCAACAGGAATCAAGGTCAACACAGTCCAAAGGTCAAAAAAGCCAAGAAATCTGAAGCAGGAATCTAGGAATAGATAACAGGAATGCTGACCAGGATACAGACAAGTTGCTTCCAGCACCTGTCTGAAGCAAACTCAGCTCTTAAATAACCTGACACCAGCTGTTTCTAATCAGAGCTTGCTTGCTTGCTGCTTAGCCTGCAGCCTGGCTGAGCATCTCAGCTCTATCTTTTGTTGGATCCTTTTGTTCCTCCTCCTTGATTGAGGACTTAAGACCCCAGCTAGGTCCTCTGCCTCATCAGCAGGTAAGTCTTGCCCTTGCCCTGCTGGCTGAGGCTGCAATTCCCCAGGAGGAGCTGTCTGAAGCTTTTCAGCAGGGAAAGCTGCAGGCTGTTTCTTGTCTGGAAGACTTGCCTGGATCCCTTCCTCAGCCTCCTCATTGGATTCTTCTTTCAGGTCCCAGTCCTGCAGCTCTTGGCCTATGACACTATGTCATGGGAACATCAGCTGCCACTACAAAATCCACCACCCAATGACATGTGAGACACTAGATGCCACTACAAAATTACCATAAAAACATGAGAGACACCAGTTGCTACTACAAAACAGGAAGCCATAAAATGTCACAGGAAGTCAGAAAGTACTGCAGTTCCTTCCTCCTTCCCATTTCTCTGTTGCATATCAGCAAAATAGTATGAAAGTTGGAGATCTTATTACATGCATATTGGCTTTGAGTGTGGACTCCAATGTACAGGCTACAACCTGACATGCATACTTCAGGGTTTTCCTGTGCAGAAAGGAACAACCTTGTGCACAGTAGTGGCATTCAAAGACATAACTCTGTCAATATCTTTTGGCATAAAAGGATATAAAGGAATCCTGTAGCACCTTTCAAACTCATTGAGAAAAAGTAATTTCTAACCCATGCTTTTGTGGATCATCAGATATCTGGAGTGAAGCTTCTGTGGGGAGACATCTATATTTACAAGTCTGGGGAGGGAGGGGTGTGTGAATTGCAACAGAAATGTAAAGCATGTGGATATGGTGAAGGGGTGACAAGTTTAGTCTCAACAATGGCCATATAGCACAAAGAGACAAAAATAGGAGACAGATTTTACATACAAGTCAGGATGAACAGGTAGCCATGTGAGCAGTGAATTTTTGGTCTAGTGCATTGATATTCATATAGGAAAGTAAAGTATTGCAATAAAGTAGGCATGAAAACCCTACTTAGGGGGGATGCAGACCAGGGCATCGGGGATGCCCTGGTCCAGAGCACTGCGGGACCTCAGCAGCCGGACCGCGGCACTCCTGCGGCATCCCTGGAAGGAGCGCAAAATCAGCGCTCCTTCCACAAGACAGGGAAAGTGTGCCCTAAACGCGTAGGGTGCACTTTCCCTGCCTTTTTCCGCTGCAGTGTGTGAGGACGCTGCGGCGGGAGGTTGCCCCGGAAGCGCCGGCCTTGCGAAGGGCCGGCAGCTCCCAGAGCAACCTCAGGAAGAGGAAGGAGCACCGCTCGTGTGGTGGCTCCTCCTCTTCCGGGTCTCGTAGACGACTCTTTTAGTCGTCTGCCGAGGCCCTTAGTGGTTGGGATGCCCATTTTTATATATGCAGTTGTCCAAGAAACTATTGTTTCTATTCAAATCACTGTCAATGGACTTGAGTTTGTGGGTCTGTGGTTGCATCTGACCCTTAGGATAGCATCACTAGGGCATGGGCCCCTCTGTTGGTTTTGAGGTCCTAGGAATTCAGTTGTTTCTCTTTCCAATTTCCCTTTTATTTTATTTTATTTTATTTTATTTTGGCTCAAGGACTACTGCTCTGAAATAGAATTTCCAGGAAGATTCAAGTGTTCTGCAACTGGGCTTTTGTGTTCCCATTTCTAATGTCAAATTTGTGTCAATTTATTCCCTGGAGTAGAGATTGCTGTTTGAATTATGTAGATTGTCAGTTTAGAGTGCTAATGTAGATTTTTTTTTAATATCATCATACAAAGTCCTTCTAAGGTTGCAGTCAGTGTAGGCTCGAGCAGCCTCTGGCAGGGCACCATGAATGAGACTCCATGATCTAGAAAAAGAATTGGTCAGATTTCAGATTCATGGGATATATTTTGTTTTACTAGATAGAGTGCTGAGGCCCATCAAGTGGAACCAGGTACAAAATAGCAAAGTAATCCCTTTACATAATAAAATTCCAGTCTTATCTCCCCCCCACCACATTCTTTTTCAATATCTTAAGATAAGGGGAGAGGGGAGAGGCTACAAAGAGAGGCTGTTAAATGGTTTCAATTGTTAGCCACTTGCAAATCAGATGTCCATGGTGATCTGCTCAAAATCACCCAAAATGTAGAGCCCAGATTACATTCTGCTCACTCATGAGCTAAAAAAGGTGAAGTAAGAAAACTGAGGCTGCATCTGATATTTATGATAGTATCATTAAGGCATGGACCCCTCTGGTTGTCATGGGATCCTAGGCAATGCCTAACCCTGCCACCATTAAGAGATAGCCTTGGCTGAACAGACTGCACTCACTTCCCTTGGAATTAGTGCCCAATGGAACATATCAAAGTTGCAGGGCCAGCTGATGTTATTTTGTTGCTGGAGGCCAAAATGGTATCTTCCTCAGTTCCATGTGCCAAAAGCCAATTTGACTGGCAATTGAATTTTACTTTAACTAGAACTTGGAAAGTTACTTTTTAAAATTAATTCATTCTATTATTCATTAGTGTGTTTAAAATGTAGCCCATTGCCAGCAGTCAATATTATAGTGGAAAACACTTGTATTATTCGTTGCTCCACTTATTACTTTTTTCATTAATTTCTATTTCTTTTTTGACAAAAAATATCCTTAAGATTAAAAAGAGAAAGGTTTCAAGCTTGAAACAACCCTGTCAAAATACCCCACAAATGCCCTTTAAAAGTAACTTTTGATAGTGACGAGAAACTATTACCCATTAGAACGATGAAGTATTTTTGCCATGTGATTGGAGTATCCCTCCCTCCTCTCTTCTCATTCGTTATGTGGAAAGCCCACTCTCTGGAGAAGTGGAGGCATATGAGGCAACCTGTCCATGGAGCCACTGCAGGTCTGGCAGTAGTGGCTATGGCTCCAGGAACAGGGAAGCCATGCTCACGCAGCATTGGCCCAGCTGGCCTGTGCAAACAATGCTATGCCATCACACCAGGAGTAACCTGATGCATGAGGTCACCATCATGGCTGGTCTGGGGCCAATTCTGGAGTATAATACTCCTCACTGGCTCCAATTTTCAGCCATTGCAGATAGGGCCTGGATTACCTGTAACTTGCTATATTTCAAGCTCTGACTTCTGTATTGGCAAACCAAAACATCTGAAGTCAGCAAGGTAGTTTAGATTCTCCAGGATAGGACTGTGAAGGGCAATGAAGTAGACTGGCTAGGAGACTGGCACAGCCATAGCACCTGTTGCCTGAGGCTACTGCCTCACTCCGCCTAATAGTTGGGCTGATCCTGCTGAGTAGATGTGCAGAAACCCAAACAGGAACAAATAGACATTCATAGAATTTCACTCTGTGGTAGGAAATAGAGGAGTCAGCTTCCTAGCAGTATAAATTCTATTTCAGTGATGAATTTGATCGCAAACAAACAAATACTTGCATTGGATTTGCACAGTCAGAAATAGTCTACTCCTTTACATTTTCTGACAGACAAAACAGCCTCCTTTCTGCACATCACTGCAGCATTACACTTCACCAGAGCACCCTATCCTTTCTGCAGCTTTGCCAGAGAAACACATCAGAGACTATTCTCTCGGCAGTGGCTTCGCTTGCCCTTTTCATCGCATTACTCAATCGATAGAGGGGTAATGATTTCATACAAGTCAGCTGCAGAAGTGTTTTTTTTTTTCATGTGCTGCCAGAGAAATGAAACAAGCCAAGTGCCAGACTGCACACCTTCTCTTTGACTACTCCCAAAGGAATTAATTTCTATATTTTACCCACCTGCCATTTTAGGATATTGCTATAAGTTCTCAGTGCACCTTACTCGTGTCAAAAAATCAAAAAGGCTGCACCCAGCAGCTATTTGCTTTGACCTGGCAGACAGATCTGCCAAATGCTTATTGGCAAGGGGTGAGAGGTTTACAGAGCAAGCTTATGGATGAATATCTATGCAATAAAAGAAGCTGGCATTTTTGGTAAGACTGAAACCCAAGGGTAGGCAGAGAGTGTAGGCCTAGGGCTATATGTGTCCCTCTCTTAGTGGCCTTCAGGTCTCCTTTTTGTGGCTTCAACTCTCCCAGACCACTTTGTGGAAGAAACGGGTTAAATAGTTTTAACCTTTTGACTGGGTTTCATGGCCCTCCTGAAGGCACTGTTTAACACTACAGCTGCATTCACACTGTAGAAATAATCCAGTTTGACACCACTTTAACTGCCGTGGCTCAGTGCTATAGAATTCTGGGAACTGTAGTTTGTTGTGGTGCCAGAGTTCTCTGACAGAGAAGGCTAAATGTCTCACAAAACTACAAATCCCAGAATTCCATAGCATTGGGGCATGGCAGTTAAAGTGGTGCCAAACTGGAATATTTCTGCAGTGTGGATACAGCCTAAGAAAGCAAAACAACGTCTCTTTTAAAAAACCATGTGGACATCAGGGCACTTTCAATGTTATTTTGAGTTGGGTTTTTTTTGACAAGTTTCTTCAATAGTTTTGGATGCAGTTCATCCAGCTCTGAAGGCTTGAATTTTAGAGTAGATAGGTATTTCATTATTATATCTCTATCTATATTTGGCTGTAGCCTGCTTACTGCATGATTTATTCTATTTTCACCACCTACAGCACTGTTTTCCTTTTGGAAGAAGACAAGCCAAAGAAGGTATTGAACAGTTTGGCCTTCCACCCCATTGATCAGTTCATCTTGGTTGTTTAGGATCAAATCCAAAATTGCCAATCTCCTTGTCTTCTCTACCTTATGTTAACATTTCACCATTTTCACTAGGCAGTGGCCCTTCCATTTCCTTGTTCTTCACCTTGCTCTGAACACAACCACCCCACAATCCATTTTTATTATTTTAACCTCTCTAGCAAGTGTGAACTCATTCTGAGCATTAACTTATCTGTCATTTGTTCTAGGAAGGCATCATCCAGATCTTCAGTCTGGGTGTATCATCCTAAATCCATATGCAGCATTATTCAATCTGAGCCAGCATGGTATAGTGGTTTGAATGTTGGACTATGACTCTGGAAACCAGGGTTTTAGTCTCCACTCAGCCATGGAAACCCACTGGGTGACCCTGGGCAACTTACACTCTCTCCTTCTCAGAAAACCACATGACAGGGTTGCAATATGGTTACCATAAGTTGGAAATGATTTGAAGTACTCAACAACAAATCCTCTTTTCAAGTACAGTTTTATAAGGATCCTTATCATAGCATATATCTTAGTTAACATTTAACAGATTTAGCTGATTGATGCTCTTCCAGAGGGACAATACCAGAACATAAGCAGTGTGAAATGAATTGTCTAAACTGAACAATCAGCAACAGTTCTGATGTTTCTTTTCTTTTCTTTTCTTTGGAAAAGCATTGACATTTACAGGTTCTAGTACTAAAAACCACTGGAGTTTTCTATCTGAAATTGGTTTAGATTCAGCTGTCCATTAGCATTTACCATACTTCTAAATTGTGTGTGTGTGTGTGTGTGTGTGTGTGTGCATGTATGTATGTGTATGGTCATTGTCATCTGTTATAAGCATTGTTCTAATATAAAAACCCTTTTGTGGGTCTCCTGTCATGGCCCCAAACAGGGAAAAAGCCCAAATCACCATGCATCCAAAGCGAGGACCTCATGTAGCCACCTGAGTGGTCATGTCTGCCTTTACAATGAATTAACAGATCAAAAGTCCAAGGTTAGGAGTTGCAAAACAGGACATTCACAACTTCTGAATTCCGGAGACACAGAAATTTACAACCAGGATGTGTCTGGCTAAGAATGAGATAACATCAACACGGCATCTCCCCTCTTTGGAAATTGTCTACTTTAAAGACAACCTATTTGGAATCCTTTGATATACAATAATCAATCTTTGCCCTAGGCTATTTTCAGCTTATATTAAGACCTCCAAATTTGTGTTCTGGAAGCTGGTTTTTGGAAGGGAAAGGGGGGGAATCTCACATCCTCCCTGAAATTCCTAACCTGTCTCCTTCAGCTATCTCCATTGCAACTTCACTCCATAAGTAGCTGAGTCCATCTTCTACAAGGAGTGCAGAGTTTCCAGGTAACTATTCTATGTGTGAAACCATTCTTACAGATTCCGTGTATCTTCTATGTGTATGTGTGTTTTTGCATCTTGATTTATTTTCCCCCTTTGAAAGAATGCTGCCTCTGTGAAGGTTCACTACTCTGTTACACATTGGGTTTTGATCCTGTTTACTAATTTTGAGCTAATTAAAAATTCCCCAAGGTCAAGTTCTTATTACATATTTTGGCTTCCCAGTGCAAATCAAAAGGAAAGGAATGTTGACCCATATTCCTCTTACATAAATCCAGTTTGAAAAGGGCTTTAAACTGAATTGGTGGGCTCATGAATTGCACTAGGGGGAACTGAATTTATCAGAAATTCCTCTGTGAATTGAATTAGTGTGAAAAGGGGACTCACTAAAAAGGAACAGGATGGTATTTGAAATACAAAAGTGAGAGCCTACATGGCTTGGAAGAGAGCCTCTGAATGAAAGCCTCTAGTCTCACTTGACTAGAATGAAATCAAAATGAGGGGTCCTCCAATTTTCAGTGATCATCATCTTCATGTGTGATTTGACAGGAGGTGGTAAACATTATATGGACCCATCAGGACACATGCCATTGTATATCATGGTGGCACAAGAAAGTGGCAGGTGCATACTTTTTTCATCAATGTGAGCTGTCATTTGTAGTCTGAGGCAGTTGGATTTCTTACATGAATCATGCAGATTAGTGGGATACTCTTTCAGTTTACTAGGTATACCCTTCTTCTTCTTCTTCTTCTTCTTCTTCTTGAATCTGTTGTCACTCATTTTCTCCCAAATTTGTGGATCTTGGTAGTGCACATCTATAGTATATTATCTGGCAGTTTTGGGAAGGAGAGGGAAAGGAAGAAAAGTCTGTAAAGGCTTTGCTCCATCAATGGTGTAAAAGCTGTTGGCACCTTTTCTCTCTCCATAATGCCTGTCTGCTGCTTCCCCTGTTGGCTGCAAGACTTGGTCTAGACAGTTGCCTTTGGCCCTTGCCTTGCTCTGTGTCAGGCAGTTTCAAGCAAATACATAAATCCCCTGTCTCCTCATTCTGTTGAAGGAAGACTACAGACAAAAGAATTGGCAAATATTTTATCTTCTCATGTTATCCCTTTTAAAGGAAAGCTGAAAAAAGGCCATGGTTTTGTTCAAATCAGGGCATAGTTGGCTTTTGCAAGCAATTATATGTCAGGATCTTGCATGGGATATGTGGTCATAGTATGGAAATGTACAGATGTGTGTGAGTAGAAATTTCCTGTGAGAAAGAACGTGTAAACAGGCCTCAGTCTAGCACCAGATATATTGTAGACAAAATCATTCCCACAGAGAAAGTAAACACAAGTACATGTTGTGAGAAAAGGAGAAGAGACGGGCATAAACAGATTACATCACTGTAACAGGACACAAGGAGAATGACATAGACAGCAGGGTCTGGACTGAGGGTCTGAGAAACACTAAACAGCCAATGGTTGGAAAAGGTTATGCCCAAGTGGGTTGGCACAAAATCCTTTGTGTGTGCTTGCTTGCTTGGACTTTTGGAATGTAAACTTTCTCTTGCCTGATCTAAGACTGTGACAGGCAAAATGGATTGTATATAGCTATTTTCCATTCTATTAGTTGTAGCAATAAAGACTTACTTATAGGACTACAAATATGAGTGTTTATGGTTACTGAACAGCTGCATGGCTGAAGCAGGAAGCTGTACCACGGTTTGGAGGAAGAGAAGCCTGGGGCTATGAAGGACTACAGCCAGCCTTATCCTGTAAACTCTGCAATGAAGTAAATCATGCACCACCACACCTATCATCCACACCAACATTATAATTACAGCATTATAACAGCTCTGGCCACAAAACAGGGATGTATTAAAGCTTATTACAAGAATGGCCACTAGAACATATCAGCTCCTTTTGAAAGGCCATCTTTGGAAGAAAATGAGGAATTCCAAAGGCTATTTTTGGTGTCATTCTTTTCCATCTAATCGTGGAAAGGGCACAATTTTGGCAAAACTCCATTGAACAATCTCAGACAGAGGCTATTAATATAAACTTGATAAACCAGTTCTTTCTTCCACCTCTGTGGTAAGTGAAGAAAATTATTCAGTGATATCTCAGAAGCATTTATTAAAAAATTACATTTTAAGTACAATCCTCAGAATGTTTCCTCAGAAGTAAACCTTACTGAGTTCAGTGGCATTTAGTTTTAAGGAAGTGTGCACAAGGTCATGCAGTTTTATTCACAAACTGGCAAATCTTTTATAAAGCTTTTTTTTTTAATGAGAGGAAAAGGAAATAAAAAGGGCATTGCTATATTTAGGCATATGCTCCTCAGGGGCAACAGGGGGTAATTTCAGTATGCTCTGTATTCTTAATAAAATATCAGATATGGTTGACCAAAGCCTAAACATGCTTTCTCAGGAATCAGTAGTAGTTTTGTCAAATATTAACACAGAATATTACTTTTAAAAAGCAATTTGCTATGTTACTTGATAAGATGCTTATCTAGTACTTATAAATGTCCTTGTTTTTGTTTAAAAAAAGAAAGAAAATATACACTACTTGCTATATTATATGTTATGTTGGTGGAGGAGGGAGTTTCATCACTTGAGTTAAGAGAACAAGATGCATACATCCTCTGTTGTTGTTGTTTTAACTTTAAACAAGGGTCCCATTTTGCTCACAGCCCTGCAGGTACCTGTCTATGCTGCAGGGCTGGCTTGAAAGAAGTTTCTTCATCTGTCCTGACTCAGCACTAGTGAACAACATGATGCACTTCTTAACAGGAACGGAATGTAATGAAAGACAAGTGAATTAGCCACTTCAGGAAGGGTCACTAGTACCAACTAGTGACACTTCCTGTTGACAAATGCATCATGTTAATATCTAGTAAAAACTGTTTGGAGACTCAGCATCATTGCATATGGTTAGTCCTTGGATGGGAGACTGCCTAATACCATGTACTGTAGGCTACATTTCAGAGAAAGATAATGGCAACCAACACTAAGTATTCCTTGCCAAAGAAAACTCTGTGAAATTCATGGGTTTACTATAAGCTGACAGGTGACTTGAAGTCAAATGCGCACACACATGTAAAGAAAAAAGAAAAGAAAACTCCTTACCTTATCCATCTGTAATACTTAAGGTAAGTATTAAATCTCCTGCTCCCCATACAGGGATGTCACTAGGAGGTGCAGGTAGTGCAGTCCACAATGGGTGATACCCTATAAGTACGTCCCCAGATGTCCAAGGGATGGGATGAAGTACAGCTCAGCGAACAGAGAAAGGTGAAGCATGGCCACTTGCTTCCTTGAGGTGAACAAATGAGCATATCCTTTCTCTGCCTACCAAGCCACACTTCATCCTGTCCCTTCAAACATGCTCAGTGGGTATGGGAGATAGGAGACACTTCATACACCCCCCCTCTCTTTTTCCCAGACTTCAGTGAGCTTGCTTGAAGGGGTGGCCTTGTAAGACACAGGCAAGTTTGGCAGCTGAAGAAGCCATCCCTATCCTATTGATAGAACAGCCACCGGGGTGATCTGGGGGCCAGCAAAGGTGATGCTGCCACTGCTGCCAAGCCCCACTGCCAAGCTCTGAGCTGGGAGGACCTTTCTCTGCCCACAGCTTAGAACTTGGCAGTGGTGGCCACCACATTGCTGCCACCAACCTCTGAGCTGGGATGGAGAAAAGTCAAGGTTAGGAGCTCTACAGTATGGCAGTGGCTCCTGTCAATGTAACAGCCAATGTAGCAGGTATGCTTGAGTCTGGTGAAGGTGCCACCACCACTCTGCTGTTGCTGCTACCCTCTGAACCATGGACAGAGACAGGTCCTCCATGCTTGGAGCTTGGTGGTAGGGTGTGATGGTGGCAGCACCATTGCTGGTCCTGAGCTCACATCGCAGCTATTTTCTCAGTGTGAGGGGGCCAGCTGCCACAGCCACAGCCTCACTGTCTCCACACCACAGAGCTCTGAGTCTGGAGGAACTTTCTTCACCCATGGCTTGGAGCTCAATGGCAGCACCATAGCCGTGTCTCCTGAGCTCACCCAGAAGCTGCTCCATTGGTGGAAGAGGGACACTGGATAAGCTGGAGAGAGGAAAAAAGGGGGCAGAGCCATCCTCTGCTGCCACCACCACTGCCCTGTACCAGGTGACACTAGTGGAGTCACTAGAGGGGTGTGGTCCACACTGGGAGACACTCCAGAAGATGGGTGACACCCGATTGGACCTTCCAGCATGCCATCCCATCCTTATCCACATGAAGAAAGGAATGGGGTGACCCCAAGGGAGGTTGAGCATGCCACCCCCCCATCCTGTCCCATCCCACCCCATCCTGTTCTTCTCCTCATGAAGAAAGGGATGGGGCACCTTTGAGGGAGGCTGAGTGCACTACCACCTGCTGTCCCATTCTTTTCCTCATGAAGAGATAAGGTGGCCCAAAGGAGGCTAAGTGATCTCCCCCCCCCCCCATTTGCCATCCAGTTCTTCTCTTCATGAGGAAAGGGATACAGCAGCCAAGCATGTCATCCTCAGAAGCCCCACCTGGAACCCTGCCCCTCCCAAGCAGGTGACACCAGGTGTCCCCATATTATGCAAATCATGTTGGTTCTGTGGTTTGCCTTTACTTGCTGAATAGTTGCTTAATAGTATTTGCTTAATAGTTGCTTTTTATCCTTTCTTTTCCCCAAACAATTCAAGTTAGGATATGCCATTCCCATAATGTTGTTGTTGTCATCTTTATTTATATCCCACCTATTGCCCAAAACTGGAACTCAAGGTGGCTTACAAATTAAAATGTGTAATTCTAGGTTACACATTCATAATTGCCTTAGTGAATTCCAGCCACAAAAAAAATCAGAATTAAAATATAATTAAGCTATTAAGAACAGTAATACAATTTAAGGCATGCACTTAAAAATGATAGAAAGCAGTTAAAAAAACAGTACTATTAAAACAGTATATCATGCTGCTAAAAGCCCTTCCCTTAAAAAGCTTTCAATTCTAAAAACCTGTCATAATAATATTAAGTCTTCACCCAGCAATGAGAGAACAACAAGGAAGGCACCATTCTGGCCTCTCTAGAAAGGAGGTTCCAGAAACTAAAGTCAGATGCTTGAGAAAGGCCTATTGTGTTTCCCCAGCAGCTGTATCTGGGAGGGCAGTGGATCTGAGGTTTCATCTGCACTGCAGAAATATTGCAGTTTGACACTGCTTTGGTTTCCATGGGTCAATGCTATGGAATTCTGGGATTTGTATTTTGTGAGCCATTTAGCCTTCTCTGTAAAAGAGATATGGTGTCAGGACAAACGACAAATCCCAGGATTCCATAGGGTAGAACCATGGAAGTTAAAATGGTATCAAGCTGCATTATTTTTGCAATGTAGACTAGGTCTGAGATCTCAGGCAAAGGCACATTCATATGGGGAGATAGTCTTTCAGGTGGTCTGGACTTAAACCATATAGACTTTATAGGTCATAACTGGCACTTTTGAACTGTATCCAGAATCTATTCTCTGCGATAGGCACACTAATGAGAAAGAGAATGAGATGTTATCATTTAATGAATTTCATCGTTCAGCAAAATTTAAACCCAAATCTCCCCAGTGTGAATCCAACATATTTTTGATTACTAGCCTTCTGCATTATGCAATGCTCTTTGTGTTTAGGGTTACAGCTACCATTAGACTCTATTAGCTGTCAGGAATGATGGGCACGGCAGTTCAAAACATCTGGAGGGTGTCAGATTCCTGAAAACTGCACTATACCATGACATCACTTTTGCCTGGTGCATTCTTTGCAGAATTCCTGAGTTGCATTTATAGGGAATGCATAAAAGAAAATGTCAGCTCCTTTTTTTCAAAATCAAAGCTGGGATTGAAAATATTTCCTTCATAATCAACCCATCAAATTATGTTTAATCTTTAAAAAAAGAACTGAATATGTGTTTTTACTTAATCTCTTCATTTTAGCCTACTGAATTTTGGATGATTCTCAGCCCCTAAGTATATACATTCCATAGTGCCATTTTAATTCAACTTTGATTGCTCATTTAATCACCTGGAAACTGAGGAAATAATTAGAACTGTGTATATTAACACATTGTCTAACCTAGCATTGCACAATAGTCTACAAAACAAATTATCTCTCTCTAATTCCAGTTAATGATTTTATAATGTCTTAATCAGACTTCATACCAATAAAAAGCTCAGTCATGCATATGGTTTGTTAAAGGGCATGAGCCAACTGAGTGTAGTATGAATGTAGAGTGCAGATATATTCCAAATATCTTTTTATCTCACAAAAAAGGAAGTACATGTGCAACAGTGTGCTGTAAGTGGCACTGATGACTACTTTCAAGTGCAGCATGTGGCCAAAGGAGTTCACACTTCATTTGACAGAATGGGACTTCTGGAAAAACATAAATGAGAAAGTTCATTTTTATGGTGTTAAGTTTTTTCCTGAGCATGAAGACACTTCGGTTATAATGATACATACTAGTTCTCAGAAAAATGCCTCAATATCTATGAAGAAACAAAGTATCTTTGAAGTGAAAGCCATAGCCTTCTTTAAATCTTCTTAATGCTTTCAGTTTTTTATGAATTAATCCTGGAATGAGAGGAATAGGACATATGGTGCTGTGTTTTGAACTTCTGAGCCTGGGCTGAAAAAATAGAACACTGGAAAACACACACACCTCTTTCATAAAACTTCCTGTAAAAGTAGGAAGGATGCCCTTAAACAAGTCTCTCCTAATCTGGTGCCTTTCAAATGTGTTAGACTACAACATAGATCACACACAATGTGGTTATTCATGCTGCCCAAAGATGCTAAGAATTATCCAGTGCAAATGGCAGCCATCAGGTTGGTAAAGAATGTCTTAAACCAACATTTCTTAGCCTATGACTCTCAAAATCAGGGGTAGGCAACCTTTCCCCTTTAAGGGCCGAGGGACTTCAGCTCCCAGAATCCCAGGAGCTATTGGCCAACATGGGACTATTGGCCAACATGGCTGAGGCTTCTGGGAGCTGAAGTCCCTCGGCCCTTAAAGGGGAAAGGTTGCCTACCTCTGCTCAAAATGTTTTGGATTTCAAATGCTAGAACTGCATGCCATCAGATCACAAATTCTGGGGGCTGAAGTTCAAAATGTCTGGAGGATCAACGATTCCCATATGATATTGATATGAGAGGAAAATGCCCTTAGAAAATAAAAGGGTTGGTCCTTTAATTGACCTTGGGCAGCAGACGACTGAGGCAGTTTCTTGAAGCTAAGAAAGGTTTCCCAACCCTCCTCTTTCCAGTTCTCTCCTCATTTGCTCCAGCAGTCTGCTATTCTGCCCTCACCCTCTTAAGATTCTCTATTTGGCTCAAAGAGGATGAAGAGATGTGGTGTTGCTTATTGGTGACAACAAAGCAGGCTGTGTGGTGTATTTGAATGCTCACCTGCCTTCTTGGTTGCTTATTTGAGGGCTATGGCAGGCCATTCAGCTGCTTGCTCACCCAAAGTAGGGAGAGCTAGAGGAGGCCAGCAACAGACACAGTGTCAGTGGTGCACTCTACCCTAGGAAAGGACAATACGTTAGCAGTAGTAAGACATACACAGCTTGCTAATCTACCTAGTTAGTACTTGAAGCAGTCTGAGATGACAACACATAGACTTTCATGAAACTACCATGAAAATAATCTGGAACATGGGCTTCAGTGTCATCAGTAGGTGGCCATTGTTTGCTGCAGGGTTCCAAGATGTCCCTCCTTTTCCCCAAACCAACTAACCAAATCCAGCAGGGCTACATATGGGACTGAATATGTCTTTGGAGGTAGTTTGGGGAGAATCAAGAAGGTGAAGTTTAATACAGACATGGATTTTGGAAGCAACCTGGTCTATTGGTCCTTGCCCCCCTCCCCCAGACTTCACCCAGTTTGCATTCCCCAGACTTTCCAGAGGCCAAACGTCATTTACATTTTGAATCCTCATATTTATTCCACCTTTGGTTGTTGTTGTGTGCCTTCAAGTCATTTCTGACTAATGGCAACCCTATGAAGAACCAATCATGTGGTTTTCTTGACAAGATATGTTCAAATGACGCTTGTCATTGCCTTCCCCTGAGGCTAAGAGATTGTGATTTGCCCAAGATCACTCAGTGGGATTCATGGCCAAGTAGGGAATTAAACCCTGATTTCTAGAGTTATAGTTAACACTCAAATCACTATGCGATGTTGGTTCTAGATTTGTCTTTTGG